>JANPWX010000096.1:3573756-3797644 GCA_024734555.1 Trochalopteron elliotii | reverse complement strand
GGGGTCGGCCGCGCCCCCGGGAGCCGCCCGACCGCCCCGACGGAGCCGACACTCGCTGACGGCGAGGGCCTCTTTCTGTCGGGGCAAGCCCGGAGGGTCCCGCTCGCCCCATCCAGCCAACAACTCCTAGGCACCTCCTTGGATGCACGTCATGGAGACCGTTTGGCACCTGTAGTTGCGTCCTGCTCCGCCGCCCCGAGGACTGGACTCTCCAGCTGCCGTGTCCTCTTGCGCTGCTGCTCGCCCCCAAATCTGCCGCTGGCACATGCAGGGGGGCACATGCAAACAAGACAAAAGTTCTGTGGAAAGGAAAAGATATGTGAAGGGTGTGTAAATTCCGTCAAAACAAGTGTTAATGTAATGCTCCTCTGTGGACGATCTTAACAGCCCTTTTACCAGCGGCAGCCAGGACCTGTGAGTGGGGGGTCTGCTGGTGTGCAGTCCACATCCACAAAACAGGCAGGATTCCCACTGTACAACTGGCTTATCCATAACTTGTCCATTCCCAGTAGTCTTGCTCCATGATTGGTTTATTTTTCTGGCATATGAGACTACAAATGCCAAAGTTTTATTTTTCTAGCTTGTCCTGACTTATCCATGGAATAACCCAGTGGTAGTTTACACACTGTCACACAGCTAGCATCGACTTTACCCAAGGGTATATTGTTTGTTGTTCTAAAAATAGAAGGGTTAACAAGGTTTGACTACCTATGGACCAATGTTCCACATCCTTTTCCTACCAATCCACTCTACATAGGCTCCAGTAGTCACCACTTTCCATGTGCACTAGCAAAATGGAGATGGTTCTGAGTGGTGTGGTTCCTCACAGGCACATGTGCTGAGGGTTAGCCAACTGGTGAGTCAAACAGCAGGCAAATGGTGAAGTCACACCATCTTCCATCTGGAGAGGACACCCATTAGCAGTCTCATTTTCCTGACTGCTGGTTTTTGTCATAACACGTAGTATTCCTGGGTCCTCTACGTTGAATTGAGCTGAAACTCTGAAAAGGGTTCAAAATTTGCCTGAGAACAAAGAGATGGATGGCAAAGGCAATTCCATTTCCTTAAGGGAACAAGAGAAAAATGCGGTTTGTAGTGAGCCCAGTTTGTAGTGAGCCCATTGGCATGCTTGCCTTGAACTTTCCACTCTTGGGCTTTCCTTTGTAGATTTAATTTTATTTAATTTTTGAGGGTACAGTCAGGCTTTCAAGAATTTATTAGCTTTTTTTTGTGTAAATAAGCGCAAAGTCAATGCTAAAATACTTATCATACATAGCTTTATAACTTCCTTTCAAGAGAAAATCTTTACACAGAATTTTTGCTATGTGATCTTAGCCTGTGATTAAAGCAGCTGTAGAATGTCTCTAGCCTTCAAATACTGTGCCTTACTTAGCTCAGAAATGTTTTGTGTGGAACAGAGAGATATTTCCAAGGCTCAGGAGGGAGTCTTCCAGTGGCGAAATGGCCAAACTGTTTCACTTTGACTTACCTAGTTACAGCCATAGAAAGCTGCTTCATGTTTCACAGATGAGATTTTAAGTACCCACATTTGTCTAGAGTCCTAATGTTTGAATCTATTACCTAACATTTGGTGCATACTCTGTGTGTATATATACAAATGTAGCCCAGCACAGAGCTATATTACCTTAACACAACTTTAGTTGTATTTGGCTAATAGTTTGAGTCTACACAATCTTTTCTGAAAAACAAACAAACAAAACCAAATCATGGTCAGAAGTTGGTTTTTTACTTAATTTTTATTTATTTATTATAGATGGGGAAGAGTTCCTTACTGGTACCTGCTATTTCTGCTGAGGTATTTATTTTTGCAGAAAAATAAACTCCCCCATATGCTGTGTTTTGCTGTGCCCTCAGAATACGATGTAACCTAATTTTATAGCAAGTTTGCATAAAACAAATTATATATGGAACATAAGCAGAATTGAATTCCTTCAACAAATCACGGCAAACAGGCTGTGAAAACATTGCACTTTTATTGTTTTCCTATTACTTTCTCTTTTTTTTTCCAGCTTTTTTCCACTGGTCTTGTTCATAGGGTTTCCTCTGAGAACTTGCTGAGAAATTTGTTTCTTCCTATGCAGATTAAACAGTCCTAGGCATTTTCATGAGCCATGGCATTTCCTCCTAAGGTGACCTGTTAAAGTGGCCTGCCATCCCAATCCATATTTTGCAGACATGCTTCTAAATATTTTTTCTCCTCCTCCACTGCATTCCCAGACCCTTTTCCTCTTCCTTCTTTTAACCTATCTTATTTGCCCACTAACTTCCCATGCTTTCCTCATGGTTTTCTAATCAGCCTCCCCTGTCTTTGCCCCTCACAACTAACAGAGAGATGCTGCTGCTTCCTGAAGATATGTGTGACAGCTCTTCCAGCCAACAGTAATGTTAATCTTCATTAACTCATTTTCACATATTTTTGACTAATCTGTGCTGGCTGATGGACACACTGATATGACTGAGATGCCCTTGGCAGCAAGTCTCTGCCTCTGCTCCCCAGTTTCCAGACTTAGCTTTTTGCCCCTTGGAACAGCTCTGATCTCAGAAGACTCTTCCTCTTAATCTATGTTTTTATTCTCGTTCTGGTCTTGCATTTGTCTTTTTTCCATTTGACTAACAGATTTATTTTTTTAAAACCACATCAAGTCTACCAGAAAACTCAACCAAAAGAAATTACTGCAGTTTTAAAGCTAAATGTTCCCCGAATGCTGGCAGCAAAACTGGTATGAAATGTGCTACAGGAGGATGCTGGTGAGGGTCTAGTTTTCTTTCCCCCAGAAATGCTCATGGTCCAAACTGTTTCTTAGCTATCGATGGCTGTGTGTGGTTACAGAACTATCTGTGTCCTCTTTTTAGCCATTAGTCTCCTTCTTTGCCTTTGGGTTTGTTTTATTTTTTTTAATGATCCAATGAAAATGTTAGTAACAGCGGAGTTTCCTATTTTCCATGTGCCTTCCTCCTATTTTATTTGCATTTGCCAGTGGGGCCAAAGAAAGGAAGTGATTTCTTTAGAAGTTTGTTTGAAAAAGCTGTGCCAAAATATGCTGTTCTGCTTTATTTTGTGGCCTTGTGAAAATTATGCAGCATTTTATGAAGCTTTAAATTTTAATGTGAGATTCTCAAGAATGTTCCGTTTGCAAACCTAGGCAGATATCTAAGCACATGAACATTCAATATGATAATCAGCAAAAATTATTTTATCAAAAATGGCTTTTTAGGCAATTATTTAGTTGCAGCAAAGTCAGTGTATTGCACAGGCACACTCAGAGTGTTCTGCCAAGCCGAGCCTTAACTGTTACTTCTCCACACCTTTTCTAAGCCAGTATTTACCACCTTTATAAGTCTGTACTTAATTCTAAGCCAGTAGATATTTGGCCTTCTTCAAATGCTCAGTAATTTCTATCCTTGTTCAGGGGCTCAGATACACTAATTTGAAAGCTGATGTTATGCTTCTTGTTTAAACTGGTGCAGAAATTGAGCTGTCTCCATCCAGAAACTTGCCACAACATCAACTGAAGATGGATTCATCAGGAACACCAAACCAAAAAGGAAGATGTGAACCCCTGCAGTGAACGCAGATTCTACTTTCTGCTTTTTAGGCCAAGGCCACACATGCAGCTCCAAAAGAAACGTTGGCTTGAGCTTTCCTATTAAGGGGAATGAGCATGTCACGTACGTGTCACATAGGTATTGGTTTTACATCAAGGAAGAGGACAAATATTTTGCCCCTGCCAAACCAAGTATAAGGGACTACTGTTCTCAGTTTATCTGTTCCCCTATCACATTTTGTTTCATGGATGGAAAATCCTGTGCCCAGGTCCTCACTGCTGGCTTGCTTGCTCAGGGATATGGAAACTCTCTGGCCACATCTGAATTAGCAAAATGAACAGCGCCGGGGCAAGTGGCAGAGCACTGGTTGTGCATAGTCCATGAAGTGGTTTAGTGCCAATCAGACTTCACCAAAACAATAGGTGCCAGGCTGTGGCTGAGGAACTAGCATAGGAGAAACTCAAGCCCTAACGTGCAGATTCCTATTGGCCTATTCCTATTTTGGGAACAACTGGTTAAAACTCTTGAATGGTTGTGAGATGTGCCAGACTAGTTAGCCACAGGGTAGCTGAAAATGAGCCCTGGACTTTTTTATTCACTGGTAGAGATGTGGCCTTGACCCCACAATGAGTTTGGTGGGAGGAGGGGAAGCTGAGAAGGAGGGGAGCAAGGGAGTGTCCACTATGAGGCTCCGTTTTTCAGAGCCAGCTTTAAAAATGAGACTCATAATTGAGTAGTTTCTGCTCTGAATTTCTTCTGTATCTTATATCACCATTAAAGAAAAAGTTAGTAGGGATGAAATAAGGAGTCAGGTCTCCTTGTATCCAGCTGATTACACAAAGTGGTAGTTTTGACCAAGTTTTTAAATGTTTGTTGTATTTCTGACCCAGTATTCAGGGTCAGTTCAAACAGAAAGGTTTCAGCATGCTCTTCTTCAGTATAATTAACAGAGTGGAGGTTATGACACTTTTTAAAAAGGAGAAGTAATATGAAGATTTTCACATAATGCTCATCAACAGCAACAGTAAAGAGTCTGAGGCAGGATGAGGGATATATGGTGAAGCTGAATTAATGTACAAGATCTTCACACATAAACAATTACTTCAAAGCAACGACAGTCATGTTCAAATACTGTTTTAGGAATTCAGGGACATGCACTTTGTTAACCATTAATATTTAATGCTTTTTAAATAATTTTTAAATCAATATGTGTAGCCTTTAAGAATAACAACCCTAAGAAAATGTTAGCTTAACATTAGGAATAAATTTTACATTATGACTGAGACTGATCTGTGGGTTTTATTGCATTACACTGGATGTGGTTTTCATCAGCTGAAACTATCTGGCTCCTTATAGCAGCTTGATTTAAGGAGTTTGAACTAGTTTCCTTTGGGAACTGCAGGCTCAAAAAATTGAATTGTTAGCTGGTGGAAAAACATTACAGAACGTTTTTCAAAGTGTACAGTGGTGAAGAAAGGAAATGCTTACTTGGAGTTGGGGGCGTAGAGTGAGAAAGTGCCTGCCTCATGCATCTGTGGGTGGAAAGCCACAGTTGGCTTATACATTTACTTTGTTTCTTCATCTCCCATTGCTCCAATCACAAGAACTAATTACAGTCAGTTAGGTCAGCATTTCTCTATTCTATTGAATATTGAAAAACCAAGCAGAGAAGTTAACATGATTTAGAAAGAGCTTCTTTGGATTTCCACTGGACTAGAATAATATGCAACTAGAATAATAATGTCCAAGCCTTCATTTGCAGCATCACTCTTATTGTTACTCATGAATTTTAAGAATGAAACATTAATTGATAAGCAAGGCTTAAACTAGTCAAAAATATTGTCTCAAAAGATTTTGTTTCACTCCTGGCTTACCTCTGCCACTTCAGTTTCAGTCAATCAGAATTCACCCCTAGGTTAATTGCAGAAATAAACCACATTGCTAAAGGGTGAACTGATTGAAAGTGACACTGATTCAAATGGAGGCCGCTTTGATACAGGAGAGTCTTCCTTCATATTTCCCATACCCTTTTAAATAAATAAATAAGACAATGGAAATAGAAGCATGGCTTTTTAATAATTGTTGAGGGGTTTTTCTGACTAAAAGTCAGTATAGTTTAAGTCCCATTGTACTTGCTATCAGAAGAAATTTGGAAAAATTTCAATTAGGCAGAGTCCAAGCTAAAAAAAAAGGGTGACAGATAACAGACAGAAATAAAAATTGCAGAATGAAAGGAGAAAAAGATGGGCTCCTTGGCCAAAGTAAAAGCTGAGCTAGGAAGTGGAGAATCAGCTTTCTGTGAAAACAGAAATATCTCACAACTTTTTCCAACAGATTCTGCAGTATAAATAACAAAGGCATGTCTGAGGCTCAAAATAAAGAGAACAAATTGGTTAGCTACAGAATGGTGGCAGAGGCAAAGATTCTCCATGCAATCCAGGGAGAAATACTGATGATGAAAAGGAGGGCAGAGAAACTGGAGCGTCAAAAATTTGACAGTCACTGAAGGACCAGCTATGTGAGTAGCAGTAATATTTGGCTGGTTAATGAAGCCACTAAAGAGAAGATTCCATGTCAGAGCTAGGTGGACATGGGGGAAGAAGAAAGGCAGGACTAACACTCAGCAGCTGAAAAGTACAGTGACGAACTGTGAATATATTCAAAACGTCTCGGTGTTTGACATTTTTCTCTCTCAGGAACAGAACATTGGCATAAGCTGACTGAGAGTCTGAAGTTATTTGGTGTAGTGATATTGGCTAAATCCATTGGTAGAAAAACTCCACTGCCGGCACTGGGGGTATCAAAAAAATATTCTCATCCCCCAGTGCTACAATTTATATAGACCAATATGTAATTAAGTAGCCAAGCATGTACCTTCTAGTTCTAAAGACTCTCCTTTTCCCCAGGAGTTTATCTGTACTTCAGCAAGGTATCCTTAATGTAGGGAGCTGAAAGTTGCTTTTTTGTGTGTGTTTCTTTAAGTACCATGTTTCAGTTTTCATGTGATAAAGTATCCCTTTCCAAATCCTAACTCATTATTTTTTCAAAACACATGGACCCAAGTGTCCTATTCCTCTCTTATTACCAAGAGACGAAAATGGAAGTGACACAAATCAGTGGGGAGAATTTCCCACCCTTACATATAAGATTAATTTTTCATACTGGGAAGTTTTACTCAATGAGTAAATGTGGAAGAATCAAAATGTGAGTAATTTTGATGAAAGCACATTCATATATAATTTTTAGGTTATTTGTTAGCAGTGTCTTCTTGTGAACCTAATTAAAGTAAGAGTTGCAGGTGACCCAACAGAAATGGATGATCATTTCCTGTGGCCCAGTTTAATGAATGCATTATCTTTAAACCTAGATTTCTGCATTGGGAACAATAACATACCGATGCTGTCTAATGAAATCAGCCTCAATTGTCATGACCTTTCGTTTACTTAACCTTTTGCTTCCATCGTTAATTATATGTGTTTTATAGTTAGTGTAGAGGGCATGATCATTAGCAAAGCCTATCAAGCTTGCTTTCTTCAGAGCAAAGAGGAAAAGCTAACAAACAAGCCTGGAAAGAAGTAAAGGGATAAAGCATTCATGAGAGATGAAAACTGAACTCTCTTCAGTGGAAACATACAAAGCAAGACATTCTTGGAAAAAGCAGAAGATATTTGCCAGCATATGCATGGTTTGTACTTGTTTTGGTTTTTGCCTTGCATAATCAAGGGTTACACCAATGAAAGATTATAAACTGACAATCCTCTGAAATTAAGCGACATTCATCTGGTCTAACTGCATATTTAAAATATGTGACCTGGTTTAGAGCTTGCAGTGCCCTTCTTACCCTTTACATACTGATATCCTTCATTGCTTCAGAACTTGCCATATATAAAAATTGGGATTTTGTCTTTTCCAGATTCTCTTCAAACACTGGTTGAAGAGAAGAGCATTAGAAAAAATTAAAAAACGCTGCAAATACCTCCCAAAGCCTTGGTCTCTACCAAGTTCCTTTAAACCTGCAGGACCTTATTTAAAGATTCAGTTTTACTTTTGAAAGGGGTTTTACTAAGATTTTATTTCCTTGCATCAGTTAGCTTTCCTGGGCAGTGAAGGACCCTTGAAGGCAAATTTTTTGCTTGCAACAATCTTGTTTGAAGGACAGTCCATTCTACCAGCATATCCCAGGATTGACAGGAGTTGTAAACTTGAGATGAATTCTACAAAAAGGGACAGACATGAGGAAAAAAACCCAACAAAAATGTCCCTTTTCTCTTTAAAAGTCACGGTAGCTTTTATGTGGATTTTTGCAGGGAGAGAGTTGAGGTGCTCTACACTTTCTGTGAGACAAAACCCAGAAAGAACTTGCACAAATACTAACAAGTGTCTTAGAGAAATGAGAGGCTTTTTAAAAATGTATTTCATAAATGAGTTATAAAAGCATTTTCTCTGCTCAAGTGCAAAACTACAAGAAGGGACTGATAGATCAGACTGTCTTAGTGCCATTCAGTGGGACCTGGATGGGCTGGAGCAATAGGTTGAGAGGCATCCTCTAAGTTCAGCCAGGAGAAGGGACAAGTTTTGCACCTAGGAAAGAACAATTCCATGCACCAGAAATGTTGGGAGGCTGCCTAGCTGGAAAGCATCATGGCAGTAAATGAGATGGGGGTTCTGGTTGATGTCAAACTGAACAGGAAGGATATGCTGGAGTGAGTCCTGCAATGGGCCACACAGATGATTAAGGAATTAGAGCATCTGCCATGTGAAAAGAGGCTGAGAGAGCTGGAACTGTTTAGCCTGAGGAACAGAAGGCTCGGGGGGAACCTGATCAATGAGTATGACAAATACCTAATGGGGAGAAGGAGAGAAGACAGAGCCAAGTTCTTCTCAGTGCTGCTCAGTGAAAACACAAGAGGCAATGAACACAAGGGGAAATACTGGAAATTCCATTTAAACACACTTTGAAGATGATCAAATGCTGACATAGGTTGTCCAGAGAGATTGTGGAATCTCCATCCTTAAAGATAAATAAATTGTGATTGGACCCAGCCTTGAACACCCTGCTGTAGGTCACCTCATTTTGAGCAAAGGAGGACTGGATGATCTCCAGAGGTTCCTTTCTCCATGACTCTTTGATTCTGTGACATGTGAAATCAGGTAAGCCATGTAAAAGATATCACATTAGTTATGATAAAAAATGCTAACCTAGGTGAAACCTATATCTGCAGTTCAGCTGGAGCTGTACTGAGCTGCATGGGCTCACTTGGGTGGAACAGCTTCCAAGATCAGTGCTCAGGTAAGGCTGTGTCAAAATTAAGGAAATTGAAAAACCCCTAACTCTTAAAATAGGACATGAACTCACCTGGTCAAGTACTTGGGTAATTCCAAGTAGAGTTTGTTACAGTGGAATATGATATGATAAGTGCACTGTGCAAATTGGAGCTGGTCAACTAAGAAATAAATTGTCTACTGAATGCAGACAATGGTTTTAGACAGGTCTCTTAAATGTATTTTTGGGAGCAGAGGCAACCAGTGTGGCATCTTGTTCTCTGTCTCTCAGTTAAAAAATAAAGGAAAATTGGAAAATCTTTTTGTTTTCTGAACATCTCTGATGTGCAGATCAGAGAATTTTCCAAAAAGTTATGGAATGGGAAATGTTTCCTTCCTCTAATCTGCTCACATAAAACAGTAAGACATGGTGTATTGTGGCATGCAGGTCTGATTTTATCACCAGGAAATATACTCATCAGCTATGGGCACAGGGAAAGTGCATCTAAAGACTAATTGGCTCCATGTCTTTCTCTGCCTCTTGGCCAGTTGACTTGGGGTAGCCAAGGTCTGTATTATTAAACTCTCTAAATTTCAAACCGTGGCCAGGTACAACCTCATAATTGGAAATGGTGCCTCCTCTTTCTAACTTGAGTTGTGCCCTACATTGCTGAGAAAAAATCCCTAATTGGTTCAGTGTTTATGCAGACGAGTAAGTTCCTGTGCTCAGACCCATCTTCTGTCACTGTTTAGTTTACTACTGTATGTGCACCTGCATGTTTTTCATCTCAGTATCTGAAAGCCTCATAGCCATTAATGAATTTTATTTCTTATGACAACCATGAAAGAAATAGAAGTGTTCTTCTAATTTTACAGATAGGCAACATAGACTAAAATAATTTATTTTCTTGTGATTGCTGATGGCTATATGATTGAGTTGAAAAGCGAGTTGCTATCACTTTCATTTCAGCTTAGTATCCTATTCATTAGACTATTTTTCTTATAAAGTAAAACCTTAGAAATTTAAGTAAATTGAATTAGATTATACAAACATAGAGGTTAATTAGGCCATTAGCAAAGCTGAAACAACTGAACTTTTAAAGATTTACTATAAGATCATAGAGATCTGAGTAAATAAAACATCAACTTTGAAAGCTTCTCTGAGAAAACATCTGAGAACATCAAGTGTAGAATTTTACATTTAAGGAAGTGTTCAGCTTTGCACTAAGTCCAAGGGAATCACAGATCTGATCTGGTAACTTAAGCACAAATTTTCGCAGCTTTCATCACCTTCAGTTAAAAAAATGTGTGTACATATGTTTACATATTTTGTTGAAACTTCTACACCACTGATTTGCTAAGTCAACACAGTAGCTATTTGAGATACTCTCAGATTATGATCTGAGGTAAATCCTCTTAACAGTACAATACAAATTTAAAAGAATTGTAAAAATTATAATGCACTAAACACAAACAGATCAAACACAAGATGTCTTACTGGAATAGGAATCAATACCACTGTAATTACATGAAATAAATATCCTATATCAAGGAATTTGGGGCAAATATTCAACCAGTTTTGAAGTAAAACATAATTTTGAAAAAAGGAAGGTATTCCAAAATTATAGAGGTGTAGGTGTAATATAACAGATACATACCTATTTACTTACTAAAAGTAAGAAAATTCATTACCCTAAGTTCATCGCAAATAAGTGTTCATTTGGAGTGTTTCATGACAGTAATTCAAGAGTCTTTGGATGACTGAAGAATTTTTTGATGGCTTAAGAAGTGCTTTTCTATTTATTGGTTACAAAGATTATAATCAGGTAAGATCAGTGCTCTCCTAATTGTACGTGTTACAAAATGTATCAGTGCTACTTGTCACTTAGAATACTTCCAGTGAGTTATTTTTGGTACTTACAAAAATATTAACCTCACTTTAAGGATACAGAAATTAAGACTAAATTGTACTATGGAATTTGGGAAATCTAATCTGCCTGCTAAAAATTCTTTCTCTGATGGGAATAAAATTCCCTCACTTTCCCTTTTTACAGCACAAGAATGAAAACATCTCTTAATGAAAGACTTTAGAGAAAAGAATTTTCCACAAAATTTATTAACCGCAACTCTCATTGCCTTTCTAAAAAAGTAACTACCAATCTGAGGAAGAGTCAGAAAGCCTAGACAACTGTCTCCCTCAGCATGCCATTTTCTTAATACGGGCGACAAATGCTGGGATTCATGCACTTCAGCTTGGTGACATGCTACATATGTTGCTTAAACTCAATAGTGGAACCCTCAGAGGAAAACTAAATGGAAACCAAACCACAACAAGGAATTTTCTGTAATTCCTTATTATAGATAGATATAGATATAGATATAGATATAGATATAGATATAGATATAGATATAGATATAGATATAGATATAGAACACTTCCTTATAGCTTTCATTATAGCCTTTTCTGGGTATGGATAACTAATTCTCCTTAAAAATCTCTGTGCCATTCAACTATAAACTGACACTTAATAAGGGGAGACAAGCCTCATTCAGCTCTGTAGAACCATCCTATTGTGCTTAGCCAGACCTGGAAACATGTAAATAAACAGATATGCTAACACAGCTGGAAGTCTGAAGTAAAAAGGAAATTTTTTTGGTTTTTTTTTTGTTTTGGTTTGGTTTTTTGTTTTTTTTGTTTAAATAATCAGCAGCTTTGAGGAGGTAAATAGCAAGAATGAGGAAAGGAAGAGATAAGGCATTTATCCCTTCATTAACTCTGTGGTCAGAAAAAAAAGAGACTGTTAAAAACAGAAGGGGATTTCAACTGAACCTGCATTATCCTGCACTGATTCACCCTCCAGGCTCTGTCTGTGAAAAGCTGAACTGTAGCCGTGCAAGTATACAATTTTTGGGTTTTTTTGTTTTTTGAAAGGGATCTAGAGTTTAAAAAGTGAACTAAATAGAGAATAGGTGAATTAGATTATGTGGGGTGAGTTCTTTTTCTTGCTTGCTTTTTTCTTACCTGACATATATTTTTTTAAGGATTCATGCAAATAGAGGAAAAAAATCTTCAGTAAAGAGCTTGCAATTCAAAATAAGAATGAAGATTGATAAGAAGGTATCAGAAGTCAATGAGTTAACAGTAGTTACAGCATACCAGTAATCTAACTTGTTGTCATATTTTCTGCAGGCATTATGGAAGAAATATAAAGAACCTACTTGAAAAAGAATAATGGAATAGCCTAGCAGCTGAGAGCTTTTAATAAGTGCAAGGAACAGCACAGGAAGAATCACAAAGTTGTGGTTTTGTTTTGTTTTAATGATTTTAACAAATAGATTGATTGGAGACAGGAACTGACATCTTGCTAACAAATGAGTTCACCACCTCAAATTGAGTTCAGTGGGAAGTGGTATGTGGAATGTCGATCAGAAATGTGGCAGCACTGCCCCCTCCCAGAGCTGGCTGTCCTGTCACCTGCTCTCTCCTGCATGAATGCTCCTGCTGAATCCCTGTTGACACAGAAGAAAGTAGACTGGGAGCAAGTAAAAATCCTGTAAACGAAGCTGCTCTTTCGTTTCTCTTTGCTCCCCCATTCCAAGGCGCTCCTGACATCGTTCAAATTTTGTATAAAGCTCATTGTCCCATTTCTTGAGAGACTCCATTGAACAATGCTGCTATTCTCTCCATCTTCCAACATGTCTACCCCAGGACTTGGCAAGGCAAGTGAAGAGACATCCTTCAATATACTTTGAAGAAATTAAATAATCTTTTATCCCTTCCCTACTTATATTTTGTTGTAAATGAACTTGGACACTCCTACCAACTTTCACTGGTACTAAGCAAATTAGTCTGTTCCTTGAAAAACCAGCAGGCCACTATGTAAGTGATATGCAAACTACATAGAGACTGCTGATAAATTAATTTTGTCCAAAAACTTTTATGTAACCAGGGGAGATCTAGCAGCAGACCAATTCTCCTGTCCTTTTGGAACCTCAAAACAAAATCATAATAGAGCACAAAGAAAATGAAACTTGGGACTATACACATTTACTATGTGTATGGAGGATGACAAAGTAGTTAGAGGCAAACTTTCATGGAGCAAACTACCATTGTTCTGCTGACTTCATGTGGCAAATGTGACCTACATTGCAGTTTATGTCCTGACCTTTAGAGTACCACCAAGCTGAACCCTAGTACAATTCAGTGCTCTGGCTGAAGTAGGTAAGGAAGAGCTGGGGACTCTACTTTCTCTGTCAAAGACAGAAACAGAGTAAGCTTCCTGAGAAGAGGATGATCTGGAGTAAAAAAATGCCATCAGCCCTTCTCTCTAAAGACAACATTCCATTTATTGCACTGATGGAAATGGACTTCAATTATTTTTTCTGCAAAGGGAGTGTCAAAGATTTTTTTTGTCCTGCTGTTGCCTAATAACTGTTTCACCTATCCGTAAAATACTACAGGAATTAGGTTTTCCATCTTCCAAATTGTCAATGTCAACAGGAAAGGAATTGGTGACCAACAATCTGTTTCATAACTGTGAAATTTCTTTCTCGTCCTTTCTACAGCATTACATTTTTGCACTTTTGGAACTGGTCATCAGCATCCCTTCATAAAAAGCAAACAAAAAACCTCAAAATTTTTTTTAACTTTAGAAGAGACGGTTGGAGATTTGGTGAAATTTACTGATTTTTTTCATTTAGTGGAGAATGTCACTTTCAAATTCACACCATCAAAACTCCAAAGTTTTCTGCTTGCATCTTTCCCTGCATTACACCAGAAACTAGCCTTGTGCAGTTGGTCAGTTAAACTTTTGTTAATGGAACTGGATGAAAAGCAAGTTAAAAAAGATCAGCCAGAAAAACAAAATCAACCCGTGTTATTATCTCTGCACTTACACCTATCCATTAGCTGGACTTAAGTGGGAAAGTGTTGAAAAACATGTCTTATATACCAAGAATAGGATGAGTTTTCTTCCTCAGCCGAATTGTGTCTCACCTCAATCCACCTCGAAGAAACTCAACTCTACAACGCACCACTTGGAAGGCTTATTACCTTGGTCTTTGGGGTACAAAAAGGACATGAAAAACTATTCACAGACAGCTCTTTCCTGTGTGTTTGGGAGGATTCAGCTGTGCTGTTGAGTCCATCACAAACCTGTAGTGAGGGCTACTGATTTATGCAACATGGACCATAAATGGAGGAGGAAGCAGCATGTGATCAAGGGAGATGCAAAGGAATTGAAAATTCAAGGTCTTTAGGATGCCAAGGCAATATGTTCAGAAGTCTGCATGTTTGCAAGACAGTGCTGATCTTGCTGCCCTTTTGTATCTCTGTTAGTTTTCCTCTCAGGCGGTGATGCCAGTTGCACTGTTTTCCACTGATCTCTGAATAAGCCAGCATTTCCACCTCACTGATGGTAAATTGCATTGTCCTCAGCACCAGTGGGCACATAATTTGGTGCACATATACATTTCTAATATGATTATTTAAGGTATTAATATATAAATGAGCTCAAGGATGGAATAAACTGCAGGACTAGCTTCCAGCATTCCAAGGAGAGGTTTAATGAGATATTTGGAAATCAAAATTTCATAGGAGTATATTTAAGATGCTTTTTTTCCCTTTAAAAAGATTACTTTTTTCATCAAGGTATCTTCTACTAATATACATTGTAATGCAGTATACCAGGATGCTCCATGGCGGGCTGAGGGATTAGTAATTGTATGTATTTTTTCAAAAGAAAATTGGTGCCATAAATCCTAGCTAATCAAGAGTTGGTGTAGATCTTTAACTAGGTCCGTGGTGGTGCTGACAGCAATATTAATTTAAATTTATATCCCATAGAGACAAAAATATGTAAAAAATACAGATCTGCACAAGCTTACTTGCCAAATTCTTAGGAGGTTAAGAAGTTAAATCCACACCTTTCACATGTATAGCTTTTCATAGTGTAGTGTTTTTCTTGTCAGGCTCAAAAACATATCTACTTTGACAGAGTTTGAAGGAAGGAAGGAAAAATGTGAATAAAAAAGAAGATGATGAACACATAGAAAAAAACAGGGCAATTTTTTTTCTCACAGCTCAGCTTAAAGATCTGTCAGGATATTAAGTAAAATTTGTGTGATTTTGTGTACCTAGAACTTGCTATATTGATGCCCATTTTTCCATAATTCGCTAATTAAGGGTCTCATTTAGCAGAAATTTGGTTCAGAGCTACATAATGTCAACCTTTTTCAGTGTTGTTACTGAAGAGAATCATGAGCTTAGTCAGCCTGACTTCATTAATTTCTGAGATGTGGTTGTGAGTAGAGACTTCATTAGAGAAAGTATCTTTTCTTCCTGGGAGACACTAATCTCCAGAGTCAAAATTCACCTTGCACAGCTGCTGAAGCTATTTTTGTACATCCAAAGTTAATCCAGCTCAGAGCTACAGTAATGATATTATATCCATTTAACAACAGGCATGGAAACTTTGTTCTTTTAAAACTATCCCTAGCATGTGTTCCATTGCACATTTTGGATATCTGGCAGGCCAGTATCTCAGGAGTTGCTATCATTCTTCTTCAAAGTTATTTCACCTTAAATAGGCCAAAGATCCAAACCAAAGAGTTTTTCAGATAAGACCAATTTGGGTTTTCACTCATGCTTAAACTCTAGTTAATGAACATTAATTAACAAGGATGATTATATTATAGACTGGACAAAAATAAGAAAGATTTTAGAAATTTGAATGCAAAGCCCAGCATCCCAGTCTGAAGCAATGATCAGTGTGATCTGCTAAAGTGAATGTAAAACATATAGTGATGCTTGGTATATTCTCCTGGTCTACTGGAATTTTAGAGACAAAGTTGTATCCAGGACTTGGTGTTTAACAGTCTTTGATGAACTTTTTTCCTAGGAACTTGTTTAGCTGCTCTTCTAAATCATTTATACTTTGGGCTAATATGGTGTCCTGTGTCAATGAGTTCTGATTTCCTTCCTTTGTGCTGTCTGCAGTAATCTTTCTTTTTGTTCATATTGAAAATGCTGCCTGGAAACTTCACTGATGCTCATAATCACTTGGTGTGCACCTTTTCTGTGCTATTCCTGTCTTTACAGAGGTCTATTACGTTCTTCCTCAACCCAGCTCTGTCTTTGGGTGTTCAGAAACTCCTCAAAAAGGAGCAGTTTCATAACTTTGACTGTCCCTGACATGCTTTTTCACACTTTCTGAGGTGGGTGAGGAGGCAGAATTGCCCACAGTGTTCAGTGGTGCAATGGCATTTTCTATTTGTTCTTTCTTCTCCATTGATTTACCAAGGATCATTCTTCCATGTGAATACCATGAAAGAGATGATGCCTGCATGGAGGTAACACCTTGTGGGAGGCTTGACATTCCTTCTACCATACCTAGTGCAGAACATCTGCTAGGAGCCATCACCAGCTCTTCAAAATAAAATGAACTCACATTTAATCCATGAAGAAATTGGCTTACTAGTCAATTAAGTGACAAACTAGTGAACTGACACAACAGCCAGTAATGGCCCTTGTTTATAAAGAAGAGTGGCCATATGCATGCCCTATTGGAAATGGTTCCTGGCCTTGGACAGCTCCTTAGCTCTGTCTGGGAATTGCTTGGAAGAGCTGTGCCTGGGCCAGACTTTTCCAGGGACTCCTTTAACAATGCAGCAGTACAGGCACTTCAGTTACAATGACTGGCAACAGTCCTAGGCACAGATTTACTTGTAGAGGGAGAAGCACGGAGTGGATAACATCAGCACTGTGGTGTACGTGCTGAGTGGGTGCAAGTCCTCTCAAATCTCTGACGTTGACTTCCCCATGCATTTGTGCTGTATTTGGAGCAGAAGAAAAGTGTCCAAAAATTAGATGATTCCAGCTCTTTTCTTCTACAGTATACCTAGAATACCTAGGAGACATAATAGCATAAGAGAGTGATGCTTAGGAGTGAGCAGTGCTGAGGTTCTATTTATGTAAAATATATATTTTAAAAAGGAGATGATTCATGTTAATAAGCAATTAATAAGGTAATCCATGAATCAAGATCAGGTGTTGCAGAGGGAAGTAGAGGATTTTCTCCGATTTAAGATTAGGAATAATCTCAGGATTACATACAGACATTAAACCTTTGGAGCACACAAGTTCTGCAGAGTTAGCATATCCAGAAATGAGATTTGCTTAATAGCTGCTTAAATAATTTTTAACATACATATCCATATATAAATGAGGTCTTGCATGAGGATAGATACCTCCCCAAAACTTTATTTAAATATTACGTAAGGGTATAATTTGTATGTAAGTAGATCAATATTAATTCCTTTATGATTGGATTTTGATTTGCTTATTCACAAGGCATCTGATACCCTGGCTATATATAGAAAACTGGCCAAAAATATTATTCACTCCCTGTTCCAGTCTTATTGACGGTATTTTTTTGAAAGACGGAGACAAAAATATTATATTTCTCTTGTATATGTATAGCTGAGTGTAATTTTTTAGATTAATATATTTAGATAATAATTTTTGTTCCTTGATTAACAATTTAGGTGCAGTACAAAAATCAAAGTTTCAGGGTAAAATAGCTATTGTCTGCTTTTATGAATAGCCAGAAACTGGGTCATTGCAAGAACTGGAAACATCCCAGTGATCTGTCATATTCTATATTTTTATGTGTAGGTAATACAGTATATCGTTAATGTGAGATCTGGCATGTCTTATTCTAGAACACCCTAATTTAACTTGTGTCAGCTGTGAAACTTGCCAAGGGAGGTAGAAGCCAAGCACAGTCTGTGGGTGCTAGGCTGTCTTAGCGACTTTTATGTGACAGCTCAAAAGTCTCTTGACCTCATGACCTAAACATTCTTGTATATGAACACGAAAGTTTTAAAACTCTAGGTTTCTGCTTTGTATGTCTGGGTGAGCTGCACAGCGCATCATCTTGGTGCTCCATGAAGCCCTACAATTAATCCAGGACAGGTGGCCTGAACATGGGGCTCTGCTAGTAAAGTCTTGTTCATGGGAAACTCATTCCAGCCCCTGGAAGACGGTGGCAATAAATTAAACTCCTCTGTAGTACTTATCTCCCTGCAGCCCTCTGCTGCTGCTGCTGTTTCCTGTGCATTCCTGTCTGCTTGTCCCACGTGGCTGCCAACACCATGGGTACGGTGCCTTTGCCCTGTGCTGCCAGGTGCCCTCTCTGGCACCCCACACATGTTACAGGCAGCAGAGTGCTGGAGGGTGTCACTTTCCCTCACTTCTGTAACTCAAGTTACAAAGAACCAACGTACAAGTAAACTTCACCCAACAGTCAGTGGCTGTGTGCCACTTTTTGGCTATGGCTATGTTTTCTAGCACTTTGTAATAGCTGTTTTTATCATGGCTTCATTTTCCATAAGTTAATCTTTTTATACATACATTGTCTTCAGAAGAGCTGAGCTATAATTACGGAGGGTTTGTCTGAAGCATATGGAATAGACAACTCATCTCACTGATTTCTCTAAGGTGGCCCCAAAGAGCTCAGGGAGGGAAATGAGTAACAGCCCAAGATAATAGCTCAGAGTGATGTAAACCATTCTGCTTCTTGTCCTGCATATCCCTTCCTTTCTTCCCAGGCTTCACACCCCCTTCTTGCTCCAAGGAAGTTATGCAGATGATATAAGCAAGCATGACAAGACTGGCTATTCTATGCAGTTATTTTTCCCAAATGTATATATGCTTTTGATGATTAACTTTTCACTTACAAAGTTGTTCTCAATTATGGAGCTGAATTTTTTGGCAACAGGCACAACCCAATGACAAACTTCTCTGAAAAATAATAGATATTATAAGAAAAGAATACTATAATAAGAAAAAGTAATAGTGTTGCTATTCATTATGATTATATACTTGTGTTTTAGTGTGCCCAAAGTTTGTCAGATGTTTTGAAAGTAAAAGAGCAGGAATGACATTCCCTCTCAAATGTGGATATGCCAAATTATCCTTTAAAACTCATGTTTGTTTAACTATCTCCTGGCGCATATTCCCAAGCCATGGTACCAAACAAAGAGCTACCTACAAGATACATCCCCAAACTAAACTGCATCTGTTTTCTGGATCCAGAATCCCACAGGCCAGGTGCAGCTGCAAACCCAAGTTCCATGTGGCAGGGAGGACAAGGGAGGCCACAAGGTTCAGGAGCACCCAGAGGTACATGCTGTAAAACAGACTCCCCAGCTACAGTTTTGCCCCTCAGCAGGTCCCTTGTTGCACAGGAACCTTGCCATATGTCCAAATTCAGGGAGGAAAAAAGTGAGTGGCAAAGATCCTGAGAAGTCTGAAAATTTCAAAATCCAAATATGGGTTTCATGCAATGCAGGAAAACACACACAGACAAAATAAGAAATCTGGAAAATCACCTTTTTAACTGTGTGGGTTTTTTTTTTTTAAGCTAAACCTGGGATAAGGTCCCCAATCCTATGCTTCCATAGTCTTGCCACAAGCTTTTAAATAAAACACCTTTTCTTAAGGAACACAACATTCCTATTTGCTTGGCTGGCTCTTCAGGCACAGTCCTTAGCCCCATCCTGTCCTCTAGAAAATGCTGTAGTGCCAGGAGAAAAATGAGACAGAAGATTGGTAACTCTTGTCAGGTCTGGGTTGGTTTGTTTTCTGCCTGTGTGTGTTTCGGAGGTCCAAAGAGATAGTGGAAGTTGACGCATAGTAGGTGGATGATGATAGTGGTTACGGGTGGGCAAGCTTTTAAAATAAAAGTGGCAGAAGAGAAGATAAGGGATATGATGGGCAATCGTAGGAATGCAGGGCAGGAAATGCATTGTGAATTAGTGTCTTGCCATGGGGAAAGGTATACATCATCTATCATCATCACTGTCAATGGTAAAAACTGATGTTGAAAGAAACATCAATCTGTGACTGTCGTGGTTTAACCCCAGCAAGCAGCTGCTTGCTTACTCCCCCACCAGTGAGACGGGGGAGAGAATTGGAAGGGTGAAAGCCAGAGAACTCAGGGTTTGAGATGAAGACAGTTTAATAAGAAAAGCAAAAGCCAAGTACACAGGCAAAAAAAAAGCAAGGAACTAATTCGTTGCTACTCATGGGCAGATGTTCAGCCATTTCCAGAAGAGCAGGGCCCCATCATGTGTAACAGTGACTTACGAAGATAAGAATGCCACCACTCCTAATATCCCCCCCCACTTCCCCTTTTTTCCTCCCACTTCATATACTGAGCATGATGTCATGGAGTCTGGAATATCCCTTTGGTCAGTTGGGGTCACCTGTCCTGCATGTGTCTCCTCCCAGTCTTCAATGGACCTCCCAACTTCCTTTCCAGCATGCTCAGCAATAACAAAAGCATTTCCATATTATCAACCCTGTGCTCAGCACAAATCCAAAACACAGCCCCATAAGAGTCATTATGAAGAAAATTAACTCCACCTGTGCTGAAACCAGCATATTCCATACCATATACATCATGCTCAGGTCCCACACTCTTCAGTACGACCTCCTTAACCACCACCCCCCTTCCAATTTTTTGATACAACACACAGATATTGTTCCCTTAGTCTATGGATCACCCCTGCAAAATGTCCACAAAATGTGTGTTGAATTTATGTAGTCCGTGACTTTGGGCTCCATTTGTTATGGTTACTCAGAACAGGAGAGGTGGTGTATATGGGGAGTTACTGGGCACCAAAGCCAGCTCAGGTCAGGTCACTGCTGCACTGCAACTGCCTCTTGTAAGGCTTCTCTTCCACTGGGTTGTGTGGTTCCTGTTACAGTAATTCCTGAAACATACAACTCAAATCATAGCTTACAACAGTTTAAAGGCACATCCATTACAATCTCCACCCCGGGCCCCTGTGGGGTCACAAGTCCTGCCAGCAAACCTGCTCCAGCATGGGCTTCTCACAGGGTCATGTGACATCCTCCTTCAGGCATCCACCTGCTCCAGCATGGGGTCCTCTCCATGGGCTACATGTGTATCTCTGCTCTCTTGTGGACTCACTCGCCCATCACAGTCCCTTCAACTCGTGTTCACACTGGAGTTCCAGCCTGCCCAGTACAGCAGCACAGAACACAGCAGCAATGCCTGGCCACTTGCCAGCCCAGGCACATCACCATGGCTGTTATCAGAATGTTCCCAGGCACAACAGAGTGAGGTGATAAGCAGTACAGCAGCAGTGAAAGTGAAAAGCAGCCAATGACAAGCACAATACAGTCAGGCAGGCAAGCCCCATGGAAGCAAAGGAGCTTGCCCATTACTAGCTAAACAGCACAAACAGACTAAATTCAGTCTGCCACATCCCAATCAAATCTATCATTATCTCAAAGTCTTTGAACCCCACATTGTGTGCCAAAACAGGACAGACATGTTTTAATCCCAGCCAGCAACCAAGCCCCACACAGCCACTCACTCACCCCCCCCCACCAGAGAGATCAGGAAAGAATTTGAAGGGTAAAATCCAGAGAACTCGTGGGTTGAGATAAAGACAATTTAATAGGGAAAGCAAAAGCCAAGCACACAAGCAAAGAAAAACAAGGAACTAATTCACTTCTTCCCATGGGCAGGTATGTTCAGCCATTTCCAGAAGAACGGGGCCCCATCTCACCTAACAGTGACTTGGGAAGACAAATGCAATCCCTTCAAATCTCCCCTTCCTCCTTCTTTCTTCCACTTTATATACTAAGCATGATGTCAATATGGTCTGGAATATCCCTTTAGTCACTTTGGATCACCTGTCCTGGCTGTGTCTCCTCCCAGTCTCCCATGCATCCCCAGCTTCCTTTCCAGCATGGCAATATGAAAAGCAGAGAATGCCTTGGCTCTCTGCAAGCCCTTCTCAGCAATAACAGGAACATTTCTGTATTATCAACCCTGTGTTCAGCACATATCCAAAACACAGTCCCACAAGAGCCACAGTGAAGAAAATTAATTCTGCCCCATCTGGAACCAGCACAATAAGTTTGTCTTAAAATGGTAAAACTAGAAAAGCACATACTGAGAAAAGGTGAACAAGAGAATCACATTTAAGAAGCCGATCAAGCATCAGGCAAGGAAAGAAAACTCTCTTTTAATGGAATACAGTAACTCTATTAGCTGTCTTCAATGAAACTTGAGCTTGGGTTGTACTGACTGATGTAAAGATACCCATGAAACCAAGTGCTTCATGAGCTTCTAGTGTAAGAGTTGGGGTGCTGCACTACTTGGTCTTGTGACATGAACAAGATCTTTAAATGGTAAATTCTAATAGAGGGTGTTTATAGGTGTTGAAAAATATAAATATTGTTATCTGACTGATCTGAAAATAGATTTTTTTCTGTTGGAAGCATCGGATGTTCTGCAGAAATTATCTGTGTCAGATATATTTTTAGGTAAGTTCTGTAATTTCATTGTCTTGCTGACATTTTGCATCGCTCCAGTAGTATTCATTATAAAATAATTGATGAGCACCAAATCAATGTAAGTTAACTCCTGAGTCTGTGATTCTGCATCCCTTGTGACTGTGTTACTGGCCAATATGTCTAATTGCTTTCCAGAACAGAAAATACCTAGGAATGAACTGATTATGTACCAAAAACCAGACAAGATTCTAGGCAAATTACAAGACAGAAGTTGAGAGAAACAAGAAAAAAACAGGTTTTCATCCTTTACTTTTTCATTTTTAATATTTGCAAAGGATTGTTGTAAATAAAGGATACTATTATAATAAATTATGTATAGGGAAAAAGCTTTGACATCCCAAAACATTTTCCCTCCTAAATTTTGAAACACTCTACTACAACCCATTCATTTTACAAAGCACAGAACAGATCTCAGCAGAACATGAGTCATCTTTCAACCAGGCACACAAATAACCTATGTTTGCAGCCATGCTTGTCCCAGATGGCAGGAGACTTTCAGCCTCAGGATGCAGGTTCAGACTACTGGAGGCTCCACATGAGTGCATCATCTCCCTTCTTGCCCTGTATGAGTGTGTTCCTGTTTCGGGATTAGCATTACCCAGTTGCAGAGTGGTGTCTCTGCTCTCTGTCATCTTCTTACCACTGAGAAGACCAGAGCAAAGCCCCACAGCACCTTTAATCTGCATATTAGGATGCCTGCTCTCATCAGAAAGCAGAAGAAAATGCCCCAAGGGAGACTTGCAATCATCAAACAGTGCATTATGAAACCTGAAGATACAGAAGGTGAATTAAATTTTAATAAAGTAACTTTAGTAAAATTGCTTTCAGTTAATAGCTGAATGCCAAGAGTCGGTCAACTCCAGTTAAGTGGTTTGTAAGGCTGGAGGTGTGAGGTGCCGGGGAAGCTGACAGCCTCTGTGAGGATCCCACAAAATGGCCTGTCTGCAGGCAGCCAGTCAAGGAACCAAAGATTCAGAGTTTAATTTCCTGGTAGAGTGTCGTGGCGCCTTGGGATATTTCAGCTACAAGATGATTTGTAAGGGGTTTAATTGTGTTATGGACAACCTATCTGCCATTGCTGAGGAAGCAAATGCTGCAGCTTGTCATTTGATCTCACAGTACAGGAAGCGAAAGCAAATCTGGGTCAAAGCATATTTTGGTGTTTGGTCTGTATTTTTCAGAATCTGGGAAAGATCCTGCTGGAAAATTGCCTTTTTTCACAAGGTCTCTTTACAGACCCTGGATATCACTTCAACTTTTCGAGCACAACTGAAAGATTGTATGTATGGACTGCAGAAACAAAGGGTTGATCAGAGGCACAGAAGCAAACAGCAGTTTTGCTGCAGATCAGAGCAGAGCAGAGCAAAGCAGCATAGTGTGAACAACCAGCAGAAACAACAACAGGAGGTTGTGACTGCTGGCAGTAGCTAATGGTAAACCTGGTGAGCAAACAGGTAGCAAGTACAAGAAAAGTGCTGGTGTGAGTAGCAAGAGGTAAATAGAGTGTCCCTCAAAAAAGGGAATGTAGAGCACAGCTCCTTTATCAGGGCTCAAATGGTGAACTATGAGGGGATGGATTGTAAAGTGTTCCAGGAACAATGATCAATACCTGCCACTTGGATGTGTCCAAGACTGGATGGGAAATGGAAATTGGACTTACTTATTATCTTACAAACATTCAGAACTGTAGCATTATAACATGGTCAAGACTATTAGGAAAATAAAAACAGCTTTACAGAAAAAAGCACAAAGTCTATACAGTCTGATACTCCATCTCTGATGGAAGATGCTTTGACAAAATGTGTGGAAAAGGGCAAGTGGGGAGGGACAAAATCCCTGCCATGTCCTTCCTGTGAGTCCCTAGCAGAAGGGTTAAATCTCCTAGAAGAAACAAATATGCACAGAGGCTATATTTAGATCTGATCGTTCATTTTCATGAAAATGTTTAGGACTAGCAATATTATTCCTAGATCACTTTCTTCGCAAATATTTCAACATGATCAATAGTTTTCCCCTGCCCAGTTACTTATCAGAAAGGAGCCAATCAGAATAATCTACTGTAATTCATTAAGACTGACATCTTGTGGTAACTTTTCATATGACGCCTTCTGCCCGAATTTCTTAGGAAAGACAGAACTTAGCCCTTGGCTTAACCAGCTACTGTACATCCTCTCTGTGTTACTGAGGATGTTTTAGCCACACGATTCTGAAAATTATTCAGTAACCCCACCAGGGAGCTAAGAAAAGAATTAATGCTGTATCAAAATTTAATTCTCTTTTTCATTTCCCCTGCAGAGCTTTATGGTGTTGAATTGTTAATGCACAAAAGCATTCTTACCACTGCAATCACAGTCTCTTTAATTGTGTCTCTTGTTTACACGATATTATTTATCATCGTGAATATTTTTAAAACTGTTAGTAATCCTATCCTAGAACACTAAGCAAACTTCAAGGCTAGAGTAACAAGGGAATCAATCTCCTTTGGTTTGAAAGTCTCTTTAAAGATGTTCTGTCTTTTGGGAGTTAAAAGTTACCATGTCCAGCAGAATGTGTATAGTGAGACCTGCCTCTTGCATATATTGAATCAAGACAGTTACTGGGACTCAGCTGTGCTCCCCAAGGTTTCATCATGTATTTTAGTGTGGTGCACGGGTAAAAGATACACCTCCAATCTTTGCAAAATAGGATCCATTTCAGACAATACTATTTTTGCCAGTCCAAAGACTATAGAAATTGCCACATTAATTTTTTTTTAATCTCAGGGATTGTGTTAAGAGACTCTATATTCACATTCTTCTAAATTTTAAAGTGGAGGCTTCTTTCTTAGACAGATGTTTGCAACTGGCAATGTGTTGATACAAAGCTAGAAAGTAATTGGGACGTTTATCTGAAACTCTGCAATCTTCTATTGGTACTTGATTATCTTGTTCATAGGCATCAACAATGTCTACAGGAATGCTTTACATGAGGTTTGAGATATCAAGGGGAGTCCACCTGTGTAGCATCAGCAGCAAGTAACAGAGAAACAGCATAACAAGTATCTTCAGTTATTTTACCAAGTGAGGATAGAGCAACCCTATGTATGTAACTAATTCATTTATTTATTTGCTTGAGAAAAGAAAGGAAATTGCCTTCCTTTGAACTTTTCTGACTGATAGAGAGCTTCCTTGTCTGTCAACAACTAAAAATATCCCAGTTTTAATGAACTCCCAAGATGAAAATGAGTTGATTAGAACCAAATTAATAAATTTTTCTTGTCCTTCAAAACAGAATCAGTTCTAGAATGACAGAAAATAGTGTCAGTGTGAATGAATTAACAGAGTTAACAAAGACCTGAAACGGAGAGATAGTGAAAATCTCAGTATATCATAAACTCAAAATTTGCACAAATGGAACAAAATAATGGTTCCACTGTTCATCCAATACTTTTAGGTTGTTATTCAGGATGCAACAGTATTTCAGCATTTTTTACCTTGCATGTTTCCTTTTTCTGATCTCTGCTTGAGTGTAGTGATGATGGACCTTAAGTCATGTTTATTGTTGCAGAATTGTAAATATGCATGCTCTAGAAACAAGAGAATATAAAGAAATGGCCACCATTACCTGGAGAAAAAACTCCCCTAACACTTGTAGAGAGCTCCTGCTGCACAGAATAAAGGTGCAAACACAACTAACCAGAGAAGTGGTAGTAAAAACGTAACAGCCAGAGATAATCTTGCAAGAACAACATCACCAGCATTAGAGAGACGAGGACAGAATGGTTATTGATTTCTTCCTGGCCAAGCAGGTGTTTAAATACTTGGCTCTTCCCTGATTCCACCTAGACTAATACTGAGAGAAGCATAATGATTAGCAGAAAAAAACTGTTATGTTTATATCTTACTTGCTCTCTGGTATTTTTTTTGCTTAAAAATGCTTTGTGCAAAAATGGGTTTTACTAAAAGAAGGGCGATGATATTTTTTAAATATGAGACATAGTCATAAACTTTTCAAGCTCCTGTAAACTTAAGGGCTATGACATCCTGAAAATATTTCAAAGTATCTTCACTCTAAATCCTTGAGCACTCTGGATTTGTTTTGAGGCACATTAAAGCTTCCTTTTGAAAAATTAATGCAAGAGAGACGTAGCACAAATATAGCAGAAATAGAACTGGTAGGATCTGCTTCAGACCAGGAGCCCGTGTGAATTAGACAAAGAGAAAGTTTAAAAATATATCTTCAAGCCTGGACATACCATTTTTGAGACATTTCAGTAACCCAGCTTTAAGGAAATATAGGTAGGCGTCAAGTAGCATTAAGTGCTCCACAGAGAATAGAAATGGATGCTGCACAAACTGTAACTGATGGTTCTTTAATTTAGAAATTTTTACAGTGTAAATCATATGGGTCATAAAAATAGACAACAACATTTTAATGGGCATTTTAATTTTATTTTTAAAAAAAATTATACCTCTTTTGCAGCCGTGCCACAATCTCAGAAAGAGAAATCAGGACTTAGTATAGTTCACACAGCAAAACAGCAAAGAAATAAAAGACAAGGTAGTTCAACAAGGCAGATAAAATAAAACCAGAAAAAGTGATGGGGAGTTTTTGTGATGTCCTGAGCCATAGCTGCTGACCTGTCAGTTGGCAGAATCAAAGCAGATGTGGTGCTTTCAGGGCCCTCTCTGAGCAATTTTCCCTCCTTGATGAAATTTCTTCACCGTAAAATTAAAAGAAACCCAGTGAAAGAATACACAGTTTGTACTTTTCCAGAACATAGTTTTCAATGTTATCTAGGGAACTAAGTTTGTCCATTAAAATAATATATTAAAATGACTTCAAGAAATCCCATTAAGTGATTAAAGCCAGCATCTTTTTACATAGGATCATATTACTCAAAAATAAGACAAGGCATAGAAATAATAGGTCTTATTTTGTGATTTTAAAAATCATCATTATTATAATTCATTATTATTATATTATTATTATTATTAAGTATTATTTTTATTATTAATAATCAATGCAGCCTCTATTAATATTATTGTTTTCGCATCTATAGCACAAAAAACGAGGATCAGAAATCAAATCTGAAATCAGCCAAGTTCACATTTCTTTCGACAGTAGAAATAAATGTAGAGATAATCCATATTATTATTATCGACTTTTAACCCCATTGACAAAAAAAGTGGGGTCACATTGATTGTTTTTAAGATAGATATGCAAATTAAAAATGGATTTCCAGTACAAGTAACACATAAAAGTGAAACAGTTTAAAGCTACATTTTCTTACCTTCAATACTAATGATTGGTGAAACATAGAATTTGGAATCCAAAAAATCTCAGGAAAAAGAAGGATTAATTATATATGTATAAAGCTTATCTATCCAATGACAAAAAATGTTGCCTGACGTTTCACTGTGGTAGCATTTTACATGGCCAGATATACTAAAACACAGCTGCATGGATTAGTGTATAGGACAGACATGCAGCTGTGTTAGCACCGGAATTCTCAGAGA
The DNA here is from genome assembly GCA_024734555.1 of Trochalopteron elliotii. Classification (NCBI taxonomy): domain Eukaryota; kingdom Metazoa; phylum Chordata; class Aves; order Passeriformes; family Leiothrichidae; genus Trochalopteron; species Trochalopteron elliotii. The sequence goes on along the minus strand of JANPWX010000096.1, from coordinate 3,769,921 downwards.
TATGTATGGATCCTATATTACTGTTTTCATTGGGATTCTGCAGTTCTCTGACTGCAGTGCCTTGATCTAATTTCCTCAGTCCCAAAGAGTTATACATGCTGCAATAAGAATGGATCATTTACAGGATCACTGAATGGATCATAGGGCTGGAACACCTCTCCTATGAAAATAGGCTGAGAGGGCTGGGGCTGTTTGTCCTGGAGAAGAGAAGGCTCAAGGGAGATCTTCTGTGGCCGTGCAACACCTAAAGGGTGCTTTCAAGAAGACCGGAGAGGAACTTTTCACAAGGGCATGTTGGGATAGGACAAGGGGGAAAGGCCTGAAGCTGAAAGAGGGCAGGTTTAGAATAGATATAGGAAAAAATTCTTTACTGTGAGGGTGGTGAGGCACTGGAACAGGCTGCTCAGAGAAGTTGTGGATGTCCCATCCCTGGAGGTGTTCAAGAGCAGGCTGGATGGGGCTCTAAGAACCTTGGTCTAGTGGAAAGTGTTCTTGCCCATGGCAGGGTGTTGAAGCTAGATGACCTTTATGGTCTCATGTAATCCAAATCACACTTGGATTCTATGAAGACAAGCCCCCTCAAGAGCAGAGGGAAAGCACCATGCACATGTTGCCTGTGAATATCTTATGTTCTTTGAAGGTAGCATGGGGAGGAGGAAGATAGTTGAAGATCTCTGTGAATTAAGTTGATCTCTACTACAATTCTCCAAAGGTCCTCAGTTATATAGCTTCATCTTCATTGCAGGCAAGTCCCAGCACAGTATATGCAGGCAGTTTTCAACCTTAGTCTGCTGGCATGTCCAGAAGAAGCTGACTTAGCCCACAAGGAGCACATGGCTGTTGGGAAAAATGGCTCTAAGCCACACTCCAAAGATGTGCTGACTCCTAAGACTGCAATGCAGTGGAGAAGAAAATCTCTGCTGGCAGAGCTGCTTCCAGGAAGAGCTCAGATTGCACTTGGAGTTTACTGCCAGGGAATGGAATCAAGGCAAATGGGATTGCAGGAGGAAGAACATTGGCTCATGCCTGTCTATCTGGAGTATCCCATAAAAATATCATATTCTTTTCAGATTTTTAGTTCATTCCTTGATGAAACATGGACTGCCATGCTATATTGGTTTGTATCAGAAACAGTGTGGCCAGCAGAACCTGGGCAATGATGATACCCTTGCACTCAGCAGTGGTGCGGCTGCACCTTGAATCCTGTGTTTCAGTTTTCTGCACTACAAGAAGGACATCAAGGCGCTGGAACAAGTTCGGGAGTGGCAACAAAGTGGGTTAAGGGTCTGGAGTACAGTCTTATAAGGAATGGCTTAGAGACTTGGGTTGTTTAGCCTGGGGAAAAGGAGGCTTGGGGGGACCTTATTGCTCTCTGCAACTGCCTAAAAGGAGTAGGTCAGGTGAGGGGTGGTCTCCTCTCCCAAGTGACAAGAGATAGGATAAGAGCAAACAGATTCAAGTTGAATCAGAGGAGGTTTGGGTGGGATATTAGGAGAAATTTCTTCATCAAAAGGGTTTTCAATCACTGGAACATGCTGCCCAGGGAAGTGGTTGAGTCACCATCCCTGGAGGTATTTAAAAGTTGTGCAGCACTTAGAGACATGGTTTAGTGCTGGACATGGCAGTGCTGGGTTAATGGTTGGACTCAATGATCCTAGAGTTCTTTGCAGGCAAAATAAAAAAAAAAAAACATGGTTATAAAAATCTATTTCTAAGTATTTAATGATATTTTTCCTTTTTGCAGAGATTTGGCATTTTTTCAAAGTAGTCCTGTCTCATAATTTTCCTGTAAATTAATAGGGCCTGTTGAACTGAATCTGAGCAGAAACCCTTTAATTTTTTTGGTAAAAGGAGACAACAAACTATAGCTGAAATGCACTTTCCCACATACTGAATCTGTTCCTTTATTTTGGCGTTCTGTGATGACCAAAGGTCCAGGTTAGGACTGGATGCTTGGGCTCAGCACTGTTCAGAGAAGGCTCTTTGTGAATAACTAGCAATCTAATGACAGAAAAGGTGTGAAAAAACCTGAGACCCAAAGTTTAATAAGTCTTTATGCCACAAATTTCTCTTGGCATTTAAACATGGAAAAATCAATATCTATTCCTCACTTTTATGCTGTAGGCTAACTAGCATAAAGTTCTTCTAATTTTTTATGTCTTTGAAGAATGTATAGAGGAAAAAAACAGAGTGAAAGAGCTGAATGTTTTTAGTTTTACATAGTCCTGCATTCCATTTCTGACACCAATCTGTATTCCTCCCAATCCTGAAAACAAAACAATTTTTATCTCTGAAGAAAACTTTTCTTGTAGAAAAATAAATGCTGCAAGCACCAATTTTAACTGTTAGGGATGGTATTATCTTTTTTTTGGAAAGGAACAGTCAACCTCTCATCCCCCCTGAGACTGCTCACAGCAATGAACTTCCAGTATGAGTCAAGGACAGTGTTTCTTTCACAGAGCTGAAAATTGGTTTGATTTGATTCACTGTGAAAGACAAGTTTGACCTATTGCTCGTAAGCAGTTGAACATGACATCTTCAGATGTGTAAGTGCAAAGGGCAGATATATTGAGGTCCCCCTTATCTCAGTGCTGAAGGGAACTCTGCTGACTGCATTCAATGAGCAAATGACTTAAAGCTTAGGTGGTAAGTTGGGAACCTTAATCTTTCCTTGAGATGTCAGATTTTTCCTTGACATCAAGAAAATTTATAGAATTTGGAAGTATTGCTATACCTGTCATAGCGTAAAAAATTGAGCCAATTTTACTATTTTCAGCTAATTTTATTCATCTTACTACAGGTGTCTTACAAACACCTCTGAAGGCGTCTAATTCTAGTGCAATGCTCATTTTTAAACTAGACAGAATTAATTACCATGTCTAATTTAGAGGTGCCTAATTTTCCACAGCAGTCAATATAGGCATATATATATGTATGACTATATATATACATATAGGACAGCTGCAGTACCACTGCAAACCCACACTGTTCCAATAGAAATTTCCTGGGACATACTAAAAGCTCATAGGGTCAGGCTGAGACTTTTTTGAAATGATGAAGTCTACTACAAAATAGTCTACTTTTCCAACCTGATCGATTCTGTGATTCTGTCCCGCTCAGGTGCGTTTGCAGCCCCATTCCCCTTCCCTGGCTCCGGGGAAATGAGCCCGCACGGGCAGGATCACCTGGCAGGGGCGGCTTCAAAAGGCAGCACTTTTTAATTTTTATTTGTAACAAGCAGACGTTTAAAGACCCATTTTCTACGAGCTTTGAAAATTCACGCCCCTCATCCCTTTCCTTCCTTCGGGAAAAAAGCGAACTGAGGGAGACCGCCACCGCCCCCAGCTCCGCCCCACGCATGCGCGCAGCTTCCTGGGGTGGCGGTGGCCTGGCCGGCCTCGGGGCCGCCAGCGCCGCGATGGGCTGAGGGCAGGCGGCGGCAGCGGGGGCTGTCCGCGGCTCCGCGCTGGGCGCTCCGAGGATGGAGAGAGCCATGGAGCAGCTCAACCGGCTGACGAGGTCCCTGCGCCGCGCCCGCACCGTGGAGCTGCCGGACGGTAGGAGCGGGGCCCTGACGTAGCGGTCGGTCCCGGCGGCCTCCGCGCCCGGGCCGGCGGGGATGAGTTGAGGCGGCTGGGGAGAATTGGGAACGGGCTTCCTCTCTCCGCCTGTGACAGGCTCTGTTTATTTGTCGCTCTGGCAGCAACAGCGGCGTCCCCTTCCTTCCCCCGCTGCCTCGCCGCCTCCGTCACGGGGCGCGGGGAATCCCTGCCGGCTGCTGCCGCCACTGAGCCCGGGCGAGTGGGTGGCCGGGGTGCCGGACACCGGCGGTATTCGCTTTTAAATCCTTCGTCAGGTGCCTCGTCGATGACAGAGTAGTGATGACAAGTCTTTGTGGGTTTTTTTTGTTGTTTTTGTTTTTTGTTTTTTTGTTTTTTTTTTTAGTGGTGCTGAATTTTGTTTGAAAAGGTGTTATAAGTCACTGTCACCCGTCACAGCCTAATTTTTTTGTCTCTAAACCACTTGACATGGATGCTGGTCCCCCATATCAGGATAGATTTGAACATAGACCTTCAGGCTCTTACGGCAAATGATTTGGTGTTCCAGCCAGGTCCAGTTTTGGGAGGACTAACTGTAAAACTCTTGGATATGCAGAATTTCTGTTCTTGTGAGTCATGTGCTGTCACCGTACTTCCTTCAGTGTTTGCTTTTATGGATGAGTCTTTGGCTACCTGTCTGCCAGCTTTCATCTCCAGTGGTGGAGGAGAGGGAGTAATATTCTGTTTTCTCTGTGCATTGCCTGTTTGGACTTCCTGGTGTCCTCCTGGGCTGTGCTGCTACACCCTTCACTTACTGTCACCTGTCACAGTTCCAGTGTCTTCCAGTGCAGTTGCTTATAAATTTCACTTGACAGGCAAGTTTCAGGCAGATTTCACTGCTGCTTTGAATGGCAGCAGTGAAAATTGATGTAATACTATTAACTTAAAACTTAGACTTACAGAAACAGGTGGAGTAGCACCAGTTTAACTAATTGAAGATGCTAATATGAATAACGCTTTGCACAACCTGCATCAGTTGGAGCTGCTTTAAATTTACTCCAGTACTAATGTAGACAAATTGATTCTGAGTTTTGTCTCTTTTCTTCACATCTTGGGCATTTTTATCTTACACTTCAGAGGTGGTTATGTCTATGGAATGGCAGTGCAAGTGGAAGCCCTGAGACCTTTGGAACAAGTACTTCTATCACCCTGTAGTGCAAGTGCAAGCCCTGAGACCTTTGGAACAAGTGCTTCTGTCACCCTGTAGTGCAGAAGGAATGTGAGTTCTATGCATTCCCTAGAAATTGTATGGAGCAATTCAGTGGGACTGATATAAGGAGATAAATGGGCCTAACACACTGAAGTCTTAAATTGCATTCCAAGAAGGTCTCTGTTCAGTGGCCATCCAACTTTGGGTCCATCTTAGCTCATTAGGTATCTTCTTTCTTGACCTTGGTGTTCCTTAGGTTCATGCAGGTCTGCCCAAGCTCTTCTTGAGAAGCAGGTTTGGCTTGTGGTGTGTTGTTCCAAACATGTACTGACAGGATCAACTTGGACTATTCCACATTGGTCTAGTATAATATGTAGTTTGGTGGCTTCTTGTGTGCTGTGTCTGGCCTCTTGAATTATGATTTCCCCCCCTACGCCCCCCATCGCATTTGAATAACTTTAATTTGATATTTAATTTGAAAGATATGTAGTTCACCCCTCCATCCTTAAAGTGAGAGTCTTAGTTCTCTCACAGGAAATGGAGATATATGTTTGAATTTAGTTATGCTGAAGAGGGCAATAAATGCAGGTATTGAACTTCCACTGCATGTGCTGTAGCCATTAGGGTATTGTGTGCAGCACTGACACTTCGTTAAGATTGTGATCTCTGCCAACTTCACAACAGTATCTCTGAGGAAATAAAGTAGTAAGTGTATCTTGCCAGGGCAAGATTCTAGATGGTGAATTTCAAGTGGTTTTTTTTAAAGCAAGTCTTAACACCTGAGTCCAGTGCCAGTGAATACCCTGAGCTTCCAAGCAGAACTTTTTTTTTAATCACTCTCCCAAAGTCTCCTTCAGCACTTGTTTTTTGGACATTTGAGAGGTCGACACAAATTTGTGGATTCTACTGTTAAGGCTCAGTGCCTGAAAAGTAGGTCTTGCAGCCCAAAGCTCTGAAACTGTGTTTAGTGTGCCTTTTTTTTTATCTTTATATAATCAAGATTTGAAATGCAAGCAAGTTAGATAGCAGATAAGTTCAGTCAGTCCATGAGGTGTATAATGCTTTTTCTCTCCCTGCTGTCATGTGGTTTACGTCAATTCGAGTTTTTTTTATGACTAGAGAAAATAACCACCCAAGACAGGCATAAAAGCTCCTTAGTCCCACACCCTTTTAATTAGTTCTGTACAGAAAAACTCTGGGAAAATCTGTGTGTGCTCCACAGTGTAATTTCTGTTATTAGAATAGCAAAAGGCTTAGTTTTGTAACTGTGCTGTAAATGCCCTTTACAGCCCAGCTACACTTGTATTTAACTATTGTCCTTTTCTAGATCACTGTACTTGCAATGTAGTTAAATTTAATTAGAATCAATATGAAGCTGATATATTTAAAAGTTTTTTCACCTTTATTTTGGTGTCTTGTATAGGGCTTGATTGTGGAAATCTATAAGGATGTAATATTTAAATTTAGTTGATGTTCTTAAGTTTGATTTTTTGTTTTATTTGGAAAGCTTTATCTTCCTGTCAAGAGCTCTCTGAAACAGAGCTCAAGATAATTTTTTTTTTCAGTTTATGTCTACCGGGAGCTAATCATGGATAGATTTTAAAAAAATACTCAAATATTTTTCACAATTGATATTTATTTAGCATCTGTATAGTTTTATTTCAGGACTCTTTCTGTCTGTGTCCTCTCTCTCCCAGCTTGTTCGTTCCCCAGCAATCGAATTCTAGGGGTGTGTGTTGGAGGTGGAGTTAATGTGATGCTCACAGAGCTCTGCAGTAAGGAACAATTTGTAGAGAGTTCAAACTTGAACTTGGTCATGGTTGGTGACTCTCTGCAGTGTTTAATCATCATTTGGTGTTCTGAGAGGCTTGTGTCTCTTGCACCATGTGCTTGCTATAAGAATGTTGATTTTTTTAGATTTTGCTTTAAAATTTTTATAGCTGATGAAGTATGATTTGAATTTGACTTCTCTCTGTTCATTTTTCAAAGGTAATAATAGATTAGCATTGCTTCTTTCTTTTGTTAGCTGGGGACACACAACTTCAAATAGCTGATAGCAGCAGTAATCTTGGAGCAATGTAGAACGATAATAACAATAAACAGCATAGCTGCAGCATGATTACAGTTTCTTGGATCCCACTTCATAATTCTGAAGAATCTTTTATTTAATATTCAGTAAATGTTACCTAGTGGAAGTAGTGAATGTGCAGAGGCATGGTATATAAAAGACATGAAATACTATGCTTGTTTGGGACTGTTTTAATTCTTCCTGTTCTGATTGCTTTGTAACTTTGGTTGATGAAGGTGATGAGGAAAAGCTTGAAAATAAAAATTTTGTAAGAAGAGCCCTGTATTTCCATATCCTGAAAACTGTATGCTGGGGTTCTCAGAAAGCGTAGCCCCTCCTGTCGTAAGTTGGTATCTACATGAACAATCTGTGGAGATTGTGCTCTTAAAAATGAGTAGCTTTTTGAAGGGAAAAATTATAATAATTGTCCATAATAAAAGAAAAAAATATTGCACATTAATATTATTTAGAATTATTATATGTTAAAAGATTTTAAGTTTTGTCAAATTTATCTTCTAAAAATAATATTTTACTTCAGGGAGTCTTGAACAGGCTCATCACACCCGTGCTGTGTGTTGGCATTTGCAGCAGTAGTGATGACAGAGACTGTGTGGCTGATAGTCGGTGTGTTCCCACCACTGACGTGGATCTTTGTGTTCTGGCCTTTTATCATTGTCTTCAGGTGTGAAATACAAAACTGATTAGAGATTAAAAATTAAAATGAAACTTATTGCACTCAAGTATTCAAGTATAGAGACAAAATGGAATGGTTAGGAAGTAATTTGAAGAAGTCACTACCACAAAATCATAGCCTCAGGACTATGGAAGTCACCTTGGAAGACAGGAAACTTCCTTCTTTTTAAAATCAAATAGTTAAGTGTTTTTGTTTTGTTTGGGTTTTTTTAATGCACATTTTCTTAAGAACTTTGATTGTATTAACAGAATTGTCAATTCAAAGAAATTGATTCTCCACTGAAAATTCCGTTATTTTTACTGTGTAAAAAAAACCACATTGAAATTTCATGTATTGCAATTGTATTAATTCTGTCTTTTCATCTAAGTACGATTTTTTCTTTATAATGAAACTGTGTAAAAAGAGTGATCTATTGAACAGTGGACACTTGAAAAGGTAAATAAGTGTTTGTAGATACATTTATTTTATGTAAAAGATATCTTTATGGTAACGGAGTAATTTAATTTTTTCCCAGATAATGAAACTGCTGTCTATACACTGATGCCAATGGTGATGGCTGACCAGCACAGGTGAGAGCTTCTTTAAATGTACCTTTTTTTTTTAAGGGGTGAAAACCCCAGCATGTTTGCTGAAGTCGTAGCTCCTAAAGCACTCTCAGAAAGTCCTGCTGCTGAGTTGCTGAGTTATGTTCTAATTTGATGTTAGTCACTGACTGTGTGCATGCCAGCATAGTTTTACCTGTTTTGATTTATGCCATAGACCAGAACTGGGATTGGTTCTGTTGAAGCACACAGAAAAACTTGTCCTAGGATAAGAACAAAAATGTCATTTTGTAACTTTGTCTTAGCTCTGAGTGCATATTTATGGATGACATAGAAGCTCTTAGTCTCATTAGACATCTCAGAAGGACATGGAGTAAGAGTTGGACAATGAAATTGATACTTCTGGAATTCTGCAGATGAGCAGCTGTTCCTCTTAGTGAGTTGTCCTCAAAGTGCTTGGAACCCGGAGGCTTTATAATGCCAGCTAAGTGGGGCTTCCTTCACATGAATTCTGTAGGGAAGCAGGCAGTAACTTATCCTGTAAGCTGTTTTTCCAGCCAGGTTAAACATTTTTTCTGCTATGTAATATTTTGAGATTGCTTGCAAGGGTTTTAAATTATGTGATCAGCCCATTACTGCAAGTTGAAAGGTTGTATTTAAATTTTTTATCCTGGTCTTGTATCCTTCTGCTTCATCATTATGATTTCACGTACCAGTCTTCACTCTGAACTTTGCCTGTGTTTGGGAAAACTGTTGGATATGTGGTTGGGGTGATTGTGGTAAGGAGGAAAATGGGAATTTATATTTTGTTTAAACCGAAGCTGTTGAAATGCTTGTTTTTCATTTTTATAAAGAAGTCATTTGGTTGTATGGTCTAATTCTTACTAGTTTACATTTGAAACAGTTTCCCAGTGTCACAATTCATTTTTTATGTACAGTAAGAAGTGGAAAGGTATTGTTAAACAGCAAATGCTGAAAAACTGTTTGATCTCTTAGTAACTAGTTGGAGGGGAAAGAAATAGTGATTAAGTAAGAAATTTGTGTACAAACTTTGCTTGGATAATGTGAGCTATTTTTTAATTTAAAAAAAAATATTTTTCTGTTTGAAGGTCTGTCTCAGAGCTGCTCTCAAATTCAAAATTTGATGTGAATTATGCCTTTGGACGTGTGAAGAGAAGTTTGCTTCATATTGCAGCAAAGTAAGACTTACTTGAGTCCAGTCCAGAAGTTAACAATGAAAATGTTGCCACAAATCTAAGGCACCAATGTAAGCTGGAAAACTGTAGTGTCAGTTAACATTTTGTTTTCATACTTTTTGTATCTTGTCTGTTCTTCCTAGTAACATGCCTGCCTCATAAAGAGGACAGATTTTACACATGGTATCAAATGGCTTTCCAAATTCCAGTGAAGGGAGTCTGGCTAGTTACTTTTTTACCCTTCTGTGGAATCTCAAGTCTTTAAAATAATGCAGCTGTGATGTGCATCCTCTGTAGCTGGGTTACTCTTGCCTTTGTAGTGGTAGAGAACTCTCATTTGTAGGTACTGTTTGTTTCTGAGGTATTCTAAAACAGTGGGAAGCATTTGGATGTTTGTTGGGAAGCAGCTGTTCCAAAGTACTTCATGTCACTGCAACTGAAGGGAATATAACTTGGGCACTCATTTGTAATAAGTTTTGTATCCTGGATAGAGGGCTTGACTGCAAATTTTGATCTACATTCTTTATTGTTTGTATAGTTCTTCAATGGGGATATCTCTGTTCTATATATAACTCTGTCAAGACAGGTTAACATCATATAGATAGAAATGAACCAGATAGTTTTTGACGTGACCTTTCAGGAAACTAAGCTTAAACTGAGGAATGAATGCTCTGTATTTGGCTCTGCTTTTAAATATCTTGAAAGTTCTTACATTTGAACTGTTAAACAAGGAAAAAAAAAAGAAATAGTAGTAGTATTGCAGATATATGGAAGTATTTGGTCACAATAAAGGTGGAAATTCCAGCTTCTTAAACAGACTTTTAGAAATAGCTGTTTCCCAACTATTTCATCTCAGAGCTACGTATTGCTTATATAAAATTTAGTTAAGGAAGTACTTACAAAAATGCAAAGAATTTTTTAGCATATGCTTTAGAAATATATTTGAAAATACACTGTACTTACTGATTCTAAAGATACAAGAAGTTATGTTACACTTAGTTTCTGGATTGTCTTTTATCTTGACTTAGTTATTGTGTCACAAAGGGGTCATCAAGCTGCTGGTTTTGCTATATATTGTACAGTTACTCTTCAGTTCCTTTGGGTTGTTGTATAGCAGTTCTGACATTGGGAAGATGTGTAAAAATGGATTAGCTGGTTGCAACAGGTACAAAAATACTGTTTTTTATCTTTTCAATGAGCTCTTCCTCTTGAAGAGTTCAGGAGCAAGATAAACATGAAATGCAGAGTGTCTGTCTTCTTAGTGACATTGGTTATCCTAAAGAGCTGCTGTATTATGTAAAGTAAAAGAGTTCAGATCTTTATTACAGGTTCAAAATTAGTAGCAAAGAAATATTTGTATGAGTTTTAGAATTTTCCTGATATTCAAACTTTTAAATATACTTTCCAGACACTGAAGCATAATAATCCCCAAAATATTTAATGGAAAATTTAGTCCTGTTAATAGATTAGGGGTGAGGGAGGTGAGGGGAAATTGAAAGCATATTAAAACAGTTTATAGTTTAAAGAATTACCAGTCTTAAAAACTCACTGTTGTGTTTTAAAGTCATTGGAATCACAGAGAAGGCTGGCATCTATCCATTGCTGCAAGTTATATTTGGTCACTTCTGGCTGCATTAAGTGACTTTAGCTTTGTGTAGCCTGAACTGTGAAGGTGTAAAACAATTTTATGTAAAGGTGTTCTAGTGAGTGTGATATGTACATAATATTGCTGTTGTCTTTAGGCTGATACAGATTTGTAAATATCCTTGTTACAGTATTTCCCTCTCTTATTTTCTTCTCAGCTGTGGATCAGTTGAATGCCTTGTTCTATTATTAAAAAAAGGAGCTAATCCAAACTATCAGGACATCTCAGGATGTACTCCTCTCCATTTAGCAGCAAGGAACGGGTAAATTTTTAAAATGTTTAAACTCTTAAAAATTTTTGTGCATAATGCACTTGAGCTGGCATGTTTTGTAATATTTTTGCATAGTTCAAAAAAATGCCTTTAGTTTTCACTTTTGAAAATAGAGAACATGGAGGTTAAAATCCTTACTTTGAGTATTCATAGAATAATTTTTTTCTAAATAGTAAGTCATGTCTGAAATACCAATTCCAGTGCCAGTCATTTTAGTGTTTTCTGTTAATCGGGGGCAAAACGATTCTTACAATGTAAGTAAACAAGGGATACATTCACCTTCCAGTTAGCTGAGTGAGAAAAGGTTTTGAAGGGCTTGGAGGGGGTCAGAGACATTTGATTTTTCTGAGATAGTGTTTTTAAGAAATTTTTTCGTGTGAGAAAAGGAATATAAAGTTGGCCTGCACTGTGTTAGGAGAGGGGCAGAGAAAAAACTCCAAACCAGCAAGCCAAGTACCTTTTTAAGATCCTACTTCTTGAATTGTATTCTGTGAAAACATGCAGCTGCAAGTAATGTCATTTTCTTTTTAGAACATGTATATGATCCAATAACTGAATTGTATCACAGCTGGTACTTCACATGAGGAGGTGATAGTATTTAGTAGTTTCTGAGTATGTGTGAGGTCTGTTTGTAGGAGAGGAAAGAAGTAGCCAGGTGGTGTATGATGAAATGCAGAATACACACAGGAGACAGTTATGTGGAAATGAGGTATAAGAAAGGTGTGAAAGGGACCAAATAAAAAGGAAAAGAAAATAAGTTTGTAAAGGTGAAGCACTAAGAGCATTAAAAATGTTAAAAAAACCAAACAACATGAATTAGGAAAAAATACCTCTACTTTTATTAAGACAGTACTTGTATTTACCAAAGATTTGCATAGTTTACAATGACAGTCTCATTAAGTAATGATTTAGTGGTGTACTGTAAACATGTTCACTGACATGTAGAGGTGACGGTGAACTTCATGGACTTCTGTTAGCTGAACTCTGGCTTTTTGTCTTTAAAGGGTAGTTCATGCAGAGCTGAAACTGTTAGAGTGGTTCAGTGCTTCTGCACTTTCCATAAAAACAGCTATGATTTTAGCCTTCTGTTGTTGTTTGCTACCCTTGCATTGTCTGAGTCTCTGTGAGGATCACTTCTCTCTTTCACATGCTCAGTACTGTACTCCTTATAAAATGGAACCGCCTGCTGTGCTTAGAACAATGATAAGTTAGAGTGGGTGGAGCTCTAAGAAGATATTTAGTCTTTGTAAGTGATGCTCCCTGACTGGATTTTCATGTATTCTTTTGCTTATAGCCAGAAAAAATGTATGAGCAAGCTGCTGGAATACAGTGCAGATGTCAACATTTGTAATAATGAAGGCTTGACTGCAGTAAGTGCTATTAATTGTCATGATGTTCTTAAAATGAATGAAGATTTTGGAGATTCTCAGTTTTTAAGCTTTTGCCATCTTACACATAAAACAAAACTGCTGTGTGTCCAGTGCTGTAATCAAAAGATATGATTAAATTACTTAAGCATATGATTGTATTGTTCAAAACTTCTCTTAATATTATGCAAAACTTCTCTTTGTGAAAGTGTTGGCAGTAATACAGCCAGGTTTAAAATAATTTTTCTGATACATATATATATAATTGCTAAAGGAAACGTGTATCATAATTTTGTTCTTAGATTCATTGGTTGGCTGTCAATGGGCGAACAGAATTGCTTCATGATCTTGTTCAGCACGTCAGTAATGTAGATGTGGAAGATGCCATGGGACAGACAGCCCTTCATGTAGCTTGTCAAAATGGACACAAGACTGTAAGTTTCTACATTGTACAAACACAGTTGATTTGTGAAGAACTTGGTAATGCCTCAAAGTTGTTGTGGTTTTTTTACAAACTACAGAGTAGTAATGCACATGATAATGGCTACAAGCGTGAAGAATGCTGTTGTGTGTCATCAACTGCATGCACTTCCATGGGAACAACTTACTTATTCTTGTGGAGGTGATTGATCTCAGGGCTTATGGGAGTTTAGATAACTTACTGTATACTGTTCAGCTCTTCTGTAGTGCTATTATTGGCTTGTTAATATCAAGTTTTTATATAATGTTAAATGTTTGAAAGTTTTTCCTTCTTCAGAATATGTTTAATTCATAATTGTGCAAGCTATTACATGATTTTGAAATCTGAAGTGTTAATTTACTGTGAGTAAAAAATGAAAACACAGTTGGGTCAGTTACGATTTTAGCTCTAGAAGTAAATGAGTTCAAATAAACTCTTCTGTTATTGTTCTGTGTGAATAATTTTTATGCCTGGCTTTGTGTTAGGGCTGACTATTTATATTCAGAGTATAAGTCCGGATGCTTTACTTGAACTACATTAGGGCCCTATAGAGTTATACAGATTGCCACCAGAACTATTTACTGCCAAAAAGAGTAAATTGTAATTCTGCCCAGATCATTTCTGTTATCCTTGTCAGTGCTGGGTTTTGGAAGGCCAAATTCTGAAAAACTGTTACCTATAAGTGTAGCAAATTTATGTGAGTGAAACGTAACAGAAGTTGTTTGAGAGTCTGCACAGTGTTTATGTATTTCAGACATGCACTAAACAGTTGCAAGGCAATGGGGTTTTCCAGTGCTCATTTTCTGAAGCTGGTGCTGTGTTCTCTTGCAGACGGTGCAGTGTTTGCTGGACAGCGGTGCCGATATAAACAGGCCGAACGTCTCTGGGGCAACCCCGCTTTATTTTGCTTGCAGGTTATATACTTTTCACTTTTGAATACTGGCCTAAAAGTGAAATATTTTTCCCCTTTTGTAATAACTGATTAGAAATTACAAAGCAGAGGAAATGTAAAAGCTGACTGGTTTTTAATCTTGTCTCATTTTTGTGTGTAGTTTGCTGTCTTACCTAAGTACTTAGATTAGTGCTGTAGTTTTGTGTACCCCTTTCTAACAGACATGTTAAGCACATACTGGGCGTGTTCTAGCGTGAGTCATAACTTGATGATTACTGAAACCTTTTCTGAAAAAATGAATTCTGCCCACTTTTTGTTTTTGAGTACAGTAAAACCAGAGCCTTCTATAAGACAAGTTTGGCTATTCCTTAATGTAAAGTATGGTATTACAGTATACATGAAATGTGCATATATGTGTTGAAGTTACAATGTTTAACATGTATATGTGTTAAAATTACATTGTTGCTTTGATCAGTTCTGTTTTTTCCAAAGTTTAAGTTATCTTTCAAAATTAATCAGATAGGATAGATGATCTTTTGTTTTAATTAAAGCATTTCTGTGATTTGTTAGAACATTTACAATTTTTGCAATCCCTGTGCTTTGGTTACAGGTTAAATAGTTCACATAAGATTAACTGTTACTATAAGCAAAAGGACAAATGGACTGACCTGCTGGCCTGCTAAGAGTTATGTTCTGGGAGCCATGGCCTCTGGAGATAGTGTATGTTGAGAAGAATTGAAGTGGAGAATAAATAGCTGCTAGCTTTGGTGCTTGATTTAGGGACTGGTATTTGTACACATTTTAAAAGAAGTAAGCAGCTTGTCTTGGGCTTGGAGGTTTTTCTTAAGAAGGGGATGTGGCAAGTACAGGAGTCATATTCTTTACAAATTACCAACTGGAGCAGCTGGTGATGCCTTGAGAAGGCTGACCTGGAACAGAGACTGGACAGAGCTAGAGAATAAAATAGGTATTTATTAAAAGGCCTTAAAGGATACATCTTGGGCTGTACAAGAGCCTGTCCAGGGCTACACCCAAGATGGACCCAAAATGGTCACAAGAAAATGGACGATCGGTCATGAGATCCCACACCTCTACAAGTTTTGGTCCACCTGCACGGTGGGGTCAACTGTCCAAAACCAGCTCCAGATCACAAAGTCCCATCCTTCCTGTTTTCTCTCTTCAGTCCACCATTGTTTGTACTTTTGGGCCTGAAACTTGCAATGGTTGTCCTTGGTCTCAAGCTGGAAAAGGATTGCTTTGTCTGCCTACTCTGTGGAGAGAGCTCACTAACACTCAACATGAGGCCCAGAACCACACACCTAGGCAGCACAGAACCTGAAAAACATGAAAGCTAAAACTTAAAGCATCACTGGCAGGGTAGAATGAACAGGGTGTGTATTACAGCAAACCTGGAAAGAAGGGTTGTAGGTTCCTGATGACTGGGGGGGACAAGATGTGGTAGCAGTGGCAGGGTGATGGCTGCAGAAAGTATTCGAAGCCTGAGTCTGAAACATCTGTTTTGTCAATGTGTTGGGTTGTCCACTTAGTCTAGAGAATTACAGAGAAGATGTTGCAAGTAAGCCATTAGTCTTAGCTCCTTTCTGACCCTTAACGTTTGTTTGCATTGGGACAAAGTCTGGTACATTAGATAAACCTGTTGGCTTCCTGGGCTGGAAGGACAGGACTGAGGAGAAGTCATCTGGGAGCTATTGAGAGATCAGTGAAGCTGCCTCTTGCCCCTCAGCTGTTAGTTATCACTTTAGCTTTGCCCTTTCTGAAATGATAGGCTGCACCTATCAGGCTGAGGATGCAGGCAGCCTCTTACACGTTCCAGGATGCCAGATACTCATATACATTGGTGTAAAAGGTGTACTGCAAACTAGCTTGAGAAATAAAACATCACTGAAAAAACTTGCATCTGTAAACTTAATTGCTAAGTCTTTTTTATCAGTCTTTCATTTCACCCTTTAGATGCTTCTCTGTTATGTTTGGCAGTGCTGGTGAAGGCAATATTCAAGTAATAGGTCCGTGTGTTTTTAATGAAGTAAACTTCTGATCACTGGTACTCAATTTCTGGTTTTTTTCAGATGAAAGTGTTTGGGAAAGTGTTGAGAGATACAAAATAGTGGGTTTTTCTGTTCTCTAGGCAATACTGGCGTTTGGGAAATTTTTAACTTGAGGGAACTAAGGGTCCTATACAACCTATAAGCAGATTAGCGAACAGACTGTGGATAGACTTTGAATGCAAAAGTGAAACTCACCACTTCTAGAGGCTATGCAAGACATTTATATATAGAAATTAGAGTCATTTAAGTGATGCATTTATCTCTTGTGCAAAAAAAAAGAACTCTCAGTAAAAATATCTTGCTAATGTTTTATTGATGGTTAAAGCACAATTAGATTGTTTTTTTTTCCCCAAATGTGGTTGAAGTGAGCAAAGAACTTGGCAAAGAGAACTTCATCTGTGAAGTAAATTAGGATGTAAATTGAGAAAGAGCTCTCTTTTTGCAGGAAATGCAGCTCATAAATATTTGAGGCGAGGCTAAGATGAATCATTTCTGAATGATGAGGGTGGCTCTAACTTCATAAATGGCCTGAATTTTGCACTGCTTTTTTACAGTAACTATTTTCTTCCAGCTTATGTTGATATTTTTTTTTGTTAGATGCCATAAAGACAGATTTATGACTCAGATCATAAATGCTGTATTAACTCCTTCTTCTCTTCTTTTGAATAGCCATGGTCAGAGAGACACTGCACAAATTCTTTTGATGAGAGGAGCCAAATATTTACCTGATAAGAACGGTGTTACTCCACTGGATCTCTGTGTACAGGTATTAAGTTAGCAACACTTTTTCTGTGAATTTCTGTGACTTACTACAGTGTCAGCTGATCACTTACCTTTTTTTATTCCTAAGGCCTCTGAAAGATGGTAGTCCTTTGGCAAAACAAGTGCAAAATGTAATTTTTTTAATAATGAAATTGATCCTACAGGCAAGTTCATAATTTCTACCCTTTGCATAAGTCAGATGCAATAATTGACCTCATGAGAAAGAGTTTCCAGAACTCCATTTGGCTAGAAAGTTTGGGAATCCTTGGTGTAATGGTAGCAGACAATTTAGGTGCTTACCTGTTAACAAGTAAGAGGTAAAGGCAGGCAGAAAGGAGTGATTTTTTTGGTTTTTTACCTCAAATAATAGATTTTCTTTTCTCTTGAGGAGATGTTGCTATTTAAAACAAATAAAACTTACATGGTGATGACTTGCCTTTCAAAGATATTTCTGCATCTGGATGAGGAACAAAATTCTTACAAATTTTCAACTAACAGAGCATTTTCAACTGCAAAACAGTCTGTCTTGATACCAAGTACTGCTTGCTAAAATGACTTTTTTGATTTTTGAACACTTACACTTTTTTCTGTCAGATCAGTTGAAGGTCAGTGTGTAAATAACACAATTGAATGGAAGCTTTTGAACGTTTGCTGGTAATCAGACTAGAAAACTGAACTGAAAGGTGAAAAAAACAAATCACTGCAGTGAGTGGACATCACACTACCTTTGTGCATATCATTAGTTTGTCATTAGGATAAAGTTGAAATTTTCTATTTTTTTTTCTGTATTTTCAGATTATTTCAACCTCATGTTATTTAATTTCTGAGGTGTCCTCTTGTGCCTAAGTCTTGCACTTGAAATAGTTGTGTGTATGTGCAGGAGTTCTGTCTCCAGCACCTGTGGGATATTTTTGGAATGTTTCACTCTGAAAGCTTTATTTCGTAGACTATCTGTGGAGGACCTTGATCCAGTTAGGTTACGTAAAGTATTTCTTTTTGAATATAAGAAACCAAGTAAATCCTCAGCTCTTGTCACTGGGAAGTGCCAGATCACTATACTCTCTCACTGCTGACTTGATTGTGAAACTTGGAGTTAGATTTTTTCCTTGTTGTGGCAGAATGACCTTTTATTGTATGAACCCACATGGAGTCTGATCAGTTTTAAGGTTTTCTGCAGCCACAGACCTTAAGACAGTATATGGCAGGAGAGGTTTAGATTAGATATTAGGAATAATTTCTTCATGTATAGGGCTGTAAAACATTGGAGAGACTCCACAGGGAAGTGATAGAATCTCCACGCCTGAAAGTGCTCAAAAAATTGTGGATATGGGCCTTGAGGATGTGGTTTAGTAGCATTCATAGGGGTGGTGCTAAGCTGATGTTTGGACTTGATGATCTTACAGGTATTTTCCAACCTAAATGATTCTGTGATTCTATACCAGTGTGTGCTTAATGGTACAGTTACTATTTTTTATGATTAGTGTTTTGAGTTTCTGCTTCAGTCTCCAGTTTTGCAATCCCTAGGGCACCTCTCTCCACATAACTTTTTTTAGGTGTGAATAGTGACACCTGGTGTCTGTTTTGTAGTGATAATCTTACTGTGTTTGAGATCATGCATTATACAAGTTCATGATGCCAAGTAAGAATGGAGAAAACAATATGTTTTCTTTCTTTTTACATTGAGGGTTTTATTCTATGCTTACAGGTTTGTTTTTCAAAGTCAATACATATTTTTAGAAGACTGAAATTATAGATTCATATACTTGCCAACATTACCTTGATCTTGGAGATTTGACTTTTATTAATTCTTACAGATTCTGGGTGGGTTTCTTTTTAATACTTAATTTCTTGGTACCAGAAACGATTAAATTAATCTTTTTAATGTATGGTTTTCACTGAGGTAATACCAACTGTCATTCAAAGAGGAGTCAGTACCTGGAGCTGCAGCAGTTAATAGATTCTATGGTCATCTTCCCAGAGTAGAAATTGATGCATATTCAGCTGTTAGGTGTCTGCTTAAAAATGCAGCTGTGTTAAATAAGATTTGATACAAATAAACCACAAAGTCACATTCTGTTCTTTCCAGAAAACATTTTTTCTCAGAAGGCGCAAGTGAAATCATACTTGTGTATTGATTTTAAAGTTAAATGACCTTTTCATGGGTTTATCCTATTTCTTCCTGTAACAAGTCCTATGTGTCCTATGAACCTTTAGAAAATGTTTATTTTGAAGGATTAGGTTCTGGGTGTAATTAAGTAGATCTCAGCAAGAGGAAGAGAAGTGAAATATTGCACTGTTTTTAGCCTCTGGTAATTGTTGGCTGAAGTCCTGTTCAATTGTACCTTTAGTTTGGTAAGTAGGAAGATGTTTCAGAAAGCAGAAGAATGGGACTGAATATATGTGAGCTAGTGTACTGAAAAAAAATTTGATTCTGTCTTCTCCCAAACATTTTGGGATACCTCACTTGGTTACATTTTTGAATTTCAATTTATTTTAGAATAGAATTTCTCCAGCATTAAAAAAAATTGTAATCCTGTGATAGTCTAACTCTCAATTCTAATGTTTCTTTTAATTAAAATGTTTTCGTAGGGTGGTTATGGAGAGACTTGTGAAGTCTTGATACAGTACCATCCTCGGCTTTTCCAGACAATAATTCAAATGACACAGAATGAAGATCTGCGGGAAAACATGGTAATATGGGATTCTGTGTGTTACAGCCAGGGATCTCTCTGTGGGTGGTGGACAGCTGAGTGCTTGATCTGAGTGGCAATCAGTACCATGGTAGTTGACCACTTAGGTATCTTCTCTACCACTAGGTACAGTCTTTACATAATTTTAAACACAATAATTTGGAATTAAATGTAGGATCTGTTTTCATTTAGTGTTCTAACTTGGCACATTTTGCTAAGTGTTCTGGACAGTTTAAAGAGCAGGCATTGCAAGCTTCAATACAAAGGTGCTTGTAGAGCATCCCTAGAGCATCCTATATATACAATTACTTTGTGTATATTTGTGTATATTTTCCTTCATTTAGTCATTATCTACAGACATCCATTCTAGGATGTGTCCCGAGGCTGAATCATCCAGAATTAACTTAAGAGTTTGTGGTATGAGCACTCATCTGGATGAAGTTGCCTTGTACAATTACAGTGTAAAAGATTGCAGCCACAGTTTCATTTGATGATTATTTCTGTAGATGAAACTACTGTTTCTTTTTTAATGGCTCTCTTTTACTTTTCTTCTTTGGTTATTGTGGGGTAGTTCAATCTAAAGCAAAGAAAAATCAAGAAAAAAGTTTTGTTTCTTGATTGTGTAAGGGAAAAGAAGCATGGGATGCCTTTTCCTCCTTGTAAATCTAGCTCACTGTGGGTTTTTAATACATTTGTTTTAAAATGACTGCAAACAACTTTACTGACTGTAAACAAAAATAAGATTTATTAAGGTGTTGGCTGCCAACTTACTTAATTTAGTTTGCTAGATTTTTGACATTTTCATTTTCTGTGTAACTCCATTACTTCCACTATAACACTGAGGATTTCCAAGTCAATGTTCAAATTTCTGAGACAGGGTTGAGTTTTACAGAGTGAAATGACGAAGGTGAGAATTCTCAAAGTGTATGTTAGATGCAAGGGGAGGTGCTATAGATGATTTAAAAGAGAGAACTAAAACAGTGGAACAAAAAGACCTTTTGTGTATTGTAGGAGTGAAGAAAATAAGTGAGAAAAATTTTTCATCTGTCTGAGTAATGATGAAGCTGTGTGCAAATAACAGGATCTTAATGACAGTGTATACAAAATACATTAGGTAATACATGGTATAGTTTTGCTTCATTGCTGAAATGTAATCATATATTGAAAATTATTTGCTATGGCCAAGTCTGAGCTGTTCTGCTTAGTCTTGGGTAATGACCAGTTCATATTATCTAGAAGTGGTGACATAAGGAGACTGGGTATGTGTTACAAGTCAGGACTCATTTTAAATGTCATTGTTCTTATGAATTAATAATACAGGGTTAAGCATTTAGTGTTTGTAACATTCTGTAATGTTAAATACCCTGTAGCACATGCACGGGCACTAGAATGTTTACCTTTGCAGTAATCTTTGTAAATGATAATGAAACATTAACTGAGGTTAGATTAGAGGTTGTAGAGCATAGATGTGCATTATTATTGTTAGATATTAATGCTTGGGTGATAGTGTTCTACATAATTGATCAATGACTGTTGATCTCATGCTCTTTGACATTATACAATTGCTTTTGTTTAAATCCTTCAGTTGCGGCAGGTTCTGGAGCACTTGTCTCAGCAGAGTGAGAGTCAGTATCTTAAAATCTTGACAAGTCTTGCTGAAGTTGCTACAACAAATGGTCACAAATTGCTCAGGTAAGTGTGAGGTCACAAGGTGATAAACTTCCTGGCAGTTAGTGCCACTTAATAGTTTTACTAGTCCAAACTATCTGATGCTCAGCACATGCTGGAGTAGATGAATCTCAAATCTGATTTATGTGATAGTGTCTGTTTAGTTCACTGTCTTCACAAAAACTTCAAGTGAAAAAGTTGATGTCCTTGTATAGCTGCTGGTATCTAGAAACTTAAGTTGCAGAGAAGTGTATTTTTTGTTTGGTTAGTTTGGCTATGTTAGCCCTAGGAAGGGAAGCTTTTTAGACAACTGTCAAATCATTCTTTTTTTTTTTTGTCTTCACCCTTCTCACTTTTTCTTCCCTTCCACATTTTTACTTTTCTACATGCTTCCTTACTATGCTTGAGGAGTGTTTTGTTACTTAAGGCACCTGTCTCATGTTTGCTGGCTCTGATTGCCTTACATGGCTACTAATACATATGAGATAAAAAAATTCATCTACCAGTGTGCTGTCTCAGCAGCACAAGCAGCAGTAACTTGGGGAGATTCATGACATAGGCAAACATATTTACCTGGTATGCTTTCCTAGTTTTTGTAGCATCTGTTTGAATTTGTGCAAAACACTTTGTCCGCAATTGGAACATTTTGCTGGTTTTAGCAGCTAACAGATTTTAGTGTAACCTTTATGCTTTACTAGAAAATCTTTAGTGATGAAAGAGTCAAGGGTGTGAAAACATGAGTGAAGTTCCTTATTAACATGTTTTAGATGACATTTTGGTGAAGAGAGGTTTGAGAATGTTCTGTAATCAGAGAAACCTGTCAGCATAGGTTGTAGAGGATTATGACTTGGGAAGCTTCTTCTTAACTTGGACTGGGGTCTGAGGAGCCCATCAGTGAGATTGAAAATAAATAGTATATTTTTACTCCTAGGTGCCTTTTTTTCTTCCCCATTAGTCATGTTACATTTAAATGGAGCCTGTAGATAGCAGGTCAGAACTCCTGGATGATGGTAGGAAATTCATTACACTGTTAATAAATCTTAATCTGGTGAGTGTTCACTTTGAATTAATGTAAAGGTCTGAATCTCTTTAAACTTTGGGGTTAAATTGTGTAGACATTAGTGAAATTTTGTTGCTGCAAAGATAACTTTTTGAAGAATTTTGGCTGTTGCTGAGCTTCAGTGTTTATCTGTTATGTTAACTTGTAACACATTCCTTTTTGTCTCCAGACTTCCTTAGAGCCAATAGATCTCCCACAAATAAATTGTGATGAAGTGTAAAACCTTAGTGCAGGAAAGGGTTTCAAACTTGCTCTGTATAAGGACGTTATTGGAAGTTGTAGTAGCTGGATTACGTCATACAAGGTAGTCTTTGTTTCTGTTTCAGTGTCTTCAGAGGTAAATGAAAGGGATTGATGTTTAGATTTGCTTTGTTACTGGTACTGCTCTTCTGATTTGAGCAGTGCCCCCTCAGTGTGGTTGTAGAAACAGTAGCTCTGTGCCTGTCCCTGAGTTTGAGCCGCTGTGTGGTCCTGTACTGCTGTGTATGGCTGGGCTGGTGGAGGCTGAATACAAGATCAAAGGGTTGCATTGCATTGGATGAGGACTCCTTTCTAGAGATGCCAGTACTTGGAGTGCCTGTGGACTGTTACTGGCCAGCTTCTCTTTGGTGCTTTGTAATATGTCACAACAGAAATGTGATAGCAAAAGAAAACAATTCCGAGACAGTTCCACAGACACAGTTTTGGAAAAACTGTGTCTCTCTTCTCTCCAGCTTGGTTTCCTGGCAGAAGCAGTGAATTTCTACTTCAAGAAATATTTCTTGGTTGCTTTCTTATAAACACAATGAAGATTAAGGTAGTATTTGGTGAATACTCTGAGCTTGGGCCTGTTTCCTTTTCTCCTTCCAGCAAAAGCGTGTAAAATGTACTTTGTCCATGAAAACCTCCAGTAATGATATTCTTGCATGGCTGAACTAGTATCATCTCTATTAGTTTCCTAGGTACTAACCCACAACCTGTTGCTTTTGGGTTTGTCTGTTGTTTAGTTCAAAAGTATCTAAAATTGTTTCTTGTAACACTTCTAGCAAGTGTCCAGGAGTGCCACTAAGCTTGTGCCTGAAGACTTCTGCCTTGAGAATGAGCAAGGACCCTGTTTCACTTAGAATTATCTTTACCAAGTATTCCCTTTTTCAAGGGACTAATTCAAGTGTGACATGCTTTGGTCTTGCTGGTGCAGGTTAGGCCTAGCTGAATGCTTACAAACATGTCAGTAGAAGTTTCAGTAAACTCTTAAAAGCCCTCTAAGGTTTTTCTATATATGTGGGTCCTTATCGTGGAGACCAGGAAATTTCACCAGGAGAACACTGCTGCTGAGACATGAGGAACATCAGTTGAAATGTTAGTAGCTTTTCTTTTTTTCAGTAGTTAACTTGTTGAGTTAGCTTCTTGTATTCATAGATTCCTTTGGTATATATAAGCAAGGATTTTACAAATGCTAATTTTTAGCTGTGATGAGAGCTTCTGGTAACACAATTGCAGACTGCCAGTCAGGAGATCTTCTTTACCTGGTTAAAAACTTAACATTCCTACTACAGCATTGTTTACTTTCTCTGTTCCTTTCTTATATTGATTTACTGAAAACTTACCTGGTTAAAGTATAAATTTTGACAAGAAAGTCATACTTTGTATGGTAGTTTGGTAAAATTCTTAGTAAATTGCTTTATAAAGTTAACTCACAGTCATTAAAATGTAGTGCTGAAGACAAATAGGTCTTTTGCTGATGATATGGGGTGAATGAGATCATAATAAAACTACACTAGCCGTTACAACTAACTGTGTTTCAGGTTTGTGAATTAACAGATTTTAATTACAACAGACATTTACAGCATCCTATAAGATGTCAGTTTTCTGGTGTTTACTGATCTGACTGGGAAGCATGCTTTTAAGTTGCAAGTACTTTAAAGATAGAATTGAGTATGTAGTCACTTCTATAATATTTATAAGTTAGTAGGTTCTGATAGGAAAATAATTTCTTGCAGTTTGTTACACATTCAAGACAGAAGAATTCTTACTACTTGGGGTTTAAGAAAGAAAGCCAAGTTGAATTTGGTGGAGAATGTTCTGCTTGTGCATAGTCATGAATATCTCATATTTTGCACTGTTTTGGTACAGAGTTCAGTGTTTGCCAGTTCAATTCAGGAGACATGAAACTCTTAGTATATTTGTTGGATAAATAAATAACATAATGGTGGTTTTGTTTAGTGCCTTTTAGATTATGTTTTTCTTGAGTGGAAATAGTGGCATCCTTACCATCCTGATCCCTTGTCTAGTTGAGGTGGTTAATGGGCATGTAGAACAATACCTGGTGAGGATGGGCTGTGGCAGCATATCTGATCAGTCAGGAGGCTTTTACTGTTGGATGCTCTCTATCTGGATTGAAAAACATTTTCATCTGGATGGATATCCCAATTTGCTTCATGCACTGAGGTTCTTTCTGTAGAAAGCTGAATTTCCTCCTAGGGGTTCATAAAGAGTGCATTAAAGAAAAAAAAAATGAAGTATTTTGAAAGATCTGGAATTTGCTGTTCTTACTTCTAGTTAAAATTACATGTACATGTTAGTAAAATCATAATGTTTGTATTTGACTTCTGGGGCTGGTGCAGGAATTGAAAATTAAAATTTACTAGGGTTTGAAGCTTAGGGTTTTTTTTCAGCATGTGTATCAGACCCTACCTTTAGACTGCTTACTCCTTACTATGCTAAATGGTTTCATCTAGGAAAAGAAACTTAAACATTCCATTTTTTTCCCCCAGCTTGTCAAGTAATTATGAAGC
This sequence comes from Trochalopteron elliotii, assembly GCA_024734555.1. Taxonomy (NCBI): domain Eukaryota; kingdom Metazoa; phylum Chordata; class Aves; order Passeriformes; family Leiothrichidae; genus Trochalopteron; species Trochalopteron elliotii. The sequence goes on along the minus strand of JANPWX010000096.1, from coordinate 3,745,017 downwards.
TCAAATGAAGAGTCTCTTAAGGATCGTGAGGATATTTTGCCATGTCTTTCGCATTGGCCCATCCTCTCCCAGTAATGGAAATGACATGGGCTACAATGGAAATAAAACTCCAAGAAGTCAGGTGTTCAAGGTCAGAAAAGTATATGATGTTGTTAGGAAGATAGACGTTAAAGAGATGAATTTCACAAAGCATGCATTCATTAATCAGACATCTCATGAACAGGAAGTAAGTTTGGTTAATGTCCCTATTCCTTTTTAAGTTAAACCTCCCTCTCTCCTTCTCCTGTATTTTTTTCCCCACTGAATTAATTAATGTAGCTACTGATGCACACCTCATGTTATGATTTCTGTTTCTTTCTTTTTTAATAGATTGTTTATTAGATGTTGAAGGTTTAGTTACTCAGGTGACTTCGGTAAATTTTGTTTTTATTTCTGTTAAGAGTATAGTAATCTCAAAATATGGTGCTATTAATATAGTAGATTATATGAGTGTAATTTCAAAATGGTAGTTGGAGATAACAGAGATTGAGTGCTGACCAGTAAGCTTTATCCAGCTTCACAAGGCAAATGGAAACAATTGAATTCTTGATCTGTTTGTTGTTCTCACTGTGATCATGAAATCTTTCCCCAAGTTGTTCTTGGATTTTATTATTATGTGCTTTGAAACATATCACCTCACTACTACCCAAGGTTACAGGTTTATAGCTGCTTTCAAATGCATGCTTTAGGTGGTTGCCATTTAGAGGTTTAGTTCCTGAAGGTGTTTGGTAGTTTTATGTTTATTTGTTAAGGATTCCCTCTGTAGAAAGTCATAGGTTGCCTTTTTGTAAAGAAGCCCCAGTTTCCTGTGTGCCACTCAGTCTTCACTGGATATACAACTGCCGTGTTTTTCAGAGCTCCTAATAAAAAAGAACTGCAGGGTAATCTTTCCTCTCCCATCTTACTCCGTACTCTTACACAGCACAGCTCATATCAAGAAATTTGGATACCAGTAATGACTTGAGGACTTTTTCTTTGCCTTTGCATTTCTTCCACTGTGTTGTGAAAACACTATTTTGCAATTACTGCAATTATTTTATGATATATGTTCATCAGGTTACTTCTAAGGTCTTCTAATACAGAGCTATATTGATAAGATCATGGAAGATGATACTCTTAATTCCAGTTTATTTAGTGAAGTATCTCAGTTTTTGTTTAAATTTCTTTTCTTGGAAAGAGAAAAAGCATTAGAGTGTTAAAAAAGCCAAAAAACATGCAAGCACAAATGTTTGTTCTTCTGGTAGCACAATAGTTTTAAGAATAAATTGATTTATATAATGAATATAAAACTAGTGCTTGAGTCTGAACAATACTGTGTGCTAAATGTAATGCATTATACAGTGTGCAGTGTAATAATTGTCCTTTGGAATTGTTCATCAAAATAGGGCAATGATGTGGGTTTAACCAGAATTCTGTTTTTAAAAAACAAAGCCTTACCCAAATCACAAGAATTATTTTATTAAAGGCAGCGCTTTCTAACTGTTTTAATGAAAATTGCTCCAAGTATACCGTATTAAATAACAAGCAGATGTTGAACACACTTCATTCAAGAACTATATCCAGTGAGATATTCTGCTACCAAGCCCAAAAAGGAAAAAAGAAAGGTTTCCTGTTTTTCAACTCCACATAATTTCAGAACTCTGTATAAAATAAACAAAAATATTCAACTGCAATTTGCAAAGGAAGTGGTATATCAGTAGAATCACTTATCTGTGTGCCCAAACAACTTTGTATGATGAAAGAATTGTTTCTTAATTTACTGTGCATCTAAGTCTTGTGCAGTAGACTTATAGTAAACCACTGCCACAGTTGTCCCAGAAAATATCAGTAATTCTTAATTGTGTGAAAACAGCATGTGTTTTTAATAAATAAGCAAAATGTATACTGCTGTTGCAAACAGTACCTAACAAAACAAAAATGCCAGGATGACTTAATTATTATTGCAATTATTGTAATTTATTTAGAAGTTTTATGAGTAAGGCAACCTTGCAGTAGAACCACTAGTATTTTAAAGATTGATCTAAATTTCAAACTCAGAAATATAAAACTGCTGATGAGAACTTATTGTTGTTTGGGAATGGGCACACAGGTCTGGCAGTGCTAAGTTAATCTACACTTGTGGTTGGTTTAGTCTGTTCTTCCCAGAATTTACAGTAGACTGGGTAGTGGGAGATTAGATATATCGCTGAGTGAATTGGGTGACTTCCAGTTTTCTCTTAGTCCTACCTTTCCTTCTGCTTTTTTGTCCTTTATTTGAAAATGTGCTTCTGATGGTCTTTCTCACCTTTTGGGAGGAGATAAAAAAGACCTGACTTTTTGTAAGGCTTCATTAAATTTTTCTGTATCAATGTACTGATTGAGCATATTTTGAAGAGTTTTCACTGTAGCTGGGGAGGGATTAAAAATGTGAGTATTCTTGATCTGAGCCTGCTGAGGAATGTTATTGCTTGATGAGGTTAAGAAAATCACAGAGCTGTCTGTGCTTTAGCGGAATTCACTGTATGTGATTCAAGCCTATCCAGATGTTTTGAAGTAGAAGCACTAGCTAAGGATAACACATTCTTATACTGATCCTGTAAGATACAAAAGAATCATTGAATTTTCTCTCCCAAGCTTGAAACAAGCTGCTAACTCAAATGAGATCTTACCAGTGAGAAACTTTGAAGAGTAATTTCAACCAGGCTTATGCTCATTACTTTTCCATGTGTTGCTCTTCCAATTGCTGTTCAGTGTGATCATGTATTAGGTAAACTTGCTGCAAAATTTCTCTGTAATTGAACAAGGTTGGGAAGTGCTTAATGTTTTTTCCTTGTTTCAGATACTGTTCTTTTCTAGAACTGGGGTAACTTCTCTGCTGTGACAAAGTCACTTCATGGATTAGTGGTCTCCTGCATCCTGTGTCTTAAAAAGCTATCTGACATCTGGCAAAAGATTTTGCTTCAGTGTTGCAGTTTGAATATGGATTTGGTTACTGGTCTTGCTTTGTAGATGAGTAAAGAGGAAGGCATTGATTGCATAGGTAAATTCTTGCATTTGGGAGGTAAGGTGTGCAGCTGTAAAAGCTTGGTTCTCCATCAGACTCAGCTGTATAATTCTAGAGAAAGTTCTCCACACTGAAATGTGACAACTGAAGTTTGCGTAGAGGTCTTTGTTTAATATCAGGCTCATGGTAAGAATTGACTGAAGAATGCTGACTGATAGTTTGAAAAAAACATTGCTAGTGGTTTGATTGAATATGTCCATATGCCACGTGAAAAGGTCTGGTCATGGATGCCAACATAAAATGCTGACACTCATGGATATGGAGAAGATGGGCAATATTTGGAAGTGTTTTGTATCCTGAAGTTGGACTAGAAAGGAAGAAAATGAAATGTTAAAGCTGCTGTGCTTGACTAGACTTTTAAATGAGTTTATGATCAGAAGCTATGAAGAACTAGCTTTGGAAAAACAAATTGGGTGGAAAAGTTCTGAAAGGTGTGCTAAATCTGTGGGAAATAAAAGATAAAACACAAGCTCTTGGGGGAATATGGTGTCTGGCAAGCTAAACATTGAAAAGTTTGAGGGAAAAAACCCTAGATTTTAGTATTCTAGTAAATAACTACCTAGTTTTTCCTGAGTTGCAGGTTAAGAGTACAGCTGCATTTTAATTCTTCTGTGTATTCAATTAATTAATTATTCAATTCTATTTCTATTAGAAAGTTTTTTTGCGTTATGTTTTGTGGTAAAGGTCTGCAAGATGGGTCTTGGAAGGAGGATAACTTGATTCTGTATGGCAGACATTTATGTAGAAGATGCTGAAGACCTGTGCTGGAGGTCACCATCTAGAGAAATGTGTGGTCACTAGGAGCACAAGCATTAAGTGACTGATACACAAAGTATTGAGCAAAGCCTACCAGCATTAGAGATAAGGCTGGCTTTCCCCCACACTCCTATTGGGAAAAAATGGAAGCGTAGTGGTAAATTATTGAATGGTGAATTTGAGCAGAACCATTTAAGACACAGCCCTTATGGGAAGTAATTTATTGTGTATTGAGTGTGTGTCAACTATGAGGTGCAACTGACTGTGCTCCAGATAGTGTTCAGATGCTGTGAGCAGCTCTTTATTTTCAAAAGCAACCTGAGAAGATGAGAACAAAACTTTCAGTGTTTGCTAAGTCTTTGAATGTTTTCACTGGTGAAAAATGTTGATGCAACTGCAATATATGGAAAAAGGAATCCATTTAGAAGTTCACTCTTACTTTGGGAATGCTATGTGAAGTAGTTGAGTTGATTACCTTCCTGCAGGATTCATATCTCTATGCTCACTAGACTGTAGGCTTGTGAAACAAACCCTTAAACACTATTAAGGGATAAGAGAGCCCTTGTGGGTATTTTTATGTTCTTGAGAAAGCCACAGATCTTATCCCTTTTTCTTCTCCATAGTAGGCCTGCGACTTGGAGTAAATGTGTAATGAGGGAATTGTCCTGGATCTCAATTATATTGGGTTTTAGCAAGTGGTAGTGAAAAAAGTGTGTCTCTTGTTAAAGTAAAATAAAATCTATAGCCTTATAATTTGATATGGGATTCTGCTGATACTTGTTTCTATTTTGTAAAGCTAGATGTTAGTGACCCTTACTCTGTAACATCTGAGGTACAATCAAAATGAGCTGTATGAGCTCACATTATGCATAAAGCACATTCTTACTGGACATGTGCACGAACCTGAATCAAAGTGGTGTCGTCTGGGATTTCATCCATCTTCTTGGTAGAGGAAGCTTCTTTGACCAGGTTCTTCAAAAAGAACTGGCACTCTCTTACTCTAGAAACTCAACCTGTGTGTTCCTGCTTGGCTGCAGTGGTTAGGCAGTAGTGTGCTGTGTGAAACCAAACTTTGTCATGTTGTTCAGTTCTATGGTTTTTCTGTAGTTCTTTCTAAATGAATTTATCTTTCTTCCATTGCTGCTTGATTTTCCTTCTATATGAAGTTTTGTCTTTGTGCTGTTTGGCTACAAGTAGAGAATTTTTTTCTGAGTATTTGCCTCTTATCTCTAACATAACCTCTACAGGATTATTTAAAGCTTTAAAATGTGCATGATATTTATTTGCCTTAAGAGGATTATCACATTATTAATATTATCTAATGTCAGGATGTTCCTTTTTGTCTGTTTTTTCATGTGTTTATTGCAGCCACTGGAACTGCTCTGGCATTCTCTGGATGAATGGCTTGTTCTGATAGCCACAGAGCTGATGAAAAACAAAAGGGACTCTGCCAACATTACTTCTATTTTATTAAAGCAAAAAGGACCAGATCACCAAGATGCTACTCCTGCACCTTCTTTTGCCACTGCAGGAACTGAGGGAAGAAAAGAACTGTCCACTGAGGCCGTTGAGTTGAAAACATACGATGTTGCTGGGAAGCAGGAAGCTTGTGCTGATTGTCAGGATGTTATCTCCATGACAGCAAACAGGCTAAGTGCTGTCATTCAAGCCTTCTATATGTGCTGCTCCTGTCAGATGCCTCAGGGGTAAGGAGAGGATTCATTTTTCTTTTTTTTTTTTTTTAATGGTTCTAAAGGCACCAAACAGCACTGCAAGTTTTCCATAGTGCTGCTGCCTATGAACGTAGCTGCACTGGGGCACATTTTGTGTTGAATATCTAATGACTTTTTGTAATCATGTAGTATAATTGTAGGTAACAGAATCTTGATATTTTGAAACTTAGTTGTATTTGCTGTTGGTTGTTAATGTGAAATTAACCCTGAATTTAATGTAATTATCCAACAAAAAGAGCTATAAGCTCAGAAGAAAAAAAAAGTGAGTTGTCTTTGTGTATGAAAATGCTGGCTGGGGCAGAATATTTGACTATATTGTATATAACAAGGTGAGCTCAGTCTCAAAGTAACGCTCACTTGGAATCCTGTCCCAATTTGACAAATGTAGTTTTGTGTAGAACATGCAGTTCGATTTAGGTAACCTAATATCACTGAGGTCTGGTTTAAAATGGAAACAAGTATGACCACTTGTAACTGAGGTCCTAGTCTGTCCACGATTGTTATGGATTATATTTGTGACTTTGGCCCTCATGAGTAGAAGATTAGGCGAGTATGGTGGCATTACAAGCTCCCTGAAGAATCTAGAACCAAGGGTCCTACTACATGACAACTCTTGGTTTTTCCTAATCACCATAAGGGTTTCTTCTTTCTCTGCCAAACTGAATTGAATAAAAGCTTTCAAATTGGCCAGTAATATTTGTCTGGGGCCTAGTTCTCTGTGGATGTTCTGAAAAATGATCGGTTATTGATATTTTGTGCGTTTTCTGTCAGTTTATTGTGAGATCTTAATGCTGTTGAATATTTAGTTTCATGATGACAAGTTAAACAGCGTCAGTTTCTATTTGTGTAGTATTTATTAAAAAGAACAAAATAACCCAACAATTTATGTAATTCAAATTAGTTTTGATTGCACTAACCAAAAACATCTTACAATTTTTGAACAGGATGACATCACCTCGCTTTATAGAATTTGTTTGTAAACATGATGATGTCCTTAAGTGTTTTGTTAACCGGTAAGTTTCAACAAATATATGGACCTTGTAATGCACCCCTCTGTTCCTCCCCAGCAATATCTTTTTTTTTTCTTCTTACTGAGAAGAAGAATTGTATTTTTAGATTGTTCCTGTCATATATGAACAGTATGTGATTTAATGGTCTTGCTTAACTCGAGAGTTTAGATTAATGATTCAGAGCTCAGACTTAAATGAACTCTTCTGTATATTTAAGTCATCTATTTGTAAGACGCGTGAACGAAATCTATTTCACAGAGCAACAGAATAATTTGATGAATGGATTCTTTCCTTATATTTGTTCCAAATGAGGCCTTCCCTTTTAAGGTAGATGAAAACTTTCATTCTTCCTCAAATGTGTGACGATTTAAAGGAGTCTAAACCGTCTTTGTACAGTTGGCTGTTTCCAGAGTTTCTGTGAGACTGCCAGGTTTATAACCTTCCTTCTGTCTAGGGAGCTGCTTCTAATCCTCCCATGTTTAACAGATGAGGTAATAGTATAAGTTGTTTAGAAACAAGAGTTAGGAAAAAGTGATAAAATAGAAGCATCTCTTGAAACTTGTCTATATGATTAATTGCATGATTTCTTTATGTAGACTTTTTGCATCATGAAGCATTATTATTAAATCTCTAACAGGCTTCTAACCTATTTTTTCTTTCAGAAATCCTAAAATAATTTTTGATCACTTTCATTTTCTTCTGGAGTGTCCTGAACTAATGTCCAGATTTATGCATATCATAAAAGCTCAGGTAAATGTCAGGAGGTACTTGGTTACAATTTCTGTGAATATACAAAGGGTGTTTTTATTAAAAAAGTAATATTTAAAGAGAATCTGTTTGGGCAGGATGAAAGAACTAAACATGGCCTCTAGTGCTTCTAATGTGGAAAGTTCATATTAAACAGATGTGGCAGCCAGATTTCCGTATTCATAATTCTCTAAAACATGGGTGAGTCCATTTGAGATAACCCGTGTTGAATGTGTCTTAGAAGTCCAACTTCCAGTTAAAGAGTGAAATTTCTGTTTTTAAATCTATTTGTGCACATCTAATTGATTGAATTTTAAAATGCTTTACTTTCCCCTAAATGACTTATATTTTGAGACAAACCAGAGGATAAATACATCACTATTATTTGATTTGGCCATAGTTAGTGGCAGCTCCTTTAGTGAAATATCATGTCATCTTGTCTGTTCCAACAGCTTTATTTCCTTAGTTGTGAACCATACTGTGCTTTTATTTTTAAAGATAAATTGCTTTTATTAATTCAGTTTCAATTTTGGGCCATGGTGTAGGTGTATTGTTTATTCATTCTTTCACTGAAATGTATGTTTTTGGAATTCACTACCTATGAATAATGAGGAGACCCCGAGGACTGTTACCCTGTTTGTTAGATCAGTTCATGTACGTGCTGTGAATTGCAGGGGATGAGAAAGGCCATTCTTGTGTCATATCTGTCTCCACTGAGCTGCAAAATGTCAATAAACACTGAGTCAAATAAGTTAGAACCTTCTCACCTAGGAATTGCTTTGTAAGGTTTCTGGTTCCTTTGGGCTGTTTTATATTGCCAATGAACCTTACTGCAAATAGGGCTGGTTCATATCACGTGTGCTTCCGTGCTCAGCTGTGGTTGATTATCAGTAGTTTTACAGAAGCAGGTGACTTACTTCTTATCGAAGTTCCTTCATGCTCTCCCCTGACCCTAACACAAAAGGAAGTTCTGTGCTATGTTTCTCTTCTGTGGAAAACTTGAATAGCTATTTCTGGATACCTGGTGGTCCAGTCTTTCTGCAGACCCAACTTCAGCAAGCAGTCAAGCGCTTGTTTAGTCCTTTCTTCTTCCCAAAATACAGTATAGCATATTGGGGTAACTCTGCACATCTCAAAAGTAAATCGAGAACTGTGCATAACCATTTCCTTATGGAAGAGGAATTATTCAGGGAATGCATGTGTATAATGTGGTTTTGCACCTTGTTTTGTAGCCATTTAAAGATCGCTGTGAATGGTTCTATGAACATCTGCACGCCGGGCAGCCAGATTCAGACATGGTGCACAGGCCTGTCAATGAAAATGACATACTTTTGGTTCACAGAGGTATTGTGTTCTAAATGGAATTAGTATGTCTTTGAAAGATAATGAATGAAGACGAAAAAATTAATTGGTATTTTGTATTCAGATTCTATTTTTAGGAGTAGCTGTGAAGTTGTGTCTAAAGCAAACTGTGCAAAATTAAAGCAGGGGATTGCTGTGAGATTTCATGGAGAAGAAGGCATGGTGGGTAAAAGTGCATGGTTTTCTTTTATGGCATTTTCATATGGAAATATTAATTCTCATTCACAAGTGTGGTTTTGAAATAAAGCCTACTTTAAAATTACTTTAAAAGAAATATGTGGTTACACAGCATAACTTTTGAATGAAAGTTTTGTGTACTAATATGTTTTATTCTCTTGACATGCAGGGACAGGGTGTGGTGCGTGAATGGTTTGATATCTTATCCAGTGAAATAGTTAACCCAGATTATGCCTTATTTACCCAGTCAGCTGATGGTATGTCTCTGCCCTTTTTTTTTTTCTCTAAGTTTAGGGTGTCATTTTTTATAAAAGCATTTTTATAATCCAAAAAAATCTGTATAGAGGCACAGATTATTTCATGAAAGCTAAAAGGAGAGGTTCAGGTCTTCCTGTTCGAAGTAGTCATCTCCAAGGAGACTAGGACTGGACTGTCTCCTGCCTGCATCTGGCTGGAGACAGATGAAAGGAAGTGGATATATTCTTCCTTTGAGCATGTTCACAGGTTGATAGAAGCAAAGCCCATTAGAGTGAGTAAAATGTGTATAGCAATACAGTAAGACGGAGGACCAAATTTAGCAATTGGTAATTACCCTTTTGTTGACCATAATTATTTCAGAACCATGCCATGGAGAGTGGCTAAGCAGTAGCATTGTAATAAGATGTCATTACATTCTAAGACATTTCTTTCTGACATCTTCTTTGTGTAAACAAAAAACCCCAAACAGACTTTCAAAACGCCAAGATAAAACTCTTGCAGTGTTTTGAGATGCTTAGTATGTTTGATAAAGAAAAGCTTAATTAAAAAAAAAAAGGTAATGGAATATGATATTATTTTTGTTTTATAGGAACAACTTTCCAGCCAAACAGCAACTCTTCTGTAAATCCAGATCATTTGAACTACTTCCGTTTCGCAGGCCAGATCCTGGGGTTGGCTCTGAATCACAGGCAGCTGGTGAACATCTACTTCACAAGGTCATTCTACAAACATATTCTTGGTATGGTTTTATTAAAATCATGCTTATTAGTCATAACAGTTGTCTGAGTAGTAAACCTTTTCCTTTTTTACTTTCGTGTGTATGTTAAAAGTGAAAAAGCCTTGGAAGTTAATGTCTTGCTAGTCTTCTATGTACATCAGAGTCACAACAATTCTTTCCATCACAGTTGTGAAATTCATTTGCTCTTCTGAGTAGTGTCACTCCTGAGAAATGAAGATAGTTGTTCCCTAGTTAACTTAAGACAGACAAGGCTGAGAATGTTTGTGAACTCTGGCAAAAATCAATCAGGCATTCTTGATTATGTCTGAAGTTCTTCACTTGTGCAATAGTTTTTAAAAAGGTGAAGCCCTGCTGTTGAAAACCTCTCTGTCTACCTACTCCAGCAAATACACCTTATTTCCCAAAACAGGGTTTCAAAACTGATGCAGGTTCATCCTGTCTCCTTAATGAGAGAAGTTAATTCATACGCTTTTACTGTAGCATTCAAGAGGACTGGACGGATGTTTTTACAGAAATGTAACTTTTTTAGTAGAGGATAACCTCTGTTAGCTGGTGCTGTGTGTAGTCTAGGACTCTTCTCTGCTCTCCTTTAAGAAGCTTTGTGCCTCTTGATTGCTGAATGAGATGCCCCTCTTCTGCATTGCCATGAAAAAACTTCTCTTGAAAGAAGATGTGATTCCCTGTGCATTGTTGTTACTCCTCCAAGTATATAAATTTATTTGCTGTTGCATGCAGAATTTCCTTTGTGTTCAATCACTAATCTTCTTTGGAAGTATAAGCTAGCTTGATGGTTTTCTGTAATCATTTTGTCTACCTACAGTCCTCCTGTGATGTTTGCTGAGTCCGGGACAGATTAATTCTTAACTTCAAATTTACTGTTAATCTTCCCTGAAAGTGTTCAGAGAACACTTGCAGTTCATTGAAGGTGCAGGCTTAGTCATCTTTGCCATGATCTTCTTCATGGAGGAGCCTTTTTTACTTCTCTCCCTTAGTACTGTTTTCTGTGGCAGGTGAGTGACTATGCTGGGCAAGAGCCAGTGGAGCACAGCCAGTCTGCAACAGCACCATGTTGGCAATGCTTCTATCAGGCTCCCCTAGCCATTGATCTCACAGGAAAGTGATTCTAAAATAGAGGTATCATTGCATGGCACAGTTTGGTGCTACTTAAGCCGTGGCCACTGACATCAAGAGTGAGTAGAAGAATCATGAATGACTTGGGTTTGAGGGATCTTAGATACGTTGGGCAGGGACACCTTCCTCTAGACCAGATTGCTCAAAGCCCTGTACAACTTGGTCTTGGAACACTTCCAGGGATGGGGCATCCACAGCTTCCCTGGGCAACCTGTTCCTGTGCCTCATCACCCCCACAGTAAAGAAATTCTTCCTAATATCTAGTTTAAACTTACTGTCTTTCAGATTTAAACCATTCCCCTTTGTCCTGTCACTACTTGCCTGTATAAAAGGTCCCTCTCCAGCTCTTCTGTAGGCTGCCTTCTGGTACTGGAAGGCTGCTCAAAGGTCTCCCTGGAGCTTTCTCTTCTCCAGACTGAAACAGCTGCAACTGTCTCAGCCTTCAGTCTTCATAGGGGAGGTGCTCCAGCTATCTGATCATCATTGTAGCCTCACCTGGACTTGCTCCAGCAGATCTATGTCCTCCTTATGTTAGGGCCCCAGAGCTGCATGCAATACTCCAGATAGGATCTCATGAGTGTGAGGTAGAGGGGCAGAATCATTGCCTTTGACCTTCTGGCCATGTTGCTTTCATTGCTATGAATAACACTCACAGGCTAATTACCTTGTGATGTATTCACAAAAAAGCAAATCTTACTTTTCTGCTGTTCTGTGTTACCTTGAAAATAGTGAAGTGTTGTTCTTATCACCTCTTTTGGAAATGACTGCTAATTTTGGGTTCCTTACTAGTTTTAGGTTGTGATGATATGCTTGATTTGTTGGTTTCTGAATTGGCAAGATGACCTATTACTTACTTTTTCCTTTTTTTTTTCATTTTGCTAGAATAACTATTGCAAACCAAGCAGCAGTCATTAGTCTCTGTTAATAAGGTTTAACTGCTCTTAGTAAGGTCTTGTCATTCCAACATTCCATTTTACAGGCATTCTGGAACTTTCTAGAGGTTTTTACACATTCAGCTTGTTTAAGGTCAAAGGTTCACCATTCTTTATCACTTTTTATTCCTTATCAGAGACAAAGAGCTAGAAAAATTACACCTCCACTTCTCAAAGTAGTTGCTTTTTCTGCCTCAATCACTGTGATTTATTTAAACCTTTCCAAGGCCTTTTCCATCAGCTTTGCTCATCTCCTATCTTCTTGTTAAAGGAATCAGAGCTATGCAGCAGTGGGTGCTCCTGAGCGGATTTGTTTTATTTTTGCTAGCTCTTGTTCATGCCAAATACGAGTTATCTGGTTACAGACATAGAAATTCCCTTCAGCTACTTGTCAGGCCTTAAGTAAAGGAGTATGAAATCTCTTGCAGTCTGAGCCAGTTTCCATTCCTTTGGTTTCTCACCTTGCACTGAGGTTCTTGTTTTCTGCAGTGAAAGTATATCCATCTGTTGATGGCACTGAAACCACCAGTTGTGTGCTAAGCCTGTCTCTGTCTGAGGAACACTGTGAATCTCACAGGGGAACTCCTCCTTTTAGTCAACAGACATGATGTGGAAGTGCCTTAATTAGAAGGTGAAACCTGTATGAACAAATGTTCTTACATTTCTTTGAGACTCAGGTGTGTGCATTACCTTTTTCCACTGTGGTGAGTTAAGATCTTCCTGCAGCAATATCTGGTAGTTGAGAGAAGATCATTATCTTATGTGATGACTCAGCTAACACACAACTAACGTGCTTTATAAGGTATTAGATATGTAGTGTGCATGATTTTTGGGGGTTTTTTGTGCTGTGAAACCAAACAGTGTTCCATAGGTCTGCATGTTTATTAAGGCTGCACTCTATTTCAGATGCAGCACAGAGAGAAATACAATCAGAAATTAGTAAGACCTTTTAGATTTATTTTTCTCACACTTCTTATCAGCCTTCTGCTTAAACAGGGGAGGAGCAGATGGTTTTTCTAGTGCTGTTTTCCAGTTACTTTGTATTTCTTTACAGATACAGTTACTTTCCTCTTTGTAAAAGGAAACTTCTACCTCCAGCTTACAAATAACCCATAAATTAACTGTTCTATCTACTCTTACATTCCACTCTATAATAGAAAGTAGTCCTTGAAATGGCATAAACAAAAGTGAAAATTAATTTCTGGGCCAGTGTATTTTGAACTGGACGCCTTTAAACCTTGAATAATGAATGAGCTTGTCTCAGAGCTTACCTGTAGTATCTCTTTGAAGTTCTGTGTTGCACAGAAATACCTGCTTCTCACAATTATGCTAAGATAGAGTTCTCTTCCTTTGCAAACTACTCAAGGGTATACAAGAGAAAGATACATAGTATTTTGTAGGATTAAATTTTTTTCATGATAAATCTGATGGAATTTTTTTATAACTGCTTGCTTGAGTCTATTCATTGGTAAAATATCTGTCAACCTAATGATTGAGCTTAGTGCTTTGGTCTCACAACATACTGACTATGAGCTTACTCTCATCAAAACACTTGTTGAGTTTCTTCTCTAAAGGAGTCTCTGATTCCTACTTTTCAGTCTTCTTTTCCCACATTTTGTGTATATCCCTCAGAGACATCATTATTTCCATGTTTCGTGGGTGAAATGCACATATGTTTGCTAGTTGGCAAAAGTGAGAGTCCTCTGGAAACTACTAGATAGCTGTTAGATTTTTTGTTTTGAGAGAGATGACAGTGATATTTAATTAGTAAGTCTCCCTCTCTTAAACTGGAGTGTTGCTTGATTTTATTTGGAAAACAATGCCTTACAGCTGTGTACACACCATTTCAGCACTTGTCAGCTCTTCCAGGGAAATACTGTAACATTTTTTACACTTGGATGTTTTACAATGGCTGCTAACCTTTGAATTTTGTGTTTCTCTGGGGTACTGCAGCCACAATCCATAGTGTGCTAAGGCTTCTACTAATGGATACCCTTCTGACACTGCACAATGCATGGAAGATGGTGAAGCAAGGACAGTACTTCCCAATAACTTGCTTTTCTCTAAACCTACTGCTACCCTCACCCCCTGCCCCTTTTCCCAGATATTGTATCTGTCTTGATAGACTTGAAGTATCTATCATGCCAGAGGTAAAATAATCCATGTCTGCTTGTGAAGAGGGGGTAGCTCTCTTGCATAAACTGGGGTCACTTTGTTCTGGGCCTATTTGCTCAAATGTGCTTGAGTGCCATGCCTCTGAAGGGGTTTGTAAATAAGCACTTTCTGTACCTGGATAAAAGTCAGATTTCTAGCAGCTCTGCTTTTAATGCTTCTCAGTGACTTTCAAGTTCAGCTTGAAATGTAAAATTCCTATAACAATAATTTTTAACTGTATAATAGGTCTCATTTCAAATATGATTAAGAAGACGACCACTGAAGAGTAATAGTTTTCTGGATACAGGAAGGTTTTCTCTTCCCACACCCCGCTAAGTAATGCTATGAGGGAAAAGATACTGTTATAGGGAAATATAGTATTTTCTTTTCTAAAATTTAGGTAAAAAACTTTAAGGCTTATAAAATTTAACATTTTGCGTTCAGAAGGAGTAGATGCTTTTAGTGAAATTCATTAGTGAACTAAAATTGTGCAAATTGGTTTTTGTCTGAGTGGTATGTCATTTGCTTCACTAGGAGGAAAAACGTACAGAAGAAACTTGGTTCTGTAGTATTTTAAAAATACAGTGTGCACAATTCTGCTGTAGTTAGCAACAGTGCATCCCTTTTTCCCTTTTCCTATCACTGCATTATGCTGGTTTTTCTCTAGAGGGCAATCTTCTACCATGTATTGAATCAACCCTTTTTGCTTTATCCTATTTATTTGAGCAGTTTTGTCTCTTTGTTTGGTTTTTTTTTTTCCCTAGGCATACCTGTAAATTATCAGGATGTAGCATCTATTGATCCAGAGTATGCAAAGAACTTGCAGTGGATTTTAGATAATGATATCAGTGATCTGGGTTTAGAGCTGACCTTTTCTGTTGAGACTGATGTGTTTGGAGCAATGGAAGAAGTGCCATTGAAGCCAGGGGGTGCAAGTATACTTGTTACACAGGAAAACAAGGTGAGTATACAGGTTTATTCAGCTGATGGTAGCATAGGAAAAGCCATTGGACTGACTTTCTGAATAACTGGAAGGATGAATGGTATGCCTGTTTTGAAGAAAACACAAAAAAACCTACAGTTGCCAACCCTCTTCCCCCTTTTTCTAGGTTAACATATTACAGAAATAGTACTACTTAAAATCTTTAAAAGAGCTCAGATTCGAGGTTCTTCTTTCTGACAGAAGGGAAATAAGATCAATTTAAATGAAGGATTTATTTTTAAAGTTACAAATATTCCTAAAGTTGTGTCTTGGGTATATATACCCAAGTGGAACAATAGCAATTGCTAAACATAAAATTATAGATAATGTTGCAAAGTCTGCTGCCTGCTAGGCCAGTCAATAGCACTGGATTGCTCTAATGAATATGCAGATAATGCACAGAGTAAAAGTCTACAGGAAGCTTTTTCAGCCATTTGCAAGTCACTTGGTGTATATGGAAATAACCTGCTTTTTAGATTTACTTTAATAGTGAAAGGCTGAAAAGCCCCCAATTCCTCTGCAGCATTAATTTAAAAAAAAAGAAATATGGGGAAACACAGCCAGATTTTCAAAATTTTCTAGAAATTATGATAAACACAAGTCTAATTGAATCCTCCAGTTACTGAGTAAACAATTCTGGGTAACTGCAGGAGCATTACGGGTAGACCTGTAGTTTTTTGTAACGTTGACTCTTGGTCCTGATGTCTGCTTTGTGTTCTGTTGGTCTGGCTGAGCCTGTTCTCAGTGCCCAGTAAGGATTCTTCAGGAGTGGTGTCGGCAGCTGCTGCACTGGGGAACAGCCGCTTGGTGTCAGCCTTTGTTGCAAGGACGTTGCAGTTTGTGTTGGAGCAATCGGCACTGGAGTCTTGTAGCCTTAGTCCCCATTTTCGTTAAGGCAGAGTGTCCTTCCAATAGCTGGAATATGTATTATTAGTCTGATTCTGCACTGATTTCTGCAATACAGTCATTTGTGAAAGGATACAGATGGTAAAACAAGTCTAGTTGTGAAGGTAGTGGATGCTTTATTTCTTCATTATCTGTTGCAGAAAGCAAGGATGTTCATTCTTGTGTCTGTCTTCTCAGTATATTGTCTTCTCAGTATATAAAAAAGATGTATTTAACATAAATTGTAGTTTCATAACAACTATTTAAAACCCATTTTCATTTAGTGTAAAATTAGAAGTTTGTCCACACGAGGGCACTACCTGTTAGCAGCTTAATTTGCTCTCTTACCTTTAGAGCTGGGGCACAGTCTAAAAAGGGTGATTGCAAACATGTAGAGGAGTTGCCTCCATTCTGTCTCATCATGCTTCATCAGCATGGCAGGAGGGAACTAGAGTTCTGTGTAGTTTTAATTCGAAGGGTGATAAGAAAGAGGTGACTGATTGTAGCTTTGAAGCTATTAATATTATGGCATTTTTTGAATTCAAAGTTGCAAAATGTGAAATCAAAAAGCATCTGTAAGAGGGCACTGTTTTTTTTATTGGAAAAGTTATTGGCAGTGACCAAGTTGTTGCAAATTGGAGAATGTGTATTTTAGTGGTTTTGGGGGATTTTTTTTCCAGTTCATTTAATGCGACATAGTTCTGCAGTATGTTTTAGCTAAGCTGTTCTATCTGTTTAAATAGGAATGTGTCTACTTTATAAAAAAATCTCATTTTCTCCTGCAAGTGATACCTTTTTTTTCCCCCACCTTTACCCAAGGAATAATAGATCAATGTTTAAAACTCACTGTATTTATTTTGCCTCTGGGAGAAGAAAATTCAGCTTCTAAAATAATTTGCTGTGTATGCACACTAGCAGATTACCTGTTAAAATTAAATTATGAATGAATCTTTATCCCTTCAAAAACCTAAACAACAAACACACACAAAAGTATCCCCCATGCCAAAACCAAAATAAAACACACCCTTGCCCCTCCTTGCACAGAAACCACCCAGTCTCTTTCTCTCATTGAAAACTGAAACAGAGTAAATGCACCAGTAGTAAGAGCTATTTGTAAAACGTTATTTTCTTTGAATGGGGTAATTTTCTTTTTTTATATCAACTGTGTAATAGGTGAATGGTTGTGGGACAATTAGATGATGCAAATATTCATGTGTTGCAATTGCTGTGTCCATGTAGCCCAGCTGAAATACAGTTATAGCTTGGTTCAAATGCCTTTTGTCATGATAATGGAGAGACTTCAAAGAGAAAAGTCAGGCTTTGTCCTGAATGTATCTTTGCTCTT
Source organism: Trochalopteron elliotii (assembly GCA_024734555.1). Classification (NCBI taxonomy): domain Eukaryota; kingdom Metazoa; phylum Chordata; class Aves; order Passeriformes; family Leiothrichidae; genus Trochalopteron; species Trochalopteron elliotii. The sequence continues at coordinate 3,727,724 of JANPWX010000096.1, read as the reverse complement.
TGCTGTGTATCGTTTTGCAGCTTTCTACTTTTTAGGAAAAAAATAAAATTAGGCCTAGTCAAAGTTTGACTATATGTTATATTAAAGAAAGGCGCAGATCTCCACAATCCTATGGCTTTCTCTGTCCTCCCAGAACCTGTCTGTGAGCTGGCCATTCTGTTTGGCAGTAAAATAGTAGGTATTTTTTTTTTCAGGCAGCTTTAAAATGGAGCTGCTCTCTGAATGTGAAAATCATCATAACCATTGATCCTTGTCTCACAGTATATGGGATTGTGAAATCGAGGAAGCATGATCTCTGCTTTATTTACCTCAAAGTAAAATACAGTACAACCCCTCACCCAAACTGGACTTTGTCATTATATTTGTGATGCCTGTCTAAGATGTGTTCAATCAAATCACCTTTCCTTAAAGAAGGCTGCATCATAGCTTTATGTGCTATGTAGATCTGAAATGATGTAGGTATTTCTGTTTTGTAATGTGCTCCTAAGGCTTCAGAGAGGAATAAAATGAAAATGAAGTGCACAGAAAGCAAAACAAATTGACCAGGTTGTTTACTGACATGTATTATGTAAATTCTGTGCTACAGGTCTTTCATCATGCGCCAGTGCTGATAGCCAGGCTGTTTCAGGCGATTTTAAACATTTCTTGTTACAGCTAAAGTACAGCAACTGCTTTCTCTCATACTTAAAGTGTTCAATGTGGTATTTTTGTCATGCATAAAACAAGTATTTTTTTAAAAAAAACAGATTTTTCAAAATAAGGTTGTGAATTTTTCTTTCCACAACCCTGTTTTTCTGGGTAGCCTAATTTACATAAGAACAGTTTAAGAGATGTAAAGCATGCATTTCTGATCGTTGAAGACAACCAGTATTAACATTATTTTAAATCTTGGTATTGCAAAAATTTCTGATTTCTTCTGTATTCACAGACTGACTTTTGTCTAGTGCAGTTAATCTCTTTGGCTGCCCCTCAGTCCTCAGAGAAGGGAGGTGTCTTCAGCTCCACTGATAGTAGAACCAGCCTAAGGAGATTACTAGACTGAAACTAGATTTTTAGGAGCAGTTGAAGATATTATTAGGTCTTGTTCTTCTTATTCAGAGCACTTCACAAATTAATTATTGTCTCAATCTAATGAAATGGTGATAATGCATTTAAAGGTATCTTTCAAATGCAAAGAAAACAGCCCCTCTGTATATCTGTGAATGTAAGGAGCTGCCTTTAAAAAATATCCTTCTGTTTTGAAATATTTCATACTTCATTCTCTTTTCCTGAAAGGGAGGAAAGAAAAAGCTTGGTTGCTTTTGTGCAGGTTCAGAACCTGAAAGTTTAGGTTGAAATATTTTAAAATTAAAAATCAAAGTAGTATTTTTGTAAGATTGTTTTCTTGAAGGAAGCTGATAGTTGAGATGGTTTAATTGGGAGATACATTTCATGATTTTCTCATTAAAAGTCATGATTACGAAGTCAAAGCGTTTCTTTAAACAGAGTACCTTAAATTATCTAGGAATAAATTTTGTTTTCAAGTAGAAAACTACTTTCTTGACTAAAGAAACTTCATTAAACTTGTGTAATTTGGTCAGGATAGATGAGACGTGTTTATAGAATTTTAATGTAGGCACTTTTCCCTTCTAAAATGCACTTGTCTCCTTCTAAAAGCCTTCTTCCATTAACGCCTCCTAGGCTTTTGTGTTCTCAACAAAAGCAGAGTTCTGCTGGATTCCTTTTCTGGCTGGCATCTTTTAAAGGGAAAGGAGCCCCAGATCTCTAAAGCATGTTATAGTCAATTCCTTGGCTGTGGTGGAAATCATTTACTGGTGTTTTTCTTTTTTAAAAGCTAAGGAGATTTTTCAAGACTTTCTTTAAAAATTGAAATCCTTATTAAGACTAATTACGTTTGCAGGCTTTATTATGTATCATTTTAAGCTTCCAGAGATGGGGGGAAAGCAAGGAAGCTTTTTGGCTCATAAATATTCCTTCAGAAGTTAGCCCTTTTTCCTGAGTCAGTTTGCTTAAAATAGAGTATTTTTACTTACTAACATTGGTGTGTTTATGCCCTTAGTTGAGCTTAGTGGAGGTTGTATTAGAGATGGTCATGACAAATTAAGTTTTATTTACTTCCTTTATCTTAGTCTGAGTCCCTGTTTTTTGACTGGTTCATGTAACAATTCAATCACTTCTGTTTTGGAATTGTCTTAGGAGGGAAGGCAGACAAGCAGAAGGGGCTTATTTTGGGTTGCTTCCACGTGAAAAATGCAAAAGGACTCTTACTACCTTACAGTGGAAGAGATTTATAATGCATTGAGGACTGCATTTGTGTGTGTGTGTTTGTTTGAGCAGTATGTGGTTTTGCTGGGGTCTATCTTAATATTGTTTTCTACATTGCAGGCTGAGTATGTGCAGCTTGTGACAGAGCTCAGAATGACAAGAGCCATTCAGCCTCAGATAAATGCCTTCTTACAAGGTTTCCATATGTTCATTCCACCGTCTTTGATCCAACTTTTTGATGAATATGAACTGGTAAGCAGAAATAGCTATGTATTTTTAAACACTTTGTTCAGCATACTTTGTCAGTGGTGTAAATGATACAGAAGTAAAGCTCAGTAACCACAACATAAAAGATTTTGTTGCTTTCACATTGGCTTTGCTTCCTGGGCATCTGTCAGTGAGGATCTCATTATGTGTCTTCCTGCTTTTTCTAATAACTCAGGATTACCATCTTCCTGAAACTTCACATGGCAGTAATAAATGCCTTAAATTGTAATTTCAGTATGGAATCAGCATGTTGGGGCCTTTAAGTCTTTGTGTATTTTCCTTGAGGAGGACAGAAATTCGTTAAGAGTAAGGAGGTGCTGTCTATTATTTTTATTTTTTCTGAGTCACAGAGTCAAATTCCAGTAAATCTTGGTTGCTGATTTGATCTTCTGTAACCAACACATCTCAAATTTTCTCTGAAGTCATGGCAAGACTCAGAGGTTTTTTCTTACAGGTTCTTTGGCAATAATTTTTCTCTCTTGCTAGTGCATACTTAAACAGATCATGTGAAGTTACTTGAATTTAAGAATCTTCATGTATTAAAATTTAGTCGTGGGTTCCATAGGTTTGCAATAAACTGAAAAAGCACTGTAAGCTTTCTACTTCTTAAAACATTATTTCTGAAAATAGCATGAACTCTTGAAATAAGTGTTTAGTCAGGAGGACTAATCTCAATCTATGTGCTTCTCCTGAAGGAGCTTTTGTTGTCTGGTATGCCAGAAATTGATGTGAATGACTGGTTAAAAAATACAGAATACACCAGTGGCTATGAGAGAGGAGACCAAGTTATTCAGGTAAAATTATTTATTTGATTTCTTTTTTTTTAATAATGTAGACTATTTAATCCAAAAAATTGTGGTTTTGTTGTCATTATGTGTTTGTGGAAGCTTATTTTGGCTGAAATTTGTGGAGGTTTTTTTATACTGTATTTCTACATTAAGTAACTTAATTATGTATGAATTTGGTACAAAAAATTCCATAATTTAAGTACCAAACTCACATATATTGCATTTATTGTTTTATCAGTATATTTTCAAGTACTACGAGTATTTAATGGAAAAATACAAACTAACTTTTTTGTCATTTAGTGGTTCTGGGACGTGGTGGAAGAACTAACTCAGGAGGAGAGAGTGTTACTATTACAGTTTGTTACTGGCAGGTGAGAGCCTCTTCTGTAAGAACTAATACATTGTCTAGATGTAAGACTCTGAAATAAGACATGAGACTTGAGAGACCATAAAAGATCATCTAGAAACTGTTTTGCATACTGGTTGTTCTCTGCATTGATCAAAGTAGACAAAGTGTGTGTTAGTACTTTTGCTGTCTCTGTTGCCTGCAAAATGATTGATTACATATTTATTATACTTGAGCACTTTGCAAGAGGCCTTTGTTGCTGTCCAGGCTGTTCTTGACAAGGCCATAGTGAATTTAACTGAGCTTTGTATTCTTGTTCCTGTTGCATATTTATGTGTCTTGTGGCTCTTCCGGTAATCTGAGGCTGTAATGTATGAGGTAAGTAGGTAGCACTTCAGTCAGTGTACACAGAATATCCTTCTCCTCAAGCTGAGTTGAATTTACCATCAGTGCAGTGTGTCAAGATAAATAAAGATGTAACCTTATGGAAGACTGTCTGCTTTTATAAAAGTTTTCTGTCCTAAATTCTGTTTGTTCTCTAGGGAAAGTCACTTTTATTTCCCTTACGGTTTGGGGGCAGTGAGGGAATGTTTTAGCAATAAATAGCCCTGTGAGCTGGGTGAGTTGCTGAACTTGTGGGTACAGACATTTCACAAAGTGGATCCATAGACATAAACGTGACACCTGAGTTGTGCAATCCAGTCTTTTTCTGGTATCAGGCAGAGATAGCAGCATCTTAGTTTGATGTTCCCTTAATATTCTAGGATTAGTAGAGTACTTGACCATTTGTGTATAAGTTTTGTGAGCAAGCAATGATAAAATGCAAATTAACATCATCAAAACTACCTTTTATGTTAAGTTATTTCATAGTCACAGATGTATCATCAAATGGCCCGGTCTCCAAATTCTATTAGTTTCACTCGATTTATTATGAATTTCCTTGGTTTTAGGGATGATTTAAGAAGCTAGGTGTATGCACATTGATCTTTTTGTCCTCTGAAGAAATGGTTCCTGAAGTTGTAACTGCACATGTGTGGCATGCCAACTGCTGGTCTTTCATTTTTAGTGGTCTGGTCCATTTTTAAATCTAGACAGCAAATAAGGATCTTTAAAATGTAAGGTCATGTTTCAAGTGCTTCTTAAAACATTGCAAATGATACTGAAGTGGCATTTAGTATTTTCATGGCATTTGGGATAGTCTACTGGATTCTAAGGGGCACATTCTATCAAGTAAACAGTTACACTGCCTGATTAATACGTGCATCAGCATCATTCGTTTTGGTCACAAAGCACCTCCTGTCTTGGTCTTACCCATTTTCTTGTTAGTAGGAACAAAATTTTTGCTGTGGCTTTAAGAACGCTGGTCTGGAATTTAGAAACAATCCGCTTAGGGTTTTTTTTTCTGTATCAGCTAGGAGGAACCCTTTGTTTTTTCTTCAGTGTTTGAAATGCAATAGATAGAATGGGGTTTTTTTTCCATAAATACTTAACTTTTGAAAGTTACCTCTAATAGAGATATGCAGCTGGCATTTTTGCACATAAGACCCCACACAGTCCTACTTTCTTTTAAATGGAGGATTTAGAAGCTGACTCTTCTGTGAGCCTAGTACAGTAGTCGGGCTGGTATCTTAAATAAAATTTCCCGTTAAAAATGTACCTGATTTCAAACTATGATGTTTTTCTGGCCTTAGTGAAGAATTTGTTTCTATGAGTACTGGTTGGCAGGCTACATTCAAAAGTCTTTTTTTCTCCATTTCCCTTTAATCTCTTCTGTACCTTCACTTACTTGATTTTTTGTGTCTGTGTGTGAAGTGGAACTGTTCTTTCTTTCCAGTCAAAGACTATGAAATTAATCTAGTAAATGAAATAAAATAGACCTATGATTATGTCCTCAGTGTTTCTCTGACATCTCTAAATATTTCTTAAACTTAGCCTTTTGTCTTCTTCCCCCATTTTTACATCTTTCTCTTTTTCTCTTATGAAGTTTTGCTTTGGTAGTTTCAGTGGAGATAACATTGCATTTGTCGTTAATACCAATTTTGAGAGATCTTTTCATAGTGATTGTCATGAGCAAAGTTTAAACATATTTGGAGGTTTTAGCATGCTCAAGAATAAACCTAAATGTTTTTGTGGCTCATATTGGGGATCTGAAAGTTCACTTATGATGCCATTTATTCTTTTTCAGCTATCAGCTGCTTGAGATGATATTGCCAATTCGGCAAGCTTTTCTTATTTTTCCCCCTCTTGATTGGTTTGGTATTTATAATAGTATTTGGCTAATTTATTGTTAATTCTCCACTGGCAACTTCTAATGGGTATTTAGTGAACAGTTGGAAGGAAGTGCTGATAGCTTGATAGATTCTAAATGATAAATTCTACTTTATTTGTATTCTATAGCTGCAAAGATTATATAGACCTTCATAGTTACTGTAGTTTTTGTTGAGCAATAAGCAATATGCTTATCCTCTTTCAAGGAAAATTCAGCATAGTTGTTAAGTATGAAAGATATATGTGTCTATTGTCACATAAGAATAAGAAAACATAAGGAAACAAGCTTAAAATCTCTTCTACAGTGTTTTCATTCCAAGCAAATTTATGCAAAACTTGTCAGTGGAAAAATGGGTAGAAAAGTCATGATTCAGATGTAAACATAGAAATTTCCAAAGCTTTGAAATTGAATTGTTGCTTTTGTGCACAGCTATTGTGATATTTTTTGCATGTTTGGAAGGTTTTCTTTACTATATTGGCAATGTTTTCCTTGGAGAGAAAACTCATTCTTGGAGGCACCAGTTGGCAGCAGTCTCTTCCTTTTAAATGTTCAAAGCCCTGATCATGCTTTACAATTTTTACCTGCTATATGGAAAATATTATAATAAGTTACATTGAAAAAACTTCTAGATAATAGTGGACTGAAAGAAATTTTCAGCTAGTTAGGTCTGATTAGTTTTTATTAGTTATTGCTGATTTGAATGTGGGATGTTTATCAGAGGGGAGAAAGAAAAGTTGTTGAAGGGGAGGCAGGACTGCATTGCAATGTGAGCTGAAACCATGGCATGAAAGTACTGATGTACCATTTTATCACTGTGCTGAACTGTTGCTGTAAGCACAATTCCATTTGTGTCAGAAATAAAATGCTGCAAATAATCAGCACTTCTCTCCACAGTGGTTACTTTGTGTAGCAGTGTTTGAACTGTATGCTCACCATTGCTGTTGTTAAGCTAGGTAATACAGATTTATGTGTTGGATACTACAGCTAGTTCTAAAAGGTGTATTTAAAAGGTATTACTGTGAATCGTGTCCCAGCTCCTTCACATTCAGTAGCAGCAGCAACCATTACGCTTTCACATTCTTGCCAGGTGGTTTTATTGTGAGTGGAAACATTACTACTTCTGTTACACTTGCTTCTGGCTTTTAGAGTCACTTGTTTTGGTGAATATGGGAGCACTGTTTTCAGTATAGGTACCTGTAATCCAGAATTCTAACAGCTGTTACATATTTTTGGAAGGTTTAGTTTGTTTTATCAGATTCTGTTTTATCAGATCAGATTCTACAAAATCACAGAATAGCTGTTGTTGAAAGAGACCTCTGGAGATTAAGACTTTCACAGAATATTCTAAGTTGAAAGGGATGCATAAGGATCATCAGGTCCAACTCTTAAGTGAATAGCTCATACAGGGATCAACCTTGGCATTATTAGTACCATGCTCTAACCAGCTGGTGTAATCTCATTGTCTAATCCAACACAGTATTCAAAGCCGGGTCAGCTGCAGCTGGATGCTGAAGATCTTGTCCAGACAGGTTTTGACTGCCTCCTGTAATGCTGACCTCTCAGCTTCTCTCGGCAACTTGTACTGGTGTTCGACCACCTCACAGTAAAACAGTGTTCCTTATGTTTAAATGGAAATTTGTGCCTATTGCCTCCTGTACTGTAACTGGGGACCACTGCTTCATCTTATTTATCCCTTAAAGTGTTGACACACATTGATCAGATTACTTGGAGTTTTCACTTCTCCAGGCTGAACATTCCCAGCTCACTTTTGTCTTGTGTCAGGTGCTCCAATCCCTTAAAATCTTTGTGGCCCTTCACTCAGCTTGCTGCATTATGTCCCTGTCACTCCTATAGGGGGGAGCTTGGAGCTGAATATTTCTCCCCAAGTACAGAGAAAGGATAATGACCCTCTCCCTACTGGGTGGCATTGTTACTAATGCATTCAACTTTCTTTATCCTTTCATTATAGTGGAGTTTGAGGGGGAGGTTGAGGTTGTTTTGGATGCAAGGGCTGTGCTAGCAAGATGTTATCTTGTAGCATATGTCAGCCTAAGTTGATACTATGAAAATATCTGAATATCTGAATTTTATTCTATTTGTTAGTGTAGAATGACAGAGAGGAAGTCTGAACAATGGGCTATTGCCCATTTACACCTGGAGTAATCTTTGAATAATGTGTTGGTAAAGGAAAAAGAAAAAAAAAGTAATATGATTAAGTGAGACTGCATTCCTGAAGATGCTAGTGATTTTTCAGTGTGTTCCAGTTTTGCCATAGTTTGTCACTGGGCTATAGTGTGACTGATATAATGGTTTTATTAGTTACTTGAGATATTTGGTCTGAAGTAGGCAATGAACAGACATGTCAAGGACACTTTAGTCATTTGTCCCACAGATAGTAATCAGAGAATAAGCTGTTTTGTGGTGTAGCTTAAAATTTAAACATAAATAGACATGTTTGTCTTAACTGAGATAGTACCACAATATAAGAAGGATATAAATCTGTTAGAAAGCATCCAGAAGGGCCATGGAGATGGTGAAGGGCCTTGAGGGGAAGCTGTATGAGGAGTGGCTGAGGACACTTGGTCTCTTCAGCCTGGAGGAGACTGAGGGGGGACCTTGGAGACCTCATGCAGTCTACAACGTCCTCAGGAAGTGGAGGAGCAGGCACTGATCTCTGGTGAGCAGAGACAGGACCCAAGGGAATGATGTGAAGCTGTGTCAGGGAGGTTTAGGTTGGATGTTAAGGAAAGGCTCTTCCCCTAAAAGGTGGTTGGGCACCAGAACAGGCCCCTCAGGGAAGTGGTTGCAGCACCAGCCTGACAGAGTTCAAGAAGGGTTTGGACAACAGTCTTGGGCACGTGGTGTGATCCCTGCAGAGTTATGAGTTGAATTTCAGTCTTTGTGGGTCCTTTCCAACTCAGAATATTCTGATTCTATGAACATTCTGCTACTAATAGTGGTTATAGAAATGAGTCATCCTTGCAGGCAGAAATATCTTAAATGTTGCTCAAACAATATGATGCCTCTTGTAAGTGGACTAATGTGTTACTCAGTCTTGTAATTAAATGCTTTTAAACAATGAGAATTTTGATATCAGTAAGCAAAAGGGAACTTAAATAAAAGTATTAGTAACTGTCAAATTATCCTAAGTAAGAGATACTTTTCATTGTAAAGATTACATTTTTTTGCCTTATAACATTATTGCACTCCTCTAATTTCTGTATATTTTCTCAGTTCCAGGGTGCCTCATGGTGGCTTTGCCCATATAATGGGTGGCAGTGGGTTGCAAAATTTTACTATCGCTGCTGTACCATATACTGCAAACCTTTTACCAACATCAAGCACATGGTATGTTACCTATTCTCATTAAAATACTTTAAAACCAGGGCTTTTTCGTGTCAGTCACGGTCAAAAGTACTTTAGAATATTAAAAGGTCCAAAAAAATTTAAACAGGTTCTGCAGTATTCACTCTCCAACGTGCAAGTGGTGGGTTTTATCCCAAATGATGTTACATTATGTTTGCTCATTGTTTACACCTCGAATTTGTATGATTAAAAGTAGTGAAATAAATAAGGGAATATTAAAGTTAAGTTATTATTGTATTACAACTTACTGAAATGAAAAAACAAGGTAATTTCCTACAATATATTCAAATGCTCAGTGGTACTATAAGTCTGCACAGGCTGTTTTCTTCCACGCATGTGATCTCTTCAGGGGTTTTAATCAGAAATCTTTACTGTTGAGTTTTTTGCTGACCTGTGGTATCTTTTTTTTTTCTTTTCAGTATCAACATGCTCAAGTTACCTGAGTACCCAAGTAAAGAAATCCTGAAAGACAGGCTTCTTGTGGCATTGCACTGTGGAAGCTATGGTTACACAATGGCATAATGAAGTCTAGAAAACCCATCTGACTCTTAATGTGCAGTTTTGAGTGGCAGAAGTAATTTTGGAAACTGTCAATAGAAAAGCATCTTAAGATGCTGCAGCCCATTGGCATGGCTGGGCTTCAGAACTGGCACAGCATCATTAGCTTTCTGTCCATTATCGTGTTGTCAAGGTAGCTTTGATACCATCGTAACAAACTTCTCAGTATGCTGTATTTTCATTTTTTAAAATTACAGATCTGTATGGAAATCAGTTTACATGCTCTTCATTATTACTTCAATCTGAGAAAGTTTGTCAGAATCACTTTCCACAGTTTACATTTGATTTCCAGCTATGTGATTGAATGACATTTGCATTGCAGTTTACTTTGCACTCAGATGGAATACTGCAAATGAAAAGAGTTGTACTTTATGCCTTGTTGCATGTGAAAGTGCCATTTATTTTTGCAGACCACTACAGAAAGTTCAATTGGAATATTGTACAGTAAGACAGAGCTGATGTATTTTCCATTTCTTTGCATAGTAACAGAAAGAAAATTTTATAACTTTTTAGTATTCTAATGTATATAATATGTAAAGATTAGACTGTTATGACTGGAAAAAAACCAACAGATTGAGTTTGTCTAGTTTATATTAGAATTTACACTATATTCTACTAAATATTTAAAGTATTTGTGACTTTATAGTCAACTTGCAGTTTAGAATTTGTAAATATTAAGATCTATATCCATTGTTTGAATGCCTTTACTCTTTCCTTGATATGATTGTATGTTCAAAAGGTATTAATTAAATTTTAATATTTTAACCAGAATTGGAATGTGACAAGTTTGTATGCCTCTGTGGACAGATTATTCTTTTTTTTTATCAGGATTTTATTAATCTTTCTATAATATAAATTGCCATGGAACCAATATTTGAGGAATCATTGTCAAAGTGTATGGATGGACATAAAAAAATGCACAAGGAAGTAAATTGAGCTTATGAGGTTAACTGACAAAACTATGATAGTTAGAGTCTCGTATCAAAATTTTTATATTAGAATTAGAATCTGTTACACTTATCCAAAAATACACACCAAGACTTCAGCATATTTGATAAGTAGCTGCACATGGGATTGACAATGCCTTTGTAGGGACCCTGGGGTAGGCCTACGTTATTGTTTTGATTCATGCTAGGAATGTTTTTTTGTTGTTGTTATGTTTTTTAAGTTGTGGGTGTGTAAATTAACCTGATCATCCCAGCTTGTCATGCTTTTGTCTTGGAGAATGCAAATTGGATTCTGTCCAGATGAAACTAGACAGAAAAAATTGATCCAAAAATGTACAAATGCTAATGGATGAGCATCAAATTTATGTCTGCAAGGCTTAAATGATATGAAGAATATCACAGAAAAATATTACAGAGCTGAAGTTCACAAATTAATTTGGTCATAGCAAACCCACCAAACACGCAAATTTTAAGGTTCAGGTCTACAGCAGAAACTGTTTCCTGCTGATCCCTTGATCCTTTCCTACACTAAGTGCTAATACATGCACAGCCTAAGTTCACCAGCTGATTTAGGGTGCTTATTTAGTGCTTTTTTTTTTCAGATTTTATTTATTTTAATCTAAAGCATACATAACCTCTCTGGGGGAGTGAGAGAGAAATCCATGGACCATCTTGCCACAGTAATTTTCCTCTGGACTAAGCTTTATACGTGAACTTATTAACTTAATTTCCTTTTTGGTTCTGTTTGTGCACACGTTGTGTAAATGTTGGTTTAAATTCTGAGGCAGAGTCTGTGGCTCAACATGAGAATACTGGTTTTAGTTAGTGAAAAGAGCAGACTCTTCCAGCAGAACAGTCCAGGGAAGGCTGCTTGGCTGTTGCTTCAGTCCATGGGAAGGTGCTGTTCTTCTCTGCCATGCTTGAGGAAGCTCAGGCTACTTGAATAGGTTAGATGTTTGAGGATGTGTGGGGCTTTAACATTAAATCCTAGTTACCTTGGATCCTTCAGTTTAGCAAAAGTACTTTGCTTTCTTGCACAGCTGGGATGTGCTTGGTACCCTGGTTCTATTGCTTATTTTATTATGTGCTTCTGCAAGGTGGATTGATAGAGGACAGTGTTTTGAGCAGTACAAGGTATTTGTCAGGCATTGGGTGTTTGCTTTCTTTATGTAAACTGGGATTTTTGTCTTTATTTACAGTAAAACCATAGATAATGTTCGTTAACTGCTATGCAATCTGTGATTTTTTTTCCCTTTCACATGTTTTATTTACAGTAATATACAGCAGTTTCCAGGAAGCCAAAACATTGCCTGCTCCTGCAGTGTTCAAAATAAGTCATACTGCAAGGCTGAATGAAGACAAAGAAATTTTTTTCACTTCTGTATTATACTGTAGGTGACAAGATGAATTTGGTCTCAACCAGTTCACCCAACATGCTTGGCAGATGTTTTTGAAATGTAAAGGAGAGCAGAGTTTTAATGGTCTCAACAGTTTGCTATGACAGATCTCCCTGTTACAGCCTTACAATGGTGAAGCAGGTTATTCTTGTTGCCTCTGTGCCCCACGTTAGTCATGTCCCCTGTGATGTATCTTGTAGGATTTCTTGTAATGTTTGCACTACTTACCCCCCTAACAGATCAGAATGAAATTCCTCTAAAATCCTCCTGTAATAAGAAAGCATGATGTAAATATATAGATAATAGGAAGAGAGCTATTGATACTGGACTTCTGGTATAACATCAACCTTGTTATTGCTTGTTTTGAAGAGGATTTTTTCCTGCTGAAGCTGAACAATGCTGCTGACTGCAGCTGACCATGTGAAGTTAGTAGGATTTAATTACTGCATTGAAAGACTGGTTTTAGGACACCTGTGCCCTATTAGCAACAGGGTATGAAAAGCCTGTTGAGAATCTATAACTTACTATAGCTTATAGTTTAGAGTGGTTAATTGGTTTATATTTGTTCTCTCCCACTGTGCCAGAAACAAGGCAGGGTGAGTGTTTTATCTTGGAAAGAACAGAACAGATGTCTTGTCAGATCATAGATCATGAGTGCTCATTAGCTTTTATTATCTTTATGAAAAGTTAGATAGCAAAGCCTAGTTTTTGATGCTTGAAAATGTGTTGTGCATCTAATGTTGCAAAACCATTAAAACCATAAACTGCGAAATGCAGCTTAATGACTTTACTGTATGTTCCATAGTCAAATAAAATTGAAAATGGAATGAGAGGAAGATATTGGTTGGCCTGAATTTTCCAGATACTTGGAGACTTTCACATGCACATGCACAGCAGAAAAAAATATTAGGATCACCTGTGCTTCAGAAATTATGGGCAAGTCAGTAGTTTATGCAGCTATTATTACTGAGAAATTTTAGCATGTCCATGGAAGAGCATTTGTCTAGTTAAGAAGTAAAATCAGCGAACTACTAAACTGATGCTAAGAACCAAAGCTTTAAATCAACTAGAATAAACCTCCTCAGGGATTCTTGGATTGTAAAGATAAGTGCTTTTCAAGTCAGAACATCTGTTTTTATCCAGACTTGCTATAGATAATCATACAGACAAGAGACAAGATAGATAGACAAAGGACTGTGATACATGTTTTACAGACACATGTGTCAATTCAACAACATTTTTACACTCTAAGGACCCTAACAGAGTTAATATACTTCTGTGGGGCCAGCTGTTGTTTAGAGGCAGTAGGAATCATACCACAAAAGGAAGCCTAGTGTAAGGTTGCTGACTTAGGTTACTTACTGGGACTAGCTTCATTTAAAAATAGCTCAGTGCAGTTAGGTAGATTGAAACATTTCTAATTATGTGTGTAAAACAATATTTCTGGTTTCAGTTTTAAGAATCTGCATGTAATTAATTCAAACTAATAGAATATATTAATGAAAATGGGATTAAGATAAACTGCATCTTTAGTTTGGGTTTCAAAATGGCATTATTGTATGTCTTTTCATAAATGGTATATAATTTAGTTGGAGAACATTATTTTTGAAATGCTCACTTAATATGTTTGAAATGCTACAGATTAGGCTCAAAACACCACTAAGGTGGCCTGCAGTGGTCCACTGAAATATTTCCTCTGAAATCAGTGTCATTTGTGTGTCAATCATTTGTGTGTTTAAAAAGTCTCTCTAGTCTCCTTATTTTATTAACTGCTTTATATCGAGATATTTTTTTCTTATATCAGATCCCTCACAGATTTTTTCCTGATTTTTTTCTCTAAATGTAACATGCAACTATTGGTAGGAATAGCAGATAACATCCCTGAATTTGTGTCAAAGTTTTTCCCATGGTAAATTGTTTAAAAAAAATAAAATATGCTGATATGATTGGAAACTGGTTAAGTTTCCAAAAGAGCAGAAGTTGAGCAGGAATACAAACACTGAAGGGAAGTGTCCCTGAGGTCGCTGTTTGCAGCTGCATATACTTGCTGCATTAAGTGCTTGTGACATTTTGTGCCAAGAGTTCAACTATTCAGTTTCATACAACACCAAGTGATTCATTGGGATTATTAGGATACTCCTGGGATAGCTTTGCCATACTGATTGCCTCTGACATACCAGTTTGCTTAGATTAAAAAGCAATTGTTGCTGTCTAGTCAAATTTATAACCCCTGATAAAAGGAAACTGAACCCTAGTGCTGTCCAGTATATAAAAACACCTTTGGTGTACAAATTACATGGATTGGAAAGAAAACTGAGTACTTGAAGAATGATACTAGTTAACATGCATAGGGCAAAGATTTCACAGATATCTGATAGACAGCTTTTCTGTGCTGGTAAGTTTATTCTGATGGTTTTAGGTCAATGTATAAGCACTATTTTAGATTAATTCTTCTCATTGCTGTCTTTATTTCTACAAAGTGATGCAGCTATTGATTGGTATTTGGATGCCTGTGGATGTTACGACAGCATGGCTTTTTGGTGTATGCCAGCTAAAAGATGGGGTTGTACTATGGGGAGTCTAAATTTTGTATTAAATTAGGTCTGGAGAGGTGGCCTGGAGACAACTACTGTGCTTTACCCCTGATTTGTGGGACGTATTAGTGATGCTCTTAGGTGAAGGACCATAAGCAAGAAAAAAGAGGAAATAAATGGTAGAGGCACACTTCTGAAAGTGAAGAGTATCTTCAGGAAAGAGGTGAGTCGTGTCCTGAGTATAAATGTGGAATAACAGGGGTGTTTTGAGAACAGATATGTCATTTGGCTGACAGATGGGAAGAGTGCCTGGGCCTCCTAAAGATACAATCCTTTTTTCTTCCCTGCCTGGTCTGAAGGCTGCAGTCTGCTGTCACTGAGACTGGGAAGACTGGTTGGGCTCAGCCAGGAGGGTTGCTGGAGTACAGTGGATTTTTTTTATATTTGATGCTAGCTCAGAATGAGCCTACTGCTGACTTGTCATTTTGGTATATACCCCCCACCCCATGCCTTAAGGTAGATTTTTTGGCAGTGTTTGCTAAAGCAAGTTAAGCTTCTGCTGAAAGGGCATCACTTCAAATTGTATGTGAGAAGGGGCTCCCTTCTGTGCAGGTGAGATACTCCCCATTAAGCACAGTGGCATGAATAACTGCTGAAATGTGTCTCCAGTTTAGGAAAATTCTAAATGTAAACTCCATGGGCAGGACACATGGGGGTTAATAGTTTTATCTGTGCTCTTGGTCCTTAGCACTTTGACATCATTTTAAAATGCACCTTATTTATGTTGTGCATTTGTTTTGGAAATAGTTTGTCTTTGTTTAGGTTGTGGTTCTTTGTGGAAGTGTTTTTATTTTAGCATATTTATAATATCCATCTTCAGCATTGACTGGATCATGGCAATTTAAGAACTGTCTTAGACCAGGCAAACATACTTTCAGTCTTTGCTATTCATTAGAGTTTCTGTGTATTGTATGACAATTTCCTGTGTCTTCACTGGTAAAGCTACCAGAGGAATGGACCGAGACAATAGAAATGTAGGAGCGAACAATTGTGATAAACTTTAATGTAAAGCTGTGCTTTCTATAAGCTGCATTAATGCTTCAGTTTAAACTGTCTAAAAGTCCAGTAGTGTGTAATTACAACTCATAGCAATGTGCACTTTGTGTGTGTGTGTAAATGCCTGAAGAAAAGGGTTTTTTTGCTGTCTTTTATAGACAAAAATAAGAAAAAAAAAATACCTTTGACCGTGTCCTTCCCTGCTGACCTGTAGGTTTTGTTTCTGCTTGTCTCTCTGTCTTGTTTCCAGTACCAAGCTTCTCAGTTACTCAGTCTGGAGTGGTTTGATGTGGGTTCACCAGGGGCTTTTGCTTTGTCATGTATCTTTGTGGTTAACAGACAGCAAAGTTCAATGGACAGGCAGATGACAGGGAGACTGCTGCAGCTCACATTTGATGTCTACGTCTGCCACTGACACCCTTTGTAACCTCGGTGAATCCCTTCATGTCCCTGTACTTAGGCTGTGCTATTGCAGTTAGACTCTAAACTTCTGAAGGAAGGAGACAGCCTCTGTGTGTCTGTGTGACACTGTGCAGAGCAGATGAGTTTGGCAGGCATTATGTGGAAGGATCCAGACATAGTGTCTGTGTTTTTACCCAGGGTTTACTTCGGTTCCTTGGGGACCATCCTTGAGTGGGGTCTCAGGAGTGTACTTGCTCTTCTATCACACCCATCCTGCTGTGCCCTTCTGGCAGCTGGAGCAAACTGGAGCAGATGGCTGTCATAAAGGAAACCTCAGTATCTTGAAAATGCTGTTTAGCGCTCGCCAGTCACAATTTTTGAAAATGGTAACAGAAGGGCTCGGGATCAACCAAAGTCTCTCCAAGGCTTGCCTCTGCTTCAGTGTCTTGTCCTCCCCTGTCACCATGACTGTATGCTTGGTAAAGTGTGGGAGAATATGTTCATTCCTGTGGTGTCTGGAAAGCAGTCATGTCTGATAATCAGTGAACTGGTGGGGATGCCCCATACAGGTGTGACTCAGGTGCTTTAACTTGCCCTACAAGCACCATCTTGTCAGGATCCTTCGTAGCCTTGATGCTGGAGGCTTTTACACCTAGACACGGATGGTCTGAAGGGAGAGGTGCTTCTGATAAGGCAGGAAATCCCCATGGCTTAATGCTGATTCCTTAACTTTCAGATGAAGAAGGATCTAAGCATTGCTTTCTGTTTGTGACAATGTTGAAAAGTTGCTTTTAAGCCATAGGAGTTATCCTATGGCAAATCTTACTTTCTCCTTAAAGCAGAAGTGGATTTAATTTTCAGAAGCCTTGATGGTGAGTGTCATGCTCCTCTTATTTGGGTCTGTTTCTGTATCTATTCAACATCACCTGGCAACTTCTGTCCCAAGACTAACCACCTAAAGTTGAATCAATCCCAAAAGTCCGTCTTGTGTCAATCCTACCTTTTTTCTATATGTACAAGCTCTCACTAGTGCAATCCATACTTAGATTATTTCTGTTATATAGAGACTCTAAATCTAATCTGGATCTTCAATGTGTATTTGCAATGAATATGATTTTTGGTTTAATAAAATAAAGCCCAGTGCACTTGTATTTTTGTAAGATGAGTGGTTATGTACATGAAGAGACTTTAGGTCTGTGTTTGAAGTGGGCGGCACTTAAAGAAAAACTCAACAATTTGCAGAACAAGGGTGGGGAGTTCCTTGATTTTTCCAAAAATGTGCTGGTTTCTTCATCCAGAGTGCTATCCTCCAGCTCTACAGAGATGCTGCTTTTTTAGAACATACCTTACTTTTACTGTGACTGTGGAATATTAGATCTTTCAATTCCATGCAATTACCCTCCCCTTCAGACAAATCAAACTTTGCAGCATCAGGAAGGCTTCTGAGCAGGATGGAGCGCAGGATAGAAAGCAGTAAACCAGCAAAGAATCTGCAGAGTCTGAAGGTCCCTAATTTTGAGGGTGACACATAGTTACGTGGTGATTTATGCCAAGCATCAGCTCCTACCATCCCTCAAAAAAGGAGTGCCAAGTATCTAAAATATTTCCATTGATTTTGCTGCCTTAGGAAAGCTATTTACTCTAATCCTGGACCATAAAGCTGTGCTAGTTCAGTATGTCTGAACCTGCTTAAGTAAGGGAACTTAATTATTTTGACATTTTTATCTGATTTCACTCTTTGTAGGATACCAGGTCTTCCAGCTGCCAAAGGCCAAACAAAATGTGGGATATCCTATTCATCAGACTCATGTAAGTTAGTAGGTAAGGGAAGGTCTTTATTCAGAAACTTTTGCTGAGATTCCAAAGGCTTTTAACTTTTGGGCTCAAGCATAATTTTAATCAATGACTTCTTTAAGAAAATGGTCTCTTGCTTGTAAATTGGTGTAAGTTGCTGGAATGGGAGGATCATACAATATGCCTCTAATGAATAATATTTAATATGGAGTTAATTAGTCCAAGTTCTCTTTCCTCTAATGAATTTAGTATTTGTATGTTAGCCTTTTTTTTGTAGATTTCTGTTTGTGGGAGGTATGAATTTTACCTTTGAATAATGTGTCTCATCATTTCCTCCCATTTTTGATTTCTTTTTATTGCCACACTGCTAAATTTATGTTCTGAGCAGTGATCGATCTAAATCTTTACTGAATTCAGGTAATATAAATAAGGACTTACCCTTAGGGAGCCTTTTACTCTCTTTAGATTCTCCATGTATAAGACTACTTTGAAATTTAACATCTGCCCTACTCTACTTTTTTCATATGTAGTCTTGAGGAGCTCTTAAAATTCTGAATTTTGGAGGAGCATGTGTTTCTGCTTATGTTGTTCTAAGACCATATTTCCTTTTTATTGCTGGATCTCAGTTGTGGTAGGAAAAGACTGATCAGCAGTCTCCAGAGAAAACCTCAATGCCTTGATAAGACATTTCTTCTGCTACTTATCACAGGGCACCTAGGGCAAACTGAGGAAGGAGTTTCTATGGAAATGTGGTGTGTACAGGCTGCTGAATACATCATCTCTTTGTTTCAGAACTGAGGCTGCAAACGTCACTCAAATGTGTCAGTAAAACAGCTTTACTTAAAAGACGATAAAATTAATGTCTTGAGGGAGAAGCCTGATGGGCAAACAAAAGGACTGTAAATACTGTTGAGGCCCCTTTGGATGCATCGACAAGAACAGGCTCCTTTAATTTCTAATCGTTTGCAAAAACTGCAGGAGGGCTGCTGCAATGCTCACCTGAGGCTTGCCAGCTTTGGGATGTGCTCCCCCTTTCTCTCCAGCCTTGGTGGCTGCAGCTGCCCTTCTCTCTCTGTTGCTTCTTCTTTTCTCTCTCTCCTCCTCCCTCTCTCCTCTTCCCCTGTTTTTCTGTTGACAGGGAGAATTATGCTTCCATTTGTCGCAAAGAAAGCAGGTCAAGAAGAAAGAGCTCTGTTTTGTGGAAACACTTTAGCTATATTTTTTCTCTGCATCAATTTTTATTTAGTTCATGCCACTAGAAGAACCAGCAGTCTGAGATGTGCTCCACCACAGCCCCCTCAGCTGACTCCTATTGTTTGTTTTGTGTGTGGATGAGTCTGGTCTCCCTGCACATACACCAAGCACATGCCTGTGCCAGCCTTGAAAAATGTTAACAATAAATTTCCTTTAGCTTTCACAGGTATTTCCAGTTTTCATTAGCAGCTCTGATTATTAGGACAGATGCTTTAAATGTTGGCACATGTTAGAAAATGTGACGAGGAAGATCATGGTGGTGTCAGAGGAGACTCCAAGACCCTTGTCATAGGAGTGAAAACAGGAAAGTTTAATACAAGTCAACTCTAAACAGCTGATGAAAGTTAGCTAAAATTAAACTGGAGGCAGCAGTCACTTAAAATGCTTCCTGCTCCAATCTTGCTGTGCTCTTGGTGGTATTCAATCCTTACACCATGTGTACCAGCTGAATTTAAAAGGTAACACTATCCTTCCCACCCCACAGCCTCTTCCAAAGAAACAGCTTTGTGGTAAGTGTTCTGACTTTCATTTCTGTGAGAAAAATCTAATTACTACACAGGGAGAATGTATCCATAGCAACCATGGGGGTTTTTTTGGTTAAATGTTCTTGTGTTTATTTTTTAATGTAAAGTTCATCCAAGTGAAATTGAATATATCTTACCTCAAACCTGGTAAGTCAAGGTGATTTCTTGTGCTACCTGGATTTTGATTTGACTGCAAAGCTGATATGAATTGTGTGGTGATGCCCTGGCCTTGTGGCCTTGAACACTCTGCCTAATGCAAATCCTAATATGTTGATGTGTAAGAGTTCTCTGTATTTACTGCTGTGCGACCATGCAGGCAGTATTTCTGATCTGAGCGCAGACCAGTGCTGTTTGTTGTGCTCGGTGAGATGGTAACAGAGTAGATAAGATTCAAATAAGCCAATGGGACAGGTCTATCTAAACCTTACAGATGTTGTGGGGTTCTTCTTGGAAAGCAAAGCCCATAAAATTTATCAATGTTGCAGTTACATTCTTGTACCTCCTAGCACTACCCACTCTGGAGCTCTATTGCTGGCCATAAAATTAAGTTATTTTGTCACCTATGGTTACTAATTTTAACTTAAGCATAGTAAATTTAATGCAAAGATATTTACTTACTGTAAATTTGTCTCCCATGAAACAAAGGGGCACTAACTTTGCAGACTTATGTAAAGGGGATCTGTTTCTATTAAAAATAATGGAAACTGCAGGTTAGGACATCTTGTAGAGTAAGTGTATATACTAAGAATCAATAAGTGTTTTATTAGTGCCTGGAGATCGTTTGACTGTAAAGGATTTTTTAAAAAACATCCAATTGCTATAAAAAGATAAAAATGTTAACCATCTGCTTCACTTTCATTTAAATCTTGTGTTTAATTTCTTCTTTGTAGGTAACCAGTTTCTATTATTTTGCTGTAATGTTTGGGCTTGGGAGGAAGTGGCTTTAAATTATGGCTTTTATTTATTCAAATGTATTGTTGGCATCATAGGTTTTACAGTTCCTATTAGAAGTTTGAAAAATTTACAGTTCCTATTAGAAGTTTGAAAAATATTTCTTGCTGCACTGAAAGAGAACAAAATTCAATTTAGAAGTATAATTTCCTACCACTGAGACACTCCATAACTTGGATGAGATTAATAGAGCCTTATGACAGAGGCTTGATTTAAAGCAAGAGATTAACACTGCTTTATCAGCCCATACCACAAGTGAATTAGCTCAAGAAATCTGTTTGAAGTTGCTGAGTTGTCTGTTAGAAAAAGGTCTCTGGATATTTATTTGATCACTGCTGAGTACTTACTATAGGTTTGTCTATCTGACAACACAGGAACAAACTTCACACCAGCCATGCTTATTTTACAGTAGCGTGTTTTATGTTATTCTTCGTTATCCCAAAGGAAGATGGAGTGCTTTGGAGGTCAGCTATTGGCTCAGGGGGATCATTTCTTATAAACTAAGTTAAAATTATCAAAGAGAATTACAGGGATGTTCTGATTTCATTGATATATTGAGGACAAAAAACCCCAAAAATGCTTAAGTGATGTTTTAATTGGAAAGGTTCTTTCCCTACACTTGTTGTAAATCTTTTTTTTATCAGAAGAAGGCTCGTTTCCTGTCCTACATATAGAAGTGTTTATCTTTGGAGCACATTAAAGGTATTCAGAAGTTGGGGCTGACAGGCTGGTAGATACATGGGCGTACACAATGACCAGAGGGAACTGGGAGTTAATGTGCCAGGGCTGCAGCTGACCACTGATCCAGATTGGCATTCCAGCTCTGCTTCTGATATAAATTATATCAGCACCAAATAAGGAAAAAAAAAAAAAAAGTCTGTGGCACTCCATCCATTTCTGTCATTTGGCAGCTGTGCTCTATATCTGAAGATAGAAACACCAAATTAACTGATAATCCTTAACATCCTGTATGCTTTATTTGGAGTAAAGGAGAAATCACATCAGGTGCATAAATAAATATAATGTATGTGCCTGTGTATATGCACAAGATATGCATGTATGCACACAAATTCTTGTTCCTCCAGTACCTTTCAAATCTCTTGGAAAAATGTCTGAAACAGCTGTTCTTGTAAGTTCAGCTAGTCCAAAATGAGGTCTGCATGATTTTGTGTAACTTTTTTATTTATCCTAGATTTGTAGCATCTACAGTTTTCTTTCTAAAGCTCTTTCTTCTAATAGTCTTTTGCCATGCTGGCTATGCAAATGAGTCTGCAGAATTGTCCTTCTAACATATAGATTGGATGATTGTCACAATGATATGATTTAAACACCAAGCTTGTGTCTGTTGCCCACAATAAGGTAATACATAGAGGTACATTCTCAAATGTAGAGGTAAATGCAAAGAGTATCATTTTGTATGCACTGGGTATGCAATGACAAATGCTTAAAAAGTTCCTTTTCTGGCTATCTCAAACAGCATCCTGTTTCTTTGGTACAGATAAGAATTAACAAGGCTGGTAAGGTGTGTACATTTTGCTGGTGTGAATATCTGCATTTCACAAAGCCAAAAGAGTGTACTTGTGGTGTGCAGACAGAAGTGTGGGTGGCAGAACAGCATTTATGTGCAAACAGCTTGAAGCTTGTTTGTGAGACTTAGGGAAGAGGGAAGGGGAAAGTCCTCTCTGCATCCAGGCAGGAGCAGTGGGCTTTTCCCCATGCCTGCAGCATGGCTATGAAGTTCTGCTCATCACACTGAAGTACCAAACCAATATCATAATCTGCAGTCTGGGGTTTGGGACAGCAAGCTGGTTTAAAGGGGCCGACTCAGATAGCAATAGAAGAAAGTTAAAAAAGGCTAAAAAAATAATTGCTGGGTGTAAGCAGATGATCAGAGATGTGAGAGCTGGACAATAGAGGACACGTACCTGAGAAAATATTGTCCTTATTTGTTCCCGCTCTAGGATTTCTCCAAAGTTTTTGATTCACTTCAGCAAAGGATTGAACTACCTTCGTAAGTGTGCTGGTTTCTGTGAGCTGCTTACTGGCCAGCAGTAGTTACCAGCCTAAAAGGAAAGTTTGGTGGGTTTCAGTCTCAGACTGTAGTGTGGTCTGAGGCTTGGAAGAAAGAGTGGACCCTAGGTGTGGGTTGATGAAGTTTTATTCCATGGAACTCCACATGCTAGAGCAAATTTTGGGCCTTGGTTCTCTCCTTAAGTATCCAGGCAGCAGCCTGGGCAGGAGGGAACTTTGGGCCAGTGGCGGGGAAGGAAGGGGGTGGTTCAGAATAGAGGTGCTTCACACAACAATGGGAAAGGTGGGTGCTGAGCACCTGGTCAAATGGGAGAACATCTTCTCTCAGGTCTATCAGGGTGATTGACAAGGTGCTCCCTCCAGGGTGATACCACAGGGAATTGAGGGGGTGGTTTTTGAAAGGGATATACCAATACAAACAAATAAACAAAATACATATACAACTTTGAAAAACCTTAATCATGCACTGCAACAATAAGCTTGGTTGAAGTCGGCCACAGTCTCTGAATGCTGCAAGAAACAGGTGACATCTATGACAGGGTTTCCACATCTGTTTCTCTTGATGAGCTCACACACATCCACAAAGCTCACATATATCCAGGTCTACCCCCGTGCAAAGGCCAAAGAGACAAAGCCCAATTACCTCGGGAAAGTTACAGTCAGTGGAGGTGTTGCCTTGTGAACTCCCAAGGTTTCCTCTGTGCTCAGTTCCGAGGGGCTTCCCTTCCCCCGTGTGCCATCAAGGGAAGCGGTCGCCATCTGGTCCAAAGTGTTTGTAAAGTTCATCTCTGCAATAAATGTCATTCTACAGGAATATAAACAGGCTGTTGCTCTACTGCATTACTGGAGTATTCACACCAATATGCCAAAGACTTGGGATTTATTAATGCGAGTAAAATTAAAATGAATATTTTCCAGCAGAAATTGCCTTGGCAGAACACTGGCTGTGATGCTGTTGGGGACACCTTTGACTTGCTGTGGTGCCCACTGAGCCATTTTTTTCTTGTAGGCAAAATGAGGAAACTTCTTGCTTTATACAAGTTTCAATCTGAATGTAGAGGTCCATGCCTATGTTCTCTTCTGAGTTTTTGTATGGGAGGCCACAACACATGTGGGTTTTTTTCAGGAGTTAACTATTTCTGAACTATTGAAATACATTTTCCAGAAAGACTGTTGGCAAAGAGAATTGAAGATCTGCCTTTTTCTTTACAAATGTGTTTTAATAGTTAGCAGAGACACTGTATTAAAGTCTTACAACTTACATGCAACTTAAATTTACTTGGCTTCAACTGATGTTGGAAACTTGACCATTCAATAAAATATTCCTTCTGTAAGGTGTGCTTTCCATGTCCATGGCACTTGGACACCATGGCCAAAATCTTTTTTACTTCTAATTAATACTTGAGACTTTTAAATAATTTGAGCTCTGTGCTCAGTATTGTTGAATACTTTTTAATATTGGGGAGGCATATCAGTTTCCAAGTTTCCAATTGTACATCCCTTCTCTCTTCACAGTTTATCTGGTTTTGGTGGGTTTTTTTTTGTCGTTGTTTTTTCTTTTTTTTCCTTTTTTTTTCAGACTATAGACGTGGAAGTTATTGCTAGTGTCTGACTGAATTTATGCAATCCATATGTAGTAAGCTTTTAGCTTACTATTCCAATTTTTAAATACCTAAAGACTGTGATAGCATTGATATGAATATAGATAAACAGAAATTCCAATGAGAAGCATGAAAGAAGAAGAATTTGTTTACTTATTTTCTCTAAAGCCAGACTCTCAATCAAGTGTTTGTACAGGTACATAAACAGCATGAAAAAAAATAGAAAGAATTTGAAGTCCACATGCAGCTGCACACTTATGTCACTGGATTAGCAGAAATGTGCTGAGGTAGTTTGCATTACTGGGTCTAGTGAAGGGCTCTGCATCCAGTAATAGGCTGGGAGAGTGATCTTTGACTGACAGGGAAGCTGGACTGAGTTAGGAACAACTGAAGTCAACAGGGCAAATACGAGACTCTGGAATCACATGGGCTGCATCCAAGGGCGCCAAGCACTGGCTGATAAAATTGCAAAATCCCTGTCTATCATATTGGAAATGTGATTACCATCAGGGAACAGGACAAAGGCAAATGCCTTTTTAATGTAATTTTAGTGAAAGGTAAGGAGGAGAATCTGGGGAGCTTTTGACCTGTCGGCCTGACCTCAGTTCTCAGGAAGGTTATGGAGCTTGTCTTCCTGGAAGCCATGTCCAAGCATGTGAAGGATGGGAAGGTGACTGGGAGCAGGCAGCGTGGATGTACCATGGACAAACTGTGCCTGACCACTGTGCCATGTTCCTGTAGTGGTGAGTAGATGAAGGGATTGTGATGAGGGATGTTTATGTTGTAATACCATTCTGTGAGGTGCAGAGGGAAGGAATGGCAGAGACAAGAGCTGCAACAAGTGAAATTCCAAGTAGATATTAGAAATTTTTTTCCACCACCAGCATGGCTGAACACTGTAAGAGCCTGGCCAGAAAGGTTTTGGTGTGTCTGTTCTTGCGGACATTCAGAGCTAGAACATGGCTTTGAACAACTTAATCTAGTTGATCTACCTGGAAAAGAAGGTCAAACTACTTGATATGTTGAAGTCCTTTCCATGCATACTTGGAATTTGAGAAAGATGTAAGTCTCTGGTTTGCCTATCTGATGGTAACATCTCAAATGCAGATCTCCCACTTTTCAAGTGACTTTCCTAACTAGTGGAAATGATGATATTTTCTTAATGAGGAATGCTGGCAAAAGCTAGCTTTGTTTTCAAATTAGCAAGTTCTGGAGGAGCTGGAAATGACAGTTCTTGGGAGTTACCTTTTCCTATGCCCTGTTTCATCTAAAACCAGTTTACTCTTGAACAGATAAAACAGTTAAAACCAGTTAACAGCACTACATAATTTATTCTTTGTTAATATATATTTTTGTACAGTGGTGTAAACAAATCTTTTTTTGGGAGATTTTCTTTTACAGTGTTTTGTTTCAGACATATTTGACATTAGCCAGAAAAGCAATTTTCACTACAGAAAACAAGAAACAAATAGGACTTGCTTTGTGATTAAAGTCTGTGACTTTGCTATTCATATTGTAAACTGCATGGAAGCACCTCTGATAGAATGAGAAAATCTTCAAGGTTAAGTGTCACAAGAGGGCATCATTTTGTTTAAACCATTCTCTTTTCATTTGCCTTGGAGAATATGTTTTCAATAAGAGGCTGAAATCTGCTGGTTCTTGCAGTCATGCTGGCGTGTTGCTGCTTCATCCGGACAGAATGAATTCTGCTTTTCCCCTCAGCCATTTTAAAATATATTCCACTGTGGTGACAGTCACCACCCTCTTCCCTTCATGTCCCTCCTACCCCAAGACAAGCTATTTCTCTGTCAAGAGAGGCCTCTTCCACTGCAAAGGACCAAGGGAAGATCTTTGAAGTGAGTTGGTAACTGCATTGCTCCCTCTCTCATGGTACTGGGCAGGCTCCTGTAGTGCCTCCCAGTCTGGCAGCAGGGAAAACCATCATGTTGTTGCTTCTGCTGGAATACACTTTGTTCCTTAAAGCCTAGAGAGATGTGACAAACTCCACATTGTTGAAATTTTGGTTGGGGAATATTTTGCAGATGATTCTAAGTGTATTTCTGCAGCCTGTCTTCCACTGTCCATCTGGGATTTGTAAGGGGCCTGCCACACCTCCAGAAATGAAGGGAAGACCACCTTATCCTGACTTCCTGGGCAGCAGAATAGTTTGTGTGACTGGAGACCAGAGACACTGTCTCTGCACACCCAACCAGTTGTCAGAGACTTCATGCTGTTCACAGACATGGATTCTAAAACGTGGCAAAAATTAAAAAAAGAGTGGAAGAGCTTCAGAATTAGGTAAAGGTGTGTAATCTTTTGAGATACTAACTTAAACAGTTGAGATAAGGATGAGATTTTTGTCACTCACCTTCACTTTTATTTAATGTGAAAATGAAATGGCAGGTGCAAGGGTTTGTTTGTGAGGTCCCTTAGGACAGGGTCTGCCTGCATGAAGCCCAGTGTTCAAGAAATTTAGAGGCTTCTGAAACAGGATGCCTTAATATGGAGTCATTCACTCAAATGAGGATATTCAAAATTGAGAGTGCAGGTTTTAATTGGGGGGGGGGGGCAGTTAATTTTCTTAGGGGCTGTGAAGCTGATCTATACCTTCAGGCAAAAGTTCAGGGATCAAAAACTGCATCTTCCTATTGTAAAAAAGGGGCTGTTGTTCAGCACAAGAAGCAGGTTTATGTGAACCATATTTCAACTATTCTTTTTGTCATTTTGTTCTTAGATCTCTGAGCTGTCTATAAGAGTAAAAAAGTTATTGCTGGAGAAATTGGAAACTGCTAGTTGATAAATAGTGCTACATCACTCTGCAAAGAACAGTTGATGAATGCTACCATTGTATGTGAAATGTTTCTTTTTTCCCCCTTTTTAATAGCAACATTTTAAACTACATTGTCCCACACAGGGGACTGCTAAGTAAACCAGAACTGACATATGATAAATGTAAAGCTGTGGTTACAGCTCCAGAAATCGATGAATTGCATGTCTCACATGTGGAAGGGCGGTCATGCTGTTGCTGCTTCCAGAGTAATAAATGTAATTCAATCTATGAGCTGTAAAACATGAGTGTAACTTGCTAATGAAAGTGCTTGCCTCCAAGAGGAAAGAAAAGTTTGTGAGAAATCGTACTGCTCTGCTGTGAAACTTCCTGCAAAATAATTAGTTCTAAACTTTGCAAGGAATGCAAGAGAGAACCATGTTAGTGTATAAGTCAATAACCTAGAGAATGTTTCTCTAACAAATGTGGTTTAGTACCTGTGAGTATTAATCCATCTCAGGCACAGGAGCACCAAACAAAATGTCACTTTGAGAGATACTGGAACAAGAAAGATAATAATGCTGTAGATGAAGGACATTATTTATGGCACTATGAAGGCAAAGATGGACCTCTGGGAATGACCCTCTACAACTCAGCAAGTTGGAAAGCAAGTTTTAGAAGCTGGTCTTTAGCAAGTGAGTAAATAAATTCTAGAATAAAGAGGAAAATACAGGTTGAAATATATTTTAGGGACTGGAAGTGAAGGTGACATTCTCCAGTTCTTGCTGAGGACCCTGATTTTGACATGTGGCTGGTGGGCTGCTAATCATGAGTGGTTTCTGATAAAGAACATAGAAAAGCTTCCTACCAAAGCTGCTTGATTTTCATTTTAATTCCATTTTGAATTCATATTTAATAAAGGATATTTTTTTCCCAGTGCAAATCAAGGAAATTCAGGGAGCGTCACAGTTCACTGAGCTTGTGCCAGGACAGTGCAATGTTTCTGTAAGGTTCAAAAAGGCAATTTTTCATGTTAATATGCTGTTAAACAAGCCAACCCTAGCTGTCAGAACTGCCACAGCAAGAGCTTATTGGAAGGTTGTCATCAGTAGGCCAGCAGATCATTATTGAGTGGGCATGCAAGAGCTGATAAATTCCTTATGTAGCTCTGACATATGGAAGATCTAATGACAGCAATGTCTTCAAGCATAAGGAAGTGCTCTAGGAAAAGTCTATCCCTCCTGTCCCATGAGAAGGAGCTTGGGAAGATTGTTTCCACAATTGCTTTTCTCACAAGTTAGGATGATGACATGAGATATATCCATTTTGAACAGAAGAAATTCAGAGGTGTTGTTTCATTTGGAAACAGAGCACTTCTGGCTTTTGCATTTTCACTGAAATGCCTTCCTACCCACAGAGCTTTTTCCTAGACCCTAGTTTTACACAGGGCAGATACACAGCAAGATGCCTGCTTGGCATCATGTGGACTCCTCTTTACTCTTCTAGAATTTACTGCAAATTTAACACCATACTGATAGACGGAAAAGAAGATATAAGAAAAAACAGACCATGCAACTGAACAGAAAAAGTACAGTAGTTTTCCTCCATTCCCTACTGGTCTCAACAGGAGGCAATGCTGTTTTCATGCTGCTCATCAAGACATACTGTCTATGCAAATAGGATGCAGATGATTATTGCAAGTACTCATACCACAGAAGTGCTGGGAAATCAGGTGGAGCAGGTGAGCAGAGATCTAAAGGAAGTGCTGTTGAGGTTTCTCTCGTGGTGGGGGCTGCTACCAGCTAGCAGTGAATTCCTCCAGATCACAGAAACATCTCGTGTGGGTCCGTCAGCTCAGCAGCTGCTGTGTGGGTCAGGCTTGGAAGAAGGAATCGTGCTCTCTCCTGTTAGGGAAGACGTTTATTCAGTGCAGCCATGTGGAAGGGGCCTTGCCAGAGCCCCTTCTCAGCATGGTGGAAGTATGGAGAGGGCGAGGAGAGAGAGAGAGAGAGAGAGAGTGGGCGTGGTGTGTCCCCTTTTCCCAGCTCAGGGGCTGGGTGGGGAAACACTGACCCAATGGGGAAGGGAAGGGGGAGGGGTTACATGGAGAGGAACCACAGAGGTAGGAATGGGGGTGGTGAAAGGGGTATACCAAGTACAGACCTATAACAAACACAATACAAATTCAAGACCTAAAATTTGCGTTGCTACAAAATTCTGCCCAACATTACTGGTTGCTAATGGTGTGAAGTAAGACCATTATCTGTACAGTTCCAAATATGTAGGAACTTTCAGGAAAACATTAAATACTGGGTACCTAGCTGGCAGGAGACTTTGAAGCTTCTTGAATGGGAGACAGGATTGGATGCAAATGAACAGGCAAAGGCTCATCTGGTTACTGTCATGGAATAGAAAAATCAGAAATGAAAGGTGCATTTGTAATAAGCAAGATTGAAATTCTTTGGGAGAGTGCGTGTGTATTTAATATCTTAACATGAATGTATTTGTTTTTTGTCAGAATAAATTGCTAAAACCAGTCTTGAGATACTGAAGCAAGGAAATCTCTGGATTATGGTACAAGTAAATTCACAATCCCCAAAACTGTCTTTAAAAATGCCGATCAGATGTGAACAACATCAAACTATGGTGTTACTTAATAGTGGATAAGAGATTCTGAATAGATATTCTAATCAATAGATGTACTATGAATACTCCCCCAGCTTCTAATAGATCCTTTCAAGAGGTGTTTTATTTAGAAGCTGATGTCTTTTATCTCTGAGGTTTTTAAAAAATATTTTATAACAGCACAGAACATTTCAGTATATAATATCCAGGCTTACTCACAATAAATCTCTTCTCTACACTTTCTATTTTGCCAGATGGTTATATGTTTTTCTGTCAGTCTGACCTGTCTCTGTGGGTGACAGTGATAACCCCCCACTCCTCCCCCTCCACTTTGCTGGCAGCCCTGTTTCTGCTTGTTTCACCTCTGAGACAATTTCACAACAGACACAGGGTATGCCTGGTGCCTCTCTAACCCTGGTGTGGTTTAAAGGTAGTTATACTGTCTTAAAAAACTGTACCACAATCCAGGTGAGTGTTGTGCTGATAGTAGCTGGAAACCAAATGCTTCATTATGATAAGCTTCATTCTCTTTTTTTTTTAAGAGCTGACCTCAAGCCCTTATCA
Organism: Trochalopteron elliotii; assembly: GCA_024734555.1. Taxonomy (NCBI): domain Eukaryota; kingdom Metazoa; phylum Chordata; class Aves; order Passeriformes; family Leiothrichidae; genus Trochalopteron; species Trochalopteron elliotii. The sequence continues at coordinate 3,697,418 of JANPWX010000096.1, read as the reverse complement.
ACTCAGTAAAAGTGATCAGTAACTGTTCCCCCAAACTAGGAGAACTTTAAACCCTTTTTCTCTGCAGTTTCTTTTCAGAATGATTGAACAGTTGCTCATGCACTGTGCCAGGTGCATTTTCTTCCTTCCTCCCTCTCTCCCTCCCCAAGGCAAGTTGAGGTGAGCACACTGGATGAAAAAAGAACCTGTGTAGTTATTCCTCCTTTTTCTTCTGCTGGTAGTAGCCCCCTTGCTTGCAGTTATTCTTCCTCTAGCACAGCAGTAACTAGACTTCAAGACCCTCAACTGGCCACTTTTTTTTTAGTTTCTCTCTCTTTACAGACATAGTGTCAAGGTTTTGAAAAATGCTGGTAGGCTATAGAGAGTTTAAAGCAAGATGTGGGGGAGAACTTCAAGTGGCATTGCCTTCTGAACACCACTGGATATGCTGTTTGAAAACAGGTATTCAGGTGAAGTGTCCAGGCTTCTGTTTATCCCTCAATCATATTTCATCTGTTCTGACTGGGGAAAATATTCGATGAATCTGAAAACCCAGTTTGCAGGATTTCAGAAGAAAACTGAAAGTCTTGTTGGAAGATCCTGGGTCTAAGAGCCTCTTGAACTTTTCCCAGTAAGACATTATTGATGGGACTTATTTAAAATCTGCCTTTTTCCTCCCTCCAGCCCCCAGAACCTGTGGCATGGGGTTCAATGTTTTGCCAAGCAGGGGACCACTGAGGGTTTCTGGCAGAAAGAGCATGATTGTTCTGAGTGACTGAGGTGCAAGTAGTTCTGTTGTTTGTTTGATTGGGGTTTTTTTGTTTGTCAAAATTCACTTGAGAAGGTTTTACTCTGAGGTTTCTTGTTTTGTCAGAGAAGTGAAATGAAACCTTGCTGGAGTGTAAAAGCTGCTGTGCTCCAATTGTGCCAGGATAACAGGAGATGCACAAAGTTCCCTCCTAGCATCCAGGACAGATGTGTGAGTACCACTGGGAATGGGTTTGATAGTGGAAACCATGATTTTCATGTGGTCAGGCCTTGTCTCCTGAGCCATGTGCAGCAAGATCCCATTGCTTGATGATGTTTGTGGCTGGGATGCCCTTGGATCTGGCTGGATATTTTGCTCCATCCTGCCATGGAGCTCCAGGGTCTGAAAAGCTGTTTTCCCATACTCTCTTTTGTGACTTTTCCACTACTCTCCCCTTGCCTTTCTGACATAAGAAATGTTTTAATGGCTCTTGGTCATAGGGCTTTTGGGCACTGCTTACAGGGTCAGTAAGGCTTGTTGACTAATTGGATAGGGAGAAAAAGAAATAATGTTTGTATATGATACTGTCATGAAACTGTTGGTGTCTACATAAAGGGTTATGCTGATAGTTAATCAAAAGTCACATCTGTATCTGGCACAGTTCTATTTTTATTTCAGAGTCTGCCCTGGGACCGTAGAAGAGCTCTTAGAAACAGTTGTAAGAGATGAAAGGGCTGAAAAACTCTCAAATGGCACCTCTAAATAATAGGCTGCAAAGGCAGAGAGGTGAGAATGGAGGCTCCTCTGTTCATGTTTGAGGTTAAATGTTCAGCATATCAGCTTTGCAACATCGGTGAGGTGATGGGCATTTGTTTCTCTGACCTCTTTCAAGACAGAATTTTTCTTTCTGTATCTGAAATAATTCCTGGTTCACCTTCTTTCTAGTTTAATCTACAAAGCCTTTTCCAACTCACTGTTGCTCAGTGAAAAGCCATTTAGAAAGGCAATGAATCGTGGTCTGATAAATAGTTGGCAGAGTAAAGATGCTCCAGTGCTTGGGAGACTAGTCGGGGATTTGGATGATCATGTTGGCTTTCCTTTTTTCTTTTTCTTTTTCTTTGTTTTTTCCTCTACAGCAGACTTCCTAAAGAAGTAATTTAGCTTCACTTTGCAGCTCATGAAAGTGTTGTGGGTACAGCCTCTGAGATGATTTGCCATCATAGAAGGATGGTATCAAAAGAAAGATTGGAGGCTTTTCTATTGGTTTTTCTTCTAACTTTTTGTTAAATACACTGCCATGTTCAGTTCCTTTCATACCTTTAACTGAAATATATTAAAACAGGCTCAATTTTTATGGGACAAGTACTCCTCTCTTACTCGTGTTTTGACACCCACAGGATGCAGCTGTAGATGGGATCTGAAAGAGTCCTTTGGACATTTTTCTTTCTGCTGCATTCATGCTAGCTTCACATGGCAAGGTTTCACCAAGGACATGATTGTGTTAATCTTTGCAGACTGATGGAACAGACAAATTATTTCTATTTATTAATCTCCAACGTCTTCAAAGAGCATTTGGGTCTATGGAAGATGATGATAATAAAGAAATGGTGCTTGACCATTGACTCCCCTCAGTGCTATTGGTGGTGAATGGTACAATCAGATATCATGCATGACAACTTGAAGAGGTCAGTTGTTGACTGAGCTTTGGTGTACTGTATGTAATTGCAGAACTGCTGTTTGTCTTCCTGCAGATTCATAACTATCATTTTCTGTGCCATTTCAATGTCACTTTTCTCATCCTGATTTCACTTCATGATCCAGAAAGGCATTTGTTATTAGCACAGGTAAGAGGATTTTTCATAGTGCTCATGTGCTGAAAGTCACCCTGAGCAAACACACACCTGAAAGCAAATATGCCTTCAGACAGCATTTAGCACAGGCAGCCAGCGTCCCATGGGGTGAAAAGCAGAATCTGCAGAGGATTCATGCAATCCACAGTAGTGCGCAAAATAAGGGCTCTCCTTTCCTCTCAGTATCTGAAGGGGATATCCCTGCTTTATTTGCTTCCCAAGAAGCAAACACTTCTTCCAAGAGACACTTTTCAGCAGAACTGAGAGCTTCATAACAGCATCTGACAAGCAGCCATTTGTTGAAGTCCTGAGGTCCCTCTGTTTTGGCCTGTTTCTGCTGGGTTCAGGAAGACTCTGACAGAGAGGTGTCATCTTATTGCTGCTACTCTTTTTCCTCTTTAGCTTGACTTTTTTTTTCTGCACTCCTCAAACATAGTGAAACTTGAGGACGGCTAGCCAAATTATCTGGAGGCAGTAACCTGTTTGTACAAACTGTTTTGTGGCATCATGTAGTAGAGATCTGGAGGATCTGATCATGAAAATAAGAAGTTTGTGACGTAAGAAACCAGCAGTGTAAGCCATGCATATCTTTCCGCTGAGGTCATAGAGGAGGTTGCTTCCATTGTCAGTCAGGCTATGAGGAATTGTGTGCAAGCTTTTGCTCTTGCTTCTTCAGGAACAAACCATCCCTGGTGTTGTGTGAGCTAATTCACATGGCTTGGCTTGGAACATGACGAGAGTGTTTGGAGTGTTTCTCCACTTACAGACTGGCAGGGGCAGAACCCTCCAGTGAGAGAGAAAGGTGATCAGCAGATGTGATGGTTCCCCTTTTTTTCTGGCATAGCTGAGCCTGGAAGAAGACAACTATTTGAGCCTTATCAGAATTAAATTCAATTGGTATTTTTAAACATAACGCTGCTGCTAGAGAACAACTCAGGGCATGAAAAGCAGTAGAGCGTTTCCACTGCCCCACAGTGTGTGGGAACATTGAGTCAGGAGTTATCTAGGCCCCATCTCAGCCTCACACCCACTTGTCTCTGGCCCTGACAGGCAGGCAGTGCTGCACTCCTGTCCTTGCCACAGAGCAAAGCCAGAAGGTGACCCTCAGGGCAGACAACTTTAGAGCATCACTTTACAACCATGAGTCAAACTGAGGCTGATCACAGAGCTGACAGTAAAATAGAGACCACACAAAAGTAGTAGGTTCACAGCAGAACTGCTCAGTTCTTTTTTGGTGATGCTAATGAGTTTTTGTCCTGTGAGATTTTAGCACCAACCTCTCTAAATCTGCCCCTCATCCTAAATGAAAATTTGTCACCTTCTGCTTAGGAATACAGGTGGGCACACTCTGGGCTTGAAGCTCAATCTTGCTCCCAGTGTGAAGGCAGAGCACTGAACTAAGGATCCTGGATGTTTTTTTCATTAAGTTAGCAGTCTCAGGCTTTCTTGAAAAACCCATTTGCTACTTAGCAAATTAAATCCTTGTTAATACGTGCTAGAATAACTTTTTGATTTAGATGCTGCAGCTTCACACTGGTGATAAAACTAAGGCTTCTTCTTTCTTCTACCCTCCTGAGCTCTCAACAAACTCCACTCTCTAGGATGGAAATTAATCAAAACATTAACAGCTTTAACTGTTGGATGGGAGAACTGTTCACCTGTGTGATTCATCCACTTCTGGTCACTGAAGCACAATAACTCTAAATATAATTATGAGGAAAAAATCCCAAGACTAGTTTGTACCTTACCCACATTAGTTAAAACAAAGCCATAGTTAATTGTGTACCCTTTTCTGTAATTTGGCAAGCTCTCAAAAAGCTGCCTTGCTAAGGCATGATTTTTACCACTTTAACTTGTCTGATGAAGATGACCATTTTCACAAAAGCATTCAGAGAAATAGATTAGTACCCAATAGCACCAAAGCACTTGAAATCTTTTGGTTCAGATGTCAATCTTATTAGTGCATGAGCCTTTTCAAGTAGCACGAAAGCTATTTATTTACAGACTGACACATAATAGCTTGCTTTACTCCTTCTCTCTTCCCTCAAAAGAGATGGTGTTTACTCAAAATCAGCTCTCTTCTTTGGTATAAATACTAAAGAATACTTTCTATCTTCAAAGCACTATAGACATTCTTTTAAGCATTGCCTGCTGTTATTAGCTATTACTCTAGGCTTAAATGGTATTGAATTAAAATAATTTCTTAATGATAATCTCCTTCTCACAGGACTTAATGGTTTTTAAATTGGGTTTTGGCAAATCTGAGACTAGGCAAAGATGCGAGACTGGATCTTTTCCAGAAGCCATTTAAATCAATGAAGTCATCAGGTTCTGTAAATGCATCATGCCACAGCACGACAATTAACATTTACTGGAATGTTTGCAGAATATTACAAAGTCTATCAAATATGGATTAAAGGTACCTGAGATGCAGCCAGTTTCCTCACAAATAGAAGATGAAAGCATTTTTTTTCTTTGAGATTGACTCTGCTGATCTAACATGCTGCAAACTGTAGAAAATGCCAGCAGGCAGTTCAACAAGTTTCTTTAAAATGGACTTTTCTATACAGATGGATTTTGTCTGATAAATGCTAGAAGCTGCAAAGAACTCCAGTGACTACCATGCCCCTCTCCTCTGTATGAGTGGAAGACGGCATGCACATTCCTATTCATACCCCTGTCCACCCCTGCGTGGTGTGTAAAGAGTTACATCTTGTCAAGGAGTGTTTTTTATGCATTTTCTGGGTTTTGTCATTTGTAATGACTTCACATTTCTTCTGACATTTCTCAAGATTTTGCAATTCAAATGAATAAGGTGCCTTCAGATGTCTAGGGGTCAAATCAAAGTGTGGTCTCAACTACCACCAGCTGGTATTTGTTTCTCCTGCAGATATATTACTGTTGGGTCAACTGGTACATGCCTTACTTTTACAAAGCTGAAGAAGTTTTGGATAATCTTAAAAGTAAATGAAACCAAACCAATCAACTCATTCAAGTTGCATGTCCTTTGTTTTTAAATTCTGAATTAATGAAAGAATTCAACACATTGCTGGAAAAACAACCTTAAGGGTAGTCTGATGACAGGGTGGGAAGACATCAGAAAGGACAGGAAGATCAGAGGATTTGAGGTGCTAAGGAAAGGGAGTTGCTCTCAAAGAAGACAGTTTTGAGCTCCTTAGTTTTATAGGCAAATTTTAGATCCACCCTTGCTCTTCTCTTTTGCTGTATGGGTCAGGCAGTCCTTGACACAGAAACCAGTAATTTTGCACGAGTAATGTGTGATTTCAGAAGATGATGATATTTATGTGGAGGGTGAGATTTGCTGCTCCCCTTCTCCACAGTGCTCTGAAGCAGCCATATTTTGTGGGAAAACATGAAAACCTTGTCCCAGAAGAAGGTAACTGCCCTCTGCAGGAGATGATAATTAGAGACAACAAAGTTGCACTGCAGAATCTGAACAGGAAATACCTGAATATATAATGCTTTGTTTTTTTGTGGACCCCTGAGCTACAGAGCAAGAGTTTCTAGGACTTTTGGTTCCTCTGTCTTGGAACAAAACACACACTCTGAAATGGCAATCACGGTAGCAGGATATGCATTGTGTGGTTATTCCTGGGATGCATTGTTCCATTAGCAAAGCCAGGGCTCCTGTAAGATCCAGAGAAGGAAGGAGGACTGCCACCCTAAAAGGCTGTAAGTAGCCCGATTCCCCACAGGCATTGTGAAGGAGACTGTTTTGGAAAGATTCCTTCTTTATCTTCCTTTCTCACTCTGTTTTTTCAGACCAAGTTAATTATATATGCAAACGAAGTCACTGTTTACTCCTGTGACAAGACCATAAGGAGTGATGGTTTTGGCTGGAAAGGATGCTGTGTTTGTGGGGGAAGGATAATTGGGCAGGGCTGAGGTTCCCTTTTCCCTTGCTCCCTGATGCTATATTAAAATTCATTGTTGAGTAGCTCTCTGTCCTACGTAACTTCTCTCAGAGATTTCTTGGCTGCTTCGAGGCTAACTTTCTTTGTGCTTTTTTGATACTCATGGTTACTGCCATTTTGTAATCTTCCTCTACCTCAGGTAATTACATTCTCTCTATTGAGCATTCCTGTTGCTGGATCAATAGGAGAAGTTTATTCTTCATTTCCTTTATAATAGCTATTGTATAGTGCTGCAAAATGGCTATCTGTAGCCAGCTGTAATTCATCAGTGAATGAGCAAGCCTGCAGTCTGAAAAGCATCCAAAAATCTTGCAGGATGAATTTTGATATAATCATTATTGGTAGCTCAATTGCTCCTTTGACATCTTCTGTAAGTATTAGTTGAGAACTGGAGGGTTATCTGGGCCCAAATGTTGTTCCAATCAATTATCTGTGCATTTTCCCCATCCCATCTGATGATTGCTTCTGTCTCTACCTGCTGTTATCCTACAGTGTCCCTTGATTGAACTTCAGTCTGCAGAGTTTTGTCTCTGGTTCTCTGTTGCTTCCCAGTCCTCTAGTGCCCCTGTGCAGAACTGGGCCCTTGAGGTTAGGATTGCTGGTTTCCTTTCTCTCTCAAACAGCTGCTGTGTCATTGCAGTAGCATCTACCTGTAGAGCAAGCTAGCCTCCAACAAGCCTGCTGGCAGAATTCTGATGTGTTGTGTGCCTGGTGACAAAGAAATTGTTGAAGCAATCTAATAATTCAGGCCTGATGATATCAGCTTCTGTCTTTTGTCCCTGGAATAGCAGACCTTCTCAGGATCCTCAGGGCTACAGATCACAGAGTGTTTTGTAGTTAAGAATGCTTGGGTCAAACAACAGAAAAAAGAAAAGCTATTATTGTTGCATGGCTTTGTGAAGCCAAGTATGTGCTTGATTTTCTAGAGGCACGTATTGAGCTGGTACCTATAATGGTTCTGTTTCCTTAAAGGGTTTGGGAGATTGAGAGACAGTAACCATGTCTTGAGCAGAGAATGATGCCTGAGCCACTGCAAAAAGCAGGTGGAAATGTTTCTGAGCTGTAACACTGGTGTTTAATACCTGAGTTCTAAAAGGCTGCTCATGTTTTGGGTAGTGAAGGTAGCTGAGTCTTGTGATTTTAATGTTTTTGAACACCATCTCAAAATTGCACATCCCCTGGTGGGAACCCAGTGTTATGCAACTAAGCAATCTAGTTAACAGATAAGAAGAACTGACATGACAGGTAGCTTGCAAAAATTATGTTCCAAAGCAAAGCATAAAAGGATATGTAATTTTGATTCAAGTTTTGTGAGGAATGTGAAATAAATTAACTTTTATTTAGGAAATAGACAAGTGTCATATTGTGAGGAGAGGTAAGAAAAGAGTAGAACCAAAGTTTGGAAGCTTGAGTGAGGCACGTTCTCACAGTCATTAAGAAATCTGAATTTGTCTTGTACATTTTTGTGATGATCAACAAAGAATCCTCCAGTCTTTAAATGAGCTACTGCATGGAGAACATGTTTATAAAGGATCTTCTTATTGCATCTGCATCACCATAAAGCCTTTTGGCATAGCCTTTTTATAACTCTCATCTACATATGCATCTCCAGAAAACTATTTGCTTTTGAGTATGATAGTGAGGTCTATTGAAAAATATTAAACAATAAATTAAGCACTTTCTCATTCTCTTTCAGTGAAATGCCTAATAGACAAAATTCAAACACAGAGTTAATTCGCCTGTAAAGTACTTGGGCATCTGAATTACGCTTTTAATCTGCAGCAGGTGAGTTATGTCCCACTCCTACAATATTTCTGGAGGGAAGGCTGGACAGGTAAAATCTACTTCTTTTACGGATTGTAGGGATAACTTATGCAGACAGCTAACAGCCTGTTCTTACTAGGTGGAGAGAATTTATTGGAAGGGTTCAGGATCTTGTTCTTCCTGTCACTTGTGGGTGATTAGCTTGTTCTTCCCCCTCCAGAACTAATCCATTTTAGTTCAGCCCTGAGCTGACTAGAAATGCTGCCTTCTGGAGCTATGGGGTTGTAATGGGGGATGATCGAGCGAGTTAGCTTGTTTTTCATTTCTGCTGTCGGTTAACATCTGAAGAGAGTTGGCAGAATATGTGCCAATTTATATAAACATGAAGACTGTCATGGTTTGATGTTTGTGAGGCTTGAACCTGCAAACTTTTCTCTGAATACTCAAGAGGGTACTCGGAGCACAAGCTGGCAACTCAGCCTCCTGAGGACAACAGGTATCTGTTCAAACTGTTCAATATTCTGATCTCAATAACCACAAGCTGAATGTCAATTAAGCATATTGTCAATCTTGCAGGGTGAATATCAGTGTTTCTCTTTTCCTTGGGGCAGCTAGACGTATAAAAAACTTGCTGCTTGATCAGATTCCCACACCAGCTACCATGACTCTCAGGGTAAGCAGGTGTCTCCCTTGACCTCTGCTTCCTATGCTGACCACTTGCTCTCTAGCAGACAGAAATCAGACGCTTGAGATACAACCAAATACCAGGTACTTTTGTCTGCCAATTTTCTCCAGCCCCTCCAAACTCCTGAGGAAAAGTACGAGGGGTGGCAATCATGAAGGGATTCACTCTGTAAATATCAACACACCATGAAGGTCATTATGTCTGTTAGCAGCTCAAAACTAGTTGTGAGAACAATCCTCTGAACAGACTTCTATAAAACGCCCCATGTCTGGATTTCAGCCATACGGGGAACAGAAACCCAGATGGATTAAGATCAGAGAGAAAAACCACTCATTTGAAAGCATGTTAACCAATTTTTTTTAATACCTTAATACCTGAAAAGTCACTTGATATTGTCAGATGAAAGACGATATGGAAAAAAGGCTTTAATGAACATTCTGTAGTGTGTAAGGGAGATACACAGTTAAATCTTGCTTGGAAAAATGGCTTCAGTGAAACTTCTGCATTTTACAATATCAGCTGGTGGAATGGAAGATGCAGATCGGTGTAGTATTTACCTTCACTTATATTTATTATAGATGATCTGCATAATTACCAGTTGCTTTCCTAGTTAAACTTAACCTCAGACTGGGCTGGGTGATTTTGATAAGACAAATTATATCTAGTCCTCAGAACAAGTGAACAAGATACTAACAAAGAAATATAAAGCCTGAAATAAATAAAATAATTGTACTTAATGGAGCAGCATGAAAGGGGTGCTTTTTATGGTCTTTGAGAAACATTTACAGCTTGCAATAATTTATTTCCACGGCTCACAGAAGCTACAGGAATAAGTAATATTCTCTGATAGAGGATCTATTCTATTAAGGAGTCATCTTTGCAGTAAAGGCAAAGAAGAATAAAAAATATTGCGAAGAAAAGGTAAAGCTATTAGCCAATCTCCATTCCAAAGTTGTTCCCTACTTGTAAACCATTTCTATCAAGGGAGCAATTTCCTGTGTGCTGCCATTAGTGGATAATATTTTCCTTCAAATAATGGGCTATGGATGGTGACTAACCACAAATAGCAATATTCTGTCTTTTAAAAGCCTGCACAGCACACTTTAATGTTCTGCCATGGCGCATTAGAACATAGACTATTTCCAACGTGAAAACTCATTTGTTTAGAAAAACCTCTCTCATTACCTCTCTCAAAACAGCTGAATGAGAGTGGAGGTTCTCATAAAGTTCCAGTTGTCCTGGATTTCAAATGTACGTTCTATAGTTAGCAAACCTTGGAAGAACACTTTATGTGCAGCTTATAAAGAAAGACAATAAAGTGTGATGAACAAGGCAAACAGGATGCATGCATACACCATGAGATTTGTTACTGCTCGCATTGCTGGGCTCTGCAGACACGCACACAAGATGAACTGGGCTAGGATTAACCAGGTGCAGGATAACAGCATTCTGTTATCTGTCCCTGACAAATTACAGGCTGCTAGCTGGAATTGCCACTTGCAGATAGTAGTCATTTAGCCGTAAACTGCGCTTGTTTTTTTTCCACTAAAAGCCTAAAACAAAGGCATGTTTATATAAGTACGTTGAAATATGAAATGCTTTGGGTACATGTAAAGGAAGTGTAAACCTTCCTAGCCTTTCATTTCCTATCAAACATTTACTGCATTGCAGGTCTCTCCAGCTCAGTAACAATGACAGTGTAGCATACCTCAAACACAGTGTTTTATGGTGTCATGATAATGTATATCTAGTGCCTTCTTTAAACCTGTATTCTGCTTTTATAGAACTGATTTTGATTAAAGAGAATACAGAAACATTTTTTTAATGTTTTGAAGCATGACAATTTATGAGGGAAAGTAAACGCTTTACGCTTGAGTGTTATTGCAGGATTCATTGCTCTAGAGGAAATGTCCCTGCTCACAACTGAGCTTGTGTGGTGGAGCAAGCACAGCCCACAATACTGAATCTCCTGACTTAGTTTTACATTATTGTGTTTTCAAATAATTTAATTTTTATGTTTTGAAAACTGAAACTGCAAAACCAAGGCTACTGTTTTGCACTTCACCATGACACTTTCTTTTCTAGAATTGTCTTTAATGACATACAGTCTCATGTCCTAACATTAGGACATAAATTAGAGGATAATTTTACTCACCATCAAGTGAGAAAAACAAAACCTTTGTGGCTGCAGGAGATAAGTAGTGAGACTACTACATCTAAAAAGCATTTGCATGTACACGTAAAGAGTAAATGTAACTAAATCAGAGCAAGTGAAGTTCATTTTTAAAAAGCAGTGTGCTTTATTGGTTTAATGGATTATCAGAAAGCTACACCTTTGTTAATATTCTTTTCCCTATTTCCTTGCTCATCACAAAACAGACTGGGGAAGTTTAATAGTGAATTGTCTGAAGTTCATAATGAAATATCTGGATCAGCAGTTATCAAGTTGTTTATGAATAAAAAGAAAACTGAGTCACTTCCATTTTTGCACTTCCTTGTTCAATAGTTTTAGGCCTCAATAAGCTAAATATTTTCTAGAATATATAGCAAAATAACGCCAAGGGAAATCTAAAACATTAGCTTACTGTCATTTAAAAAGAAGTTAGGTTTTTCAGGTAATGTGTTAAAAAGAAACATAATAAAACATTCAATTATTTTTTCTCTTTTTATAATATGCAAAAAACAATTATAAGGGCCATAAACAGTGACTTGACCCATTTTTTGTTTGCTACATTTTGGGTTGCTTCAGTGACCTAGCTTTTGAACATGTTTAATTAAAATGTGTAGTTCTTACTTCTCTTGTTTGGATCACTTCCAAACATGTGAGGCGAAGTCTATATTGCAGTATTGCAGCACACAGCCCTGGTAAAGCACTGATTTTTTGCCATAGCTCTTGAAATATCTGAAAGACAGTTTCACTGCATGTTTTGTGGTAAAAGAGAGAGAAAAACAGCAAAGACAAGGGAATTCAGAGGATGTGACACCAGGGCTGACACAGCCTCAGTTTCCCTTTCATCCCAGCTCTTGGGATATCTTTCAAATACATGGAGGCTACACAGGTGCAAAGGGGCACACTCCCTGTTGTGAAGCAGCACAAACCCTAGTTAATTATGTTAATAAAATTATCTACCAAGGATCTAATACAACTTTGGGAACTGTTGGCTCAGTCTCCTAATGTCTGCCTGGACTAAGGAGTACATGGGCTATAGCCCAGGGAGAGCAGCAGCTGGACTGGGTTGTGACAGTGGTGATGACACTGGCTGGCAAACAAAACATGTACTCAGCCCACTGCAGAGTTTGGGTTCTGCTTGCTTCTGCCCAGCTGAGGCACGAGATATGCAGTGCAGCATAGTACATTTACTTACCCCTTTTAGAGTGAGGCAGTAGATGAGACCAGCAGCTTGTTCTGGCCTTGAACATCTGACCAGCAGGTCTCCTGTGCTACCCACACTAACTTACCAGCAGGATGCTGTAAAAGATGCTGCTGCTGGTGGTTTCCTTTTCTGAATACACAAGGCATCAAGTGGCTTATAAAATTATGCAAGATGTTTTCCAACAGCCAACGCAGGAGGAATATGTTAGGTCCTTAGGCCAGCAGAGTCTCGTTCCTTTTTGATACAAACTAGATTTTCAAGATTTTACACCTGTTTGTTTCAACAGTTAGGGGTGTAGGTTCAGGCAATAATGCAGGAAAGTAGAGGTGGGCTGTTCTTTGCTTTGAGACAGCTACAGCCCCCTTTGGAATGTCTTGGGTACTGGTGCGTGGCGGAGTCTACTTCTCAGCAAAATTGAACTGCCTTTATTACGGCTACCTGTAACACTAGACTAGGCTCAGAACACAGGCAGAAAGCTGCCTTATGTGGGTGTGGGGACAGTTTTTTAGCAGCTGTATTTCTAAGAGAGCAGCCACTATGTCCTTCTCAGAAGTTGTTACTTTTTGGATGCAGTGCCAGCTTTTTTAGCATGCCATTTTACTGTTGTCTGTGTCTGGTGACATGGTACTGGCTCCTCTGGTCATGCTTTGTAACCCTTTGAGTCATAACTACAAATACCAAAAATTTTCCCTGATACCACGTATCACAGGCAAAATTCTCTATTCCTCCTATATTTCCCTCCAGCAACTTTATTGCAAGTGGAATACATTGAGCCTTTGCTATATTTGAAAAGTAGATGCCCAGGAGGTCAGCTCTGAGAAAAACATATTTTGCCTTTCAAGTAAAATGATTCTAGGATTAAAATCTGGAACAGTTCATTTTGTTCCTGGCTTCAATAATTTCTGTTTTTCAGGTATCCTTCTTAGCTCTTAAAAGTGTAGATTTTAAAGGTTTTTTGTGTCTGTAAATCAAAAACTGCAGAACACATTTTAACCTCTTAACACCCCCCCTTCCCTCCCCCGCACAACTGGACTAAGGACTTTATATGCCAAGCAACAGCATCATGAGCATATAGAGATGAGTTAAATTCTTTGCAAAATGGAGGAGGTTTATAATGGGAATGCATTTTGGAGTGGAAGTGTGAGAGGGCACCACTACAATAAATCTAGAGAAGAGAGATAAAATGAGATCTTATGATGCTTTCATGCAGTTTGGCAAAAAGTAGTTTTGCATCTGAGTTCAGTTGATTCTGCTCAGGAGAAGCTATTAAAAGTGTACTTTTCAAATGCTTGCATTTCTGTATGTCCTTATTTTATTTTTTTTCTTTTGGTGCAAAGAAAGTCACAAAGTCAATGATCCAAAGGCAGAGTTATGCTCAGGAGATGCTAAAGATGAGACATTAACTCCTCCAACACTTCCCACTTTGCTCGGACATGTCAGCTCCCCTTAGGGCTGCTGAGCCAGGCACATTTTTGTTTGGGTGGTTTGGTGGTGAAGGCATTTCTCTGCCCTTTGGGAGCTGCCTCCAAATACTCAAGGAGTCAGAGAGATAAAGAAAGCAGCTTTGTTCCACTGTTGGGAGCATCTAGGCAAAGTGTTGGAGTTGTTAATGGAGATTCTGTGGCCTGTAGAAATGCCCAGGTGGCGATTACCCCAGCTTTTGGGCTCTGTTGTGCCAGCAGAGGAGTGTAAAGTAGCCTTGCTGAGACCAAATGGCCCACTTTTGAGAGGTCTTGATGAGGAGCATGAATGTTTTCAGAGGTCCTAATATGGACTGGAGTCCTGTTGAATCCGGAGGAGTTTGGCATCTCCTGCAAGTCGGAGTCTAATTTTGTGGTAAATAGGTTTTTTAACCTTTGTGGCAGCCTGAAAGTGTTCAATTTAAGCTTTCATACACTGGACTGACCAGAATAGAAGGATTAGAACAGAATGAGAAGCAATGTGCCCTGGAAAGTGCAATTATGAGGAAATCCATCTGAAAACAGCTGTCTGCAGGAGTAGACCAGAGGAGGAATTTTTAATACATCACCAGGAAATGAGGAAGCTGCACCTGTGGCTCAGCAGTTTGAAGCCTGATCACATCAGCACCTGTGTCACTGTCATTTTAGTTGCTCGTTACTCTTCTGCATGAAAAGAATCAACCTGACCATCAGGAGACACGAGGAACAGAAACAAATCATTCTTTAGCCATACTTGCTAAGGGAGATGGTGGCCAAGGAAAAGGCTGATTTGTTGCCCAACAGAGCAGGAAAATGTGGACCAAAAATGTCATTGAAAGAGAGTCTCTAAAGCCCTTTCCATTTTCATTTTTATTGCAGGTTCAGTACATCCTAATTAAGTGTGAGAAGGTGGAGAATATCTGCCAGAAGCTTTCAAATTCACTGCTCCTGCTGGGCAGCAGGAAGTTTAGGACTAGGGTGTTTAGAGCCCCAAATGATCCTGGAGGCAAAGCCAGTTATTTCTGCTGGAAAGGAGAGTGTAGGTGATGTTCTGGGAGAAGGGCAGAAAAAAAATCTCTTCGTGAAGGGTGAAATGGGTAGAAGAACTGCTGAAGGCCAGTCAACTTGAATTCAGCTGTAAGAAAATACAGGAGTAGATGAACTACGTAGAATTACCTACTGGAAAAAAACCCAAATCGAACCAAAAACCCCTTGAAGTTTTTGAGGCTTCTGAGTCTGTCTTTACAGAATTTTTGGAAGCATGGTGAGAATTTTGCAAGGAAGAGGCATAATACCTTAGAAAAATCATCAGGCAATATTTCACAGTCAGAATGGAAGTGTATCTGCAGGCATCTGTCCTTTTTCAGGTACAAGTCAATGTTGTTTTTAATGTCTTACTTCAGGGATAAAAAAATATCCTTCTAAAATTTCAAGTCAGGAAAAAACGAGGAGGAGAGAGCAGCCACATGAAGCACAGGTTAAATGATATTGACAACATGCAGAAAGACTCCAAATACAAAAGAAGAAGATGGCAAAGATGGGACTCCACACTGACTGCAGTTGTTTACTGTTGCCAAAACCAGGATTAAGAACAACTGTCCGAAAACCTGTCCCGTGAAAAAAAAACTAAGGATTTTTGTTGTGGATCACAAGCTGAATATTCTTTAGGCATGATAGGGAGCTCTATAAAAAAAAAGCAGAGAAGATTTCTCACTCTTCTGCTCATCACTCAGCAAACCTAATAGTCTTATTTTGAGTGGACCCATTTCTTGCCAAATGATTGTATGTGTAGTAAAAGTTTCCACGAGTTAAAAGACAACCTGGCAAATTCAATGTTAATGATTTCCTGTTAAAACCAGCATTTTCTTTAGGGTATTGAAGAAACTTCATAAAATATTGTTTATGTGTTTGGTCTGAGCTGAACCCTCAGCAGGTCTGAGCTAAACACTTTTCAGGCTGCCACACTACGTCCATTCTGTTCTGCCACTTTCTTAGAGCCAGCAATGAGGTCGAGGGATAGGATTAGAGATTGTACCAGAAGATGCTAATGGCTGCCAGGAGCTGCCCAATAGGTTCTGGAGGTCCTGTGCTGAGAGATGGCCAGGCAATCTGCCTTGAGTAATTGCTGGAGTAATAGGTTTCCTCTGTATTTAATTCTTGTATTATATCTATACCTGACTTTTGCTAGTGCAAGTTCCTCTCTCCTACTGTCCAATGTCATAGTCAAGACAGCCATGGCACTCAGAGTGCTTCAATAAAAACTTCAGAAGGCTTCAAGCATCAGCACCAGGTTATCTAGAAGTCTTTCATACCTTTTCTATGTAGCAATCCTATGGGGAGCTCCCCACTTTGGCTCTTTCTCTCCTTCTCTCTTCCTTCTGCAGTCCCAGCTCAATTCTTCCTGTCCCTAGCACAGCCACCTAACCCTGTCTCTCCCACATACAGTGTCTTACCTTATCTATCCCTCACACAACCTTCTGTCCCTTCACCCTCACAGTACAGCCAACAGACCCCAACTGACTCTCTACCAACTAACTCACTCTTTTATCACACCCAGCTGTGAGGGCAAGGCTGTTCCCACTCTTTGGTAATTACCACAGCTGCAATATATCAGAGGCAGGATTACCTTTAGCACTCTCTCTGTCTTTCCACAGTCAAATCTGCTTCCTCCTTGCCATATTCCAGGTTCTGCTGACGCCCTCTCTGAACATTGCTATACAGCAGTAATACTGCTTTTGCTTCTGCACATTGTTCTGGGGTAATATGGTAACACAGGTAGCCATCCAATGTATAATTTGGATTCATGCTTTAAAAATCCACCTGACTTGAAAAATAGATTACAGTGACTGTGAAGGAGATGCTGTCCTTTCCTGAGTAAGTTCTCATAAAGTTTATCTGACAGGCTGAAAAATAATAAAAGGAAGAGGAATAATAAAATAGGACATTATAGTAACAAAGGAGAACAACAATTGAGAAGATTCAGGCTTCAGACAAAAGCCAAGGGCAAAAATCTTTCTTACTCTATGAGGTTAGTGCTGCTTTTTTGGTTTTAATCCTTTTGCTTTGGTGCATTTCACTCCTACCCTTTGCAGGTTGTGGAAGCTGAACATCATACTCTGGTGGTTTAATAAACCCTATCATCTTGTTTATTTCAATAATTTCCTCATCGGGCTGAAAGCTTTAGGGATTTCTTTTACAATAATTCCCCAGATCTCATTCTTGGCCATTACAGTGCAGCTGATTGCCTCTAAGCAGATAGTTCCTCCTTTTCATTCTTTGCTTTCAGTCTCATAATTCTGTGCTTATCAGCACTGAACTTCATTTGCATTTATTAGCTGTGTTGGTATTTAAAATATCTACTCTAAGACCTTCTTTATCTCTCTGCATTGTTCCTTATTATTTGCTGTCTCTCCCAATTTAACTTTAAATGCAGACTCAAAATGTTTGTTCCAAATGGTTGTCAAAATTCTACACATAAGCTGCCGAGTGTGGACCAGTTCCCATTCCCCAACTACCAGATTCTTTCTATCCAAGAGGTTACTTTTTCCAACTGCACTTCTTCCGTGAATCTCCTTAGAGCTCCAGCTAGTTCCACCCCTCACTCCTCCTTTCCTTCCTGTCTGAAGGACATGGCTCTCCAGAGTTCTCGACAGGACAGGGCTGCCTCTCGTTCCTACTGACACACTCATCTCCCTGAAATTGTCATTGTCTCTCCCTGTTGGGATGAGCATTTTGCCTCAGTGTCCACGCTTCAACACTGTCACAGGGCAATACATGGGCCAAAGGGCCATGTATTAATTAAATCTCCCCTGACGGTGCTGGGATTTTCACAGGGTGCCATCACTGCTCCTGATGTTGTCCCTGGTATCAGAGGAAATTTTGTTAGTGGCTGAAGGCACCCAAAGGATGCAGGTAACAGCTACCTGAGGATAGGGTGGTTACAGTCAAAGCACAGAGCCTGGTTCCAGTTTTTAGTTCTGGCATAGACTTCCTCCTCAATTTCAGGCAAACAAATCTCTCTGCCCTAGTTTCCCCTTGTGCGAAATGGAGACTATAATGCTTATTAGCAGGACTTCTGTTTTTTGTTTGTTATTGTTATTGGTCTCTTATTTGTATTTAAAGAGATGCATTGTTCCCAAATAGAGCAGAACTAAGAAGCTGCAAGTCCCAGGATGGCCATGGGAGGCTGAAAGCCTGCAGTACACACCAGTGTACAGCAACAGTCACCTGAGAGATATGACAGACGGGTAAGGACAGAATATCTGAAAGGGTATCAGCTTCAGACTCCTTGTAAAGGAGTTGATGTTAATCATGATACTGAAATTCAGTTATTTATGGAGTCATAAAATAGCGCTTGCCTGTAGCCATAACTTCAGTATCTCTTCTCACTCCCACCAGAAACTCCTTATTGTTTAGAGCTGTTGAATGTGACAGTTTCCTAAAAAGTGGTGTCAGAGGCTGGGGCCACTGTACAGGGTTTCTGCACTAATATCTGGACCTCATGGAACTACATACAGGTCCAATGCTACAGGCAATTGTTATCACCATTTCCTTTCATCTGAACCAACTAGTTAGAACTGAAACTGTACTTTTAAGGTCTTATCGAAAGTCCAGAAAAGTCAAAAGACCATTTCCATTGGCACTAGAAGGCTGCAACAGTCTCAAGGGCATAGCATTGAGGAATCTAAAACTCTTCTCCAAGTTTCTTCAATGTTTTAATACTTGAAGGTATTTTGCTATGGTGACTATTTAAGGCAGAGGGCAATAGTGATGGGAAAGTACAGAAATATTCTGCAGTCTGTGGAAATTTAAAATGAAGCAGCCTACTGCTCCTGACACCCCCACACAAAGCTCTGAAAATATAGGAAACCATATAATACTATTTTTGTTACTTTTAGTTGTAATGTCTTCTGTGGCTCACACAGAAGGTACACCCTCTTCCCTCACCTCCCTCTTCCCCTCCAAATTAAACTCTTATAGTCTTTCTCCTTTTGTTTTAAATTGTAGAAGAAAATTATGGTCCATCCCAAATACAGACGTGGAAAGTCTGAAAATTTTGGTTTGGAAAAGCAATTAGATACAAATTCCAGAAACAGTGCTGCAATTTCCATTGCAAACATTTTGAAAGCCTCCTTCTGAAACTGTGATTTGTTTCTATAATATCAGGTCTTCTGAACCTTTACCTTTGGACAGGAAAGAAACAAGTAAATAATGACCTGTGCTAAAGCATACTGTCAGTGAGTTGGAGACACCAAATTCAAACGATCTCTAAAATAATTAAAACATGCTACCTTAATTTTATACGTAAATAGTTTCTCAACATCAATTCTCTTGTACTTGCTTTGCCAGTGTGAGCATTTCCTTGTTGCTTACTTATTTTTCAGAGTGAATAGGATTTTACCTCAATTTATATTCTGTTATTATGGGGCCCTAAAATTTGGTGATTCTTGCTGTCTTTCCTTATTTTCGTACCTCATAGTTTATGACTAACTTGGCTAGGTTGGTTTGATTGATTGATTGGTTTGATTTTGGGTTTCTGTTTGATTCTTTTTGTTCCCCTCTCTCTTCCCCCAGTCCCCCCTTTTTTGTGTTAAGGGTTATTGTTTGTTAGCAACATTCTGTGACTTAAGATGCATTAAGAAGAATATACTTTTTAGGATGTGAATGACTGTCAAATGATTTGCAAAAGTTTCATGGATTTGGGCTTGAAAGAAAAAGATGGCATCTCTTAATTCTGCTATCAAACAGGTCTTTACTACTTTTTTTAGTCTAGGCTGATCAAGTCTATTTTCATTTTTTCATTTAATGCATTCTGGGTAATACAAATAATTGGCGTAATGAAAAATTAAAACCTCTGCAAAATTATAGTGTTAATGATGTTTCTTATGAAGTATTTTTGCCAACAATTTTCATTTATTATTATTTCTAATTGCAATAAATCTGCTTATTAAGCTATTCCACTATGTGTATTTTCTCATGGCGGGGAATTTATTGAGCAACATGTCAGTGTCTGTGAGTGCATTTAGTGTATTAAACATTTTGCACAGTCCTTTTCTTTTTTTGGTAAAAAGTCCTCAACCTTCTTAGTGTTATAATTATGTTTACTTCATTATTATTCCAGTTATGGTTGTGTATTCAGTGTTAGCTTAAGTTATTGATGAATGTGTCAACACACATACAGGTCTTCATGAAGATATAAATTAACTGTCAAGTGAAGAATTTAAGAAAGTCTTCTGAGGAAGGTTAGCACTTCATTTTTGTACTTTTTTCTTTAGCATCTAGACTGAGTCGTAGCAGAAAGCCTTTTTTGTCCCAGTCTTATGCCACATTCTTTTATCTTGCAGACATGCTTGTGCTGCAGTCTTGGACCTATGCCCTCTCTCCTTGACTGCTTGTAAGGCCCATGCTCCTCCTGCACCCAAGACTTGCAAGAGATTCATCCTTTCTGCATCAAACCATGCATGACAAGAAGGAAAAACAAAGGTTTGGAAAAAACAAACAGAAAAACATTCTTACATAACTCATGAAGTCCACTAAAAGTGTAGAAAAGACTCCATGAATTACCAGCTTCAGGATTTATAATTGTCTTTTATAACCTGATTATCTTGATACATGTTTTATCTTCTCTTAATTTGGCAATTAAATATCAACAATATATTCATGTCAGGTCCTGGCAATGAAAACTGCATGACAGTTTGTACAAATTCTGGTACTTGACTTTCTAAGACACATCAGCTTTTATGCAAGAAAAACCCTTTAAATCTATTCCATATCATAGTATTTAATAATTGTCCATCTATTGCCTCAATTACAAATTTATGAAGCAAGTCAGGTTTCTTGGAAGTTTAAGTCAGAATGCAAAAAAAAAAATAATTCTTTTTGTTACTGGAGCTACTTTTATCCTAGATATACAGAACTAAATGCAATTCTTGGTCCTAATGAACTTTAAAATCTTCACTGAGTCTAATTGATGGAGTACTTGAATTTATGTCGGAGAGTCTTGAGGTCTGTGAAACTATTTTGGGTACCTCTGGTCTGTTTTAAATGAGCTCATAGGGAGTCTGCAATGGATGAAGAACTATTATTTCAATGTGCAAACTGAAGCAGCCTTGTATGCTCTGAGTTTGCTTGAGGCTAGATTAATTCAGATGAAAGGGGATGGTATTTCTGGTATTTCAAGAAGACTAATGGAGCTTTGAGTTGTTGCTCATCTTTTCCTGTGAAATTTGGGAGCTACAGGGAACATTATGACTCTCTGATTGCACAGCTAAAATATTATAGATGCAGAATTTCCTGACATATTTTATCTTCCAGTCCAGTAACTTCTGGTGCATTTGGAACATGGGTGGCTCTAGCAAAGTTTTCATAAGCTTTTCAAAACTCCATTTCAAAATCTGAATTCAAGAATCTAATATTAAACTCTGAATGATGACCATCTCATGAGAGGCCTTAAAACATCTTATCTATTTCCTGGTGATAATAGAGTACTTCAACAGCTGTTTAATGATGGCAGGAAGCAAGTGCTCCCTTATGTGATTTGTGCATTCAAGGGGCACAAGTTGAACAAGTGACAGCACCAGAGCAAGATTGGAGACTTTTAATTGCAATCCAGTTTTCTGAAGGGTTTCATGAGGGCATCTTGTTTTTGCCAAGCAGAGAAAAGTGACTAGGTGGGGTTACTTACCAGGGAGAGGGAGGAAATGCTTTTTCTCAACTTCTGTAATGAGGCTCAGCTCTCATGAGTCAGATGATGGTTTCTCTCAGGGCCTTCCATACACCATCATTTCGTCAGAAGCAGGTCCAACATTTTCTGTCTCTTACTAAGAAGTGGAGAGCTCTTCTGTTTGGTTTTTACTTTTTTTAATGCAAGCTTTATTTATTTAGGTCTACACAGTTTTGCTCTTGTGACAGTGACAGCATTATTTGCTGTATGTTCTTTTAATGTGACTAAGGTACATGCAAGTCTGGAAACTTCCCATAACTGGAAGACAATAGGCAAAACCCTAAACTTTTATGGGGAAGACATGTCCTTGAAGATCTAAGCAGAGGAAGCTTTAAATTCTTCATCACAATTACAAGAGATCCTGGTTGAAAGAAAAAGACCCCTTTTTTTGACAAAACAGCGACAGAATCATAAAAAAGACATCTCATTTCAAATAAAGCTTTATTCATCAGATATGGCTCATGAGTCCTACTTGGATGAACTAGGAATCATATAACCACAGCATGAAATATGGATTAAACATATTGTATAAATTTGCAGTGTGTCTTCAGCATGGTGCAATAAATGACAACAAGAGTAATGTGCCTAAGACAGTCAATAGCAATTGAGTCAGCCTTCAGACCTTTCACAAGGAGTCAACGTGCTTTGGGATGGGATAAGAGTGAACTGAAGTCCTGGATTTGGGATTAATTACTAACTTTGCCCTGGCATGGAAGACGAGGTGCAGATGGTTCTGCTAATCCGTTCCTGCTTCTGGGCAGACCTCAGTAGAGCCCTGCTGTCTGGAGGGTCCCAGCACAGCCCAGTCCTTGGTGGGTCAAGTAACTTCAAGCACAGGAGGAGAGTCAGGGTTTTTTTTTCTTTTCCTCCTCTTCCTTCTCTCTAACCAAAACCTCCATATTTATGTCCTGGGCTTTTTCTAAGACAACCACTCTGTCTCAGCTTCCTCAGCAATGGAATTTTCAGTCTGGGAATTGTAAAATTTAAAATTATTACTCAAGGGCAGGGAGTTTGCCAACTTTACTTTCTTCTATAACACTAAGGGGAAAAGGTTCTGCTGAAAAAACCTATCTGCTCTCTTCCTGTTACTTATTTGTTAATCATGTTTTGGTGACTGACTTTTGGGCACAATCTCAGGAATTTTTAAGGCAGTCTTTAATAACTGCTAATATGTCTGCATACAAAACCAGATGATTATTATTCATGGGTGAGATTACGCAGAATTAAACTTTCCAAAACTGCAACGAACATTCAGCTAGACATGAAAGTAAGCTGAATTTCCATTTGGTTTGCTTCTTGCTGAGCCTTCAAATTATAAAGTGAAGTAAAGCCAAAAGATTAATACAATGAAAACAAAGATTGGGAAATTAAATGACACGATGCAATTTTCTGCCTCATTGGGCTGGCACCAATAATATGCAAAGGAAAGCCTGCTTAGTGTTGGTTAGCTGCTGTATAAATGTGGCACAATCAGTCTCCTTCTCCAGGGAAGGTATTTTCTTGAATCATATAGCCATTGACTCTTCCAATTACCAGAGACCCCGTGAACAGCTTGAGGCCTACTTTTTTTTCTTTTTCTGTTCTGCTTTTTCATATTACTACTATTGGAGTTTACACAGGTACATGATTTCTCATTATCTCTAATATTTTAGAGACGGATAAGAAGAGCATTGAAAAGAAAAGGAGAAACCCTGCAGCCTTCTGCCACCTCCATAATTAAATATTAATATTTCAAAAACTGTTACTTCAGGGAACCCATGATGGACCGTGTGTTAATCATCTCTTTCAGTGTACTTTTAATCTATTGCATATTCAGCCTGCAGTTAGGGTATTATAGGAAATATGTCATTGCTTATAACTGTCCAGGGAGAGGTATCATCCTCTAGTCTTTGCAGTAATTAGATATTAAAAACTATGTCCTCATTATTTTAAATACTTAAGTAACATTTGAATATTCTGCTACATAGCTACAAGCCCAAGAACTGTTTATTCCCAGCAGGTTTAGTTTGCTTTGCCACTAAGTTTGCAAGACTTGTGACCTTGAGAGGAAGGTTTTATTGCCTATGAATACTCTGGTGTTCATGCAGTCAAACTCAGAACCCCATTGATGGCTTTGTGTCATCCTGGGTTTGTCCAAGTTCTGGGGCAATGGTTGACGTTTCTTACAATGCAACATCTAAGGAATAAACTCTCAGCTGGTGTTCAGGAGGACTAGTGTAAGTCTCAGTTTTAATACTGACGTTGTGCATGACCCAAAGTAAGTTTATTTTGCCTTTGTTTAACCTTCTGTTTTCATTTTTTTGGTAACTTCAAACTATAAACCTTGAAGAGTGGGACATGCCTCACAACTGGGTGGTTTGTACAGCACCTTTGGGTCAAATATCTTTCTGTAGCAGCCCTGGCTTTACCATTATTGTATGGAATAATTAAAAAACCCCACTCGAAATATTTTTTGTAGTGCTTGTACCTCCTGAGACAGAATGTGGCATGCATGAATTAACATTATTTTGGTATTCTCTTAACTACTGAATACTTGAATCTTGATTTACTTAATGCTCTTACTATTCACTCCTGGGTTATTTTATATTTAATTTTCTACTAATGTGGTCATTACATGTGAGAGTGTGGCATTTGTCTGAGGATATTAATAGGCTTTGCAAAGCAGATCTGGTCAGGTAACAGAAGACCCATCAGCTGCAGGTGGGAAATACGTAACCTGAAGAAACTGTGCAGATACATTAGCAAAAGTGACAATTTCCCACTGATCAGAGAGGTTGATGGGTTTGGTAGATGCTTTGTGGGGTATTGCTATTTACTGCAGATGATGTAGTGTTCTATATTATAGTAGACATATCTATATCTGTTACAGAAGAAATAGTCTTAACCTTCTGTTACTGCACCTTTTTGCCTGGATGTGATATTATGACCCTAATGTTTCTTGTAATGGTTTTAGCAGCCTGACATTTCGTAGTGAAATTTCCACTATTTTTTGTCCACCAGACTCTGTTTATTCCAATAATTTGCACCTGTGGGTGTTGCATCTTCTCTTAGATAAGGTGCTTCTTGCACTTTTAGCATCAGTACAAACAAAACTTCACAAATTGGTTTGGTTATTGTATGAAACAGAAGTATGGACTTCAATCCCTTTTCACTTGCCTTGAGTAATGTCTGCTGAGTTATTTAAATGTGCGTTTTCAGGCATTCTGTTGCACTGCTGGTAATACAAACTGCTTGTTGTGTGTATGAAATACTGTCCTTTGCAAATTTCTGGAATACCTTTGGGTATATATTGCTAGCTACTCTTACAAATTAGCTTGCTGTACATACTATGCCTGTGAATATTCCTGTGGCCTTACTCATTGCAGTGCTGTATAATGTGTTTCTAAGTTGAGTTACTTTGACAAAACAGCTGCAATAATCAAGTATCAGCAGGCAGTGTTTCTGCCTATGTTCATATAAATCACACACCAGTTGCTGCCAAGCTTCTATTAGGTACATCATGAACTATCAGTGCGTTCTCCTTGCTGTTTTTTTTTTTTTTTCCTGATACTTTACATAAACAAAACATTCTAGGATAATTTATTTTACCTATGATATCTTTCTGGAAAATTCTTGTGCACTTCTTTACCTTTTGTACTGTGCCACATGTTAGTGTCCCTCACAGACTTCCTTCCAAATGACTGGTGGAAATATTCTCTAGAATCTCTTGGGTTTTTTTCTCTAAACCTTTTTGGTCTCATTCATATCCCACATTCAGAACCTGAATTATTTTTTACTCCAAATATCTCTGATGCCTGACATTCAGGGCTCAATGACTGTGTTAAAAAGAAATCAGTGGTAAATCAGAAGAACACACTGTGCTTTCTCTTCCCGTTTCCCTGTTTCTGTTGGCAGATCATAAGCGTGAGTGAACATCTGTCCCTTCTCTTTTATAGGCCATCATCCTGCTGCATGACAGGACAGCTGCTACAGGATTTTTTCTATTTCTTTGACTTCTAATTTGAATCACTAGAGTGTGATTGTCATCCTTTGTATTTTGGATGCTTTTGTCCATCTCCTTCAGTACCAGTTGCTCTCTTCTATTCCTCACACCTCATGAAAGCACTGATGTTTCTCTTTATCTTTGTGTAAATACTAACAGAGAGTTCACAGCCTCAGCATGGTTCAGTTCTTTCATGGATGATGGTGCTTTAACTCCTTGAATGTCTTCTCAAAGGATTAGATTCAGATTACTTTCCCTCTTCTAATCTCATTCCCTTTTCTAAGCTATAAAGTGCTTCTAATGTATGGAAATGCTTTCCTTCTGATGCAGTAATGGAAGTAGGGATCCCTCAACTTCCTCCAGAAGATGACAGTAGACTGTACCTGTTCCTCTGCACTGAACCCAGCCTTGGTGGAATTCTTGCAAGTTACATGTGGGAGGGTGGCTGTGGTACAATTTTCCCTGTTTTAGCTGTGTGTGGGTCCCAAAGGCCTTTACACTTTCAGATTGGCCCAGCATGTGTTTGGTTTTTTATTACTTGTAGTAATCAAGCTAACCCATTGTGAGGGTTCCTCCACCTTTCCAATTACACTTAATTGCACTGCACGTTGGAGCTGCTCTCCCACTTTGGCCATAACACTCCTGCCATTCACTGCTCTGCATGCACCACTAGCTTACTGCATTCAGTGATAGTTTGAGTTCTTCATTGTCTTTCCAAATGTCCCATGCCCTCCAACATGTCAGTAAATCTCTTAATTTCCTCTACCTTGAACTGATTCTTCAGTGGATTCCACTGCGTATTGCCAAGATTATCGATTTTTGCAAGTTTCAGTCCCACTGCTAAATGTTTGTTTGGGTTTTACTTTTCCTTTTGTGCTAATCTGAATGAAATCTAGACAGTTTCCCTTTCACACTGTGTTCCCAGGCTATGTGTAGCAAATATCTCCTGTGTCCTGCTGTTGCCATTCACATTCATACAGTGCTCAAGTCTAGAGCTTAGCTTGTCTCTTTTTCCATTCTCTTTCTGGGATATAATTTACTACTGCCTTTCTGGTAGTTTTTAGGCTTTCCTGCACCCATTAAGATGCTTGCTTAGCTGTAGCTCCTCATTACCTCTTTTCTTACTCTGTTTCATGGCTTTGTAGCCACTCTGCTTTGAAGGCAAGAGAGGTCATGCATGGACTGGTTTTGATGCACTTTGTGCCTCCCCAGACTGCCATCAGTGCTGCAGGCAGGTGATATTGCCCCTTAAATGAAAAGTCCATCAGCTTTCCACAGAAAGTATAACTACAGTCCACTTTTTCTGTAGTCAGAATCTTTACCTCCCCTACCTCAAACTGACCTAAGTGGGTGCTGCTCTTGTACTGGTCTCAAGAGCTAATTGACTCATACTAGGTTTCCTTTGAGGAGATATTTCTTTATTACTAACCTTTTATTCACTTAGTGGCACAGCCTTGCTGCTGGCTAGCAGTTCCCTGTGGTTTTTATTCTGCCAGACCTTGTGTTCCTATAAGGAAAACTCACTCTTTGTGCTGTTGGCGATGCTATCACTGTCCCAGAAACAAGGGCCTGCCACCAACCAAGCAAATCAGCCCCAGGAACAGAGCAAACTTGGGCATTTTCAGTTCCCCTGCCTCATGCAGATTTTGAGCATTACCCAGACTTCATAAAATCCCTTGGTGAGTTTAAATTACCTGGGTGGACGTGAGAATCTGTAGCTAAGCATGCCAAAGTAGATTCAATGCTTAAAAGACTGAATTTTTTCTTGTGCTTTTTGTCTCAGGGTTTCCCGGATAGCAAAAGACTGAGAGGGAGAGTGTTTGCTCATCTACTCTAACTGTAAATACTTTCCCAGCCTAGAGAATCTTCACATTTACCTTATGACTCCTTACAACTGCTCTAGAATCTCTTGGGTTTTTTTCTCTAAACCTTTTTGGGCTCATTCATATCCCACATTCAGAACCTGAATTATTTTTTACTCCAAATATCTCTGATGCCTGACATTCAGGGCTCAATATCTGTGTTAAAAAGAAATCAGTGGTAAATCAGAAGAACACACTGTGCTTTCTCTTCCCGTTTCCCTGTTTCTGTTGGCAGATCATAAGCGTGAGTGAACATCTGTCCCTTCTCTTTTATAGGCCATCATCCTGCTGCATGACAGGACAGCTGCCTGTATTTCAGATTCTTGTAATTTCAGATTGTATTTCTTGTATTTCAGATTCTCTGAAATTTGGTTCCTTGGGTAAACAGATAATTTCTTTTTTCAAAGCAGTTGTTATGGTGAATGGATACAGCAAAGACAGGAGTTTTTATGTTTAAATCTCTGACTTTCTAGCCACTGTAACACTGATCAGTAACAAATACAAAATCACTTTTCTTCATAAATTGACACATAATTAAGCGATAAATTAATTTAGTTGCATCAATTAAAATGGTGGCCTGAAACTTAATAAGGGTTCAATGGCAAGGCACTGTGACTGTTTTATGTCAGTTTCCTACAGCTGTAATAAGTAACTAGTTTGGCATGTGTTTTCCATTAGTGACTACAATAAAGGCTTTATAGTGGTACAATATAAAGTGACCACTAAAAGTGCCTTGCAGCCAATTCTGTGTCAGTGAATAGGATTTAGCTTTACAAGGACTAGTATTCTTAAGTTAGTAACTAGAAAGTTTCTGTGCTAAACGCAGATGGGCTAGATGGACTCCCCTGTGGTGTACAGGGAGACAGAACTACTGACAACTGAGCATCAAAAGAATTGAGTGAAGAGATCTCTAAGCTCCCACAGGTATGGTACTGGGAATCTTCCTATTCTATAGCACGGCTAGGCAAGCACCCAAACCTTGACTGAAAAGAAATGATTGTCTTTTCCTTTTGGATGAGAGATCGCAAGGCTGTTTCAGTAGTTAGGAGACTTGACTGGTTCTTAAAGTGACTGATTTGTTCTCACTCTTTGTTCTCCTTCCCCTATATCCAAGATCCCAGTGATGAGATCCTACATTTCCTTAGGAGCAGAAATGTGGAAAGTTGTGTTAGATTTGAATTTCCTAATAGCTAGGTTGTGGTGTGAATCTTCCCCAGCTTACTCATCCAAGTCAGAGGGTATGATGTTTTGAACTTGATCTCTGATATCTGAAGATGCTACAGGATATTTTCCTCAAAGGGCTTGAGATTACTGGACAAGAGATTTTGGTGGGTTCAGTGGTAGTGTCATAGAAATATCCGTGCCCTGGAAATTGTACAGTCAGCATGTAACAGTTATGGTGAAGATCTAAATTTTAGATTAGGTCACCTGAAACTTCAGTGGGGTCACTTGGCTGCAACCATAGACTTAACTTGCCTCTCCCTTGTGTGAGTGTTTCCCAGGAAAATATATGCCTGCTGGCATTTCAGACCCCTAAAGTCTCTCTGTCTTGGTGTGCCAGTAGTGTTTTTGGTTGCCTACCACTCAGGTGTGCAGGCTCCAATTGCTTGTAGAGTGGAGTGAGAACTGTTTCAGCCTCCTGCAATCAGACTTTGTTATAAGGTTAGAGAAAGTATGTCTGATTAAGAAGTGCTGGCACTAGCTAGCACAAGTGAGCTCTTGTCTGAAATCAGCTAGGAGCTGCTGCTATTTATCATCCTGTGTGGTTTCTCTTAAATGTCTTCTGTTTTCTAGGTCTCCACTCTCTCCCTTAAAACAATTATCTGATACCTTTTCCTGGACCATGACTTGTAGCCTTCTATTACTGGCAAAAGTAATTCCTACTGATATGGGCAGTTGTCACTTAACTTCATAACCCCAGTGACACCTAAAAGATTTACATGAATTTCCTGGAAGCTATTTATTAGACCCTCACCCACTTTAACAGTTACAAATAATTTGCATGAAAAGCAATTCTTCTTACTTTTAATGCTATTTTCTCAATTCCTTTTTGGGAAATATGGGTCAGTAGTTTTCCAAAGTGTGAGAAATACTGATAATTGGAGATATGTATTGCTTCTTATACCATATCCTGCAGGATGCCACTAGAAGTAAATAAATTAATACATGGTGCAAGATATTTCTATAAAATAGGTTTGGCTTTGATTTAATGCTGATCCTAACATAGTTTTCTTTGTCTTCAGCAGATGATCAGTGCTCATTAGCAAACATTCCAGCTATAGCTGTTCAGTTTAGCATTTCAAATGTCTGAACTCACTCTCAGTATGACATCATCAAGATTTTTTGGAATTTCCTTGCTGGGGTGAAGGTGGAAAAACCCTCCCATATGTAGATGTCTTTGTTTTTTCTTCTGTCTTGGAATATATATATACAGAGAGAGGGGGGGGAACCTGCAACTGAATCCAGTTAGGACTGGACAATATTTTTCCCTGATTAATTCTTTCAGTTGAAGCATCATCGCATCTGTATAGCTGGTGCAGGTGCCTTGCAGTGAGTGTGTTGAAGCTGCACATCTTCAGTGGTGGCATTTTAACTGCTAGGCAGTTCTGAATCCCCAGATGAAGCATCTGATTGGACTTTTCTGATGTTGCAGCAGACTTCAATGTCAGACACTTGTGAAAACAACAGTTAAAAGCATAAAGAAGTTTCTGATTGCAGGATAGGAGGATTGAGGGCTTTCAAAATTATCTTCACTCTAGCTGGAAAGCAATAAAGAAATAATTTAGGCAGTCATGTCCATTTTAAGTATAGACATTTCTTTATCTTCAAGAACCAAGGCAGTGTCAATTTATATGCAAACATATTCTGCAATTACTTTGAATGTAAATATTCTATGGGGCTTTTGAAAAATGGTGACCCTGGCTTGTACATATTCTTCCTTTTCATGGGACAACTGTAATAATTCCTTTTTTAACATAAAATCCTGTATCACTGTCTTTGCCCAAAGCTTTAAAAATGAACAAAAAAAAAAGTGAAAACATAATGAACAGGGCAACCTTGTCCTGAATCCTAATGGCTTTCTGATGAGGTAAACAATGACTCTTAATTAGAAGCTAAAATTTTTAATTAAGATGATTCTTCAGTAATTATCTCAGTTGTCTGCTTCACTGGATTTTAATGAAAAAGACTGATTAGATATAAAACCTGTAGCATAATTAAACATTCAGGGTCTACATTGGTTATTGAGGTGAAAGTAATGTGATTAACTTCAAAGTGCATTTTTCGACAAATGGTCTGAGACAGTGAAGCCCATTTCAGGTGTCATGCTGCCCTATTCCAGCTCCCTCCCTCTTACCCGTGTTTCACAAAATGAATATGCAGAACATCATTTTTGGGTAATAGTTATGTTGTGTGACAGATTATAATGGCATGCTTTTAGCTAAAGCTGTCACAGTGGTTATGAATTCCACATGACAAGGGTTTTTAGTAAATGGACTGGAACTTGTCACACAAAACTTCAGACCCAAGAGTAGATTTGTTTTTTGTTCTTATGAGAGGTGTGAAATAATTAGTTCAGCAGTTTTGTTTTTATACATGTGCTCAGGACACCCCGTAGGACCTGACTGGAAGAGGAGAGAAATGCCTTTCTGGGGTTGATGTGACTACAAGGACAGTGCCAGTCACCAATTTAATTTCTGCTTCCTTTACTCTCACTGAACAACCCCTCACTTTATGAACAGTGCCTTTGAAAACAGGAGTAAAAGCTTATCGAAGTGCAAAATTTGTTCTGAAGGATAAATGGCTGCTGTGCTTCTGATTGGGTTTTTATAGCCTTACTACTCCAGGAGAAAGTGTGTTTAGAATCATGTTAGCTAATCATGGTTAAACCTTGTAGCTCAGTGTTACTGTGAGGCAAACTGGTGATTTCTTTTTTTTTTTTTTTTTTGGAAGTTGCCATTACAGCTGGAAAGAAAGATATCTGTACTGAGGAACTGACCTTTAGAAAATTTTGAAATCAGACTTGCAAACTTTGAGATGTAGTTGTGATCTCAGTGGGAGAACAGTAGCTATAGACATATATGGAGGGATGCTGGTTGCCTGATTTCCCTTTTGCTTCACAAGAGAGAACTCAAAAGTCCTATCTGCTGTTCAGGGACTTTTCTAAACCTTTGTCACGGATCAATCTATTTGGAATCATCCAACAGTGTTAAGCTTCTTGCCAGTCACCAGAAGGAGAAAATATAGTACAAGCACCAAAAAAAAGTCTCTATGTACAGCTGTTCCAATGAAAGACTGCCCTACACTGGTTCATATTCAGGTTCATTTTCCCAGCATGAAGGCAAAAGATGTTTTCCTATGACTGCACTGGTCTATCAGAGAGCAAGACTTTGAACCACAGGATTAATTCTCCTGCTTTTTCACTACATCAGCCCACATCAATTAATGTTGGACTTAATTATTTTCTCAAGTTCCTCAGCTAACGAAGAAGACAGCAAATTACATTTCACACGTTCCCCATTAACTGTTGGAATATTTTCCTCAGTGCTAAACAGTCATAGTTAATCATTAGCCACATTAGCAAAAGGGGTAACACTTCTCTTTCTGTTGATTGCCCAGTCCATCAGAGTTAATGTGAAAGCATCATGATGGAAGAGCTTGTGGTTTTTATGAGTTCTTGTGCTTAGTCTTCCATGACATACAGGAATATTCCCCAATTACATGGTTCTAACTAGAAAGGCACAAAAGGAATTCTGCCTTGTCCTCTATTTTTCCCACCATTGAGAATGCATTTTTAAGACACCTTTTAAAAAAATTATATTATTTGTTTCTGTGGTATCCTGAGTGGAGAAGGCTTGAAAAAATGCCGATCTATCTTACTCATATGGAGAGAAAAGGGAAGTTCTGCAAGGACAATTCTTAGTCTTAATCAGCAGAAAAATCTAACGAAAAAACAAATGCACTTCTGTGGCTTTCCCTGTTGTACTGGAACTATTTATAAGGAATCAAATATGCTGGTGTAAGTATTCTCTGCTTGGGCTGTATTGAATTTGAACATACTCTTTTTGCTCAATGTTTCCTTCATGTTTGGAATATCAGTAGTTCTTCTCAGTTAACTTGACAAACCTGGAAGGACATAACCGTGAGAAAGCCTGCATGTTGTTTGTGGAAAACACTACCTACCAGGTATAACCACCAGTGTCCAGAGCAAGAAAAAAAATAACTCACTGGAGTTATTATTGTTTCTTTTACAAACAGTCCTGCTTGTTAAAGGAAGATCCATCCATAGATCCTGGCATCTCTCAGAACAGCTGGAGGTAGCAAACTGTGCCATGCATTGTTGATGAGTGACATTCCCTTTCCACCATGTTGGGAACTGGCTGATATAATTTCTTTCCCCTGTGTAATCCAGTTGACACAATCCCCATATATTTTGGTTCATTTTCTCAAAGACACTGTTTTACTTCTTACTTGTGGTGACAATATAACAAATAAGTAGAAGTCCAGATTTTTTCATGACTGTTTTAACCACTACCCCTTGGAGAGTTGAGCTAATCAAACAAAATACTGGAAAGAACATAATCCAGAGTTTGGTCTTGTAGCTGCTCTAATTTTCTGTTGAAGAGTGTGTTGTGTGCTTAAAAGAGACCAGGGTATACAGTTTTGTGTATACCAGATTAATCAGGACCTGAAATCTGTTGCTGCCCAGTGTCCTGGAACACATTTGTCACAGCAGTCTTTTGAAATCAATTGAAATGTATCTTTTCCTCCTGCTAACTGACATGATAGATTGGTAATAATCAAACACAATTTGTGCAGTGTCAGTCTAGCTTTTCTGTCATGAGTGATTGAATATCCTTTAAATACCATTGTGGCATTGCTCCTGAATTGAAACCTAATGAGAAAACTTTATAAATGGGCTAAAGTCATGTTTCCAACTCCCAGTGGGGCACTCAGTGCAGACACACCTTGCTTTATCTCTGTGCTTAGCAGGGATTGTTTAACAGGCTGCTCCTGCAAACTGTCAAGCCAAATACAGAGTGTACATGCAGTATTTTAATTAATGTTTAATGATTCTTTTCTGATCAGGCTTAAAATCCTCTCTGTGCAAATGATTATAGGTAATTCTGTAGCTGTAACAAGATCATTTGATAATAAGGCTGATAAAGCAAAACAATTACTTAAATATCACCAGCTTAATATCAGTAATGGCTATCTTCTTGTTCAGGCTTTGTGCAAATGTGTTAATACAGTGTAATCTTGATACTAATTTTCATGACACTGCAATGGAGCATAAACACAAGTGGAGTGGAGATTTCCCAAGGGAGAGGGATTTTCAAAATTTACTTCCTCATAGTGCTTGACTCCAGTGTATGGTAAGAATGAGGTAGCCGTGAATATTCATAATTTACATGGTCACTGTAATTTTTAGTAAGTAGTAATTTTTCAAGCTCAGTCTGGTCAAATCAGCATAAGGCTCTTGTCTGCTTTGCCATGGTTTCTGGCTCACAGGGAGAAATAGTTTATTTGTGGAATTCTCTGCCCTGAGGCTTGTCCAGGGCTACATCTGTGTATGCAATAGGGAGCAGCCTCAGTAATTTTGATGGACAAATTACTGTATTTTTTTTCTCTGAAAACCACATAAACTAGAATCTACTTATAACTGATTTTTGCTTTGGTAAGAACTCTGCTCATTTATAAAAAAAGTACTATAATTTTGCAGGACAAGTGGAGGTATCATCTTCTCTCTCTGGGAGATTTGATGCCAATTCACATGCACTTATGCTCTTTGTGGCAGGATCAATGCCTTGTGCTAATGCTACAGAATCTGACCTTGCAATGTAGCTGTAACTGAGAGGTAATTACTTTTCTTCCACACTAATAAAAATATTAATCTTCAAATAATGATAACTGACTTGAAGTATTCAGGAGCATGGAAATGTCAAAATGCTGTTGTGCTGGTTTGGAGTAGCTGTTATGGGGCTGTATTCTGGTTTTGTGGTGAAAACAGTGTCAATAACAACAGCAATGTTTTCACTTTTGCACAGAATAATGGCCCTTTCTGCTTCTCACCCCACCAGAGAGAGAGCTGGGGGTACACAAGATGCTGGTCAAGTGACAGCTGACCTCAACTGATCAGAGGAACATTCCATACCTTACAACATTGCATTAATCAATAAAATTGCTAGGAGAAGTTTTTCAGGACTTCTGTTCAGGGACTGTCTGGGCTTGGCTTGTGGCAAGCAACTGGGTTTTTTGCCCATCATATTTCTTTTCCTTTTCTTTCTTTTCCTTTTCTTTCTTTTCCTTGTTAAACTGTCTTTAACTCAGCCTAGGAGTTTTATACCTTTTGCTCTTTTGGTTCTCTTTCCCATCTCACCGTGGAGGAGTGAGGGAGGCTTAGCTGTCTACTGGGGTCAAATTACAACAGCCATAAAGAAAAAATATCACCAAATCCCTTTAGAATTTTTTTCTTGCTTGCTCCAAATTATGACCTACCTGACTGGTCCTGGCTCTTCACTGGTGACCCTAGGGCTGAGTAAGAGCTTGCTTTACATGGCTTGGGTGTTTCTGAAAACTGAAGCCTGTCTGAGTCAATAACTAGAAGACAAATCTCAATTGCAAAGGTGATGGAAGTGTGAGAAGGGGAAGTAGACCCTACTTTATTTGCAAAATAAAGCAGAGCTGGAGATGACACAGAGCACATACACCTCAGACCAGAAGACAGCGCAGTGAAAGTGTGATAGGCAGCAGAAGGGGGAATGGTGGCTGAAGTTTTCTGTAAGAGGAAGCAGAGCTCCACTCTGAGGCTTGGCATCCATCCCACATAGCTGGTGAATGCAGGAATTGTGCCTCTCTGCCAGGTTTGGCTCATGCAGGGGTAACTGTGCTGCTTTTGGAGGCAGGGTAGTCAATCTTCACACTGGTTCAGAGGTCCATGGCAGACTGAAAGAAAGTGGCATGGAGCTCAGCTCTGCTTCCACTGACTTGAAGAAGAGCAGGTGAAATGATCTTCAGTCAGGCTTTTATCTGTGGAACATAATGCTTTCCTTTTAAAAGAACAGTCAGATGTTTTTCCTCCTTTTACCCAGGTATATATTGGCATATATGTAACCATAGCAACTATGCCTGGAAAAATTGAGATTTAGGAGTTTTTAAATTGCCTTCAGCATACATTTAACAATAAAACTTGAAAGCAGACAATATAGCTCATGGAGAAGTAGATGATAAAAATGAAAGGAAATTTTATTGCTAAACTTACTCAAGCCAAAAAAAGTTCTAGTAAGTGAAAGAATAGCTTACCTCCCTTAAACTGGCATTTTTACATCTCATTAACATTTCAGCTTTACCTCCAGGCAAACTATCATATTTTTGTGATAAAATTGATATCTACTGTCATTTACTCATAGTAACTATTTTTAAACACGGGTTCTTAATACATGCTGAGTTCACACCAGCTCAGCTGAACTTTGTACAGCTGAGTGTTAACTGCATGGCTTATGGATCTAAACAAAGACTCCTTCAATTGTATTGTTTGCCCTGCTTTGAACCCCACTGCCTGTGCCTGGACATGTGTCTGAGTCAACATTTACAAAGCAACATACAAATGTAATCCTCTGTTTTTTGTACCTGACCTAGAGCCTGGGAGAGGCATATAAAGTGATGAACACCTACAGGAGCAGCAGATGTGGACAGGCTTCTCCTACACACGAGAAAGTGGCAGATGGGCGCTGTTAAGGTTAAGGACCCCCAATCACCTGCAGTTGTTTGCGTTTGGAAATGTAAAGTCAAGGCACCTTAAATCACTTGAGTGCTTTTGGGAATTCAGGTTCTATGAAAGGAAGCAGTTTATTGCATACTAGTCATAAAATGCTTCCTGGAAATGAAGTGATAGGAAACAAAAGTGCTATGTCATTATCAAAAGCTTGAGAAGATCCTCAAGAGAATGAGTAGATGAATTAAACTTTGAAAAGGTTGAATGTATGCAATGCATTCCCACTCCATATTTAGAAGATTTTTTTTTTCAGGAGAATAAATGAATCTTCATCTATCTCCACAGAGGATTTTTGCATATAAAAAAGAACAATGTAGCTGCTCAGGACTTCCATCTGTCAGAAACCAGGCTTTAAAAAAAAATTAGTAAGTGCAGAGCAATGCCACATATATATGCATACTGGAAATGAAAGGCTTTCTTACAGCTTTGTTAGTTTCAAGTGCGAGCTCACTGCTTTAACCAGAGCACCATGCAGGTGCTCAGAAATACAGATGTGGGGCCTGATGCTGGGAGGAGGAAGAGCACAGGTCAAAGTTGTGGTTATCAGGCAATGAGAGAGACCTAATTGTCTTGATACCTATGGGATCATTTGGTGATCTTGGGATGCTGGGTGCTGAAATCAGACTGAAATCTGCTCCTCTCTGCTGCATGGGTGAGGGGCTGGAGTGTCCTGGGAGAGGGAAAGAGTTATGATAATAGTTGTGGTTTAAGAGTAGACAACAGGCAGTGTTTTTAGGAAGAGATCATACTTTAACTACCTTATACTAGTAAAAAGTAAGCAGAGAAAAGTAACTCAAGTGTAAATCAGGGTTTCAGAAAATAGTAGGCTCAGAAGTGAATCACTAGCTATCTAGAGTAGAGAGATTCTTAAAGGGAGCTCACAGTTCTCAGCTAACCTAACCACCCATCCTTGGTGTCAAGGCCTGGCAGAAAATTGTGGATTTGTTGGTAATGTAGTTCAGGGTTTGCCCTCTCTAGATGAGGAATTTACATGCTAGTGCCAAAAAAGACATGCTAATTTAAACTTAATCAGCCATAATTTTGACAGATGTTTAAAGTTTTTTTAAATTATAGTAATAAATAAAAAACTTGTAATCAGATATTAAATATATTAATTTTAGTATTTCATAGTGGTTGTAGTTGTAAAGTAAAATTAGATTTGTGAATCGAATGTTCTAAATTTCTTTGTGATGTGATACAAGTATTTTTAAATGGTATTTTTAATTCTTAGATGGCTAAAGCTAAAGGTTATTTCTTTCACTGCACTGAGAACTGGAGTGTAGAGTATTGCATCCAGGTCTGGAGCTATCAACACAGGAAAGATATGACCTGATGGAGGTCCAGAGGACGGACATGAAGATGATCAGAGGTATGGAGCACCTCTCCTATGAAGACAGGCTGAGCGAGTTGGGGTTGTTCAGTCTGGAGAAGAGAAGGCACAAGGAGAGAGCTTAGAGAAGCCTTCCAGTACATAAAGGGGGGCCTACAGAAAGAAAAGGACAAAGAAAGAAAGATGAGGACAAAGTTTTTAGTAGGGCCTTTTGTTATAGGACAAATGATGTTATACTAAAAGAGGATAGATTCAGACTAGATAGAAGAAAGGAATTTTTTGCAGTGAGAATGGTGGAACTCTGGACCAGGTTGTCCAGAGAAGCTGCAGCTGCCCCATCCCTGGGAATATCTAAGGTCAGGTTGGATGGGGCTTTGAGAAACCTGATCTAGTTGAAAATGTCCCTGCCCATTGCGGGGAGTTGGACTACATAACCTTCAAAGGTCCCTGCCAACTCAAACCATTCTATGATTCTATTCTCTACAGATCCAGAGCAGAAATCATGACCAGTAGTTAGATTTCAAGTACAAGAATAATTTTAATTATAAGAAAGCACTCGAACATGAAACATTAATTTCCTTACTTTGCCTGTTGTATCGGTCTTGTCCAAGGGCACAGGGGAACCATGGGGTTAGAATGCACCATTTAGTTTGGTACCAAGGTAATTCTCAAGGAAGTGAAAGATGGCACAGATGGAATAGTGGAGTGCTGGGTTGCTGTAGCTGAACAGCAGCTGTTCAAATTTTGGAGCATAAAATCTTACAGATCTGGAAAGCAACCAATATGTTCCCAAAGGAAATGGGAAACCTTCTGAGTTACATGATACATTTCAGGATGGAGAGAAAGATGGTAAATCTTTGATGTATTG
Organism: Trochalopteron elliotii; assembly: GCA_024734555.1. Lineage (NCBI taxonomy): Eukaryota > Metazoa > Chordata > Aves > Passeriformes > Leiothrichidae > Trochalopteron > Trochalopteron elliotii. The sequence goes on along the minus strand of JANPWX010000096.1, from coordinate 3,659,106 downwards.
TACCTCATCTATGATACTCAAGCACTTTGTTTTGATAGCTTTAAAAATGAATCTTGGAATGGAATTCTGGACACCTGCCTTTGATTATTGCCTTTTAACATTTATTCCTTCACTCTGTGGACAGACTGGTTAAAATTCTGTCATATTTTGGCCTCCTTTAATTTTTTTGTTGTGAATCAGGATGATGCCAGGCAGCACTGGATCTGCAGTAGTCCTGTCCCACTTCTGTGCTGACCACAGCCCCTCAGGAGCTCCTTGCTCCTATCTGCCCTTATGGGGCTTCACTGCTGCTCACCCTGAGCAACAGGGGACAGCAAAAAGAGAAACTTCAGCAGGAACTGAGTGCACACAGTGTGAGTTGCATGTCAAAACCAGGTCACATGCTGGTTGCTTAACATATCCAATTGTTTGTTCAATAATTATGGAAAAATTGCTCTCTGTTGTATAGGAGGACATCTATGTTACTGAATAGGACTTTTAAGTCATTTCATGCAGGGCCTTACGGATGTCTAAACTGTCTAAGAAATGTTTAGTACTTGAGGAAATGCCAATAACATAAATTACTTGATGTTTGGAGAGAACTGAGTTATAAATATGAAGCAACAAATGAAAAAAAAACATGATAACATGAGCTCATAAGGTTAAATCCTTTTCCCATTAGTGACTAATATTTTTGATGTGATTCATTGTCTTTTTCTTCACAGAGTATCTGTGCTGATATATTTTGAATAATATACCTTGGGAGTCAAAAATAATACCAGATAGGAAATCAATAGGAACATTTATTCTTATTGTATCATGTCAACTATTGTTTAGGGGACACTAAAATGACTGTAGTGTTTATACAACAGCACTTGCTCTCAGACCATTTCTAGTAGTGTCATATTTTCGTGAGTGATGCTTAATAATATTTTCTTACTTTGTTCCTCAAGAGAATGAATGAGAAAGAGTAAACACTGATTCCTGATTTGGGTAACTGAGTGAATAGGCTGAAGTGGGATGAATATTGTCAGAACTGATTCTTCCAAGGACTCATTCCAAAAAGCTTTATTTCTTGAAGCAAAGAGATCCTAAAGTATAAATTCATCAAGGCCACAAAATGTTCCTCTAAGATGATCCAGTTAGATGAAGTCTCTAAATGTGGATGTCTTACCTTGTAGATTTCCATCAGGTTACCCTAGCCAAGCAGTAATTCCCAAGGAATATTCTTCCCTCTGAAATGTCCAGTTAAGTAGTGACATTGTGAATGCAAATGTGGGAAACATCATGCCAGTGACTCATGATGTCATTGCTAGCTGAATGATGAAAAGTGCCAACCTGATGACGTGGCCAAAAAACTAAGAATATTTGTGTTTCTTGTGTTGATAAGTTCACATGCCAGAAAGAACTTTTAGCTCTGCTATTGCCTAAATCCCTGGAGGTGCTGAGTGGTGAAGGCTCTTACCATACCAGACCTTGATTTGGATGGTCACCAAGTCACTTTTATTCTAAGAAGTCCATCAGAGAGAGGATTTCACACTAAGAGAAAATGTGCTGCCAGTGACAGACACTAAGTAGTCTGTCACTGGCAGCACATTTACATGTGGAACCAATGACTGAACATAAAAAGGAATGTGAAGAATAGCTGCCACTCTGTGATTTAAAACTCCCTGAGCAGAACAGAAGGAGATCAGTAAAGCCAAGAAAAGGAAAGATAGCAGCAAGAATGACTCGAAGATCTAGATACCGTAAAATGTGACAACAACAAAGAGCCTGTGATCCTTTTGAATGCAAAGAAACTGAATCTGCATGGATCTTACACTCCAGGTTCCAAAGACTCCCCAGATATCTGGCCAAAAGAGTAATGAGATCTTCTAAATGCAGACTACAAAGTTTCTTGTCACCACACAATTATTCATTGTTTAAATAAATTGCCTCTGTCAGAGGGCAGACTCCCTATTTCAGGAATAACTTTACTGACCAGATTTCTCGCTTTGCCAACCATGCTGGTGAAGCTGGAATTCCTTTTGAATAATGTTTCTTGAAAGTTGGGTATTAGTGTAAAATTACAGCAAGTCTTATAACTGGACTGCAAAGCTTTAGTATGTTTAGAATTACATTTATCGTTGTGTTATTTGGTCCTCTAATTAATATCCATTGAGAAATCTTGCATATTGAGAATTGCATAAGACTCCTGTTGAGGGGATTTGCAGACTGAATGTGTTTGATTAGAGGGTTGTGAAGTGTCTCAATATTTATGAGATATATGAATACATAAAAAATATTGAGCCTGGAATCCGAATGAACATGAATTTTTACAGTGAGCAGATTTTGAAAAACCCCTCCATGATTTGCCTGGCTAAAGAATGGAAATGGAAATAGAATGGAAAAAGTTGACTGAAAAGTCCAAAGTTTATTCTCTAGAAATCTCAAATGTGAGCAAATGAGTCCAATTGCAGTGTTCTTGGAGATATTTTGATATTGCTGTGGGATGAAAGACAAACATTATGTCAGTAAAACCCCTGTGGTCCTTTCCAGGAAAAACATCCATCAAGATTTGTCTTCTCTCTGTCACATAAACTTTTTTTTACTTTTAAGAATATGTTAGATGGCTGAATTTCCAGAGGATTTGGCAATGACTAATTTGGTTGGCCTTCACTCTTTGTACTTTTTAAAAAAACCCAATTGATTCTTATGGCATGTCGCACTTTTTATGGGATGATTTCAAAGTCCAAACCTCTTTGTTTAACATCTTCCATTTCACAGCTGTCACACAACTGCAGTACTTTATTCTGTTCCCTCAGTGACCATAACCACAGAGCAGACATACCATAACTTCTGAAACACTGGCAAATTTTATCTTGGGATAAAGAATTTCTGAATGGGAAAATATAAACTTTGTGATACACTGTGGGTAAGAACTCATTCTAAAATAAATAGCTTTTTTTCTTTTGGTTCCCAGCTGTCAGTGCTTGGAGGAGTGGAAGAGAGAGAAACGTGATTGTGTAAATGCAATGCCCCAGGCCTGAATTCATATTAATGGTCACAGTGGAATTAAGAGATTTTGCAAGATCATTAAAATCCTGCTCAGGTCCTTGTGATAAAGAACTCAGAAAAATACTACTAGACTGACAAACCATGCACAAGTGGCTTGAAGGTTGTTGCTCATGTCAGTGTCCCTCTCTTCCTGCCAATTGGAGGCAAAATCCCATTCTCCTTTAACTGCAAGTGAAGACCTGCACTTTCTTGAACTTCCAGCCCTTGCATTTGTTATAAACTCTGCATGGTAAAGGTTTACTTGTGATCTAAACTACAGGCAGTTTTCCATTGTTTCAGCTGAAGCAAAAGTCATGTTTGTCTTGTGCAACTGGGATGCTCCAAAATTCAAAGTTAATCTGTTTACTTGAATTTCAACATATATATGGCTATAATGTTTTGAAAGTGCTAATGTGTGAAAGCTTACAGTTTTTGGATAAGTTATTTTAATGGTGGTTAAATACTGGAGATTAGAGATACGTGTATTGCCAAAGCTCAGTCTTTATATCAGTAAAATGTAGGAAAATGACAAAAAAATATTTTTCAGTTTATGATAGTATCATCAATTCAACATAATTGTGTATGTTTCATGGTGTTTTTTCCCCCGATCCTAATACAAAGTACTAAAAGACAACTTTCTTCCATCAAAACATGATACAGTCAACTCAAAAGTTGTCTCATACTTGGGCATTGAGAAAAATCAGGGCTGAAAGAGCTGCTGAGAACAGAAAGAATTGTTTTTGTCTCTCAAGCTCTACAGTAACTTCACTACTGAGACAGATGAATAAAGGAGGAGATTCTTTTTAAAATTCCACTGACTCTGCTTGCGCCTTAAGATGATCCTGCTTGAGCAGGGAGGTTGGGCCAGATGATCCACTGTGGTACCCTCAAGCCTGACCCATTATGCAGTTCTGTTCCTCTCATCTACCCAAGCAGGAGTATCCATCTCCCTCCAACACATTTCTCAGTTTGCCTGTAACAATGGTTTCTGTGAATGGTGACAGGGTTTGTTAATTAGAGACCAGCAGAATTACCAGATGTGCTTGAAGGATGCCAGCAACACTGCTCCCTTCAGCAGGGTGCAAAGGATTTACTCTGCAAGGGGCTATGGCTGGACAGCTCTGTGAAACCATCTGTATTGCTCCTAGGGCCTCTGCTCTGACAGGGGATAAAATGGAAAACCCACACCTGCAATGGCCCTTTTTTAAGGTACTTCTGAGTAGAGGTAAAGTAACTCATCTAATCAGGGATTCTCAGACTGAAGCTGCAGTGCCTGATATTCCCTCCTATGTACTATCCAGCTGCCATGGAATAAAAATGGTGTGTGCAATCTCATTAGCCTAATTAAAATTTACAGAGCACAGTCTAGGCCAAGAGGCATAACCTAGGTCAAGAGATGTAACCCTAATCTGAGAGGAGTCAGTGGATTTACAAAGTACCTTTCTCTTCTCAGTGACCAAAGTCCAGCTCTTCAAACGTGTTGTTACTCTCTGTATTAAGACAACACCTTTTTCTGCCAGGAAAAAGACATAGCACTGTGATGTGCGGGTGGAAAATTAGGTACTACAAATATGGCAAGGTGTTTGGAGGAGATCAGACAGACTCATTTTTATTAAAACTGGTGTTTGTTTGCATGAAACAGCAAAGCCACTATGAATGAATATTTTCCAAGATACCAGTCTGCTAATAAACTGTGAAAAGATACTGAAATTCATCTATTCATCTTTTATTAATAGCTTCATAACCAGGCATAGTTCCTCTCCCTCCCTTCCTTTGTGAAGAATATGAACTGATGGCAGTTTTGACACTTTTCATCTTTGTTCTTTATAGGCCACTTAAAAACAAAGACTTTAAAATGTGATCAACTGTAGTGGCTTACATGGACAGGTACTCAAAAGCACAGAGAGAATAAGATTTTATGCCCTGCTACATATACATCATGTAGTTTTCTGGATACTTGGAACATCTAGAAGGAAATAGAGATCATTAGATAGGAACAACTTTTTGTCACTATCAATAGTCTATCTTCTTTTTATTCATAATTAACCGGTATTTCCCTCTTTTTGGTATTTCCCTCTTTTGCTCGCCTGTCAAGACAAATTGGATCAAATACCTGTTTCTCTGTTATTTGAATTATTTCATTATTCACCAAAGAGGTGTTTGGCAGAGTGGGTAAGCAGAAGAATAATGAAATGAGCTGAGAAAGTTTAATAAACATAAATAAAACTTGAAAATAACAGCTTAAGGTTTTTGAGCCTTCGATGACCCTTTGATTACTTCCATTTTTCACTCCTGTGTGTAAGTATGCACTGCAGCAAATGGAGTAGGGAGAGGGAGTGAGCAGAATAAAATTTTCCATAAATAAAAGGGGAAAACCAGAAAGAGGTAAAATTAGATCTGACCACTTGAGTGAAGAAACACCTTTTATCATAACTCATATTTGGCAAATACATCTGTTGAAAAAACAGGCTGAACTATATTCTCCTATATTTGAAAGCTTGCTGGTTTTTGAAGCTGAATAAAATGATCCAGATCAGTTTCACAGGGGTGCTCCTTCCCATGGGAGACTTGACTTGTTGTTCCTGCATGTGGAAGCTGTGGTTGTTGAGGGGTCCCCACAGATATGCACTGCTTATATTTTGATAAGGTTTGGTTTAGAATGAAGTAAGTTGAAGATGCACTGCATTATACTATAAAAAGAGTATTTGTAAGAGGGAACACACTCTGAGGCCACACAAACCAAAATATTGCTAGCAATCAGGAAGAAAGTGAGAAACAAGTAGTACTATTACCAGGAAATCCTAGCCAGAGAGACCAGCTGTTGGGTGCTACTGTATCCAGAAGCCTCCTTTTTCTAAGCATAATGCTTGTGGGAAACCTGTACTACAATGTCTCCTACTCCTACTGGAAACACCTGTTTTGTGTATATTAGCTTAAAGGTAGAAATATGGGTGTCTCTCAATGGTGGCTGGGATTCTGTTTCATAATTTCATATGTTCTCTTGAAAAAGCAAAATCACTATTTTAAAATTTCTATTACTTTTAAAATTCCTATAATGATGGTTAAAACCCCAAATCTCATGACAGGAGGGTTGTTATACAGTCTTTTTCCTGTCACCTCTGGTCTGAATTTCGGCTATGTGCTAATGCTTCACTTCCTGCCAGGAGAAAAGTAAAAAGAGTATTTGTTGGACCTGATGCCTCAGCTTTTCCAGGTTGATGTATCCCTGTCTCTTCCCTCCAACAAAATCATTGCTCAAGGGCCAGTAAGTTTTTTTTCCATGCTTCTGCTGATTATATTTGCATTACTGAAACTTTGCACACTTTTTTCGTATTTGTTTTTTCTTTTCTTTTTTATTATTTCAGAAGACTAGTCTATCTTTTGCATGTGAAGTTTTTCCCCACATAAAGCAATCCTTACTTTTGTGGGAATACAGGTGAATTGAAGGTTCTGACTGGAGCATCCAAATCACTGCAATTTAAAAATTGCCAGACAGAGGGTGACCTTCAAACAGAAGGTGCAGAAGTTTCAGTTTTCTAGCACGTTTTTAAAAAGAATTTAAGCCAAGAGCATCCACAAGCAAACTCATTTTTCTCCTTCCATCTTCCAGGGAAAGCTGATTTCATATTTTGTGAGAGCAGCATATATTGACAAACAGAGACCAAAATCTTCTTTATTAATGACTGCAAGGCTGTGGTGTGAAAATTTGTCTCAGTCTTCAATGCACTGCAAATGTATTCCTGCATGGCAAGCCTGAAATTGTAGTAATACTGTTTTCTATTATGTTGTAAATTGACCTTCTACAATAAAAAGGCAGCAAAAGAGGACAGCCTGGATAATACTACAGTTGCTTCTTGGATTTTTCAGAGACTTGGTGCTTCCCACCTTTGACCTTGTGAATTTTGCAGATAATAGAGAAATAATGAATACTTTGTGCAGCTTAAGTTCAGGGTAGGTTAGATCAAAACTAAAAGGGGACTGTGACAAATTGTAGCTGAATTTTAAATGAGTATAAGACTATTATGACTAGTGATGTCTTGAATCCTAGTTCTATATTAAGGTCAAGATAATGACTTAGTGTTTTACGAGCCTTTGTAGTCTGAGCGGCACCATCTCTTTAATCTTAACTTTGCCTCGAGGCAAAATAAATCTCAATGTTGTAAACTCTATTGTAACATAACTGCCCTGTTCAGGAATGATCATTTTTTCTAAATGTCACTAATGTCTCACTGTGGCAAAACAAGAAAAGAAGTCTTACTCCTTCTCTTGAAATGGCAAATCTGGAAGTATTGTAGCTTTTCTGTGTGAACTGAATCTTTATTTTTGAGCATTTTATCTCCAGCATTTTGATCTTGTTCAGTTATTTTCATCACTGCGTAACTCAGGTTGAAAAGAACACTGACTGCCATCTTCAGTGGCATTCTCTGAATGTGCTCAGCTTATTTGTTTATGTATCTGCCATACCTGAAGACATATTTCAATAAATGGAGAATGGACCTAGTGAGTGTCTGGTCTGTCTGAATGTTTGAAAAAGGACTGCCTTGACTGGGTGGGGGGAGATAAAGTAGCAAGCAGAGTAGGGACTAAAGATTTGGTGTCTCCGTGGAGGTGCTTTCTGGCCGAAGCAGCTCCTCAGACCAATGCAAAACAGTCCGTGGGTTCCTCCAAATCTGCTGGTTGAAGCGTGGTTAAGGCTGGAAAAAGGAGTGGGCCTGGCTTGGGTTGGAAAGGTGTTTATTTCAGTCCAGCTCCAGGTGCTAGAAGAACACTTGCCAGAGCATGTGCCGGAGAGCCAGAGCAGCAAGCCAGACAGCCCGACTGGGCCTCTGTGTCCCCTTTTCCCAGGTCGCAGCCTGGGCAGGGAACACTCTGGGCCAATGGGGGAAGGGAAGGGGTGTGGTTACATCAGGGTGATACCAGGTGTGTTCAGGGGTAGGGTATTTTGGAATGGAACAAACCAAGTACAGACAAATAAACAAAATACAAATGCAAATTCGAAAACCTAAATCACGCACTGCAACAAGGGACTTTATTCCATGAATGTCACAGCCCTATAGTTTTGTTGCCTGAGCCAAAAATGTGTAAGACTGTGCCAATGCACCACACCCAGTATAATGGATTTGTGAGAGGAACCCTTCTATAGGTGATACCTCTGTGATTTTCCTTAACGTTGTGCTACTACAGCTGTTTTCCTCATATTTTGTTTTTTTTTAACTTTTTAATTTTTTTTTCGTTTGCATGTATCTATTCAGCATCTGTTCCTTCTTTTCAGGATCTTAAAAATTGAGAGATAATTTAGAAATGCAGCTAGACTCCTTCACAGTGTACTGTTGCAGTGCGTGTTTTAGGTTTTTAAATTTGTATTTGTATTTTGTTGTTTTTCTGTACTTGGTATGTCCCTTTCACCCCTCCATTCCTGCCCCTACACCTGGTATCCCCCTGATGTAACCACACGCCTTCCCTTCCCGATTGGCCTGAAGTTTCTTCCCTGCCCAGGCTGCTCCCTGGGTGTTTAAGGGGACACTGAGGCCCACTCTGGCGTTTCTGGCTCCCGGTCCCGGCTCTGCTCTGCACGTGGCCAGGCCACAAAAAATAAACAGTTTTTCCAACCCAAGCCAGGCCCACTCTTCATTTCCAAGCCTTATCCATGCTTCAACGAGCTAATTGGAGGACCCACAGACTGCTATAGATTGGTCTGGGGAACTGCTTGCTGGTAAGCAAACCCCACGGAGAGACCCCAAATCTATAGTGTACTGTGATTCAGTTTATAATTTCATCCAGCATTCCTTGATGAGACATAGGGTGCATCCTGGATTACTCTGTTTATCAGATGATTTCCATGTTGCCACCCATTCCTAGAAAAAACTGATAATGAAGAGCATGGATGGGTAGGTATCATAATTATTTGCCAAAGTGAAAAAGAGTAGGCAATATTTAATATTCAATTCAGTGCTTTACACTGTCCTAGAGAAACATCATGGGGAGAATGCATTTTTTTGTGTCTTTATTTTTATAAGTAATAATTTTATATTTGGCCACTCTCGTATTCTGGATGTTGCTCTCGTAAATGGTATCCCTGACCATGAATGGGAAAGTGGACTAGATGATCTTTTGAGGTCCCTTTCAATTAAAACCCTTCAATGATTCTATTTAATTTTAGTTCATCCAAGCTGCCTACACACCATTGGAGAGAGATGCCTGCAGAAGATGATTTGTTGTATCCCAAGCTGGTCTATGTGAGATAGAAGAAAATAATTGTGCTCTAGGGCACTTGCTACTCTCCATTGCATGGAGGGAACCTTGTTTAGTGTTATATAGGAAACACAACTGGCATCTTAGTGAGATAGCCTGAACTGAAGGGAAATCAAGTATTTTTAATGGGAACATTCAAATGTGGAAATATTCACAGAGGGAAGAGATGTTGGTGTGACTTTAGCACTAGACACTCTGAACCAATTCATCATTTCTTCACCCTGGAGGAAAATCTTATCTCTCATATTAACCTACTTTGGTCCATGGTAAATAAGTTTGCTGTGTTTTTTACCTGTAGACTATTGTTATCAAATTAAGATTCTTGCCAATTGCTGTTCAAAACCTGAATGGCACAGCAATCTGCATCCATTTCTCTCTCTCTCTTTTTTTACTTGAAATTACATTGCAAAGTCCTGGTTTTTATCATCACTTTTTTGAAGCTCAAATCTGCTCTCTAAATGCAATAAAATGTTATTTAATGCTCCCTCTGATGTATATTTTTATCTTCAAAATCTCTGTAGGCTGACATTGGTCATCCATGCTAGATATTAGGTCTGCCATTCTTCCTTCAACTCATTCACCTTGCACCAAGGAGGGTGTGAGGATAAATTATTCCTTTTCTGCTGCCATGTTTGCCATCATTTAACAGCCTTATGTCAGGGCAGAAGTGCCTGTAGGTTTTGAAACATGTATGCTTGTGAAAATTATTCATTAGAAGTGAAAAAATCTTTGTGTATTATGCATCCAAAAAATGGAAGTGTTGCTGAACAAATTTAAAAATTTCTTGTGTTTATAAGTCCAGTTCATTCTGTTAAAGCAATAATATTATTCAAGGCTATTTAGTCCGTGTGTATTAAAGAGTTAAGGTTTTTTTTTATTTTACATAGGATCTTGAGGAAAAAGTTTAATAAAACCCAATAAAAATGATTAGTGTAAATTATTGTGCAATCCCAGGCATTGCACCAAGTGAATTTTGTTTTATTGTGGGTTGTTTTTGTTTTTTTTTTTGTTTTTTTTTTTTTTAATTGAAAACTGCAGTACTTTCAGGCAAGGATCTGGAATGCTGCCACCTTCCTCTCCCTTGTATTTCTAACCAATTTATGGCATAAGAGCTTCTGGATGTAGAGTGCTTTTTAAACAATTTTGTACAGCGTTAGGGCAATGGCATTTCAGTCCTATTTGAGATCTGCTGAAGTTACTGTATTGCTAATAATAATGCTCTGAAAAAGCACTGTTAAAGCTTAAAGCCCCTGGGGACTTCACATTGATATGATGCACACCAGCTCACCTCTGCAGAGATCCTGATTCGTGCTCTTAAGGCAACTTGAAGTCTTACTGCCTTAGATATTTAAATTTAACTTAACTTAAACCAAACTTATTTATGATGATAGATATAAATCTCTGCCCTGAGGAACAGTTACTGTCAGGATCTTGACCCTGCCTTAACTGATCATGACAGCTACTGTACTTCTATCTATCTTGGTATTCTTCCCAATCCAATTGCAAAGGGAACTGGTTCTAAGAAAGCCCTGTTTAAAGTCTGTCTTGTGACAGAACTTAATAGCTGTTGACATAACCCAATAAGTTGGTAGTAGTTCACAGAGAATAATGCATGTCACAAAATGAGCCACCACCACTGAGTACGGGCAGCTGTCAGGCAGAGCTGCTCTGGACTTCTTTGTGAGCACCAGTGTCTCTTATGCTAGGGAAAATATTTTGCAGTGGCCATTTAAAACCAGGTCTCCTAAATGCTCTCCTGTGTTGGTAACAGGCTGTGAATTTAGAGGAGATATTTCTGTTTCCTGCTCGGCTGTGTGCAGAGAAGAACCTGAAAGAATAAGCATTTTGAAGCCTGCAGTATGACAGTGAGAACACTTGCAAGAGCAAATGTAAAATGTGCTTCTGCCTGTGCAAATAAATCATGATTGTCCCAGTCTTGAACTAAAGCAAATATCAAAGGAATATAGAAATTCTGTCCTTTTTTCCCACATGTGAAGTAAAACATCCATAGTGACTTTTATTTTAGCTTCGTGTTGTTTATCTCTATCAATGTGCCCATTGGCAACTTATACATAAATACTTGGTCAGGTTTCTCATTTCACTACAAATATTGGGAGAAGATATAACTTGTATTCCTCTACCCAAATGATTCCTCTTCCCAAATAATAATTTTTCTGCTTTTTAATACTTTTAAATTAAAGTATTAAGAAAATACTTCTTTTAAATGAAAGAAATTTTTAATTTCTTCTGTGGCTTATCTTTAAGTGTAAAAATTTGGACTGTTTTTTTTTTCTTCTTTCTTACATATGGAACAATATTACTTTGGACTAGAGTCTTGATTTTAAGCTGTTTCAATTAAAAAAAAAAAAATTCATCTCAGTAAGTAAGTGTATTTCTTTTTCCTGTAGGTAATTTTTGTGTTCAACAGTCCTCCAAATTTAACAGTGAAAGCAGATCAATATTTTTTCAAGTAATTATTGTATGTGTTAGAGTTCTTGCAATTGTTCCCACAAGGTTATAAGAGATGAATGGAGAATATAACCCCTTTGAAGACACCGTGCATACACAGACTCATTTGGGGGACAGCTGCACATCACAGGTACAAGGACCCTCAGTGCCTGTAACTGAGGCAGGGAGATGAAGACAAAGAACTGAGTTTACCACATATGAATCTCAAGGGTGTTTGTATTGTTACAAGTCCCAGACTTGCTACAGCCTCTTTTTAATCATTGCCAGGTAAAGATGCAATTAGTTAGATGCATTTTAACTGCTTGTGTTAGAGTGGGATGATCCAGGACCATCCACTGAGCTTGAAGGGGAAGTAGAGCGGGCAACCCCACGGGCAGCCCCTGGCACTGTGCACCTTGCATCTTCTCACCACTGGAGCCCCTCCCAGTGCTCATTGCTGCTCTTCCTAAGGCTTAGGAAACAGATAATTTATCTTTCTAGTTATCACTACTGATCAGGAATGTTCCTCTCCTCCTCTGAGGTTGCTGAGAGAAATGGTCTCTTGCCTTTGAGCTGCTGAGTACTGCCTGCAAAATGGAAAGAAAAGCTCTTTCACCTTAGAGACAAAAAAACCTTTTTCACTTTGTCTCATAGGATACTTAGTGGCTGTGAAATTTGTGAAAGGCAGTATGGAAATAATTTCAGAATAATATACACTTTGTAGAATTATTATTTATAATAATAAATTATAAATTTATAGAATTTATGTGGGCTTTATAGGATTATTTTGGTACATACAAGTAAAATTTGTAATTGTAAACAGTTATTGCAGTTGTATAATGCTTCAAAGCAATTGTTTATACTGGCACCTGAGAATATTCATATTTCTACACAATTCTATTTGACAGAGAAGCCCTGTTATGGCTAGAAAACTCTTTCCTTGGAGTATATTAAATCTGAGGTTGCATTCTAGGACACTTACAGCTTACAATTTCTCCCTCTTTCTCTCTAAACAAACTCACACAAGATATGGCATGCACGTCTGTGTGTTCTGCTGTGGGGAACAAGTGCTGAGCTGCCTGTACAGATTGCATATTAAAGAATTTAGCTATCCAAGCTGCAAATGACACAGCTAGTAATAAACCCAGGTAAGATTAATGACAGGAGGCTGTGAAAATTTTCTCCAAAACTGAACCACTTTGGTGGTACTAATAATTGTTATTCATTACAGGTTAGTTCTAGCAGCACAACAAACACTGTTGTCAAGCTTGCTAATTCCCTGAGCTTGTTTACCCACTTGTTTAAGAAGATTTTGTGCTTAGTGCAGTTTATTCATGTTCCTCTCTATCCTTTTCCAGGGTTGGTTTTGATTTTTTTCATGTTGTCCAGAGCAAGTGGGTATGTTCCCTCTTTGCAGCTCTTGACATGGCAAAACCTGCTAAGAAGATGGAGTGAAAAATTTCAGAAATATGAAAGGAACTTTGCTGCCTCTCAAACAAAGGAACAATACTTTCCTTTGGAGAAAGGAAAGGTTGGAGAGACTTTTTAGCAGTAGAGCAGAGGCAGTTATGCTTTGATTAGCTTGAAAAGGCACAGTCCTTCTGGAAAAGATAAATAGTTTTTGGGGTTTTATTTTTTTCCCCTAAATCTTTAGCAAATTAGTTTGTTCTAGGCTCATTTACACTGAAAACTTCATTGGCATTGAATTTGCCAATTGAATGGAATGGAATGGAATTTGAATGGAATTGAATCAAAAACATTCAATTTGGCATTGAAAGATAAATGATTGCCTTATGATGACTACATAGTACATTTGTAATTTCTATTTTTTGTATTCCTCTTCATTTTTTTTACCATACATGAAACGATGAGAGATTTATAAAATAAATTATATGAAAAATGAAGTAGTGTACAATTCCTCTAACTTTGACTCATACTAAGTTTTTAGGAAAACCATGACACTTCTTTATTAACACTTCTCCTCCAGTTCTCTTTTAATGTCTCCACGTCATATCGGTGTCCATATAGTCTGGTAACAGGAAAAGAATACCAGTAGAAGAAAATCATAATGTCCTAGCAGGATGCCTCTGTACTTTTATTAGTATAGCATCCAGAAAGCCCAACCAGAATTTGGTAAAGAATAACTTTTAAATTTTGTATTGATTTATCAGAGTTCAAAAATCTGATTTCAAGTCAATAGGAAACAAATAAGTTAAAAACCCAGAACAAAACAAAATAGGGGAAAAATGATGCAGTGGTAAAATTTCCAAGGCTTTATTCATATAATCTAGAGTATAAATAACAGACATAGCTGGCTCATATTTCTGGTCCTTTGATATTGAGTGAGGAGATTGACTCAAAGACCTTAAATTAACCTTTGCTCTGAATTGCCTCATGGAGGAACCTGTCCCTCTGCCACTGGCTTTAAAGAAATCCTGTATGACTAGCTGGATAAGGTAAATTATAAGAAAGTTAGCCCTTTAGAGGGTACTATTTTCCTTTATGTCTTTTCTGTAAACTCTAAGAGAGGGACTTTGTGTATACTTGAGTGGTATCTAGCATGATGGGGGAGGATTAACCAGAGGACCTCTCATCTGCTATCATGGTAAATTAATGTTAAAAAAAGAATTTAACATTTGAAGCAAGTTGTTCAGACTAGCAAGAATTATGAATTGTGCTTATTTAAGGAGATATGGTGGGCCCAAGTAGAGTTCTGCTTAAGTTCTTAATGGAAGCACCCAGAAAAATCCAAAGGATCAAGACCAAGGCTCTGAAAAATCAAAAGAAATGAAAATGAGTAACAGCAGCTAGAATAACGAGAACTGCTCTCCTCTCTTCAAAACCTGATCATGTCAATAAATTTAATGTTCAACATCAACTACTGAGATGCTGGAAGAGTGCAAGAAAACAAAGAAACTCTGACAAAATCTCATCAACAGATCTGAGCTACGATCTTGCCCTTAAATTGGATTCCAACACACTCTGCTGTTCAAATGACCCCTTCTTAGAAAGACTGCCAAAAACTGCAGTAAGTGTAGACCTGTGCTGGCCTCTGCTTTCTCTGGGTAATATATACCCTGGAGAAAGGAAATAACTCACAGCATAATCAAGTTAGATCTATAATTTCTAGGGTATTTTGTAATGTCCTTTCAGATAATGTAAGGTCAGTAGATAAATCTAAAAAAGTAAAATGTCAGACCAAGCATCAACCTTGTCTTCTGTAAAAAGGGATCTTGACATAATCCAAAACAAAGATTTATAAGATCATGTCCTTGTAAATAATGTTCCCAAATGTTAAGATCAAAATGTCCAATAGGAGTTTAGCATGGATGGCAGTCTTCTCAGTTAAGAACAAACAGGTAAGAACTTCTTGTTCCCTCACCATTCCATGGATACAGGAAACATAGACCAGGTACAATGTCAGTGTCCAAAGCTTAGACCAAAGTTAATTTTTTCCAGCATTTTCTCTTATTACTTAGTTTATTGACAAATGAGGTTTCTATCCGGATTCATAGTACTGTTTGTAACTTAGGTGAACTACTGTGCAATGATGCTGAGGTAGGTCTCTCTTCCACCTGTAACTCTGTTACTGAGCTTCTCCTAATTCTGACAAGTTGTTGCATTTAATATTGCAGTCATTATTTGCTAAGTTTTTTGGAAAAATGTGTTGTGATCAGAAGTATCTGTGAAAGAAACAGGAAATTAGAAAGGTAACAGTAATTCCCACCATAAACCAAAATGAACAGTGAAAGTTTTCAGAAGGATAGTCACAAACCTTTACAATGCAAGGCTACCATTGGAGACTGGATTGCTTCACTGGAAAATGTCCTGTCCTCTAGAATTTTTTCCACCTCATTCCAAACATTGTTAGCAACAAACTATTTTGGCTGATTTTTCTTTGTATATAATTTTCATTAGGTGGGCATTAGCTGAGAAACCTGGGCCTGTGTGTATTTCACAGGAATTGAGATGTGAATTCTGACCTTCTCAAAGCCATAATTTGCAAATGCATGAGGAAAGTTACATGCATATCAGCGTGGATGTAAATACATACACATATATGGACATGGGTAGTTAAACTGAAAATAGACCCCTAAAGTTTTATCATCATTTTAAACGGATGCAGACAGTATTCATTACTTTCAAGACCTAATTTCTATGCTTTTCTGTTTTGGTTCAAAATTAGGAACAAACCCCATTTTTGTGCAAAGATCTTCAGATTTGGTTTCTAGGCCTCAAGGTAGATATGGGAAACTAGGGTGAGACTGTTCCAGTTCATGGGTGCTCACAGGCTGTATGCATAAGCTTGTAAAACATGGATTCTGCATGTCATATAAATGATATCAGGTACGGCTCTGTGCCATGTGTGATTATAACTGAGTTTATTTTGACATGATGAGGTGTAATTTTCAGTTCTTAACACCTGTGCAGAATCTGTTGCCCTATAATTTACCTACAGAATATGTATGATCTTACACAAGCAACTGGGATGTTTCCTTTCTGAATATAACAGACCTTATATTAAGACTAAACTGCTTTGCAGGCTTGCATAGACAGCACGAGCTTTTAAAAGTCCATGTGGAAGTTTGTTGAGACATTTGATAAAAATCAGAGCCTTTGAAGTTCATCAATTGCTACTTAGAATAATAGGAATAGGGACAATTCTCTCCTTTTAATTAACATTGGCTGGTGGATGAAACACTAAGAGATAAACTGTTTGTTAAAGCTTAAGAGTACACCACAGAAGTCTGGGTCAGTATTGTTACTTGAATGCATCAGTGAATAACAATGAAAGCCATATAATGAAAAGTTTTTTCCTCTCATTTAATTCTAATATGCCATAATGGTAGCTTGTGTGGTATGAGAAGCCTTTTCATATATAATTATATTGTTGAAAGCCCCCCAAAAAAGAAAATTGTAAATTCTGAAGGCTGCAGAAGGACAGATAAATGAGTGGCAAATTCCACTGAGCATTTTATCAGCTTCCTGCCATTCTCTGAACAGTGCCAGATAAAACCCCCAGTGCTTAAAGGTCTTGTGAAAAGCTGTGCATAAGCTTGTAAAATGTGTATTAATTACAGAAAGTACATCACAGTCTCCTCAAACTTCAGTTAGTTTTCTCAAAATACACAAACATCTCTAGCACTTTCCTATCTGGCCAAGATGGCTGCTTTTAAGATTGAAATTGCTGAACAGTCTTTATGAAATTAATTGGCCAAAGACTCTTATTATTTGCAAATAGAGTTTTAGCTTATCTCCTACTGTTTTTCATATATTTTCTATTATAGACAGAGCAGGTAGTGAGATGAGCCCTTCACTTTGTTCAACAGAAACCATTAGAAGGCACTGATCTGAACAGCTCAGGCCTCATCACAGGCACTTGGGCTCAGTCTGTTCATGATGGGTATTCACGTCAACCATTTTCCAGTTTCAGATTATGAAATTAGAGAAACATGCTATTCTGTCTGTCCCACAAAAATTGAAAATTCTATATATTTCAGAATTTAGGAATGTGTTATTAGGTAATGAGGAGGAGATGCAACCTGAAATATTTTTTGGGTAACACCTTGGAAAAAAAGTTCTAAATCTGAACACTCACAGACACTCACAGACACACACACAGACACACACAGACACACACACACGCACACAGACACACACAGAGGGAAAAAGAAAAGGAAGTGGAAGTTTGTTAATTTTATAAGCTGAAATTTATCAAAGATTGAGCATAGCCCATCCTCTCTTACTGTTAATTGTGGCATGGCCAACAGTTGTTGGGAGAAAGTGAGAAAGACCTTCCCTAAACTATCGTTCTTGGAGACACTGAAATGCTGAAATGCTTAAATGACAGGCACACTCAGGGTGAAATCAGGGATGGATTGTTGCTCTTGGGTGCTCCTACTGCTGCCCTCAGGGGAAGGAGAGGGAAAGGAGAAAGAAATGCAGCTGGAATGCAGACCTCAGCAGAGAGAATGAAAACAGATAGGGCATGAGTTTAGGGAAACATGAGCAAAGATACCAGAAGATCACACAGAAATGGGAGACTTGAGCTGAATGGAGATGGAAATAAAAACAAATTGTGTATAATCAGGGGAAGAAATATTCTTGCAGAGCCCAGGGCTGAGAAGATCCAGTTGAAGTCTGTCTGCCCATGAGGCAAGACTATTCCTTCCTTTTCCAAGTATTTCTGAACATTTTACAGCAGTTTTCTGGATTGATTTACAGAATTGAATTAGTGGTTGGCTTGGTTGCTTTAGTTTGTTGGGTTTTTAAATAAAGTTTTTGTTGCTATGGACAAAATTCCTTTGCATCTCTCTAGCATTTAACAGGCCCATTAGATCAGCTGTTGGATCACCTGGAGACTTCTGAATAGTTATGAAGTCAAAATAAAATTATGCTGAGGAATACAATTAATGCAAGTATCTTGATATGCAGCTGAGATGGGAGCTGCAGGTTGAGCTCTGGGTGATGGGAGCCCCAAGCAAGAGGCCAAAACTGGTGCTGACCCTCTGCACAGGAAAGGGCACGGGGACCTGTGACCCTGCCAGGTGACTGGACACTCAGGGACACGGCAGGAGCCAATGACACAGAGGAAAATCCCCACACTATCCCACACAGACTGTGAGGGTATAAAAGCTCTGGGGTTCCTTGGTTTGGGGTCCCTGCTCAGGGACACCAGTTCAAGCTGTTATTCTGTTGTTACACCATGACTAAGGTGTTTTAAGGATCCAGATGCCTGAGGCTCTGCTATGGGAAATAGAGGCTAGAGTGGGTAAGGAAACCTTGTCTGACTGTGGCGTGTGCAGGCAGTCAAGCGAGGCACCCACTGGCTCCCTGGAGCAGCCTGCTGCAAAGGGGCCTCGGCCCCAGCTCAGCTGGTCCAAGTGTGTGACTGCCAGAGCAGCTCCTGGATGGACAGACAGAAAAGTTTCCTTAACATTTGCATAGTTACTGTAATTGGAATACATGCTACGTTGCTATTCCTATGAATACTTATGAGAATGTAAAAAAATACGTTTTTCTTTTGGGGATTCTTATGTGCAGAGAAACTTTGTTTTATCTTGGTACTCTTTTAAAAAGAGTTTTACCAGACTTGTGAACTACTGTGCACATATATTCTCTCTTTTTTCAAAGGAGAACTGAGAAGAAAGCACTTCCCTATTTTTGCAATAATACCGTGAATATGAACAAGATGCAGCTTCTCTCCATTGCGGTCAATCAGAAATTTATGTTGCAAATGCATTTTGATTTTATCTTTGCTTACGTTCTTGAGCAGTTCCTTTTTTATGTTGACAGATGAAAGTCATGTTACCTTTGTCTTAATATTGAGGTACAAGTCAGGCTTGTCCTTTGCATCAACCAGGCCTGGGCTGATGTTTTTTGAGACAGGTAATGCAACTTCTGTTGATCATCATCACAGAGCACTGCTTTACTTCATCATCACAGAGCACTTCTTTACTTCTGCAGCACTCATGGCTGCTCTCTGCAGGGCTGTCCTCTCTCCAGTGCTGCACTTCAGGAATTATGAAGTGGATGTTAAAAACCCACAGCATGCAAGATCCACTGCTTCCCACCACTGGAGCAAGGGGTTTATCATATCCTGTAGGGAGTTCACTGAATGGCTAGTCACAGCTGCAATGCAATTCCTCTAGGAAGTCTTAACCGTCTGACTGTGCTGGGTTTTTTTTGAGAGGTCATTAACAATTTTCCAAAGTGCTGCATTTTAAATAAAAATAGATTTTCTTAAATCTTCTTCTTAAAATTTTTATTTTAATTTATTTTGCTAACTGCTTCACCTAAGAAGTGTAACATTGAGTGAAGTCTTAAGCTGGCTAATTGAATTTTCCTCTTTAGCCTGTGGTCAAGAATATCGTGAGTCACATAAAGAGGGCAGTGAATCACAGTCTGGGAAGTCAGCTGATGGCTCCAGCTGAGTGTGTTGGACTTTTTGCCTGCGAGTGGGCAGTTTGCTGGATCAGAACCTGGGGTTAGCAGGCTTGGATCTCAGCAGGAGGAACAACTCTTCCTCTGTGCTTGGCTTTTAGCAGTTTTTTAGCAGAATTTAATTTGATTGTAGGTTGATATTCACGCTTTTAAAATCAGTTATTAGGACTTGGATAGTGCTTCTAATGTGTTTTCTAAACTCCATTTACACCTTCACAAATCTTAGTGGGAGTTCAGCATTCACAGTAAACAATAAAAGGTTTGGCTAGTTTGCTCACAAATTTTGTTCTTTGCCAGAGGCACTTAAAAAACAATGCTCCAGAAACATGCCTACAAACTGTGTGTGGGGGCTTTTTTATTTTTTTGTTTCTCTTGTTTATTGCTTCTTTCCAGTGCCTCACCCACTTCTCCTTAGAGAGTGGAGAATAAAAAGAAGGTTCACATAGTATTTTTCCTATCCTAAACTGACATCCAAAATTCTCTTTTTTGGTCATCAGCAGCTGAAGCAGGCAGTGGAGCTGTTGGCTAATTTTTGTTATAGATGAGTGTAAATTGTAGAGAGCTGCTCTCTGTGTCAGTCACTTTTGGTGTTTGTGGCTTGTTTAGAGAACGTTTCTGGTGTCACAGTGATGCTATGAAGTTTCAATCAGGTTTAGATTTGTTCCAGGACCACTTGATTTGTGTCAAGGTTTTCATTGCATAAATGTCTCCTGAGATTTTAGAGGGTATGAAAAATTTCTAATTTCTCAGGAGATGTCTTAAGTTATTTTGTCTAGCAGATCAGAAGGAAATTTAAGAGCATTCAGAGCAGTATGGAGGAGTGGGAAGATTGGAGATCCTCTGGTCATTTCAGGTACCCATCCTTCTGTGGTGACATGTAAGGGCCAGGTGGAAAGTGTCTCCGGTGCTTGAGAAGATGATTCTTTCTGTTTTGCCCCCACCCATTGAGGATGGTAAGGATTGACTGGAAATAATGCCTGAGTGGGTGTAGCTAAAGGCACCCTCTTGCTGTAAGCTGGACATAAAGGAGACTTCAAGCTTTATGGTATCTTGCTTTTGTATCTACCCATGGGGAATCTGGATTTTTAAAAAGCTCCTTTGTTTTCCTGAATATTATTTTTTACTATGTTCAAATGACTAAGTTGGAATATTATTTTTTTCTGTTAAAGCAACTGTGCATGCCATGGATGAGCTGTAGAAGAATCTGCTTGATAGAATTTGATCTGCTCTTACTCTCCTGAGCTCTGCTGCTTGTAACAGTTGAGTAAATTCTATCAGAAATAGAACTGAACCATTAGGACTAGAAGCAGAGTCAAGGAAGCCAGGGAGATTGTTTGTACCTCAGCCGTATCACTTAGTTCTTGAAAGCCATGAGATAATTCATCTCATCTTTGAACCATCACCAGGAGCTACATGAACAGCAAATGCTTCCCACAAAAGCTGGGTAACTCTTTCTGGGCTCAGATACACAATTGTGTGGTGTAAAGAGGAACAAGACTGGGCATGCTACTTCCCTGTCTGTGTTGTGTTAGGAGCTGCATCTACCTCAGAGACAGTGATTAATCATCCAAGTTAGTGGGAGAGGTTACAAATGCCCCTGGCCACTAAGGTTGGGTCACCCAAAGAATGCTACAAAGACCTGAAAATAATTCATGTAGTTACTCCTTATGAATTAATTTCCATTGTTTTGTAAATACCAGTGAACATTAGCTTGCAGCAAATAATGTCAAGACCAGGGAAATGAAATCATGTGCATTTCAGAGGCTGGGTAGGAACATAATTTCACATGAATGTTTGATTGTGTGCATAAATGCTCTTTTTAGTCCTTTGGTTGCCCTACAGTCATGACATGGACTGCTTTTAGACAGATTTTTTTTTTTTTACTGGTCTTTATAGTGCATATTTCCATGGAATTAAAATGGAATACTGAAATAAAGCCTAAAATTCTCTTCACACAGATTTATTCAGGAGAAAAAAAAACTGGATAAAATGATACTATAAAATCTGCTTGCAGTTGATGTTTCATTGTATTAACAATAATGAAAGAGTTTTATGGAACTTCACACTTTATATAAAGTCTCAAATAGAGCCTCACTCTGTTTGATGATGACTAAACCATTGTAAGATCCAAAATCAAATTTTTGTTGAGTATTCTACCACTCCTGTTTGGGTTTTTCTACATCTTACACTATATGCTGGTTTCTGCTACATTTCCTATTTTCATGTAAAGAGAAATTAATTATAACTATAAAAAAATTCCTGCTTTCGTCCCCAGTTGAAAGAAAAAGTGTTCTGTAAAAGAATAAAAATAAAGACATCTTTAATTAAAATTAATATTTTCACATCTTCCACATTTGAGCTGAAATGACAGAAACTTAAAAGCTAAAATTTGTCATGGAAAACTCCAGTCTGTATTAATTTCTTAAGCAGAGTGTCACAAAGATTTGAGGTTTGTCTGCAGCAAAAAAAGAGAGAAAACTCAATTGAATGAAACAAAAATTATTAGACATATGAATTCAGCAATGATTTTTTTTTAAAGCAGGAATGTTAATGAAATCTTTCAACTATTTTTTGTTACTAAGCTGATACTCAAACTCACCTTCCTCACAAGGCAGCTGCACTAGTGCAAATCTAATCCAAGTACCACACTTAGATTTGCAGAGAGACCATTTAATTACTGAGGATATTTGAATCAGCTGGGACTCACTCACAAACACAATTCTGCTTTAAGATGTTCTTAATTTCGTCATATAAAAAAGTTATCCAAAACATTTAAGCTTTCATCACACAGATAGAGTGATTTCTAAATTTGTAGCTTATTTGTAAATTAGTTAAACAGTACTTATATGCATTCCTATTAATAAATCCCAGCTCAGATCTTCGTCATTAATTAACAAGGGAGTTGCTAAATCTGACACAGGTTGTACTGAGTGTCACATAACACTGTCTGTCTGGACCGTGAATTCAAAAGCAGCCTGTGAGTTCCAGCAGCAGAGAAGGCAAACCCAGCTTTTGTCAGTGGCAGTGACAGAGAAAAAGAAAATTTTTAAACACAGTGGGCTGTGTGTGTGGGCAGAATTCTTTCTTATCCACTGTCTCTGCCTTTGAATGCTTTTGCTTATCAGCAGCTGCCACTCATTTTCCTCATAACCGGTTGAGATTTTTCTTTAAGTCTTCACTTTTGAGATGTGTTTTCATCTTATGGAATTGTTCCATACAAAGCCTCTGAGACAGGCTGTGCTGTCCATCTATGTCTCCACACTGCTAGTGCCGGTCCCCTTCACATCTTTATTCCTGGAATCTCTTCCTCTGACACCTGCTGTCTTGCCTTGCTCACAGCCACTCACAATGTTGTTGCAAAGATAATTTCTTTACTAATTTGAAATCAACTGTCTCTTTCAGTTCTTCAGGTGCCATTTCTTCTCTCTCAAACATGAGTCACTTGTCTTTATTTTCAAGACCTTTTCTCATGTCTCTCACGTATTTTGTTTACTACTGAAATGTCTGTTTAAGTCCTTGATTGGTTGTGATACCCTGATGAATTGGAGATGACCACAGACACAATTTTGGTGTTGTGAATCATCTTTTGGCTTCTAAATTTAGATTTCAAGATGCTATTGCAAAATGAATAAATTTGTAGGTGTACCCTCACTCCCTGCACTGTATTTAGCAATTACCTCCCGGTCCCCAACTCCTTTCAAACCAAAAGTAGCAGGCTTGCATGGAGAAAATGCTAGGAGTTGGAATTTTAAAGACTTAAACTCTACTGTGAATATATTCAAAATGAAAATGCATTTTGAGATTTTACAGACTGTGAAAGCAGAATAATGTCCATTGTAAGTAAATTCATATTGCTCTTTATTCCATTGAAAAGAACACAAATTCAAAGAATGAGAAAGATTACATGAGGAAGAGGCTTGGATTCAGGTAGTCTAATTTCTGACTGAGTTGTGAATTGCTCCTAGGCCCTCCTCTTAATCTCAGCTGGTTATTCCCAGGAGCTGGTACAAATACCCCTAGAGCATTTTTATCACAGTGTACAACTGTGATAGTTCATGAAGCGTCTTGGCTCCCCCTCCCCTCTTCATCTCTCATGAGAGTGAAAAATCCTGTCCAAGCATACACCTCTACACTAGCTAGTGCATTTACTTTCCAAACCAGCAGGAATTCACTTACTAATTCACTCTTCAAAACATGATTTATTCTGCAGAGCCATCCACTTTAATTATTATTTGAGCTTTCTAGAACCACAAGTCTGGGTAATTATTTTCATTGCCTTCCCTTGGTTGCTTATGCTGTATAGATCTGCTGTTTAATGAGTCACTCAGAGGCCAGAAGGAAAACTGAATTCCTGAAGTATAGGGTGTCTAGACAAAAATGCACAAGCAAATATTTCCACTGTAAGCAAAGAGATAGTGTTTGCTTGTGATAAACTGGTTCTGAATAATTTATTTCTAAGCTTGATGTGAGGTAGACGGATCTTATCATAGGGATAAGAAAGAGGGAAAAAGGAATGCAGTGATGAGGGCAGTGATTTCAGTAATTTATTTAAGTATTGTTATTTAGAATGTTGAGTGCATAGCCCCACTGTGTCAGATACTGCTAGTATATACTAAGAGACAGTTGCTGCAGTAGAGCTTCTGTACAGGCCAGTAATGGCGAAGTTAAAATTTATACTTTGTCAAAAATCATACATGTATGCACTATCATCACATAATTGTACTTGGCAGAGGGTTTTTTTTTTTTTTTTTTTGGCTGCAGTTTTTATTAAATGTTTACATTACAAGCAGCTGATTTCCACTTTTCATTACAAATACAGTCAGTGCTGTTATCCATGCAGGATTTATTTTATTGGTAGATTTACAGTATCACACATGGGGCAGTGTGCTGACTAGCTGTATGCAGAGCCAGCTGTAGCTGAGAGGGGTTAAACTTGGGTGTGATGCTGCACAAGGGTGGCTGGCTGAGGTGGTTGTGCCAGGACCACAGGTACAGGTGACCAGTGGGTTCCTGATGTGACAGTGGTGTCCCTGCTGCGCTGGGCTCTGACAGCAGCCCTTCCCCAGCCCACCTGCCAAGCAAGCTGGTGACTGTCTGTGCCAAGGAAGCTCACCCAGAGAGCACACAGGCTGCTGAATCATTCCCAAGCCTCCCAGTCCTGGAAACACTTTATCTAGATAAACTACAGAGACTGTCAGCATAAAAAAAAGAGATCTGCTGGAGCTGGGTTGCTGCTAATAAATTCTGCTGGACATGGGAGACCCTGAGCTGTTGCTGCACAGTATTCTTCAGACCTGTCCTTGAACCTACAATTTCCACCTTTTTCTTCATTTCCCAGAATATTCCAAACATCTGTGCTTTCTGGTAGTGTAGGATATGCTACAGGTCTGAATAGGAAAGAATTTTCCTATTCTGTGGAAAATTTCCCTACTGCTTCTGTAGCATAAATCGAATTTTTTGATGGTTGACCAGAAATTCTCTGTTTCACAGTGTAAGGTTAGGGCTAAATGGCATCTGACCTTGATACTGAGCACGTTTCTGATTGCATTTCTTTGTACAACGTCCTTAGAATGTTGGCACTGATTGAAAAAGTTTGATGAAATGATGATGACAGACTTAAAGTAGTGGTGTTTTTAATTTTGTGTAGATTTTGTGTAGAAACAGGGAGACGAATTGAGATGTCTATGCTTTGTGCACAGGGCTCTGTATTTTGTGTAAGTACTATGGAAAAAGAGAAGCAGTTGAGGGTACTCAGCCCTATACTGCAAACAATATGTACTAAAAAAAAGAAACATATGAGTAAGAAAACCAGATTTGTATTCTTCTATCTTCCATGGGTGTGTTCCCCATCTCTAGTGTAAAGCCTTGTTTTCTGAAGTGTGTTTCTCCTCTGGTAGTCAAAACCATCTCTTTTATCATATGTCATGAAATGATAGCTCATTCTCTTGCCTCTAAGCTATCACACACATTTAGAAAGAAACTCATCAATATAAATGTTTGTGTCTATGTCTGATTGGTTTCTCATGTTTAAAAAGGAAGAAAAGGGAGATTGATTGCAGAGGCCATAAAAGTAATGATGCGTTTAATGAAAACATACATTTTATAGGAAAAACACGCTTAAAAATTACTTGTAGCTGCTGTGTATGAGTTAATGAAATTAAATGACCTTCAAAATTTTGCTAATTTGACCTCGGGTTTCCCTTTGAGCCTTCAGCCAGTTTTACATTTATTTGCATACATGACATTTATTTTTTTAAATTTGGTCTATCTCAAGAGCCTTCAGCTCTCCCCATTGAACAGTGTGGCTGCAGAGATACACTATAGTGGTTACATAGTATGAAAACCAGGCTGCTGTCTGGCTGGCTGGCTGGCAGGCTGTCCCTGCAGTAGCAGCTACCGTTCCTTCCCCCAGTCATTCACTTTATGGTGCTGCCATAAATTTTCCTTGAGAAAACAGCATCCCCCTAAATTGTCTGTTGCTAACTACTTCTTATCATATCAAAACAAAACCATAACCAGGTCCAGCCTGAAATGTGGCTGCATTTTTCTGCGGGAAATGACATCAGAAAGTCCCTATAGAAGTAAGTAGTAATATGCATAATTCCATCTTCAGATGAGCTGAACAGCTCTGGGATTGAGATAACATCCACTGTCAAGCTAGTCCATCTCTCTGAGGTAGTGCTTGTTCATGGAAAGGAACACAAAAAAGAACATAAAATGAAGACTTTGGTATGTTGTAAGTGTGGTGGTACCGATGGCATCCACCCTAATGACCACCCTCATGCCAACTGATACTGAAAGGCTCATGTTCACATTGGTTGAAAATATTCTTCTGTACAATGGATAAGTTGTCTCAGTACTACCTGGAATTTGGATTCTGGTTACGTAGCCCTTTGGGTTTTGAGCTGTAATCGTTAATTATAATAAATAAAATTAATTATTAATAATTGACTGTATTAGTGGGGTTTTGTTGTTTTAAGTTGCAAGTAAGTGCTGAGGAGGCTGTGTTGCAGCATGCAAGAATGGGTTTTTTTAGTGTGATTTCCCAGACACATGTTGTGCAGCCGTAGCTGTGGTATAAGCTGAGTGGGGAAGTTTGTGACCAGGATCAAACAGAACTGGGAGGTGGTGTGAGGTGCAGCCATGTGCATAATGTACAGGAACTAGTCCCCAAAAAGAAGTGTCTGCTGAACCTCATCTGGATTTATTCACCAGGGGAGTTGGAGCCCAAGGGTGAGGTAGCATATGCATGATGTGAATGTGCAGAACTCATCTCCCTGAGCTAGGACAAGTGGCTGTGACTTGTACATTGACTCTCGGGCAGGATGGATGTGGTACCACGTGCAGCACTAGGATGGGTCATATCCCTGCTGGAGCACAGACTGTGTCATGGCTCCCTGCATCACTGGTCTTTTACCCCCAAAGAACTTTCTCATTCATTTATGCTATAAAACACTCTTGAAACATACTTGAAACGTCAATTAAACTTACGAGCAAGTGAAAACTCTTGTCCCGAGAGTCCCTCTGGTGGTCCTTGGTTGTTGTCGACCCTAAAGTTATACCTGACTACTTGAACTTGATGTTTCCTCCCAAATTTGGAGCTGACTTGGCATTACTAGTCTGGTTCATTATTTTGTGTCCTCTTTTTGGTTAATGTTCAGCATGGTTTGCAGAATGAGAGTTGTATTTTTCCACCAGATGAGCAAATAGCTCTTCTTCTGGCAACAACCTGACACTTAGTATCTTGTCCGAGTAGTAATAAGAAAAATAGTAGGGATGAAAAATTTCTAGTGCTGAATGAAGGTAAATGTCTTGACCAAAAGACTCAGTTAGATGGTACCTCTCCAGCCACCAGTCTGGGAGGTGAATTTGGCTCTATACAGATACATATTAGGAGAGGCTAAAGTTGTCCTGAAATTTCAGCACAGCTGCAGATACCTAGGAGCTGAGACATCCTGCTTTTCTTCTAACCATGGCAACATCTGCAAATACCAGACAGATACCACAGTGTATTTATTGCAACAGGGAAACAGCAAAGAAAGAACTTGGAAAGGGTCTGAAATGGGAGAGGCAGATGTGCCATTCTCTTCTGTCTACCTGTTATGGCCTGAGGTGGCAAAGCCTCTGTGTATAGTCCTGTGAGCACCTAGCTCTCTGGAAGGTAGCCCCTCACATCTAAGTTCATAGACAGGGAAGGTGTATGCCATAAAAATCCATGAAAATCTCAACTCAGACTGCTGGTCGCAGAGAAATCATTAACTGGCAATTGAGGGACAGCATGAAACTGAAGCATATGTCTGATAACCCTTACTTATTGTATTCACCTAGCTTCAGACCACCA
The DNA here is from genome assembly GCA_024734555.1 of Trochalopteron elliotii. Classification (NCBI taxonomy): domain Eukaryota; kingdom Metazoa; phylum Chordata; class Aves; order Passeriformes; family Leiothrichidae; genus Trochalopteron; species Trochalopteron elliotii. The sequence goes on along the minus strand of JANPWX010000096.1, from coordinate 3,631,106 downwards.
GGCTCTTGGAAGACTAATTTAGTGCTGGGCTATACATATATAGATAGATAGGGTTTTTTTGAGGTGGGCGAAATAGAGTGGAAAGCCTTGTTTCATTTCAACTGAATTTAACATCTTTGAGTAAAATAGAAAGCTACCAATTGGCTGTTTCTTTCTCTATTTCTCTCTCATTCTAAGATTTCTTTATGAGGGAAAACACTAGATTGTTTTTTTAAGTGGAAACAGTGGTACTCATTCTCCTTTTAAGATGCATTGTAATGTCCTGGGACAGTGTTTGCAGCATATCATCACTATTTTACATTGCTCTAAAATGATAGTAACACCATTTTTGACAAACCTGTTTGCCTTTTTTTTTTTTAAGACAAGCCTTTGCAAGGGTTTATGGAAAGACAGTAACATTTAAAGTGTGGTCATAAACCACACGAAGGTCTTTATAATTCTACCACAAATCCTAGCTTAGTATTTATACTTAACTCTCCCCCTCTACTGGAAAATAGTAGAGGTTTCTTCTGTGGCTGCAGCATGCTGCTTTATCTGCAATTTGAGATGCACAGAGATGTCATTTTCCCTCAGGGAGATTCCGATATCACTTCTAAGCCTGAGGTCCCACCTGTACTGGGGGAAGAAACCAGTGGAAGTGATGCTGATAAATTCAGTGCAGGATGAAGTCTGGCCCCCTATTGTTTGTTTGCTCCACAGCTGCTCCCTACTGAATGGTTTTCTCTCATTTTACCCCTCCTTAGTCCTCTCTGAATGCCTGCGTCTTCCCTGACAACTTGCTGCCTTTGTGGCATTTGGGTTCCATCGAGTGCCTTCAGGCGAGCAGAGAATTTCAGATATTCACGATCAGTAAATTTCACTGTGCAAACAAAATCATAAATCCACAGTGCGTGGGCAGTGTTGTCACGTTTCAGGATGGAGCTGCTTTTGTTCCTGAGCTGCCTATCGAAACACAGCATGGACTCTCCATTCTCTGGGCTCTTTCATCTTCTGAGTGAACTGTGGACCTGAGTATTTTATTCTGGCACCCACAGAATTTACAATGCCTGTTTTGAAGCAGTCTTCCTGATAAGATGTATTGAGGAAACAAGGAAATAAAAGTAGACAAGATACTTAGTTCAGGCATTTTTCTTCACAGGCAATGAGATTGATACATTTTCTGGCTCTCAGAATAGGACTATAATCCTTTTAAGAAACTTCAGAACAGAAAGAGGCTGAGGCCCATCTAGGTCAATCCCCTCTAAATCTTCAGACACTATGTGATTATTTTTAAAATACGCAAAATATAACAAATAGTTTCAAAAATACTAGAAATTTACCAGAAAGTGCTAGAGGAGAGCTTTCAAGAAGCCCGTGCTTCAATATACCTGTATCAGTCTTTGCTATTGGTTTCTTCTTCATGTTATTGGGTGCAGACAAGTTTCTCTATAAAATGCTGTATAATAATTTTAGGCTAAAATTTGACCAAGACTCTACATGATAAATTCCATGTTGCTACAAAATAGCCACAAGCCACTGATTTCTGTCTTCTACACTACAATCTTCTTGTAATGCTGCAAATTATATAGTAATTACAGATTGGGTAACATGGTCTCTTCAAGCATTAGTACTCTGTAATTTGCAGTAGCAATTGGAGGATTTTTGTGTCTAGATTAACTTGTGTATTAGCAGAAAAGAGGAGTTGTAATAACATGATCAAATGTGGGAACTAGGAAGGAGGTTAGGGAGGTTTTTTGCCCTTTTGTGCATGTTAAATGTTTTCCCAGATTTGTTTCCAGATATGCCTGCTGGGACATAACACAGCTATTGGCTTTGCAGACTGATCTCAGAGAGGTCCCATGAAAAGTGGATTTTTGTTATGGATGTCCCCAGGGTGTTTTTGTCCACATTATCTTTGGCTAACACATATACTTAAGATTTCCGTAATTGTTTCCTTCTCTTTTTCATTATAATCACAATTTTTTCCTGTACTTGGACTTGCATCTTAGGCATAAACTCAATGATTTATTCAAGGTTTTTTCTGCCTCCTGAAACACACCTGATTCTTCTTTCCAGAGAGGGCTGAGCAGAGCAAGTCTGCAGACATCCTTTCCTGCTCTTTTCTCTCTTTGATATATTTTATTTGCTCCCTAATTTCTGGCAGGCTGTTTCCAGCTATATATCCCTATGTCTTCAGTAAAGGGGAGCTTCTAAAAGAGAAAGGAGGCTGGCAGACAAAAATGAATGACAAAGCTCCATTAACTTTGCATTGGTATATTGGATAGAGTAGGGACAGGTATAAAGCTGTTTTTTTGGCATCAGGAATACTCATGCAGAAAATACAATTAACCTTCTGCTTCCTCTGAAGGTGTTTGTACCCAGTGTGCCAACAGCTTCCCTCTGACCTCCCTGGTACTCGCAGGGAACATGTCTGTGTGCATAGCCTCAGATGAGCCCTTGGAAAGGTGCAAGGTACTATCATTCCAGTGAGGATGCTGTTAGACACACAGCTGGCTGGCTGCAGTCACCCAGGAGCAGTACTGGCACAGTCCCTGTAGTAAAGTTACAGACCTGATAATTATCTCAAGCTACTCAACCTTGCATGCCTTCAACATCTTGAGAAGATGAAGGCAATCTTAACCGTGAACTCCCACAGATTCTCACTCCCTTGGCAACTGTCAATGATATTGCTTTTCCCACCAGCTCCTTCCCAAAAACACCCACCTGAGAACATGGCTCCTGCAGGCAGCGCATGTGTTTGGGTGTGGAAGAGCCCATCTATTCACAGCCACAGCAGGCAAGGGGTTAGGTGCAAGCCAAGTAAGCCAGGCATAGCCAAGAAGGGTCACTCTTCTCGTGGAAAGCACAGTGAAATGCAAGTGCAGCACAATCCACACTGGCCACGTCAGGCACAGCCTCTGGCAGGCTCCATGTCCTTGCTGTCTGAGTTTTGTGGTTGTTCTGTGCCTGCACAGACAAGGGTAGTGCCATCCATCGTGCATGGGCAGAAACATGCAGCAACTGGAAGATGTAGATAGAGAAGGAAGCTCCTGTTCTCAGCCCTACATGTCACCCACCATATCATTCTCTGAGAATTGGATGTCTGAGATTCTGTTGCAGGAAACCCAGGGCACAGAATTTTCTTTTCCAGCCTAAGGTGATTTGGGGGGCGGTGACAGGGCTGCCTGTGCTGCTGACGGTTGAGTGACTCATAGCATGCTCCTACCTGGCAGGTGTAGATGTCTCCCTCTGGGTAGCTGGCACAAAAATTGTGGGTGTGGAAGTCTCCCACATATCACTCACTGCTGTTCAGAGCTGGATGTTGGTGAGGTGGATCTTGGCCTCCTGCAGGACATCAGTTGGCCTTTGAGCTGTGAGCACAGAAAGGAATGAGCACCCAGCAGGTTGCTGTCAGTTCTAATCTGCCTGAGGGTGGCCTCCTTCCCTAGGGCTTGGCTTTGCCTCTGGGGAGGTGCTGCTATGTCCCTTCTGTCTGGCTTTGGGGAGAGGACCAGGTCCATCTCTTCACAGCCATACATCCTGCAGCCTGACTCTGACTTTGGCCTCTGTTCTTGGGAAAGACAAACCTGTCTCCCAGTGCGCCAAGCTTGGACATAAGTCCTCTTTGGGAACTCACCTCTTGCAGAGCTGGAACTCCAGCCAGAGGCATTGCAGGTGTTGTCAGTATGGAGCCAGGCACAAAGGTCAGCTTCAAGTAGGGGCTGCCCTGGACAGTTCCAGCAAGGAATGTTGCTCCCATTCCAGCAAGGTGATGTTACTCCTCTGTGGACAGCACTGGACTGTTGGTGAACCAGCAGCTGCTCAATCTGATGCACTTCAGCCCCAGGGTCCAGCTCAGTGAACTGGGTGGTCCTGATCATCACATGCCACGAACCAATGTTCCTGGAAGGCAGATGGAGAAAGGGGTTGGAGGGATTAGAGCTATGAGCTGCAGCAGACCAGCAGTTCCCTACCTCTTCTGCTTCACAAGGCAGAAGCTCCAGGAATACTGGCTGGAGGCTGCTAGGAAGCAGTGGCTCAAGCCCAGCCTTCTCCTGAGCAGTCTCTCATCTGGACTCTGCAGTGCCCAGGCACTGGGTGTACTGTAAGGAGAGGGGATGGGAGCAGCACATGATACTACCAACAGGGCACCTGCTCATGTTGAGATGTCCCTATCCTCATCCTTACCTGGCCTTGATGAAGCAGTGGGCTGCTGTGAGGACCCACCACGTGCTGATGAATGACCTCCTGCACATACACCACTTGTCCGGTTGCCAGGGATGCTGATGAGCCAGGACAAGGTCCCTGGCTGGGGACCTGTGCCACCCACAATATGTGTCACTCCATAGTCATAAGCCATGGGGCCATATTCATCAGCCATGGACTGGAGTCCACAGGTCCCTCTGTAAACAGAAAGTCATCACTGTCCTGCTTGATGGCTTGCTGCCGCTCAGGCTCAAGGTCAGCTGTCTGCCCTACCCACCAGGAATTTCACGGAAAGCAAGGCAAGAGAAACTTGTGCCACATGTGTCCATCTACCTCAGCACCTGGATGCTGGCCAGGAACTGCAGCTTCCCAATGTGATGTGGCCAAGGGACACAAACAGGCACCTTCCAGGGAAACTACTAAATATCAGCCAAGCTCCCTTCCAGAGCCGGGGGCCACTTAGCCACAGTTGTCCCATGTACCCAGTACAGGCCCACACATAGCCAGGAGGATGAGAAGGCACAGCAAATACAGCACTGCCAGTGGCAAGAAATGATGGCTCCTCTCCCTCAGCACAGCCACTGCCACAGCTCCTCCTCATTGCCCACAGTACCCTCAGCTCCAGGGCTGATGTTACAGAGGGGCTGGTTCCAGGTCCCAGGCCTCTAAGCCTGGGAAGAGATGGGAATGGTGGATGGGGGGAGCAGCACAGAATCATAGAACCATAGCATGGTTTGGGTTGGAAGAGACCTTAAAAACCATGTAGTTCCAATCCTCCTGCCATGGGCATCTTGGGCAGGGGTACTTTGCACTGGGTCAGCTTGCTTGATGCCCGGTCCAAACTGCCTGGGAACAGTTCCAGGGATGGGGCATGCTTTCCTGCCCTGGGCAACGCATTCCTCTCTAGCTTTCCTCTGCTGCAGGATAAAGGTGTGCAGGGCCTGTGGCAGGCAGCCACACCTGGCTCTCTCCACTGCCTGCCAACAGCTTGCTGGAGAACCCCCCACATGGCATTGCTGCCACCCTGCTCGCTGCAGTTGTTTGCCACCAGCTCCTTCACACAAATAATACAGCTGAGAGCACAGCTCCTGCAGGCAGCATGCATGCACTTGGGAGTTGTTATAGATTATCCGTAGCCAATTTGATATAAAGTAATTTTATTATGCCATTTGAAATCAATCTGGGATAGCCACAATAAACACAACTTCGATCCCGAGGTATCGAGGTTGGGTGAACACAGGGACAGCCACAACAGAGCCAATCCCTCCCCGTTCACAAACTCTTAGGTTCAGGGTACAGCTTTTATACAGTTTTTCTTCCTTGAGGCAATTTCATTGTTAGTCTTTGTCCACTGTGCATATTCATACACTTCTTTATCTCACTGTTCGGTTTCTGAAAGGTTTTCCTGGCACAGTCGAGAACCTGAATCAGGTTCCTGGAACTGGGCATTGGGATGCTGATCTGTGCAATCTCCAGGCTCTCCCCACCTAGATCCATGTCAGGTGTTGATCATCGGAGAAGTGGCGGGTCCACCCTGGATGGACCAGGCATCTCCTGTTCAGTGGATCTTTTCTGTTGAAAATTTTGGCTCCACCCTGTGATTGTCTGAGATTCTTTACAGTTGCAAATGGCTTTCTGCTGTCAGAAATGCCTTTACAATTTTTTGGAAACCTAAACTTGTAGCACAGTTTTATTTTATAACATATAACATACTTGATACAGGAATTTAATTTAGAACATATATCACAGGAGTGGAGGAACTAGTCTGGTTACAGACATGGTGGGCAAGCAGTGAGGGACAAGTTCAGTAAAGCAAGCAGGCTCACCTTTCCTGTGTAGAACATGGTGAAACACAGGTGCAATTGTTGATAAGATGGACAATTTTCCTTTTATTCTTTGAAGTACAAAAATTAGACTGATTTTTTTTCTGTCATGTTTTATCTCAGTACAAGTCAATTCTGTCATGAATGTGTGGCATTTGGGCTTGAACATATAACATGAAAGATATCTCTGTCACTGCTCTATAAGATTACTTCTCAGCTACTGTCAGCCCTCTCTCTGAAGGACTAAATAACTGCTAAGTACTTCTCACAAAGAACAAGGCATAGAGAAAGCACTGATGAAAGCACAAGCCATTAAGAAGCATTTAGAAATATCTGATAAAATCTAGCTTTGCTTTTTGTGCCAGCTACACACAATTAAACAGATTAAATTAGGCTGCACTGAGCTCTGGGTGGCCACACCGGCTGCTTCTGATACCCAAGTTGCTTCTTTAAAGTTCACTCAGAAACTTCTACAGCCTAGTGTAGTTTTCAGTCTGCAGTGCTTTCCCATAGACTGATAATATTATTTCTGTGAATAAAACCATATGTAATCTCTGCTCTTCTCTAAAGTAAGATTAGAAGGTGCTTAAAATGTACACAGAAGCAAAGCACACCCATGATTAGCATCACCAGCTCCTTCCTCAACTGAGTACCTTTCTCTGTTTTCACAGCTTCCCTGGAGTCATTGCTAGAAGGCAGTCAACATGAGATCTTATCTATTTTAGTGCAAAGTGTTTCTATGTAAGTAAATAATGCTCCAAAATTTCAATTTCAGCTTAACAGAGCTAAACTCTGTAACAGCAATCCCCCTGGCAGTGCTACCACCTGGGCTAAGTGCCCTCCCTGTGTCACACACCAGGCTGATACATCAGTACAGCTCCAGGCACCCAGGAACCCACCCAGTGGGAGCAGGCTCAAAATGACCTTAGACTGCTCTAGATGACTCACTGATGCAGCTTAGTAGAGTATGAAAATGCCAAAGATCCCTTTCTACAATGTGAGCCTCAGCTGCTTTAAAGTGCCTGCCAGCACAGGCCCACAGAAGCTTGATACCTTAGCTGCATTCTACTTTCTGTCTAATTTACAGTTTGAATTTTTGGAGACTAAGACAGTTATGGCAAATCATAATAGGCTTTTCAATGAACTGTCTGCAGCAATCCCTATCTGCTGCTAGAAAGTACAGAACAAGGCAAAAATTGAAAAAAAAAAAGAAACCATAAAATCTTTTCTTTCCCTCATCCAGTATGTTCTTGTCATTGCCAGTCCAAAGACCCAGAGCTCCCAGGCTTCCTCAACTCATCTTTCAGCCTTCCTGGAGAATGATGTTCAAAAAAGTGGACCAGAAATAGGTATGGCTTTCTCCATTGTAAAGCATATTTGCTCTTCATTTCACTCCTTCCTCTCCTTGCCACATCAAAATGAACCCTCTTGGTATATGATCAGAACTCTTAAATATGGCAGAATCAGTCGTATTTTCCATTGCAGTGTCTCTGCTATGTGTAAATGTATGTATACACTACAAACCTCCTGAAGATCTTTAACCAAAAAAAAAAAAAACCTAAAAAACCACATGCATTTAAAATAGCATCTAAAAATTAACCGACTGATGTATGGATGTATACAATTAACATGCTCATATATAGCTATTATTCTACTCCCACCTTGTATCATGCCCTTTTAATGTTTTCAGTCAGAGCAAGGAAGACAAGACACATGCAAAGAAGAAAGAATGAAAGACTTGGGAAAGAGGTAAAATCTCTATTTGCAAGCAAATTAATCTTTTTGATCACCTGAATATTTTAGTGTCTCTTTCAAAATTTTTTAGAAGTGCCCGGTTTTCAGAGAGCACCTGTCCTCCCATACTGATGGTTACCTGAAGTGTCAGTGCCAGCTGAGCATCTGTCAGTGTTACAGCAGCCCTCTTGTTAGAGGGTAGAAATGAGCTGAGACACAGACTTCCTGTTTATCACAGCATGAAAAGGGTCCTGGTTTATTCCTCTTTACAGCTCAGCCATCCTGGCTCCAACTATTCACTGGCTCTGGCAAGCTCCTACTGTAGGTTTCCCTTGCAGCCTCTGACTGCTGGTTATTTCCTGCTAAACCATAACTGCAGGTATTAGTTTGCAGACTCTGACTGCAGGCTTTTAGCTAGCTAGACTATGACTACAGGTTGCAACAACAGGCTCTAACTGCAGACCCAGATTGACCTCACAGCACTGATTCTCTCTCCCCAGGGTCATTCTTCTTCATGATCTCCTCTCTTCCTTAAGGTTCCTCCTCCTTCGTAATTCCTCTCACTAGCTAACCCATTCCCTTTTATCACACTTATCCTTATTGCATACAGCTGTGACCCATCAGGCAAGGCTGTATTGGGTAATTAACACAGCTGTTACTCATCAGGCAAAGTCACCTGTATTCCCTTCTCCTACATGCCAACCTTTGTTATTTTGGGAAATGGAGACCCAATGGTTTTACACTTCCAATTGTCAGTCTCTTTCAAGGAGTTGGTGAACAGTTTGCATGTGCATTGATTTTACTGTTTGAATAGCTACTCCATTCTTATGGTAAACCTCAGTGAGAGGTTGAATTTCTGGTATGGTAATAACTGTCCATATAAAAATGAGAGTTCAATACATTTTAAAAGAGAGACATTTTTAATAATTGATGAAGGCACAATATTCTGAGTATGTCGTAAAACTACCAAAGGTCACACATGGATTTTCTCCCTCCCTTTCTTTCCTTCCCACCTTTTTGTTGTTGTTGTTGTTTTCCGATGCCTATACAACTGGATTTTTGATACTATGAGGTGGGTAAACTTCAGGGGTGGAAGGTACTTAAAAATTACACCACTTAATGCTCAAAGAAGCCTAGTTTTTCTCAGCCCTTTTTTTCCTATGAAAATTTGTGGTCTGCCACAAAAACCCTCTGCAATGTTATAGGCTGGGGACAGTGTGGCTGGACAATGCCCAGGCAGAAAGGGACCTGGGGGTATTGTTTGACAGCAGCTGAACATGAGCCAGCAGTGTGCCCTGGTGGCCAAAGCCAACGTCATCCTGGCCTGTGTCAGGAATGGTGTGGCCAGCAGGAGCAGGGAGGTTATTCTTTCCCTGTACTCAACACCAGTGAGGCCACACCCTGAGTGCTATGTCCAGTTCTGAGCCCCTCAGTTTAGGAAGGACATTGAGATGCTTGAGCGCGTCCAGAGCAGGCTGCGAGGCTGGTGAGGGGCCTGGAACACAAACCCTGTGAGAAATGGCTGAGGGAGCTGGGGGTGTTTAGCCTAGAGAAAAAGAAACGCAGAGGTCTCTTATCACTCTTAACACTCTCTACAACCTCCTGAAAGGTGGCTGTAGTCAAGTGGGTGTTGGTCTCTTGTTGTTGATGCTGAGCAACTAGTCTGAATGGGATATATTCCTCATGCTGATTTAAATTTTACTAGAGAAATACAGACCTTGGATAAGCTACATGGTTGTTGGCTTTTCATTTCAGCCTGTTGCAGCATCCTGACTGTGTGTATAAATATTGGTATCTAGGATAGATGTTAAGTACAGAGTAATATTTTTTAATTCATACAGTTTTGTGGTATTTTGTCTTACAATGAGGTTGAGACATGTTTCAACTCTAAATCAATTCCCAAACAAAAAATAATTAAGAGTACTTAAAAACTAGTTGGAAGTGTTGATCAGACTCTTCAATTAATTAGGAAAAAATCAAAGAGATGATGGAGCGTGTGTTGCAGAATCACAAGTGACTGCACCAAATAAGCTCAAATCAACAAAAAGCTAATAAGAAATCAAATAATTATCTACAATATACTCTTGAAAGACAAGAGGAGTACAAAGTATCTACCATTTTCAAAACAGAAGGAACTGAAACAGTAAATACTTGAATACTTCAGCATTCTTCCCTATCTGAAGAAGTGAATCTTTTATAAGAATGAAGTTGAAAGTTTTACAAGAATGTGTATTTGTTAATTAAAAAAAAAAAAGGTAAGCTGAGAAAGATGGTGTTTAAGTAAAGATGGTGATTAAATACTTTTTGCATGTTGAAGTATATGAGGGGGATTGTAATTGTGTCCAGACTGAGGGAAAAACTATTATCTTGTTGAACATCAGAACTGACAGCAATTCTGAAGAAAATTAGAGCTTTACTACTGGGATTAAAGTCCAGGGTCCGTCTGTATGTAGAACAAAGTAGGAGCTCAGTCTGAGTAGGAATAAGCTGGCAAAAGCTTTTATGGAATAAACAATGATCACCCACATTTTTAACAAACTGCCAGCTTATAAAAAGTATCTCTCATTTTTATTTGGCCTATTAACAGCAATACATCAAGAGGAAATAGCTCCAAATTCCAAATATAAAATGCAGATCTAAATCCTGCCTGAATGTCCTATCCAATACAACAGCAAGTGAGGAAATAAAATCCCGACTGAAGCATGGGGATAGCAAGAGAAATGCACCTTTGCTTCACTGCATTAGCACAGGACTACCCCCTTGCCTGTAAAAAAATCCTGCTGTGGTAAAGTATCTCTGTTTCTGAAAACCCTAACGGAAACAATCTTTGGAAATCATGACAGAGAGTAAAATTAATGATATACACATATTATTTTTTTCCCTCTCTGGTCTCTAATAGACAACATTTTTGGAGCAGAAGAAAAATGTTTTTGTTTCCATGGCGACAATATCCACTCCTCTCCTTTGTGTCAAACCGTGGTTTCTGAGCATATTTATGAAAATTGAGATGTGGGTAACTCAGAATGATAAAGCCAAGTGCAGCAAATTTTCAACTAAATAAATATTTGTATTCAGTCTTTGGCTGAATCCTTTGGCTTTGAAAATTTTCAAGGTCAGGATATTTGTTTGCTGTGTTGATAGCATTCCCATTAAATACTTTGTCCTGTTCACAGGAAGAATTCTTATTTAAACATGTCTTGAATGTTGCTGATGCTACCCTTAAATAATTGAAGTAATAAAAGTAGCAAGCAACACTGCGTAACATCTTTCAGAACAGCAAAGAATGCCACTGTAGCTCTTGAGGACTTAAGGCAGCTGGTATATACAGCATACAAGAATACATGCTGGAGGGTCAAGTCTTTAATTTATAAGTGGCTTCAAGGTGTCCTTCTTCTCACAGTGGGTAATGCTAACTGTGCTGTCAAAGTTCAGCAGCAGTCTGTGCAGTAAAATGTTGAACTGATCTGCTCGGGCTGTGCTTTCTTCTTTTCAATTCCTTCTCAGTGCAAACCTCTCAGCTACAGATTCAGTCTCTTTCTTGCCTGTTGGACTTGTTTCTCTCTGAATAATTTCTTTACACTCACTGGGCCAGACTTTCAAGTCTTTGCTCCAGAAACATTTGTTTGTAGAAGATGAAAAGGTTTTAACAAGAGAAATGGAGACCTGCACCAATATGTACACCATGGTAGAACTTGGCTGTATGAAGCTGTATATTGATGCCAAGCCTCAGCTTTAAAAAAAGAAATGAAGTGTTTTTATTGGAGTCATTTCAACCCAAAGCAACATATGGTGGTTTACGTTTTTTTTTTTGATGGGAATTGAAAAAAAAAATAACCCACTGTTATCAAATTTAAAATATTACAGGAAATGCTCAATGATGACATTTTCTCATTTAAAACATGCAGACAAAAAAATTTCTCTGGTAATTTTTTCTGTAACTTTGAAGAAGTGATTTGAATAGACAAGTTGTAAACTATTGCAAGGACTAGAACTTCAGATTCAAAGGGATGCCTCTGTGTTGCCCTCCTGTGTGCATTACTATTTATGTCTGTGTCCGTGGGGAGCACACTGTGTACACTGTGCCTGCAGCACAACGTACAAGCAGCCTGTGTTCAGAGGACTCTCTTTAGGGCCACAACACATTGATTAACTCAGCTATAGGTGCAAGGTGATAAAGAAAACCCATGTGGCTTTTTTACCTATCTGTGCTCCTGCCAGTTTTGTGCTGAAGCATGACAGCCCTGCAAGCACTGTGGGTGCTGCAGAGAAACTGGTTAGAAAGTGTGAAGTGGCAGGCAATGGGAGAGACAGACTTTACTTTCCTTAGTCCTTAGTCCTTAGTCCTTAGTCCTTAGTCCTTAGTCCTTAGTCCTTAGTCCTTAGTCCTTAGTCCTTAGTCCTTTACTTCCATTAGTCCTTTTCACCTAAGAGTTTTTTTAATATATAAAAAAATGTTCTATTTTGTTCTTATATAAATGTTCTTATTTGTCAAATCCAGTACTGACTTCTGAATAAACACCATCTGAGAATGTTACAGTGCTTGCTTAGACCAGATAAAGACCATATAGGTTGAACGAAGAAACCAAAAAGGTTCTGTTCCAGGTGCCCTTCTCACAGCCAGCTTTTCACAGGTGGCTGCTCAGCATGCTAAGAGATATCTGGCATTTCTAACATTGGGTATAAGGGAAATGCCACAGTTATAATTCTAGGGAGTGTGATGTTTTCTGCATGCACAGCTCCTGATGTCAGGCTATTAATGCCTCTTTGAGAATAAAACTACTTTTAACTGTTGGCAGGACTGGAATCCCTGTTAGGGCTTGTCTTGATTAGCACAATAGCTGTGTTTCACCTCAGGGTACTATGTATTTCAGGTAGCCTGAGGTGAAAATACAAGTGAAAGCATTGCACTAGGTAACTGTGCACAAGGGTGCAGATTTTACCTCCACTGTGGGTTTAGCTTAGAATATGTGATGCATGGTAGAGGATACCCTGAGGTGAAAAGGGAAGTTTTGCTGGCAGGGAGTTGGAGGCCTCTTTCCTGCTTCTTTTTTCAGAAAAATGGCAGAAGCTTTGCTCGTTCCCTTCTGCTGTGATTCCTTACATGTGCCCATTTTGTAGTATTTTGTGTTAGTACTGAAAATGGATCAGTGAGAAGAAAATACCATGGGTGCAACATGATGGATGCAAAGAACCTCACAGCCGAGTTGAGGCACTGAATGAAGAATTACAACTGCATTTTACCTCAAGGCATAAAACTCCTGAAAAATGTGAGTGTGTAATCGAAAGGCTATTGCTGACACAACCTTAACTTGAACATTGCCAATAGTCATGCTATCACTTTATATAGCAGTTTAATGGCCAGCTTTTTCCCTTGCCAGTGGGAGCACAGCCAGTTGAGGTGATTGGGTTTGCATGCTATAAAGCAGCTCAACCTTGGAATCCGTTGATGTAAAAACACTCATTCTTCATTAGCCAAATTTGAAATAATGGACTGAAAATAGAAGCGTGTGACTTGCATGTTGAATTTACACTAGTGCTGTGTACATATGATTGTCACCTCACCTCCAGAGTTTAATGGACTTAATGAGCAGTTAAAACGTTTTAGGCAGCCTGCAATGGACATCTGCGGCATCAGTCAACAGCTGCAGCTGGCAGTGTGTTCTTCAGAGTGACCCACGTGCAGCAGAGCCTGGCCTGCAGGAGCTGCTGCTTTTTATAGCTCAGGCAGTGCTCCTCAGCTTGCTCTGTTTTACTGTGCCATCAGAACCAAACAACCTGCTTCCTTCTGAGATGCAATAAATACAATAATAATCAAATGGCATTTCTTTAGCTATTGATTTTCTCCCTTGCCTGAAATCATCGGAAGCTGGGGTTACAGTCTAAAGGCTATTCAGCCGTTTTAAAGAATATTTTGGCCTTCATATCAGAAAAAGTGCATTGGATTTGGGCTATCAGAATGCTTTGTGAATGAAATACGTTGAAATTATATGACATTATGAATTGATGAAAATAAAAGAGCCATTTACATAAATGCATAACCTGCATAAATAAACCAGAATGCATATGACACAACTATTTTTAAATATATATATATTTATATACTTACATATAGTATATAACAAGTATTATATTATGAGCAAACCTAAGTGCACCAGTTTCAACTTTACTAATATGATTTTCATTTGAGTCTACTCCTAGTGAAAATGTCAGAGAAGTGGACATGTTTTCAAATTTCAGTTTAAATGTGTGTTTCTATCTGAAAAAATATTTTTCAGCTCACCTTAATCCAATTGTACAAAAATCCAATTGTAATTCTTTCAGGGATTCCTAGCCAGGATCCTTGAAATAAATGCATCACATAGGAGTGAGCACTGTCTGCGAGCTGCTATTTTGCTTCCTAGCCTTAATTGCTTTTAGAGACTTTGGAAATGTCTGGGATGACATGTGAGTGTATTCAGCACAGATACATAGGATGGGGTCTCTGTCTACCCAGGAATTAAAAAGCTGGAACTGTCTGAAAAGTGGGTGGTGAGAAACAGACTTTCAATCCTCCTACCATGTTTAGGTACTGACTTAACTGAGGGTTTTTTTTCTAGGAGGAAGTTGCTCTAGAATTGGGATTTATAGATAATCATGGACAGAGAGGTGCAAGCAGACAGCAACTTAACTCTTCTGAATGTTGTAGGGCTTAACTGCATCCCTCAGGGGCCCCCTGCTCTCACCCTGCCACTATTGCAGCCTGAGATGTGTGACTGCATCATTAAGTGCTGCCAGGGATGCACAGTCACCATGCACATCTGCCCTGGAATGCCAACACCAATTCATTCTTCCTTTTCTTTTGTTCAGCAAGAATCCCAGTGTGAATTAAGTTACAACAACTGTATTTAAAAGTGGAAATAAGAATGAAAACAATACAACCCCAAATCTGTATTGACTTTTTTTCTGCCAAGCATATCCAAGTGGAGATTTGACTATATTTATGCAAATGCAGCTTTAAAGAAGCTTTTCTCTTAGTCTTAATTACGAAAATCCTCTCAAATCAGTCCACAGTGAGTTATGTTGATGTTTTTCATAACTGAGACAATTTGAGTTATCTTGAAAATCTTCAGCTGCCTTCTGTTGGATGCCCAGAAGACTTTGCTGCAGCTCTGTTCAGGGTCAATTGTTCCTTAAACTTCTTTTAGACTCTGTTTGACATGACAAGCAAATCAATCTTTCCAATTCAGAAGCTGATGAAACTCAACATTTTATAAAGCGTTGCCATGAGAGTAGATGGCTTTCAGACCTATTCAATGTCACTTTACACAGCTAGGATTTCTACAAATGCAGAATACTCGCCTCCCTGAGTCTGTTGAACACAAATAACCAGATCAAGCCAAATAATAAAACATCCTTTTTATAAAGAAATGATTCTGTGGCATTTTTTAGCTTCTCTCTCTCTCTCTCACTTGGTGTATACATAAATACACATGCATGCAAACACACTTTGCATTTAAAAGCCAGCAGGTGACTACATATATATATGTACTTCACTGGGCATAACCAGTAAATGTTATACAGTGTGCAGTTTTAAATGAGATCACATGATAAATAATTATTTGGACTTAGTTGACCCATATTATTTTAGTGGATTTTTCCAAATAATAGCATCAGATGGTAACATAAATTTATAACTTTGTCTTAGTACATGAGAATTTCCTCACCTGTCTGTCATTAATAGTAACATCTCCATGCTTAGTGAAACAACTTATGACCATATTTTGCAAAGGTCATTACTGGGCAATTCCTTCTGGGCTGATCTCTGAAACAGTCTCTTTCCTGATAAAGTAATGAGTGAAATTTTGGTTCAGGAGGACTCCATTATTTGCAGTGAGTACTTGCTTAAGCTTCAAGATGTAGGATGTGATGCAGGCTCATGAATGCCTGTATGAGAAGGGGCTATGTAGAGCAACATATCAAAATTGCCTCCTAGTTTTTGGTGTGTAATTGTGGGGAATCCAATCAAGCAGAAATATATTACTGTTTGAAAATTAGAAACTTTTAAGGCATCTCAAGTGGTGCACTAAAGGTGCCTTGTGTATCAGTTATTTCCTCAACAGAAGTCTGAGGGAACTCTTTCCGTAATTCTGCAAATAGCTCAGCCATCAGAAAGTGTATCTAATGCACTATAAAATTCTATGCCTTATTTTTTTCTCCATTAGCCCATCAGTCAATGAGAACTTCTGCTATCCTGTTTTTCATGTCAGATTGAAATGTGAAATGTAGATCAACTGGTCCTATGATGACTTGCAACCACAGTCATGGGAGTTGTTTGGACTTGTCAAGGTTTAGTTTAGAATGTAATTTGTTTTTTGGTGGTTTTCAAAAAAATTATGAAGAAATACGAACTCATAAAAGGATTTCTGTGAAAAGGACATATAATTATAGTATTTCACCACAGTATGCAAAGCTTACAAGGCTATTAGTAGGTGTTTTTTCATAATGTTGGATGTCATTGGGAGTGTCTCAATACTTTCCACTATTGAGTCTTAACCAACTCAGTAAATCAGGGCAATTTTTCATTTGCGAGGATGCTTTGCTACATGTTAATTGTCACTAAACTTGTAACAATATTCTTAGATAATGGATGGTTTTGATGCAATATAATTCTTCTGAGAACCATCAGAATTCTACTGTTAAAATCAATAATATACCATTTTTATAATTTATTTATTCCACTTAGTAAAACTCTGACAAAACATGCCTATTGTTTAGGTTTCAAATGTGGAAAATAGTGTTATCTGGTTACTGAATTGTGACACAGGAGAAGATAGGGAAGTTAACTTTTCTTCAACAAGATCTAAGGGACTTCAGCATTTTTAATATATCTCCTGTGGTATTGACTGAGAGAATGAAAATGAACACAGATAAAAAACCCTAAGCCAATGACAGTGATCTTGAGAAGAATGATGCAATACTAAATTTATAATGTTAAGGTTACAATTTAGTGAATTCTCTCAGATGCACTGCAAATGATTAAATATTCTTTTCCCCTTCAATAAGTTATTGAAAAAGTGAAGGGATTGTAAGATAATACTTGGCAGAAAGACTTTTGAACACAATTAGCTGTAGTAGTTACATATTCTCAAGTTGTCTTTATCCATATGCTTATAATTTACAAATTTGTCAGACCCAATAACTCAACGTCCAGAGGTGCTTACATTCAGTATGTATTTAAATAGAGTTATATCTGAAAAGGGCTTCAACTTACTGCTGTACAGAGAAGTCATCAGGAGGCTTCAGATCAATTTCTGTTACAAAAATTCTGTTATTGTACTGCCATTAATTCCTGTTACACTGACCTTTATGACATAGCTTTTCATGCTTGAGAGACTATTTGGATTCAGCAGAATTCGTTCAGCTGCCTTTCTGCCTCTGGGTTATAAAAGAATCCTATTTAAATATATGAAGTAAATCCTACCTTTTTGTCCAGATAGGAGGAAAAGGAAATGTTTAAAACCTAGCCAAGTTTTACACTTCAAATTGTACAATAGCTCATAATGAGCAGCTGAATCAGTATAAAAAAACTAAAATTAAGGAAGTGTTCATATAATCCAGTCTTAGGCAGTGGATATGATCAACTTATTATCCAAACTCTTCCTATTGTCAAGCCCTTCAGAGAGCTCTGATTTACATAGTCTGAACCACCTTCAGAAAAAAAAGCCTGTTTCTCTCTCCACTGCCTATTGGCCAGACTTGGGAAAGAATAGTTTTTTAAATTAAATGGCTAAAAATATGTGGTATCAATAACACTTTCATCACAGGACAGACTCATTGCCAGTCTTAAAATATGTGCCTCAATATGTGCATGAGGTGGAACTGGGCATCTTTTTCCAAATTTCACAGAAATCATGTAGCATGCCAGAATGATGTGGAGGATCCAGAATTTATCATCAGATCTGTGGTGGATTAAACAATATATTGTGGTTTTAAAATGTTGTTTATTTGGCAATTCTGAAAAATTTACAATTAAAACATGCCTTGTTTATTCTTAAGGAGTGCACATCAAAGCTGGGCTTGCCAGTGAAGCAAATGAGCTCAACTCTCCTTCCGTCAGCATATTGCTTGGGGTTGCATTGCTCATTTGACATCCTATGGTGGAGGAGTAGATCTGCAACCTTCTCTTCATTTTGAGGGTTTCTGTAGGTTTGGTACCTTTTTCACCTCTTTTTTCCCCTTTGGTCACTGTCTGGTGTTTCTCAGGTGTGATGTTTGTTGTGGGTTCTTTAGTTTGCATTAAACACATAGATGCGCTCTTAAGAATTTGTTGGGCTCAGTTTTAGCTGAAGAAACTTGAAAAGTAACAAAAAAGCAATACTATTGCTTAAAAATTGTATATATAGCACATGTAGGTGGGAATTTATACACTGAGTGTTTGCAGCCCAATTTCTGTCATGACCAAAACACTCTCACTGAGCTAATTACTGGTTTCAGTCTTTGTTTATTGTTTTTCATTCAAATTATTTTGTTCAGAAAGAATTGATTTTTTTTGTTGTTACTTAATGAGATGTTGATTTGCAAATAAATGTTAATGACATATCAAATCTACACACTGCAATTCCTTAATTTAATATTTTATTTATTAAAATGCTAAGTGATATTTTTTGTTCATTGTCAGATGCTTGAACTTTTTCTTTGTGTCAAACTTCTGTAAATGTAAATAGACATTTTATTAAATTGGAGTTCTATTTAATTGCAGAAAATGTGTATTTTTATTTATTAATTAAATACAATGAATTTTAATAGATTGTTCACATATTTTTAAATTAAAAGACTTTGTACTATGAGATAATTGATTTATTAATGAGAAAGTAGTTGTTGTAACTAGTGAATTAATCAAATTGCTTATGATTACATCTCCCTCAAGACTTCAAAATAATTAGCATTTAGTCCTTCACTGCTTGCCTTTTTTTTGTAGATTGTATGTGGAAGACAAAGTTTAGCCTTTTAATCCCACTGAGTTTTATACTTTGTATGAACTAAATACTGTACAGAACTGCTAAACCAGAATAAAGGGGAAAAAGCATTTTTCAGCACTTGAAAAATTGCTGCTAAAATAAACACTTACATGTGAGGTTTACACATGATCTCACCTGATGTTACCTATCAGTTTCCTAGTATTATCTTTCATAAGAACTTAGCTACAAAAGTGTTTTTCTTGCATGTTGATTTCAACTACTTAAACATTTTAAACAATTATAAGGGGACTAACCATAATCATTATTGCAAATTTGACCTTTGAAATATTTACTTATTTTTTTAGTTATTTCAATCTTTTTGTTTAAATAACATTCTCTTAGACTTTAGTTCCTGAGTGGTACTTGAATATGTCTAAAACCACATTAATTTCTTTCTTCTTCAGAGAGTATAGACTAAACCAGAATAATTTATAGGGTGAGTTTTGTTCTGAGGGTGTTTGAAAAGCAGCTCAAAGAGACCAAAGCAATTTTGCCACAATACTCTCAGGTACAACTACAACTCCCTAAGTACATAATTGAAATTGATTCAATGTGAAATCAGTTGAATAGGATTGATTCCTATTGAAATCAAGGAGACCACAGAAATAAGTAACAATTAACTGCTTCAGTCAGGGTGACAAATCTTTAGTTCCTAGCTGTACAAACACAGAAACTGAATGCTGTATCAGGAAAGAATGCTAATGTATATTTTTTCTTTTGAATGCAGAAACTTATTCAGAAAACACACTTCTGGATGAACTAAGACTAAAAGAAGTAGAGTTTTAACATGGATGCAGCTATGAAAAGCAAAGTAATGTGCTCAACAGTTCCTCTTGTCATTTTGAGGAATTTTGTCTAATCAGAACTTTGTCTAAGTTCTGATTTTTAATGATTACACTCTGAATATAATAAGAATTCTGAAGAGAGTGTGTGTGTGTAAAACTGTCACAGGTAATTATCATAGTAACACCTCTTGCATCACAAGTTATTTTGAATGAGGGTGCAGAGCTATTGTGCCACTAGATGCTGCTCTAAGACAACATCTAACAAAAGAAAAATTCTAAAATCCATGCAGTCTCCAATATTGCATCAATCACCACAGTTCTGTTTAAAAATAATTTACAGATTAATTCTTAAGCTTTAGAAGCAAGTTCCAAAAATTTAAAAAAAAAGGAGGAGGGGGCAAGCACACCATGAACTGATAGTAAAACTTACAGTATCATAGCTACTGCATTTCTGGGAACAGAGTCTGAATAAGAAGGCTATTTTATCAGAAACCTTTGGTTTTATAAGACTGTCTTGTCTAATTCTTAAAGAGCTTTCTGTTAAGCAAATTCACATGCTTCAAAGAAGCAGAGCATAAATTTCTTAAGTCTTTCTATTTCAAAATATGAGATTTGTGCCTGCTTGAGGTTAGTGGTTAAACAAGTTTGGTTTTGGCTGAACTAACATGGATCCTTCACGGTGTTAGGTAACTTCATTTTGCTGCATGGGCACTTAAAAGTTAAACAGAAGAAATGTTAATTAGGTCAATATGAAAATAAATCTGCAGAGCTGTAAGAACAGGCTTGCACAGTGTGTACTGAAACAGGTGTGGTTTTAGTTTAGGCTTGCAGTAATTCACTTGCAGAAACAAATAGATTAATAAAAGAGACAGAAAAACCTTTGAAATGAAGAGAATTGGTTCTTATGGGAATCAGTGAAGGTTGGGACCAAGGTCCTTAGTAAACTAATTCAGAATGAGAGGTGATATGTATGTGGAAGGTTTTTGCTGTACAACAGGCTAAAATGGCAGCAGAGCAGATGACACAGCCAGATACTCCCTGGAGTGAATACTCAGTTTTCCTTTGACCCCACTGAACAGCTATGTGTATGTTCAGCTTTCAGTAGTCACATTGTTTAGACTTCAGAAATTTTCTCATCTATACTTGATTCTCCCAGCTGAACAACATACAGATATGATACAAATCAAAGACACGTTATTTTTTATAGAAAATATTAGTAGCTCACTGATTAAGAATGAAGTGGGCATTGAGAGATCGTTAACACTGTGAAATGGATTTCTGACATTTTAGAAAAGCAGCATGTACCCTTTCCTTTAGCTCTGTGGTGGGTCTTAAATGAATAAAGTCTTTCCTGATCATTTTCTTTTTGCATTTGGAGGTGATATATTCTACCAGTTATACTCTACAGGAAATGGTTGAAATTAGTTTTCATTATTTCATTTATACTGTACTTGCCTGTAAGATTGCAGCTTGACTTCATTATAGCATCAGAATCCGTAGAAGCATTTTTTAAAGCCAAACACTTACAAATACGTAATTTTAAAAAGAGTTTCAGTAAAATAGCATTAAAATACAATTCTTTTTAATGCTGTCTAGATGCAGTTGTCCATGTATAGTGAAACAATCAAAAACTCTCAAAGATCTATTTTACAATAGTTTTCCAGTCAATAAGATCCAGAAATGCTGTGTACTGTATTAAGGTGTTCAAGTTACATTCTGCACATCTGTTATTTTCTTCCTTTCCTCAGGGCCCGGGGAGTCACGTGCATGTGCACACACACAGGACCGTATACCAAGTTAAGAGCTAATAAAGATATCAGCCACTGCTCTCTGTGATGAGCTGTGACATATAACACAAAGCATCCTGCCTACTCCTGATATTGTCATTTTCTGTAAGTGCTAGATTATCTTCTGTTTTTATTAGCTAATTCATCAGCACCTTGCACCCAGGAAAAGACTCAATAAAGCCAATTAATTAGGCTGCCCTTTTAGGCACCAAGGAGGGAGCAGTACAAGAGCTGTCTAGGGCCACAACCCTGTGCAATTTGCACTATTTCCAAAGCCTAATTAGCTAAGGTCTGGTTTTGAGGGGCAAACAGTGGAGAAATATGGAGGTTCTCAGCTGCTTGCAGGGCCCATGTAGCAGGGTTTGTTTCAGTAAGGCAGCTCAGCAGCAGGACACGTGCCTCCTGGGACCCCTGCCAGCCATGACAGTGTGCAAGGGGAGGGAGAGGACAGAGGCATGGGCTGCCTGTGAGCAAACCCAGCTGAGGGACAGTCATGCCCCATTTTCCAGGGAAGCAGTAAAAACCACTAAGGAGATTTCTCCATCTGCACAGCTATTACGAATCAGAGACAATGTCTGTATTTTCAGTAGATATATAAAGCTACTGTGTTTGAGATTTATTTCTGGATGGTAAAAATAGTTTTGTCTCCTTCTGGGCTGAGTGCATTAGATGGCTTTCTTGTTTCTGTGATTCAGTAACGGTGTCATTCTTTACAGACATAATGTGCATATTGCTGACATCGTTCCAAAAAATAGATGGCCCAGGGCCACCTTTGGGGAATTCTCTAAATGAAAGAATCGGAAATGATTGTCTCACACTGGGTGTTGAAGCACTCTCTTTGCATGCTGAGAGTGCTAAAAGAGGATCTGGAACAGTCCCTGTGCATGTATTTACACAACAGACTATTGCTGCTTTGAGGTGTCAGCCCAGTGGTTCACTAATGTTCACTCTTAAAGGCCTTCCGTGTGCATTTACCTACCAGAGTTTGCACTGTAAAAGGCCTCTAAATGATTGTGCACCTCTACTGGAGAGGATGTTAGCACGCTTTCAGGAGCAGGGATGAGATTTTGCTTCTGTAAACGATTGCCCCCTCACAACTATGGGAGCAACATGGGACCCTGCTTGCTGGAAATTCTTTCTCCTCTGAAATCTGAATGTAGCAGAAAGAGTATGTGCTGCCTGCCACAAGTTATGTCTGCACCTCAGAAACATTGGAAACCTTTCCCCTTTCTTTTCTCCTTCCAGCAGAGAAGTGCTTCAGACAGCATGGAAGCTTTGGATGGATGGGCGTGCCATGGATTAGTTATACGGAAGGTACTGTGAAAAGAGTTAAGAAAAATAGTTTCATATTTATATCCCGGGCCCATTCCTTCCCCTGTCATACCAGGAGGGAAGGGGAGGTAGCACAGTTGTGTCTGCACAGCAAAGGCACAGTGACCTGTCCTGGAGGCTCTATCTCTCATGGAACAGCCAGCGTGGGGCCAGTGGTCATGAGCTTCCTTTGCCCACCATTTCACCGTCTGGGAAATGGTGCCTTCCTGGAACTGGTGGACATTCTGCTCCAGCTCTGCCTGGGCTGCACTTTGGGGTCACTGTCCCTGAGGGGCTGCAAGGATTCTTACATGGTGGCTTGTCTTGTCCTTTATGAAATAAGGAAATGGCCTGGGATAAGGGCCGTTTAGTTATCTAACAAATCTGCACTTCTCTGTGAGATCCAGGACTTGGTGTGGTCCTGGAGAGCAAATGGTGAGCTGAAGAGGACAGGATAACTGAAGGGCAAACAGAAAACAACCTGCTCAGGCACCTTGATTCTGCTGCCTCCCTCAGGTCTGACTTGGATCTGCCCTCCAAAACCTGCATTAGGAGACAGCTGCCACATAGGGATGGAGCACATGTAATATATTATTTAACCTAAAATGGTAAGAATTTACATTCATGTCATTTTTGAAGATTGGTTTGGTGGCTTAGGCATAAAGCTGGATGGGGGATTAGGTAGTTTCTTCTCACCGCTCTGCCCTCTCCATTTTGTGTATGGCCTTGGTGGGACAGGCTAATCTGACAGACAGTAATGCTTCCATAGCATTTGCTGGTGAACCATAACTGAAGTCCTCTGAGGCTATGCATGAATGGAGCTCGAGGAGAATAGTCCTTTCTTTTACAGTATTATAAAAACTTAAAATTAGAACTTAGAAATTCACCCATCAGAACCAGTTTGTGTCATCTGTGAGAAGTTATTCTCAGCTGCAGGCACTCATCAGTTATGAAGGATAGGCCCACCACGTAAATAAACTAAATCCATCTCATTTTACATGGATCCTCAAACAACCATCTTATGATAACTTTCAATCACTGCCAAAGTGAATCAGACTCAAACTGTAGGAGTAAAAGAAAATTTCTTTCTGATTCTTTGGATCTGCATTGCAGAAATCTGAAATCAGCTTGCAAATAAGCTGCAATGTCATATGATGTAATCCACAGCTCCATTTATACTGATGTGTGCCTTGTGTGCCCTGTGCTGCTGTAATTCCTAACTACAGTGGGAGTATCAAAGTTTGACTGCAGTCTTAGCCCTGATTTCAATGCCATTGTTGATTTTTATCACGGGTGCAATGCAGATTAAAAAAAGAAAAAAAAAGCTATATGCATTATAGTTCATACTATCTTCAGTTTGTTCTTTACTGGTACGAGAAATCCTTTCAGTCTGAGGTAACATAAAAGCAAAATAGCAAAATAAATAACTTCTGGGTATTTGGAGGAGAATGAAAGCTGATTCTTGGTCCAAACAACTTCATTGTTATAGAAATTTAAGTGTATAGAAACCTCAGACAGCAAATATTTTAACCAATCTATCCACTAGAGAACCTCTAGGGCGGGGAGAACCTGTGAAAAGCACAACTGTGGATTAAAGAAGAAGTGCAAGTAATATGCTAGTTATTTGTTACAAAATAAATTAAATATTGACACAAGAAGTTACACGATATTTTTCCGTTTGAAATGCTGCAGCAGTAAATCTCCTCCTTTCTAAAGGGCAGCGTGAAGTGTTGGTCTTGCACTTCTGTCATGACATTTAACTCATTAGCATGCAGGTGCACTCTCTGTGCTTCATGCAATACCTGTCTCCTTTCACCGTATTTACAGACAACCTAGCAAGTTTGCAGGCCAAATGGCTCCCTGAATGTGAGTCCACAAGGCACTGAACAAGGCAGCACACTGCTTGGGGAGTTCCCACCACAGCTAGCATCAACAGTGGGCGTGAACAGTGACATTAAACCCAAAAAAGGGCTTGTAATTGTTTGTACTGTCCTACAACTAATTAATTGTAGGTAATGTTGCAGTTACTCTTTATTCTTCCTTTTTCTTGAAATCAACTGTCTTATTTTTTAGCAACTGGTCCATGGTTAATAGTGGTTAGCATTATGCATCTGAGCTCCTAGTTTACTAAACATAATGAATTATTCTGCCTCGTGGAGAGCCAGCCATGCATTTGGTGTGTGAAATGGGAAATCCTTCACAGAGAACTGCAGGCACAGCAGGGTAACTCCACTCTTGTGACTCCACTTCGGGACTGAGTGGCAGATGAAACTCCACAGTGAAAGGGAGCACTGGCTCCTGCAGCTCTGTGGAACTGCCTTTTTCCATGCTCTAAGGACTAGAAGAAAACCTGAAGCTTTTTCCTTAGAGGATCTGGGCTCACGTCTGGGACAAGTGCACATCTCCCTGGCAGCTGATGGTGTCATCCCTGTGCCCCAGCTCTCTGTCGGCTGCATGGGTGTAATGTCTGCATTTCATGGTTTTGTTGGTAGAGATATCTTACCTAACTCTCAGTCCTGCAAGGGCTGGGTGTCAAGATAATTCTCTGGGCTCTTCCTGTATTTACAGAAGCTGGGAGAAGAGACATTCATCTCAGGTAAAAGCAGTGTCTAAGACAGCTGAGAAAAATTCCCCCTCCGTGCACAAGACTATTTTTCTTTGAAGGGGGCTTAAGTAACTAGCTCAGGCTCCAAGCTGTTATTTAAACGGCTGAAGTTAGGTGAGGCAATGCCGCTTGCTGCATCCACCTCTTTTGTTAAAATCCCCCTGTAGCAGAGTTTTTGAAGATAGTGAATATTTGGACTGTGAGTGAATCACCTAGCCTGGGCCTCAGATGAAGGCCTGTAAGGCCTCAGTGGCACAGGTGGAAATTCAGCTGCCAAGTCTCTGGCGCAGTGAGAATTGCCCCTTAAGGTGTTAACAAGGCACAGAGAGGTTTCTAATAGATAACATGTATAGTAAGTAGTCTGAACACCAGTAGCTGCCTTAAGAGTTTGGTCAACAATAAGTGTTTGCATTCTTCTCTCTGCTTTATGCCAATAAAGAGCTGCAGTGAATTGTAAACTATATGGAAATGTATATAAGTAGCCATCTTAGCTAAATAAAGTAGAACGTAGCTGTTAACCATATTGGCTTGATCTGCGTTCTCTCTATACTCCGACTTCCTTTTTATCTCAGGCCAACCCTGGAAATATCCCTCAAGTCAGGAACTGTCATCTGCCCCCATGGGCTTTGCAGTATGTCTGACATATCAAAGTCATTGCAGATGGAGTTCCTACATGCAGTGTAATATGAAGACTAGATAAAAGGACTCTTAGAGCTGTTGACTGATGTTTAGTACCTGACATCACCACCTTATACCCATATAAGCAGATGGAGAGCAGAAAACCTCTGCACATTAACCTAGCACAGGTTATGCCATCAGGCTCAGACACAAAATCATGCTTTGGCAGCTTAACATGCTGCTGCATGTCTACAAAGCAGATCTCAATATCCATGTGCTGATCTCATCCTTACCATCTCCTACGTGCTCCTGTGGAAGGCATGCACACAAATGGATGTCTCAGATTGGTTCACAATAACTTGTTAAACCACTGTTATCTTGTGCCTCAGCCCACAGGCAACCCCCACACTGGGTCTTTTTTTACTAGGGTTTCATGCTGACACTTGGGCATTTATCTAAATCTGCTGTGCAGCCATAAAGATTTTTGCTAAATATGCAACAAGCGTCAGTGTGTAGGATATAGGAAAGGCAGTAGAGTGGTTGTTTGAAAAATGTTTAGCATATGTTCAGTGAGTTTTCATGCATGATTTTGCTGGTAAAGGTTATCAGAAAAGTCAATATGTGTATGCTCAGAAAACATAATATTAGTTAAACCTTTTGGCAGGTGCATTGCAATGCAGCAGATCATTCAAAGTTGACCAGTAAAATTCTGTTGCTCCTGAAGGTAGAAATGCCCTGTCAAACTCTGGTGCTGCTTTATGAACCTCCAGATCTTCTGAGCTGAAAGCCATTACTCTGCTCCCAGATGGCAGGAATTTAATTTGGAAAGTCACACCATGTCTCTCTTTTTTGCAATGTGCCCATTTGGCAGCCTTTGAAAACAGGTGAATGAATATTGTTTTAAAACAGAATTTTTATGCTTGTAAAAAATGCCAGCTTGAGACTAATAGAAACTTTGGTCCTTCGCTTGCCTGTGGAATTTGCACAGTGTGAGTGGTGGCAATGGTCACAGCACCAACACAAATATTTCTCAACTCTCATTAGAGGGAAACCAGAACAGGTATCTCAGGGTGCATCTCCCTTTTTCTCAGCATGAATATTGATTGCAAGGTTAATCCTCTTGTCTCATGAGAAAATGTTGGGTGATTGCCAAGGGGCCCATGCAGTGCAGCCCTGGCATCCTGCTGGCTGCCTGCTTGCTGGGCACCCCAGGGTCTCTGTGCTTAGGTATAGGATGTTATGTCCCACATAAGGAGGCCACAGCAACTCTCCTCCCTGTATTCTCCCACTTCCTCTTGCCAATGGCATTTCTTATTCACAGACATTACATCCTACAGCCCACCATCTTTGGTCTCAAAGGCAGTCCAGATCAGATTCAGCCCTCATGTCTCATGCTTGTGAGGATTTTGAGGCTTCAGCTCACCTCTTGAGGCAATCCTGTTAGTTAGGAACAGAAGAAACATGCAGGCTACATCAGGTTGGGAGATGTAAACATGCTGTACCTTATGCAAGAATGCACATCTGTCTGAAGCAACAAACCAGGGCACTTTTGTGTTCAGTGCTGGATTATTTTAAGCTGTTTTTGACTTCCATTCCCACCTGAGAAGCCTTCTCCTTCCATACAGTGAAGTATGCTTCTTGTTTCTGCTCCTGGCCTTCTCTCTTCTCACATTAGTACAGCCAGGGAGATAGTCTTATCTTTATGATTCCTTTCTCAGCTGAGTGTCTAATCAGGATGGATGAACTGTTAGAACATTAGAGGCAAATGACTTGTTCCTCAGTGGTTTCAACAGCAGAGCTAAAAACCTGGTTTACCTGAGCTGTCTTCTTGTCCATGATGCTCGATTTAAAGAGGTTCTGTTACTTCTGCTGCTTTTCCTTCAATGCCACCTGAAATATTTTCTTCTCCCTTTTCTTAGTGTTCTTATCTGAGTGGGGAAGCAAAAGATCGGGAAGAAAACAATCATTCCCCATATTCACAAAGGGATCCATAAATGACTTTTAAACAGTTACTTTCAAACACTGCAGATGCACTTCAGGCCATTAAGCTCTCAGCAAAAAGATTTGTGTTCCTCCCATTTCAATCCCTTGACAGGTCCAATTGATAGATGTAAAAGTTTTTAATTACATATTTAGAAATCTTTATAAACTGTTGGGATTACCGAGCAGAAACTCAGCACAGCAAAGGCCACAAGGTCTGCTCAGACAGGAAATCCTTTATAAATAAGCATGCACTGAAATAAAAAGCAAAATGACCATTACCTCAAGCTGTGACTCAATGTTTTCCTGGGAGCTTAAGACCCTGAATCAGTAAACCCTTTAAGAGTATCCCTAACCTTAAGTGACCTAATTGACTTCAGTCATATATGTATCACCAGTTTACATCAATGGGGACTTTCACTTATGAGCTGAAAATAATTTTTTTAAAATTCAATTTTAGAGTCTGGAATTGAGGCCTCAATGCAGTTTGCAAAGGCTCAGTGCCTAGAAAAGTGTAAAACATAAGTCAGGAAATCAAGGGAGGAAGTCAGTGCTGAGCTCATTTACCAGTGTAAAGGCATAAGGACCCAAAGGTTCATTTAGGGCCACATAAGCAGAATACGGCAAAGCCAGGAAACAGATACCAGTCTTCCAATTTCTGTATTTTAATCCTCTGGTGTACATCCTATAAAAATTCCAACCAACCTTTATCCTCCTTTAGACCTTCTGCTAACAACTCAGTCGTTAGAAGCGACCACACGGTTAGCTAATACTTCACCTGCTGGGGATCAGGTAATACATCTTCTTCCTTCCTACATTGATTTAGAAACTCAAGCATGATGGGCTTATGAAACATGTATTTTTGGATAATAGTATTTGAATTTCAAAGGGAAGTGAAATATTATAATTTTGGCTAATTCATTTAGATAATTTTACCCAATACAGTATTGATAACCAAACACATTAAGCAGTCTAGTGCAGCTCATTTAATATCACAATAAGAAATTGTGCAAGCAATACGAAGCAGACTGCCAAACCTTCAGAAATTGAATATAAGTACAGAAGAAATAATAAAGAGAAAGAAAATTCTGGGTAAGTTTTCTGAAAAGAACAAAGATATAATTACTTCAGCCAAAGGGCAGCAATAACACAGACACTGACAAAATGCAGGAATTTCATGTGCTTATTGACTCAACTGTTCACAAAAAAAAGTTGTTATCTTAGCAAATGCCACATTACATGATAATAATCAAGCTACCTTACTGTACCTCTGAGATATAAAGCACCTTTTACTTGAAATCAAAGGCACTTTTCTGAATAGTTGAGAGAAGAAATTTATGGTTCTTTGATGATATGGACACATATTTTACTTTTTGCTTTTCTAACATTTAGAGCTGATTTTTTACTCTTTATGATCATGAAACATTTTGGAGTGTTTTTGCTGGCTTTTGGTGAAGTAGCTGCAGAGTTAGGGTGGAAAATTTTAGCATGACCAACTAAGGCACATTTGAGGTCTGAATGATAAGCTTGCAATAGGAAATGAATGAATAAAATAGAAGTGAGCTTATCTTTAAACCCTTAGTCTGCAGTTTTTCTATCCATCCTTATTGTTACCAAGGTGTCTGTTGGATCAGTGAACCTCCATTTTAAGACCAAAGGTAACACCAGGCTCTGGGAGAAGAAGGTAATGAATGCTCAGAGGGTATCAAAATTTATACCTCTTGTGGGTGATCAGAAGTGGGGAGAGACAGTATGTCTTCAGGATAAGTGATCCTGTGGCTGTCCTTGGAAGTCATTGCCAGTTCTGTTTCCAAAATATAAATGTCACAATCGTGGCAAGATAGCCTTGCTTGATATGGAGTGTATTAGTCTCATCAGCCTGTCTGTCTTGCCCTGTTTTCCAGCTTTGGCTTTTTTGTTGTTGTTTTAGAGAGAGGGGACAGGTGAGTATTGGAATATTTTAACTGGGGATGAGATATTTTCAGTCATTTTCAGTCTGCTAATAAGGGCCATCTTGCCATCCTGGTCACTGCTGGGCTGGGTAATCTGAAATGCCAACCAAATTCAGAGTACAAACATCGCTTCAAAGATTGAAATCCCTTCAGTCCTGTCCTATTGGTGTTTTTTTCCTAACAACTGTTATCACATCCATCTTAATTAGGTTAGGAAAAAACCCTCTGAAAATTGAAGAAGAAGAATCCCCTACCTATAGATGCAAAAGGCTGATGTATTAATCTACAGCTGGAATGCAAATTTCAGGTTTCTGAGACTGGCTGTTTCAGTAGTATGTCTGTGATGGATTTTAAATCTACTTCCGTATATAAAAAAACCCCTGCCATATATATATACACATACCAGTTTACCTGAAACTGTGAAGCATAAAACAATGTTTTCTTGGTGTTGTAATTTTCATTACGACTCAGCTGCAAGTATTTAAGGAGCTCTATTTGCTGATGTACATTTTTTTATTAGTTGATATGACATGAGAGAAAGAAAAGCCAACCTCTAATGTCTTTGGGATGGCCAGTGTGATTAAACTTCCTGGCTGTGGCTGTAGTGTGTATTATGTGAATGTATTATTTGTGGGTGTATTTAGTTTTGGATGTGGTGGTACCAATTAGCCTCTGGTATTGTGTTTATTTTTTTTTTCCTCAAAAACATCCCTCTGTTCAGAAGACTTTTTAAAGTGAAGAGGAGACAGGAAACAGGTTATTTTTATATATCAAATTTAACATCTACTGTATCTATGGATAACAGGTTCTGAGGTGAACTGCTGAGTGCGTCACAGTAAGCCTGGCAGAGTTAAGTGTGGAAAGTCGGTCTGAGCACATGCTGTAATGGATTTGACCTCGAAGAGCACTGCAAAAAGAAATTGCAGATAACCATCTGAACTGACTTCAGAAGCCAGTAGCCCTGACTCCCTGGATATCAAGTGAAAAGGGAAGGTCTAAAGAGATGGAGTGAACAATCAGAAATACAAGGTTGAATAAATGCTTAATATTTGAAGTGTTGACAGTAGGAGAAAACAAAAAGCAGTACATTTCCTTGCTTGATTACAACCAAGCAAGAAAACTAAAATTCCTTAAGACAGTTTTATGAAAGTAAGATATTCAATAGAAGTGAGATGTGAAAGTAATATAGGAAAAATAAAGACATGCAGCTGGGAAAATCTTAAACTCACCTTAAATTTGCCTTTCCATGGCAAATAACTACTGATAAAGAATACTAAGGAGCTACTGTGGAGAACAAGACTTGCATTCTCCTCAGCAGGTCTGAGTTCAAGGCTCCAGAAGGGGCAGAAAAGGGAATAGACCCCAACTCATATTATATCCACTTCATGTTTTATTGGGTGGACTTTCTGCTTGGTTCTTCTTCATATCATATTTTTTAGTAAAAGTAGGGATTAGAAAGTGCTTTGAGAGTCCTCTGGAACTGAGAACTGCTGTAAGCAAGTGCCATTTTTTTTTTCTCTATTATGTTTAAAGAGAGGAAGAAAAGGAAAAAAGTGTGCATATGCTCACTGCCACATCTGTTCTACAAACCTCCGAGTCAGAGTCAAAATAAGTCTTTAAAGGGAATATAGACAGCAGCATATTTAGTTTTGATTTATTAAAATAGTTCTCAGACTGCAGTCTTATTTGTCCTGTGAGAACAGCACTCTCTGGTAATGGGAGCATTGAATTTTCATGTGAAACATTTTAGAGAGTGTAATTTTTTTCACCTACAAGAGTGTGACAAGAATTTGCTCTTGTATGATGATGTGGAAGTTATAGCTGCTATGCTAAACATGTATTTATGATCACTGCTGGCACGGCTGCTGTGTATTTTGTTTATGTTGTTACAAACCTACTTGTGACACATTATAAAAAATACATTCTTTTGTGGTAGTCTTGCACTGAGGCAGAATAAATCATGCTTCCTACATCTGCTCCAGCTTTTCTGATATTGCCCATTTGCTGTTCCTTACCCTGGAAAAGGGAGAGCTTGTGTGATTTTTAGTCCCATACCAGGTAATGTCAAAGGCCTCATGAAAGGGTAAAAGTAGATGCCTTAATACAGCTGTCAGAGAGGCAAACCCCAAACCACAGCACAAAGCAACTACCATCCTTCAATCAGAATAACCTGCTTTCATTAAATGTTAGTTTGGGAATGGTCTAGAAATGCTTTAAGTATGTGAGGAATGACACAGTGAATAATTTCAAAATGGGGAAAACAAAAAAAATAAAATAGAAACAAAGCTTCCAAAATGAACAAGAGCAAGCCACATCCAACACTAGGCAAGAAAGACTGAAGTCTTTCATTTTCTCCGGTCTCTCATATTAATATTGACAAAAATATGACTACTATCTCTGTGTGCCTTTATCACAGACATCTCTCTGTGATACTTCAGAAAAAAAAAATAAAAACACTGTCAAATGCTTGCGACACTACTTCAAAAGCTCAAGATTGTATTTTTAAAAAAACCATTTGTTTATTTTTGCTTTCCAAACTGACATTTTTCGTTTTTGCTGAATTAGCAGCATTCTAAGAGTGAATATTTGGTTGAATATAATTATTTGATTTTTATACACGTGTTTTTCATAGCCTTTCTTCTCTTTGCCTGTCAATATTCCTACTGACATCAGCAGTGCAAGCCCAAACCCTATTGTTTGATATTTAAAGGATATGGGTTTATGCTATGCCTGTAGAGAAAAATGCAACCTATTTTTTTGCTGTTGTGGTTGGGATTTATGCAGATGTGTGTTTGCATGACTGGTGTCTCAGCATTTATTTGCTTTGATATAATCAGAAAAAGTTATCTGAGAGCAGTTCCAAACTTAATGTATTTTGGATATTTTATTGTCTTCCCCCATAGCTGTGATTGCTAAGAATGAATTCAAAGCAACTATTACCAAGCCCTGAGAAAGAAATGATGGGAACTTTAGTGGATATCATTGTAAAGCCAACATTTGCTACCTGTCATCACAGGTGCTCTTAAGCTTTCCTCTCAACCCAGAAGATAAATCGTACCCATATGTTATGTTCTACTGGGCTGTAATTTTTGGTTGATGCTGAACTTTTGATGATGTTTAAGTACTGACTCTTCAGAAAACAGCTGGTTATGAGGCATTTTGTTTAATTATGTTTTGTTTTTTTTACTCCCCTGTAGTGTTAATCATCCTGAGGAACACTGCTGAAGATATAGGTCAATGACCCCTCTATCCATATACTCTGACACACCAATCCACAGGGGATTAGCCACCTAAATGGAAATTTTATTCATTACTTCTTTGGTATTGCTATTCTGAATCATTTTTTCCAAAAGGCTACATGAGTAAAAAACTAAGGTCAGCAAAACTCTGTTTGCTCAAGTACTTTTAGGTAATGCTTTCCGGTGTAATAAAGGATAGTTTTCATGCAATACAGCTCATTTAATTCGGGAGAGAAACTAACAGGAAGAAAGTAGCACAAGCAAACCACAGAGCAGTTTGCTGAGTGTTCTCAAATTTCTTTTGACACTTCCTGGTGACAGAAAGCCCTGTGCTAAATATGTTTCTGCTGGTCTGCTGTGAAAATGCACTGTTCAATAGCTTCCAGAGTTTCTCATCTCTTACCTATGGTGTGCAAACCTACACCTCTGACCATTGGGCTCCCTTGCAGAGTGTGGATGGCTACTGTGTGTCTCAAAGACTTTTAAAGGATTTTTGTGAACTGCTTCCAAGGTGCATCTCTACTTTTAATCTCCTCATGACAGAGAGTTGTTGGTGCATCATGCCATTTATGAGTGGCAAAGTGAGCAAATGTCTTAAGAATAAAAATAACTGCAGGCTCATAAAACGAAATAATTTTTGCTTATTTTTGACAAATATGATTTAATTGTAATTTAAAGTAGCAAAATTTGGCTATATAGTGATACTTTCTTTTTCTCTTATGCCATAAAATTATCTGTTTCACAGCTGGCCCCATGGACTCCTGGCCCCAAGGTCAAAATGGAGCATAAGGTAATTTAATTTATTATTCTTGATTTTGCCGAGCTACTTCTTTGGCTTATCTCATTTTAACACTGTTGGTGTTCTCCATTGACTGCTTCCTTGAAAAACAGCTTAAGGCTGATTCCAAGACAATGTCGATTTCAAAGGAATAGAGCAGGTTAAATGAAATTTCTATCACAGCACTCTATTAGATATCTGCTAAGAAGAGATCATAGTCAAGATTACTGTAAATTGTTTGGTTATGCAGTCCTTGAGTGCTGTGTTTGTAGTCTAAGGGAGAAATCTGTATTTCTGTATATTCATATTCTACTGACAACATAATAATATGGTGGAGTGATGTATTCACAAAAGCTGTTTTAGTTTAAGGAGGCCTGGATATCTACAGATAGCTCAGAGCATTAACTGAATCTACCACTCCATATTTTTTAGGTTAAAGCCAAAGTCCAGAAAAGCCCCTTTTAAGGCTTGCATGACTCTGAATTCTGGCACTACTTGGTTTTGCTAATTCTTGTCTTAAAAGACAAAGAGGGTTTTCTATCTAATCTAGGAATATAAATCTGGCAAGACATATCAATAAAGACTGGTATGGACATGGACAAAAGCACTTTGAACAGATGCTGAAGGTGTCTGAAAGAGCTGGCGTAACCACAAACCTCATATCTCTGAAACTCCATTTGCCTGTAGATGCCCTATCATGTCTCTCAGGTATACATGGAACTGTGAAATTTGGTGTTCCAGCATAGTGTTGGTTAA
The DNA here is from genome assembly GCA_024734555.1 of Trochalopteron elliotii. NCBI lineage: Eukaryota > Metazoa > Chordata > Aves > Passeriformes > Leiothrichidae > Trochalopteron > Trochalopteron elliotii. The sequence continues at coordinate 3,596,556 of JANPWX010000096.1, read as the reverse complement.
ACTTAGCTTCTGTCTCAGCCTCAGTTTACTGCTTATGAGTCAGACATTCACTTTGCTAGAGCATTCAAAAAGAAAGTTGCTTGCTGAAGCTGCGCTAAACCCATCCAACTCCTACTGAAGTAAAAATTCTGATTAGTTCCCCATGGCTCATTCGGCTATGCAAAAGCAGGTTGGGAAGGCATTTTTCCTTTTGGAAATGGATCATGGAAAAGAAGCCAACTGGTTGCTCTCCTGAGGCATCAGCAGGCTAGTACTCAGGGCTGTTGGCAGACCTACCACCTTCTGGAAGTCAAGTAAAATAGCATTTCTACCTCCATGTAGCTTTGCCTCATCTGGTCTTCTGCTCCTTCCAAATAAATGAAGGCCACACATGTTTTATTGCAGATTTTTGGACTGCAGACAAAGGGCAAGGAGAGGGGGTAGTTAGACTTCAGGGTGGTATCTCCCTTTGGCATCATAAATCAAAATTATTTAACACTGAATACAACAGCATGTTTGTGGATCTTCTTTCTGAAAGCTCATACTATTTTTTTCCTGGATTTTTTCCTTTTCTGTCTTGGCTGAACCTTTCTGCTAGCGTAGAAAATTGAAATTTGGCAGTATAAAAGCTTCAGACAATAAAGCTGACTTTTGGTCCCCTAGGCCTTTGATATTTTGAGAATGGGAGCAAAATTTTTGATTTTTTTGACTGTGTGTATAAATCAAACTTGCTGGACTGCTACTGACCCTGTTTGACTGCAGCATCGTGGTGGGGTTTTGCTATCAATCAAATGTAGGGGCCTGGACTCAGTGCAGTTAAGTCTGCTGAGGGTGGGTAACAGCATCTCACTCAGTTGCAATCTCCACACAGATCTTATAATGACTGATATACTTTTCCTATCCAAAACCATCAGAGAAATCTTTCAGTCATTTATGTGCTATTCAGCAGTGGCAGCTACATGTGAATGGATACCTTTATTACTTATGTAACATTCCAGCAGAGCAATTCTTTGTGCTGTGTCTTCTTTATGACAGGAAGGCTCTGATTATGAGAAATGCCAGGTCATGGGATTGGTGAGTGTTGGTTCCCAGAGAAAGGCTAAAGACGTTACTAAAGACATTTCCTGCAGCTCTTTAGGTTTTCCTCAAAGTTGCCCTTTATTTTTTTCTGGATGATTCCGGTGATGGCATATTTAATTGCTGTTTTGTCTGTTGCAATTTGTAGGGACTTTGTTTTTCCCTTTTATCTGGAGAGCTTTTGAACTGAACAACACTTAATACTGAAAATGAGTATAAGTACACAGTAACTTTTTTTGTCTGTATCTGTCATATTAAACTGTTCAAAAGTGGAAAAATGCTTTCTTCATTAGGAGTAGACTTTGCATTTTTATCATTAACAAGTTTAATTGAAGTCACAGGAATTCTAGTTGCACAAACAACATACAGTGTGAGTGTAAGAATTTTTCCTTTAAAATAAGTGACATGCATGTTCAGAGTTTCAGCCTCAAATATGGTTATTTAAAAACTAAATCTATTATATATGTATATTCTGACATATCAGGATAAGGCTTATACCCTTTGTTGCATTTCATCCAGGGAAAAAGAGGGCTGGGAAATTGCTTGAAAAAATATGACATAAGAAGCAGAGAAAATGGGTTTAGTGGAGATGATGGGGTAGAACCCGGGAGGCATATCACTGAGTCATGCTGTGCCAAAATATCGATTTTAAAATTGTTTCTGTCATCTTAGGAAAACCCACAACACTTTGTTCTGAATACCCGAAAGCTCTTACAACTTTTGTTCAAAAACAGTTGGCTGTCCTCGTCCTTATTCCTTCAGATATTCCTATACATTAAGAAGCTGATATAATTTTGACACATTGCATTTGAATAATGTCCTTTTTCCTCACCTAATGGAAGAGAGCCTTCTAAGCCTGAGAACAGTTACCAGAGCCAATTGAAGAGTGTTACAAAATGCATTGCAACTGTATGAAAAAGTTACAATTTGTTAAATTGGACTGATTTCTCCTCCTGGTGCTGCCAATTAATTTGCCCAATTTAACCTTTTAAAATGTCATTCTTTGCCTCCTCTTAAGGATACCTAACTAACGCATTTTTTTCCTCTCTTGAATTCTTTAAAGCTACTGCCTTTTCCATGGCTGTGGGAACTTCTCAGGATGATTGTGAAAAGGAAGAAAATGTATTGCGAAAGCAGCTTCCCTCCTGGGAAGTGAATGATAATTTTGCCCCACTTAAAGTCATTGTAATGTAATTAATTTAGTGCTTTTAATCACCTCAATATATGAAAATGCAAAGCACTGAAATTAGAATTATTCAAATTTCCATTTAAAACTGGCTAATGTGTGTCCATGGCATGGCAGTCCTGTTGGCATCTTGTTTTAATGACTATTCTGAATTCTTTTCCAGTTTAGAAAAAAATCACCTATTACGCTGATGTATCTGTAGACCCGGTATTTTTCACAGTTATGAATCTTGTATTAGGTTGGGAATTCTTTCTTTTTTTTCAGGGACATTTCACTCTTAACTGTGATGTCCATTAGTATTTCATTCAGGGAACTATGAAAAATGATGATATTAAATGCTTTACAAATAGGCTTTTATTCATCCGCTTTGCCATAATGCAGAATGACGTGATTAGTAGTGATTTTTAACTGGCTTCTAAGAAGGTGTCATGTATCAGTTTTGTCATGTGGATTAGTTGTTATGGTAATGAGAGCATATCAATTATTCCTTGGAAGCTTGTATTAGATCAATTATATAATTAATCTGTCTTGTTTCTTTACTTGTTTGTTTCTTCAGTAATTTCTTGAGTGCAAAAAATATTGGTGTTACCATAGTCAGTTAGTATTTTTCTGATCGAATTGCACAGATTGTTTTGTAAACAATACTCTGTGAGGTATTTTAATGTTATTATTTCTTATGAAAAAGGGTTCATTTCACTCAGTTTCTAAGTATTTTTAATTTTTTTTAAATAGATTGTTTACATCTTATTGCTTTCTTTTAAGACACAAGTTTGTCAGTAGCAGAGTTTTTCTCTGGCACTGTAAAGCACATATGAACTGAAGGTATTGCTAACAAAAATTTGAGCATTGTGGCACAGTCCATGTGTCTCCTGTTCTAAATAGACTCTCTAATCATCAGCTGTCAGGTTGCTTTTCTGCCTTCATTTCCCACTTATTTTTCTCTGCACAGAGTCCTAATTTGAATCAGGAATGGAGATTGACTTTGGTCCAGTGGCCATGGTTTTCTTCAGACTTTGATAAGAAGTCCACTTCTCTCCAACTCTTCTTATGCTCAGAGCACAGACCCCAGCTGAATCTGCATCCACCCAGGCTTAGCTATGTTGAAGGGCAAATGTTTTCCACAATTCTGTATATCTTGCCTACACCAATCTTTAACAAAGGTAGATCTGGATATTTCTGAAAGGTTGTGTAACTGAGTTATTTTCATACACATACTATATCTATGTAAGTTATTCAGGACAAATTCTGTCCTGGATTTCCTCTCCACAGTAGAAAAAAAGCAGCTCAGTTTTCTGAAAATTCTGATTAAAATATACCTACTTAGTTTTCTGTAAAATACTGAAAAATCTTGTACAGTTTGATTTATGAAATATGCAACCTCTAAATCTGTATTTGTGCTCAAAACAACTGCATTTTCCCTGACATTTAGGCAGCGATATTTTGGACAACCCTACCTGTTAAGTGATAATTTTGTTAAGTTTTTATCTTATCTACCAAGACAGATAATTGCAACTATGCAACCCATGATAGAGTAGCTGCTCAAAGGTAACATTGTATTTGTTTGGTGGAGATCATCACTAAGAAAAAGGCAAATATCTTCCAGCTAAGAAAATCCCAACACACTCTTGTAACACAGAAGGGAAAAAAAATTAAGCATTCCACATCCATTCTCCAATATACTGCCAACTTTGTTTTACTACCAGAGTAAAACATGACCGTGTACACAAAAAGGTGACATTATCTTGTGAGTCAGGTTGTCGCCAAATAAGTGTACACTCATATTTATGAAGAGCTGAATTCATCCTCAAACACAAATGTCTTCCAGGCCCAGTAATCATGTGCAAACCTCCACCCATGAATAGATTGTTGTTTCTTACACTAATCTTAATTTTACAAGAAATGAAATGGCGGTGTAGACCTACACTGTATCAACACGTGTGATTGTGGTTATTACCAAGATGAATGTACCTTTGAGCTGCCTTTTACCTTGTGAGAACCATGTCACTTCACACAGGTGTAACTGACAGCTGAAAAACAAAACCTTAGAGAAGAGATCAGAAGTAAAGTTACTTGCACTGCAGTGTTTATATGGTTCTTCAAAATAATAAACGACAGAATACAATGACAGACATCAGTAAGTGGTGCCTTTTACCAGTCCAGATTTGATGATTGCTGTGTCACGGTCTACTCTAAGAGCTACATTTTAAGAAAACTTAAAGATTATCAAAGATTATCATCTTTGGTCTGGCAATCATCTGTGCCTATCCAATTGTCATTATCTCAATGTCCTTCCCAATACGGCATTCAAAATACGTAAAGTTGTTTACTTTACTAGTTTCTTTGGTATTGGTGCCATATGTTTAATAAATATTTGTCACCTTTACATGATTTCTCATCATAGCACTATTAGAAAGTGAGCGCCAATAATGCATTTTTGAAGATATAAAATTTGAGGGTATAGAGGCATAATGACTCCTATGAGGACTCACTAGTAGAGTCCAAAATAGGAGCTAGGGTTCTCAACTTCTTACTCAGTATCCGAACCAGTTTCTGTTGCTATGATTTAGCATAGCTTGAGAGGGATACTGATGTAACAATTACATATCTCTCTGAAGGAAGGCACAATGTATAGGCAAATCTATTATCAAAAGAGTAAAAAGAAATCTTTATGATTGTATCATGGTGTGGTGGGTAAACACTGACAAGGAGCCCCTCAGGTTGCTCTATCACTCTGTCCTCAGCAGGACAGAGGTAGAAAATGCAATGAATAAAGCTTGTGGGCCCAGATAAGATCAGGGAAATCACTCAGCAATTACTGTTGTGGACAAGAGAGATTTCACTTGAGAAATTAGTTCAATTTATTGCCAATAAATAACAGAGTAGGACAGTGAGAAATTAAGTTAGAACCACCTTACCATGCTCCCATTCTTCTTGGGCTCAGCTTCACTCCCATCTTTTCTACCTTCTTTCCCAGAGCAGCACAGGGGGAGGGGGAGTTCGGATTGCCATCAATCCATGGCTCTTTTTCTCTGCCGCTCCTTCCTTCTCCCATCTCTTCCCCTGTTCCAACATGAGCCCAGCAGACAATCCCTCAAAAACTTGTCTTTGCTCTAGTTTGGACTGCTTTTCTCTTGCAGCTGTGCATAGCTTTTTTTCACACTTTCTGAAGTACTTTCCCAGAGGTACCACCCACACAGATGATGGATTTGACTTTGGCCAGTGTCATTTCCATTTTGGAGCTGACTAAAACTGGCTCTGCCCAATACAGAGCCAGATCCTGGCTTCTCAAAAGAAGCCAGGTGTCTTCTCAAAAGAATCCAGAACTGCAGACTCTTTGCTACTGAAATTTTGCCAGGTAAACCCAATTCACATGGCAAGGAAAAATGTGACCTCTGATGGTTTGCCTGGCTTTTATTTTATTTCATTCTGTGCAGAAAAATTATCAAGATCTTCAAAAATGATAGGTAGTCAAAACCATCTTCTTCACTTTAAAGATACTAGTGAAATATCAAGGGAAAAAAATTAGTAAATTGTAGCTGTACATGTGTGTTTTGACAGTCTTGTGCAGAAAATGCTACAAAACATTTCTTTAGAAGCTGAAACCACTACATGTATGAACTAAAGTTTATTTAAAACTTCTGTGTATTAAAACTTTTAGAGAAAACTTGTCTTTATTCTTATTCTAAATGGGTTAATTATCCTTGAAATGTTGCTAGTCTAGCCTTTGACTCACTATTACGTTTCAATTAATTAATTCAAAAATTTTTAGTGCTCTGGGACAAAGCAGAACATTGTAGAAAATACTGCAGAGAGTTATATGTTCAGATCTTTAATGGCCATTTTAGTTACATTAGAATATTTTCCATTTGTGGTTTTAGTATTAATTTCATTTTTCCTGTGTAGAGCTTATGCTTCAAATCTTTCCATTCATCTTTTCAGTTCCTCCACAGGATGATTGTACCGATTTTCAGTGTTTCTTCTGGGACATGGTGGTTATTCCCTTGTTAACACATTGCTTAATCCTTGACTATTCTTGCTGCACTAAATCTAGAAGAGTTTAGAGCCATGAATCTGAATGCAGAAGTAATTCCCAGTTGGTTTCATTTATATTGGGAGTATGTACTTTATGCACTTTCTATCTTGTCTGAGGCAGTTTGCACATGATAGTCATTTGGCTTTACAAATAAGCTTTAACAGACTGGAAAATAATAAGGGACATTTTGTGACTGGTTGTTAGGGATATCACAATGCTAAAAAAGGGACTTACTGTGGAAGGTATGGTCTAGCAATTGAAGCTTATAGGGTGATATGATATACACTTAGCGAAAGAAAGATTTTGTAAAGGCTAATTAAAAATACATCTCCAAAAAATATTATAGTAGTTAAGTATTCAAAGAGGAAAAGTGTGTTAGTAAGACAGTTTGTAATATCCTTGTTGCAAATTCTTTAGTGGCTCTTCACAATAGAAAGATTTCTAATTTGCACATTGCAATCAATAATTTGTATATGTTACAGTGCCTTGGTTATCCTATCTGAAGTCCCAGAAGATTTTCATTCTTGCTTTTTCTTTGATGAGTGATTGACTTTTCAGCCCCAGTTTCATCTAGTAAATATTTGATACTAAAGCAGTGCAAATTACATTTTCTTTCAAAAAATCTTACATGGTTCTAATTTTTTAAAGCCTAAATACATCTGTATTTATTATTTTGTTTGTGATTTGTGGCAGCGTGTTGCCACATAAAACACCATCAAAACCTATCCTGAATTTCACTGCCTTATGTTATTAACCAGCCTTGCTCAGTAGCTGTCTCTGTTATGCAGAAATTGACATCAGCATTAGAATGATCCTTGCACTTAAACAACTAACTAGCAGCTGGGGTCTTCCTTCTGAATTGAGTATATCAGGCCACCAAGATGGTTCCAAGTGTTGTACAAAAAGTCATTGATTTATGCCTGAAAAACAATAACTTAATGCAAAGTCCTTCCTGCTAGCTGTTTTCTCTATAAAGACTTATTAGAAAAAATGTATTTGATTTAACAGCTCTCTGAAGGCCAGATGTATTTTCCTGTCCCTTTATGAAAAACAGTGCAGTCACTTATGAATAGATTCTCCTCTTGGGAGGGCATGCTTGCAATGGCACCCTTCCTTTGAGATTCAATGACTGACTAGAAGTTCTGAGAGGCAATGAATCTGGAAAGATGCACCCTAAGCCACTGTGCCCATTCTTTTGACCAAGACTGCAAGAATTTATCCTTTCAGGACACCAGAGTATTGTACCTCTGTCACTGGAGCAATTCCACAGCTGAGATAAGGAATGTGACCTGGTGTTAATAATGTACAAACCTACATAAACTCTACAAATTCAAATATATATGTGTATTCCTAGTAAATCTAATTGGACAGAAATCTCTCCACATACATTTGTAATTCCTTTAGGGGACATACTTATATTATTGATGGAAAGAAGTACTCTCTGTCTATCGTATGATGTATCTGTAAGCAGCCTGTAAGTAGCTTATATAAACACTTGACCTATGGTCGTCCTTAATAATCACTGATTTGAGAACTGTTCTCATATCTGTTGAATTATAATTAAGGCTTATTTAAAAATAATCGCATGTATCCTCACTTATCTGGGTGTTATCTTGTTCATATCTTACTGATGCAAATTTTAGATGTTTCAATATTATAATTTGAAAGGCTGCTACCAGACCTACAATCATGCCTGTGTAAATCAAAAATCTACATATATTTATCAGATGTAAGAATTCAAAGTTTAACAAAAAAAAATAAAAAAGCTTAGGTTAAAAAAAGCTCTAATCTAACCTCAATGTAGGGAAATATCAGTGCAAACATACAGTATGGTCTGCACTGACGAAGTTACTTTCTTTTTCAGCAACTGATGAGAAGGTCAAATATTTTTGATATGCATTTGAACTTTTGAATAAATATATTTGTGTCTCTTAGATGACTTCAGTTTCTGTGAAGTCATGCAGCCAATTTGCCAGCAGTGAACATTCACAGAAAATGTATGTCAGTCTCCAATCCTAATTTTCTGCGTATGAATATTTGAACAAGGGGCAGGATGCAAAGCCCATTGTAATCACCCAGAAAGACACCCACTGACTTCAGCTGCCTTTCTTTTATTGGTTTCTGGAAGTATTAACTTAATTTTCCAGTCGGGGAAAAGAAGTTATGGGGCTTTTTTATATTTTATTTAAAATCTACCTAATCATAACTGATTCAGAAATGTACAGCATGCTCTGAAAATAATTTGATATTTTATTGAACTCAGAGATCAAAGGTGTATTCTCTTGCATAGAAAAAAAAACCCCAGCAACAAAGAAGTCTCCGAATACTTAATTGGCAGACCAGACCCATATTCACATTCTTAAAAACAATTCTGTTTATAATGATCTGTATATGTAGAACCTTGAGACCTGTTTTCTAGAGCCATAGTGGTCTTTACTTCCTAGTAAATATTTTAAATGTTCTTAGGCTTTTGCTTTTCGTTAATGATTTTTTAATTGCAGTTAATTCCTTAGAGGGGATCTGCTTTAATTCCCTTGTATTTTAGAGATTCTACTTGAAATATGGTCAGACAATGTTATTGTACTAATTCTCAGTGAAATTAAGAGTCTGTTCTATTGAGTGATACAGATCTCTTAAAAAAGACACTGAGAATAATACCCCACTGTCAACGGTTGGCAGTAAAATAACTGAAAGCTGCTGTCTTCCTTACTGGTGGCTCCAGTCAGTTCTCTAGATTAACCATCACAGCTCTCCTCCCAGTGCTGCTGCTTCCAGCTGTACAGAGTGACCTTTCTGCAGTAGCCTCATATGGAGCAGGTGATGGAGCCAAGCTGTTTCAGCCAGTAACTTTGTACATTTACTTCTTGCAAGAGTGAGAAAACAAGATCTTAAACATTGAGGGAAAACAATGTTCAGTTTGATTGAACTGTTTTTCAAAACTGGTTAAATTAGCTGCTCCTAGGTTATGCTGGGGCTGGAACAGATTAGGAGTGTTTAAAAAACTTTACATACCAACAGGAGTTACTTGTCATAAAATGAAGAAGCTGTCACCAATGATGACTCTTTTTCTTGCAATGCTTTTTATATAGTACTGAATCTATTTCCCTGACTCCCTTTTCAGATGAAAAAATTGCTATGCCCTTCATTTTCCACGTGCAATTAAATAACTTTCCTTCAAAGACTCATCATAACATATGTAGAAATTATGGCAAACTAGATAAATGGCCAATGAATATCCTTATGTATCACTGGGATTTCCGCTCAGCTCTACTAGTGTTGAAAGGATTTATGGAACAATTCCATCCAGGAATGGAAAACTCTCAAACACTTATGTTCAAATGGGAAAAAGTTCATAACTGGGAACAGCTAAGGTAGGATGAGGCCTTCCATGAGTTTGTTACCATGCTGTTTTGCATACATTGTTTGTGGGCATCTGACATCACAACAGGTAATTTGAAAAGTTCAAAACTTTCTTTAGGCAAACAATTCATATTTGGAGTGAAAAATTGCACTTTTCATACCAAACAGCTCTGTTATTCCTTCTCAAGAAGATCAGGAGGAAAAACATCTCTCTTTTTAATGCACACATTTATGAAGAAAAATGCTTTTATTTGGACTGTGCATAAAAGAAATGGGTTTAAAATCTTCCTGTATTGGCTTGAACAAAGAGGCAGACCTCTTGATAGATTACATAGGGTTTAAATAAACTCATCCATTTTTTTATTGTATTCATCTAATAGTTTACATTTTAAGAACTGAGTACTGAAAACGTTTTCATCTTGCTGGATCCCTGAGAATGGGATTTTTATAACAGTTTTTCTCCATTAGATTTTTACGTAATACTACTCTAAAGAAAATTTAACCTAATGAAATAGAGGCTTTCTATCCACCTACTCTTGCAGTCGTTTATTTAGTTTTTTTGATTAATTAGGACTCAAGCTTCAAAATCATAAAGAAAAAGTTTTCAAAAGTTTTGTCCAAATCCATTAAGACACATAAATTTCCATTACTTGTACTTTCTCAGAAGTACACTGCTCTGCAAACTGGAGATCTTTGCTCTCTTATCTGCCAAAACTTGTAGGTAATTATGCAGTTAATCATTAAGCAAATGTATAGCACACAAACTTCTACAATGATGTAATATTCTGACATGAGTGTTGTTGACCCCATGCACTACTTACGTTCGAGTCAGCTTGATGGTGTTTCCAGAGATTCTGAGAGGAAATGGGAGCAGAAATGTGGTTTCTATAGCCTACATTTGTTTACTGTGATGTAATCAGCAGTCTCTGGCAATTTTAGAAAAAAAAAAAGATGTATGGATGTTCTGTGAAAGTTCTAATTACAAAATATTTTTACACAAAACTGGTCAAAACAGACAAAGTTACTGTTTTGAAGAGTACACCATTAAAAGTGGAATCTCGCAGAGATGTAGACTGTAGTTCTACATCAGTCTTTCTACAAGCATTCAGTGCTCCTGCATAAAGACAGAATTACAGGAAGGCGCTCCTTTTTAGCCAGGCTCGAATGCTAGGTTGAATGCTTAATTTTCTGATCTATCATCACTTGAATTTTTTGGGGATCTTTCTGGTTTGAATATCATACCCAATCCCTCTGAAGTCCAAGCAACTTTCTCCCTTTTTAGTTATTTGACAACAACCCTTAGGAAGAAGTGTGACGTATCTGCAGAATCACAGGATGAACCAGACCCAGAGTTATGACTATAGTCATTACCTCATTCTAAGTTTTTTGTGGGGTTTCTGCCCTCCTTGCACCAGCAATACTGGCTTATGCCAAGCAGAGACAAAGCCAAGACTTCTAACATAATCTGGCAAACCCAGCTTCTGTACTTCCCACCTGGTACAAGGACTTGCACTGAGCATGAGCCATGCTCAAAAAAGGAATAATTTTTTTTTGATTCACACTTTCCTTCTGGTTCAGTGTCTTCCATATAACTTTCAAAAGCAATCTTCCATATAACTTTCCTTTAGCATTAGAAAATGAAATTTTGTTTCCTTTCATGATGAGTGCCTGAGAAAACAGAAAGAATCAAGCCCATTTTTCATCATGGTAATTTTAGGAAAGTGGATTCCCTACTGCTCTAGCAATAATATTTCAGACAGGTTAAATCTGAAACTTTCCTATAAAGTGCAACAAGCTAAACCTATCAATCAGAAAATGCATAAGAGAAAGAGACCCCAGAGAAGAGAACACATGAGAAAAATCTCTCTGAGACCTTTCTTTTGCTCCAAGGGAGCAAAAAGTGGTACTATCCATTTGCATTAAGGGGACTTATCTGAGGACTGGAAAGCTTCAGGTGTCTGTAACTGTGGTGAAATGAGTTGCTCTTGGCTGGACAAGTCCCTACCAAGATCTCCATTACTCCTCTTCTCAGAAAGACGGGGGAAGAAATAAGATAGAAATAAAACCCTTGCAGGTTGAGATAAGGCAGTTTAATAAAGTAAAAGCAAAAGGTTACATGTGTACAAAGAAAGAAGAAACCAAAAAAATATTTTATTCTTTACTTCCCATCAACAAATGATATTAGACCTTTGGTCAGGTTTGGGTCAGCTCTCCTGGCTGTCTTCCTCCCAAGATTTTGCACACCCTCAGTCTGTTGGTGAGGGGAATATGCTGGAAATACAGCACTGATGCTGTGGAGCACTGCTCAGCAAGGGGCAGTCCTTTGTACACAGTGTTCTTTCTTACTGAAATACTAGCTCAGTTTTGTTGAGAAGGGAAGAGTTTTAGTAAAGATTGTGGAAAACAGGCCTGTGGGAGCCTAAAACAGTAGACATAGTCAATGGGAGAGTTAAGCAATGATTTATACATCGATATTTGTGTTCAACATGAATTTGTTTTTGTGTAAACGGTTAGTAATACATCTTTTTAACAACTGAATAGCCAGTAGCTGTGTCCATGGAATGAAATCAAATACTTGTTCTTCCAGAAAAGGTATTGTCCATAAATCAGTGAACCAGAAATCAGTTGCACTGCAAAAGTTATGTCTACAGTTTCATCTGTAGACATCCTTAACTAGACATGGATGCAACCTGACACATAGTCTAGAATTCAGTCTTTCTTCTATTTGGCTCTGTTCTGTGTCTCAGTCTGTGCAACTGATAAAGCAGAAGATGCTCAGGTCTCAAGGCAGAATGGCGTGCAGTTCTGATCATGACCAAAAACATTACAACTTTCTCCAAAATTACAGAAATGTAATATTCTTTGAAAGGGCTTTAAGATTAAACCCCAGACAGGACCAGACATTTAAAAATATAATGCCCAGCTTCATTATGCTGACCAGGCATGGGGTACTTGTTATTAGGTGACTTAGCATATCTTTGTTTGCTGCTTCTTATACCTATATAGATTCTTCTCCTCTTCCTTTCTCTCTCATGCAACATCAGGGGAAATTTCAACTGTTTCCAGCTGCAATGTGTAACTGTGCACATAGAACACTATGTTTCATTTCAAGCAATCAGTTTTGCTTTGGCTTTAGAGTGTTTGGATTAAATCTGAATTTAAGGTTCAACTTCAAACCCAACCTTTTTATCCTTTCTTGATTAGTTTAGTTTATGTTCTTGCTTAGCAGCAGGAGATTCAGATGTCTGCTCCTACTCAAGTAAAGGTTCAGCTCAGCCCTGTTTTTGCTCTTCTTTCTTCACTCTCTTGAGTCTACATTTATATTCCAAAGTTGTTTTAGGCAGAGAATTCTGTGAAGCTCTTCTATCAGTCCAAGGGTAAATGAGCCTGAAAAGAAATCTTTCAGCAGATATAGGAAGTTCTGTTATCGAGTTGGACTCCATACAAATAACAGCGCTGTTTTTCTACACATACATTTAATAATGGGTTTGCAATGATAAGTTTTACTATTAAAATACAAAGCTTTATGAAGTTTTAAAAGGCTTTAATTTTACTGATAAAGTGGAAATGAACAGTTTTATCTTTGCAACATGAAAAATGAAGACTCTCAGAAAATCCTGGTCGTTGTTTCTTGAGGAAAGAATGTCATAAATTCCACTCTTTGACTTCCTTTTCATGTCACTGCACACTCATTTTCATGTGTAGTTTATGTACTGTTTCTGTTTAGGTTCACAGAGAAGTAGGTAGCTATTCAGGAAGGGAAGAAATTTAATGAGGTTTCTTATCATATGAAAAGCCTGCTGTCTAAGGGGAGGTTGAGACAACTCAGTTTGTTTAAAAGAGAGAAGGCTAAGGGAGGATCTAGCTATTGTCTTCAACTAATGGGATCAGAGCACAGAACTAGGGTTCTTTCCTACAGCAAAAGGGAAAGAGGCAACTGTCCCAAGCTCTAGGAAGGGAAATTCTGACTAGATACATGGAAGAAATAAAAAAAAATCACCCTTTTGTGCTCAAGGACTGGAATGCATTCCCCCAGAGGAATTTTGGTTATCTATGTTCTGGGAGTGTTCAGATCTTGTCCTGAGGTACCTGCTCTAATAATAGTTTTGGTCCTGTAGCTGGGACTAGATGGTGTTAGGACCACTGTTGGAACAAGTGATTCTTTCCAAACCAAATTACTGTACAAATTTGAACACACAGAGGTAGAGCAAGTATGACAGAAACCTTATCCACTTTGCCAGTATGTAGTGTTCCATCCCACAGTAATATTAGGAAAGGACCACCTCTGCTCTGGGTGCTGGTTCATTAAGAGCTGGAAGATGTCCAACACCTGACATCTGTTTCCTGCTGTTGGAAGGAAGCTTCTGTTTGAAAAGATGTTACATAGACACGAGGGTCAGTCCCAGTTGCAGAGTAAGACATCTAAACTTCTGTATTTAGAATGTGGGTTTACTTTTTTGAGTTTGTACCTCACCACCCGTCACAGCCAGCTGACTAATTTACTTAAATCTAGGTGTCTATCCTCTTCCAAAACACCCTTGCTAGTGTCTAGATTCTGCTCCAGGAGTGGTCACCTGTGGAACCTGTGTCACATCTGCCAACTTGGTTTTTATGCAGTGTTAATATAAAATTATTGCATAATGACCAGTTCTCATGACTGCATTTGCAAGCATTTGATATATGTATTTGTCCAGGAAAGGTTTTCTTTGATCTGCAAATGGTAAGTCTCTGTGCTGGAGCACAGATATATTCCTGAGAAGAAAGATGAAGAGCACTCTGAATCCCTCAGGCTTTGGATTTAGCCCTTAGTCTGCATCAATTCCATATGCTAGTGGGGTTTATAGCAGGAGGAGAGAATTAATGCATTCCCACTTTCCCAGGTGTTTTTCAGATTGTTCCTGTTTAGATGAGTTTGCAGCTTTGCTTCAGCTGTAACAGACACATGGGACAAAATCTAGGCTTACCGGTATTTTTCATTTTGATAAAAAAATAAAAGAAAACATTTTCTTTCTTAAACCACAAGATAAAGTGCTTGGCATCCTTCTTACACAACCTGTGCATACCATGCTATAGCTAAATTGTGTTTCTTTAACTGTATCTGAAAATATAATTCTCCAAAACCACCCAAGTTTTTTTCTACAAGTCTAAAACTTTAGCTAAGAAAACAGAATGATGTGTACTGGGATATCTTAATGCTATGTCTCCAGGATCCTTGACTCTAGAGGAGCAGAGTGATCTTATTTCAAATTGTTTAAAGAGCAGCATTAGCATTGATTGCAGAAGTAGCCTTAGAAGGAGCCTTTAGTCCTTCCTCCCAGCTAAAAGAAAGTAGCATACTACTAAATGGTGATACCTACCTAAGCAAGACAAAGGAAACAATGGGTAAAATATTTCAGAATGCTTAAGAAAATGTTTTATTTTCATAATGTACAGAGAGGTTGGTATGACAATATGTTCAAATGCCATTTCACAGCAGGCATGAGTTTCCATCTATGCCTTTTCATCCATTTGGCATCTCAGAAGTTGTATAAAGCATTCAGTCCATTATGCATTGGCATAAAAGAGTTACAATCTGAGATCAAAGATACCACCCACATAAAAAAAAGATACACTCAAAAATGTCTTTGAATCATCCATAAATGTACAAAAATGGCCAGATTTCCTGTGAGTAACCTTTCCTGTGAATTTTCAAGTTTTTTCTTCTTAGGGTAATGACACTGTAAGAAATGTGTTTTGCTTTACATGTCAGTTCTACTCTTTTGGCCAGGTTGAGTACCATGTGTGACCAGAGAAGCAGTATGTGAGAAGATTCTTGTTTCATGACTGCATAAAGATTCAAGTCATTCTATTTAACTGAGCAACACAAAATTGTAATGTTGGTCAGGTACTTTATGAAAGACTTATATTTCTGAGACTTAAAGAACTTCAGTATTTTCAGGTAACACTGGGTCAGCAGGATTACCCAGTAACTCAGTGGTCTGCAGTAGTAGTTACAGGATGCTCTTCAACCAATCACAAGGCTTTTGTAAGAGTTTATGCAGCAAAATATTAGTGAAAGACAGTATACATCAGTCTAGTCAGACAAGGCATCCTTTTGCCCTCAAAGCACTATAAAGCAGAGCCATGAAGAACAAAAGTAACAAAAAGGTAGTTTATCTTAGATGTGTGACAATCCAGGATTTGTTGTCATTTGTGCCATATACTGTTGTAGAGTTGTCCAGGAGGAAAGCAAGCAGTAGTTGTTTAGCTCCTGTTGCAGCGTGAGACATGCAGTGAAGAAAAATATGGGGAGGAAGAACTGAAGTATATTCAGACAAAAAGCCTAAGTAGATTCTATTAAGATCAACAGTCTTGAAGAAAGAAATAATGAATATTTTCAGAAAATTCTTGTGGGAAAATCGTCTGTCTAGATGCTTACATTATGTTTATCACGTTTGAAACTGA
Source organism: Trochalopteron elliotii (assembly GCA_024734555.1). NCBI lineage: Eukaryota > Metazoa > Chordata > Aves > Passeriformes > Leiothrichidae > Trochalopteron > Trochalopteron elliotii. Next base: position 3,580,477 of record JANPWX010000096.1, on the reverse strand, counting down.
AGAGATTATAGTCTGTCCCTGGGAGAAATTTTTGAAACACCAGAGACTCAAACACTGGGACTCTTCTCAGTGATTTTTTCCTCCTAGAAGCAGACTCTTTCTTGCCTTTCTTCTTGGGCTCACGCATTTCTAGACCTTACTGTACAATGATCCAATTGCAGTAGGAAGATGGTCATTGCTTTAGTCAAAGGTATAATGTGTTACACCTCCTTCAAGTCACCAATATGATGTTTTGAAAAATTTTGTCTTTTGGCTTAGGTTTCATGAAGAGGTGGGCAGCATATTGCTAGAGACTTTTATATAGAGGAGAAACTATGCCATTTTACATATTGCTTTGTGTTAGATATTGATCAATTTTAAAAAACTCCAACCAAACAAGGAAACCAAACCAAAACTATAATGCAATGTGCTTTACTGTATTACCTGAATGCACGAAAAACCTCTGAAAGGCAAAGAGAAAACATCAGAATTCAGATATTTTTAGTATAAGACTATTAGAAGAATCAGTGTATCTATGTTTACTAAGCAGTAACATACACTGCGTACTTCAAATATCAATAATAAGAGTAGAAGATAAGGTTCTGAGGTGTGTTAGCAGGTAAGATTCCAGCTGCCTTTTATACTAATGTTTTCTAAACTATTTCAGAATAATTTACAGAGGAGGCAGGTTTTTTATCATTGCAAAATTCCTTCAAGCTTCTCACTCAATTTTGAAAGGCAATAAATTATAGTTATGTATTTTTTCTCACCAAGAGGAGGTTTTGATCGACTTTTGATCTTCAGCAGTAGCTCAGGAGCACTTAGTTGCTTCTCACATGTTGCTTTTTCTGAGAAGCTGAGAGGAAATGTAGCATTCTAAACATGTTCATTAGCTCCAGTTTAGCAGGTTTGGCAAGAGCTGTGCAGAAAAGATTTCAAAAGACAATGTAGAAGCTTGGAAAGGATTCTATATTCTACATTACAGGTATTATAAAATTGATAGGACAGTTAGGTGTATAGCTGCCTCTTGAACTGAGAAATTCAATTGATAAAAATTTGGTTGTGTGGAGATGGACATTTAGGAACATACATATTTTTCTCATAGAGGAAAAATATGAAAACAACAAAACTTATCCTGAGAACTGTCCAAGTTATATTCTGGGGACCTACTTGTGTTTAGGCAGTGTAAAGATAAACTGAAAGCTGATAGTAGGGAATTCTTGGGAGAAAAGGTTTGGAAAAGTTTGATATAAAAATTGATGTGAGAATTTTAGTATATCTTGTTTCTTAAATATATGGAGATTTTTTACCAACCAACTCACTGCAATTATTTATTCTGGTGCATGAACTGAGTTCAGGCATCTACAATATGAAAGTGTTTAGAAGAGAATTGGTTTCTTATTTCTCTTATTTAACATTACTGGTTAATAGCTTTTCATAAGGTTTATTTACACACCCGCACACATGGACCTTTTCTCCTTCCTTTTAAGAAACTACATGAAAGGGTAACAGACACAGATCTAGCTAACTCCTTTGAGGATGCTTCAGGGGTAGTTTGTGTTGCATTTTGTGCAGGAATCTGCCAAGGTGATTTCTATGGTAACCTCTATTTGCATTCTTTCAAATGATGGTAAATTCTGACACATTCCATTAAATATTGATAGCAGTGTTTCATCTGTTGGAAATCCACATGGGAATATTTAACTTTATCTATTGTCTGAGACTATTCTTTTGTATCAGCAAGCTTTATACAGTTAAAATGTTAATTAGATTTTTATGACCATTTTTATCATTCTGCTCTTCATCTAGATTGCTCCAAACACATTTATTTACAATTCCAAAATGGTTCCATTAATATTCCACTGCACCTTATTCAGAGATTAGCTTAATAGCAAACCTCAAAAATGTACTTAAAGGCTTGTGAAACACCTACAGAATCATAATACTGCAAATTTTTTGGCTAATGGCCAAGTGATTTGTAAGATCAGATTTTATGGAAAAGAGACAAGCCTGAAAGAGAAAATGGCATAATTAGTTTCAAAATTGCATTGGTTTCTCAAACATGAAACAGTAGTGAAACTGCTTACATAAAGAAGTTTTTATTGGTGGAGTGGGGTAAAGTAGGCTAAGAAAAATGGAAAAATAGAGTGCAGGTAATTTTATCTTCATGAGTGACATACGAAATATCTTCAAAGAATTAGAAAAACTCCCAATCTTCTGGAAAAATAACCTTGCATCACACTAAGGATTATGTGTTCATTTTATATTAAACAGTGTTTGGGGATCTGGCTGGTGACTGTTTTCTGCGAAGAAATTAGCAAACATGAATTTGTGGCAGAGGCTCTGAACCGCTGCTGTTTCGCGTTTCGCATGGCTGCTTACACATCTGAATAGTAAATACTGGCTGGATTTAAAGCTCCACGAGGTAAAGAGGGCACCACTTCTGCTCACCAGCATGCAGCTGAACAAAGAGCCAGCATCTGAACAAGTGGTAACAACACAAGTTTAAATTGCCATGACCTTTTGTTGTTTGATCTGCCGGCCTACAGGTGGAAAGGGTTGCACAGTAATGGGGAACTTCTGACCTGCTTTGCACTTTTGAGCTGGTTCTGTGCTGTGAGGTAATTACAGGAGATGCTTTTAGAAAATTGGTCCTAATATCAAGGTTTTCTGGGTTCCATTAAGGTCTGGAATCAGAAATCCTTGTGCTGAGACAGAAAATTGAAAATATTTGATACTAAGACTGGCTTTGTGAAGAGAAACAGCACTATACATGATTCTAAGCAGTGAAACTACATTACCTTTGAATTGTTTACTTGCATATCCTACCCCCAGACCATCTAATTGAGATGGTCTGCACAGCTAATGAGAATTAATCTGTTTGTAGATCTCATACAAATCATGGAACACATAGATAATGTAACACTATCTTTAATATCTAATGCATTATTGCTAAGAATTCTTAACCTTAATCCAGTTTCATGTCACATCCTTCACCTTTGTGGTTTTTTTTTTTTTTCCCCAAGACTAACTTCCTGCTGAGATCGTTTTGGAATCTGTTGAAAAGTCAATAGTGTGGTATTACAACCTTATACAGTGCATTTAGAAAAATTCTTGGAACTTGTGCAATGCTGTAAACAGTCCTCTCCAGGGTCTAGAGGCTACCTTCGGTGCTCTTTTATGAAAATCCAACTGTAGTTCTTTTATGATAGTGCACAACTGTTCAGGGCAAGGATAGAACATGTCTCTTTGCTTCCAAGACTGATTAGGGATAATATAATGGAAAAGTAGGGAGGTAAAGGGAATGGCATGGGGGTGGGGGAAGTGTGGTAGGAAAGGAAAAGTGGAAAACTTAGAGGTAAAGGGAAATAGAAGGAAGAGAAAAAATATTCATACAGGTTTGTGCAGCCAAAGTTGATTAATGCAAATGAAGTGGCAAGTTTCCAGAACGAATCCAGGTTAAGTACTTTTAAGCACTACAACAAGGCTCAGAATCAGCTCTCATAAGCCTTGTGGACTGGAGCCAATCAAGTATTATGGGCACGTGGTCCTGGAATCACTGGGAAGGTAATGCTAAATACTCCTTTGAATTGTGCTCTGTATTCTGTGAGGGTTATTGCTGTAGGGAGAACACCAAACTCAAGATGATTTCATTCCACATGTAGGTCAAGTGAATAACCTGTGCTCTGCAGAGCATAGCAGAGACTGCCCAAGCTCTGAACAGGAGCTAGCATGGTCCAGCAGTACCAGGGCTGTGCTGTTGCTGTAACCTGGAGGAGCACAAGGAGTATTCTGATGTTCTAAACTGATAAGGAGTAATATTACCTTCCTTCCTCAGCAGCAATAAGTCTGTGCTTTGTCACAGAGTTGACCCAGGGCTTGTAACTTTGGGCTCAGTGTTGAAGAATATAAAAATGAACACAAAAGATAGCAAATCCAGTTTGGTTAGTGCTGCAGCTGCATTAATGAAATTTGATGGATCTGAGCTGGACCTGTACCACTTACCTCTACTGCAGCATCTTTCCCTTGCAGCTCAACAAGTGGCACCTGCACTCTGAGCAGTGCTCACCATGCTTGACAAGACATGTTTTTTGGCTAACTAGCTAACCAAAATGAGGGGCACGTAAAGGTGCCTTGCACATTTCATCAGTCTTCAGGTCCTTAGCTAATCATTCCTTGTGTAGCTTATTGATAATTGACATGTGCAGTACAACCATTTACTATCCTAGAACCAGACCCTAATTTTTTGAAGCCATTTAGAAAAATACTACTAATTTCAACAGGGACAGAAGTCTTTTCAAAAGAATAGGAAAATTGTTTTAATTCTATTTTCCCACAGAAATGAAATTACTCTGGCCGTTCAGAACTCAGTAAATAAAAGTATATATCTTATAATCAAGCAATGAAATTTAGTGGCTGTGTGAAATCATGCCCTGTTGATAGGCATAAACGACATTTGTTTAGTGGGACTTGGTAAAAAACACTGCCATGAAAGCAGAGTAAAAAGTTGACACATTTTTAATCTAAACAGTTTAGAAGCCATGTTTTTCTAGCATATAATTATAGAATTAACCTATAAGTACTTCATTTATTCCCCTCTGCAGGAAAGGTGATGGGCATTCCCATGTAAATCTGAACATATATTAACCTGTTGAACTCTATGTTGTGGGGACTTTCCCCCACCCCCTGTGGATCGTGACTGTGACCATCATTTCTACCAAGAGACATCAAAATTGCAACAATAAAGTCTCATTGCTAGATCCAGGGGCAGTGAGGTCTTTCCTTATCCTTCCTTATCCTTTCTTTCTCTTTCTTTCTTTTCCCTTTCACATTTTCTTTAGTGATATTACTATAGATAAGAACAACCAAAATGGCTACATACATCCTTTCCATTGCATCCAAATAGTTCTGAAAGACAGCAATATAAATATATATATATTTATAAACACCAATCATTCAGTGAGTGTCATTTCACTCTAATCTACCTTCAAAGGATCTATTAACAAGAACCTGAGTTATCCTCACTTTCAGAGAGAGGTCATAGAACTAAGGAAGATAATTCTTTAGGCAGCTACAAAATACTAGAGCATAATCAGGCTGATTCACTGTGAAGTGGTGAAGCTCTGGCCTTCATGTTAAGTTTTCCACTGTGGGAACTGAATGACTGAATGAACATAAGCTGTGCTGGTTGTACCAAATGCAGAATGGGAATATGTACCAGGCTTCTAGCTGGTGCGACAATTCTGTCTGCTCTGGGCTTATGCCCCAAAGCCACATAAGGACAACACCAGTAACTCACATTAGCTCCTTTTCACATAAGGAAAACCTGAGTATGTGAGCCAGAGGTAAGACATGGGAAATTCAGTCACATTTCTACAAGAGAATCAGGACTTAAGGGTTTCTCTCTTTAGACATAGCCTAAGATAACTCAAAATTTAGCCCTGAAATCAAGCATATTTTTACATGCATTCACCTGCACACATGCATACTAGGTTCCCTTGCCACAGACAGATAGATTTCAGACACTTTAGGGTCTCTGAGGCCTCCCCCATAAGACTGCTGTCTAGAGCATGCAGTTAAGGAAGACCCACGTTTCCCTGGCTGGAGGATAAGCGGGATCCCCTACAATGCCTAATATTATGACTCTTGACAGCTGTTTGTGCAAGTGAACCCTGCTCAAGATGTCTAGCTTGGAGAATTCCCTTCTGAATTCCTTTCTATTATCAGCCAAAAGAGAGACTTCTCCTTGGGCAAAACAATTCACAAGATATTTGAAAAGTGGACTTTTCTATGCTCTCTTGGGGGAGTTGTCAGGGTAGTGAGATCACAAGTACAGGCAATTAGACACCAGTTTGTTCACCTAAAAAAAATCCTTTGCACTGTGAAGATAATAAGGGAAATTCACAAGGCAGTGGGAGAAAGGAAGTTGAAGGCTGGTATCTGTGTTAAGAATCATCATGTGTTCCTGGTGGGATTGTTAAAAGTTGACCATTTTGCCTATCATTTTCATGAGTAATGATTTCTTGAGCATCAAGAGAGAATGTCTACATGAAGTAATTCAGTATTTCAAACATTTTGAACAGTCAGACCCCTCTGTTGAAATGAACCAGAGGGAGAGAAAGTGAAAAAACGGAAAGAGCAGGTGTAAGGAAGAATTGTCCAAAAGCAGAACTACCACCAAAAGAATAAACATTTTTGCCTTGAGCAGGAGATCTGCACTGGAGGCAGCTATTAATTTATGCCCCTCTGTTATCCCCAAAGTAAAATCAGATGTTTGTACAGTTCTGGTCCAGCTGGGGGGCTGAAAGATTCATATAGTGAAGATAACCTTTCCTTCCCTTTCTCTTTCCCTCAACTCTCAAGTGATTATAGATTGCACTTAGAAGACAAAACGAACAGCTCTGTTTCCCAACATCAGCTCTGGTAACTAATGAGAAGCGTAACGAGCAGAATGACCAACTTACTGCTTCTCTATACAGATCTCACTGACTGGGAAGATGTTAACTCCTAAAAGGATGGACAACCTGAGCTACAAAGGGAAATTTCATACATGGCTTTGAAAAGTTGTCAGACTGAATTATGGTCTGTAACCGCTCAAATAACACTGAGTGAGATACTGTAATGTTTCATTGGCTCTTAAAGCCATCCAATCCCTACAATTACTTTTCAGTACCACTGCAGTTTTCCTTCCTTCCTTCCTTCCTTCCTTCCTTCCTTCCTTCCTTCCTTCCTTCCTTCCTTC
>JANPWX010000096.1:3134583-3573360 GCA_024734555.1 Trochalopteron elliotii | reverse complement strand
TCCCTCCTTCCCTCCTTCCTTTTTTCTTTTATTCTCTTTTTTCTCTCCACCTCCCTTTCTTCCCTTCTTGCTCTCTTTCTTCCTCCACCCCACCTTTCCTTTTACATTCTTCCTCTCATTCTTGCTAAGGATTTTTTACTCTTCCGATGCAGTCACTGGATTGCTGACAGTGGGCTGTAGTCTATTCAACTTTCATGCTATTGCCATTAGAAACCAATTACGTATATGATTATACTTGCCTCCCAAAATATCTCGTCTTCTAAGATGTGGTATTTAGAAATCCCACCTCCTGAGAGCAGTTTGAACTTAACAAAGAGATAAATGGCATTAAAAAAGAGAAATCTAAGAAGATTTTAAAGCATATTAGGTTCTGGTCTTTATAAAATAAATTTGAAAAACTTAAGATTTACATTTTTCCCTTTTTGTAAACCAAAATGCCACTGAAATACAGCTATAAAACCTTAAAAATTATCCCACAGGAGTAGTGTTTTTAGTTTAAGACAAGTAGCTGAATCTGAGATTGAATCTTGTGGAAGTGCAAACAGCATTGACTTTATATGTTAGATGAAAAGAAAAGATGTTTATTGACATGGACAGACAGCAGAACTCCTTGACCAAATCCTTAACCTTTAGCCACTTGAAAATGAGGCTAATGAAATGTTGTAACAAAAAGACAATTGGCTATGAAAAAAAAAATCTTAAGCAAAATAAATAGGGGTTTGAGAATACTGCTAAAGCAATTTTAAAGAAGTTTCAAGAAATGTTAAGATTACATCCTTGTCAGTAAAAACCATTAATTAAACTTCAAGTGCCTTTTTTTTGTGTAATTATTAGAGAGATGAGGTTTCAGTGAACACCCAGGTTTGGTCAAAACTTCTGAAAATGTTGGAGAAAAGTGTGTAATTTTCAAGGTAAAGATGTAATGCAAGACAGTTAATTTGAGCTCTCAAAATAAGAGGTTGTTTTAGCTTCTGTGTTAGCTGGGCTCAGATTCTGAGAAAAAGCCATGACACTTGTTAACTGACCTGGCCCGAGGTTTCAGCAATCCTGATTTTGCCTTGCTTTTTGGTTTATTTATCCACTTTCCTGAGAAACCAGACAAATCCCTGATCCTATTTCTTGTCCACTGGTGTTCAAAGTCAGTGTATTTCTCAATCACTGCAAGTATGTACCTATGCATTTTAACTACTTTTCTGAAAATAGATTTTTTTTTATTTTTAACACAGGTGTTTTCTCAGGACAGGATTTCCAGGTGAGCATATGTTTCTGAACTGCCTGATCTGGCTGTCAACAGCCCAAAGAGGTACATCGCCTCCATTTCTTCTCACTGAAGCCTTCATCTGGCATTGCACATTTGTAACATCCTTTAATGAGCTTAACAGCTTAACGGCACCTCTGTCCTTTGGCAACCAGCAGACTGGTTCATATATGAATGTCACATGTTCCTGTATTCTAGAAATATATTACAGTCCCCACTATCCAAAACCACAACTGTACAACTGAAAGGCAGCACATGCAGAGTTATACCTAGAGAAGTGGAACGACATGGAGAGACACATTAATTTCTGAGAGGTGTCTCATGGCACAAATAAGGCCAGAATGAGATTCTGCTATATATTTTGAAACTGGCCTATTTACCTGCTTTTGTAATAGAACATTGTGCACCAGGCTGTAACTGTGAATGGTTTCTGCAATGCACAGGGGCAGTGTGTTAATTCTGTACAGTTAGTTAAATTCTGGGAAAGAAATCAAATTCTGAAAATGTTATTTTCTCCCATGAACAGCAAAAAACAGTGCTCCATCCACAGTAGGTACTTAGTGTCACTTAGGGATACTTCCCACTTTTTGTCAAGTTCCCTGCTCATGCTGTCTTTTCTTTTAGCTAACCTCAAAGATGACCTGTTTCCTCTTTCCTACTTTATGACACTTATACAAGCTGAATAGAAAATCAAAAGCAAGAAAGGTGTTTTTATCAAGGCACTGCTGTTTTTCAGCTTTTCTCTTGTTTTTCTTCTGCAAACAGCAAGGTGCCAAAAAAGCATCATTTGATAGACACTAAAACATGAAGAGCAGACATCTCATCTACATTTTTACGAAGAGTAAACAAGTGGGACATTTATATAAAGTGGGTATTAAACTTCCCACTCCTTTCCCTCTCTCCACACACTTTCTTTACTACTGTAGTTTTGTAGGGGAGAAAAGGTTACATTTTTTTGGGGGGGGTGTTTTTTTTTTCTCTTCCTGCATTCCTGATATTTGTTTTATAAACAGTTAACTCTTTGGGAGTCCAAGATTCTATAATTTCCTTCTACTTTGGAAAAGCTTCTGGGTTGTCTTTCTTGAGAAAGTGTACTGCAGGTGACAGTGAGGAAATGTGGTTGCTCTTATATTAGTGCTGTCTGGCAGTTCCCTGTGTCTGGAGCTCAAGTGAGCAGTAACTGCAGACTCTATGGACTGTTTTACAGTGGCCTTACCTTGTGACACCTGCTTTACACTGCATGTGTCACCCAAGCCATCATCCACCCCTTTTACTCTTTATCTTTGCGCTTGGAGTATTACTTTATGCAGAGTTTCCATTAGTTCTGAATTCTTGTTACTGTTATTTCTCTGATCCACCTAGGTAGGAATTGTTACCCTATTCCCAGCAGCATATTCATGGATATGCAGAGGTGAGGGCAGAGGTAAAAATCAGTCTTGTGGTGTATAAAATGAAAAAAATCCTTCTACAGAATATGATATAAATTTAACTTCTTTTTTTTTTTTTTTTTTTTTTTTTCAACAAGTCCATTTGGTGCATGCTTGAGAGAGTCTGAGCCAGGAAATGGAATAAGTCTCTGCAGACATGGCAGGTACATTTGGTGCTATAGAGGTAGCATGACAGGGCTCTATTACAGTAAATAATACAATTCCAGAAATAACCTATGCGGAACATATTGCTTCTGCTGCACATGTCAAGAAATGGACTTTGATCGATGTTGTTGCAAAACAAAACCACATACTAAAACTTTTTAATTATGATGACAGTGTAAAAGTGTAGATGGTGCTCACTGGCAGTGCTCATAGCCTTTATAATTAACAAATGGACAGTGCAGATTAATTCTGCATGCTCTTCATGTTTCACGATTCTTTCTATTTGCTGCCATCAGCACGTATGGAAGCAATAAGGCACGAGAGAGGGCCTGGTTTTCATCACCTCTGGGGTGCTAACAGGCATCCTCGAGGGGACTGATTATCTCACGATAACCACACCACCTGGAGCTACCATATTGCTGCTACAAAAATTCATTAATGTAAGAGAAAAACATGTACTTTTGTGCTAGAGGATGGAGTTAGAAATTCAGAATGCTAAAGAGCTTTATCAGGAGCTCTAGTTTGCCTCTATTCAATTTCATATGAGAATATTCACCACGCTACCGTACAGCTTTCTCAGTTTTGTAAACTAGACCACTGCTTTAGCAATACTTTTGCATCAGCCTATTATGAGAATCAACAATTAAAAAGAGATGGCACAACCGTCAGAGAACAGAAAGTCACATTCCTCAGATTGCCTTCTCAAGGGGAGTATCTCAGAAGACATTCTACACACAGTTTCTCAGAATAAAAAGCACAAGGAAATTGCAAATCAAATTGGATAGGAGTGTCTATAATTTTAAATTTTAAATGGACTAATTTCAGTTCAGCAATGCATTTAGAGTATATTTAATTTGAATTTATCAGAAAAGTATGGAATGAAGTACATGGGAATACAATAACTCATTGTCTGCTGTTCTCTATGATAATGTACCAAACTCTTATCTAATGACTTTGATGTTAATGGAGTCGTACACTCTCCCTGACCTCTTCAGTGCTGGATGGATGTGTATGTGCTTTTTTCTCTCCATCTGGTTTTATGCTTCACTCTCAACTTTCCTGTGAATCTTTTATCTTTGCTTCTGCGTCATTTCCTCTTTAGTAGGAGGGCAGATTTTATTTGAATTAAGAGTTTTATTTCTACACTTGTAGGGATAATTTTTTGGATTTTAAAATCAGTAAGTTTGGAAGAAACTGTTAAATTACTGATGTTGTGACTATCTACTTCCATCCCAAGTGTATTTCTTGCTCTTTCATAGTTTATCCCTTTAATGAGATTTGGCTTGCCTGTCACCCAGAAACAAGAGGTGACACACAGAAAGGTTCTTTACAAACCTCCTTTTGCTTACTGTTTTTTTTATCTGTGCTTAGCATCTGTAGCATGTTGTGGATGTAAAGATGAACCTTCCTCAGACTTTGTAGATGGTGATGGGAGCCATATAGACAGTCAAGAGAATGCGGCCCAGGGAGTGCTCAGTGGCTACGATGGCACAGAAGGCTTTAATTTACAGCTGTCTCCTGCTCACCATATGTTTATTGTGGTTAGTCAACACACACAGAAGCTAAGGTGAACCCATCCTTGGGGCCAGGGAGCACTTGAGGATCATTTGCTTGTACAGTACCTCTTAGATGCTTGGAATCCAGCTTTAGTGCCTAAAGCTGGGAAGGCAACTTGGATTTGTTTTTCACGGGGCACTATGAAATCTTAACTTCCCTGTCTAGACCCAAAGTATCTGAGCTCTACAAAATACATAGGTGTTTAGGAGACATCAGCTGCTCTTGCTGGACTGGAGATTATGGCAGGACTGAAAACGCATCTATGCTGTTATATCATAACCACTGGGCAGGAGAACAATACATTGTTTCTTACATAGCAGCAGCAGTTCTTACTGTGTACACAGCGGTGGCCCAGACAGATTCCTTTCTGTGGTGCAGGGAATGGCTAGAACAAAAGCTCTTCTGTTAAGGCCACTGAGACTTGGGTTTTGTAAGTGGACTTGTGGTTTTATCAATGATGATGAAATTATGTAGTACGAAGGACTTTATGACATTCTGTGAGTGTAGAAAACCATGATAGAGGAAGGAGTCAAAAGCATCTTGTGCAACACCTTATTTGGTTCCAGGTAGTTGCAGGGAAAGTCTTGTGAAGATCTATTTTTGCAGATTTCTGGTACTACAGGAATTTGCTGGGATATTTTCTGTGCCTGTCAACATCTAATGCAAAAGAAAATGGCTGTATAACTGTTCAAGCTTGCACTTGAGAGTATGTCTGTCATTTATAACATTTGGCACATCCAAGTCAAAAATCTTGTTTTTCTGGCTTGATCTAGTTCACCATTCTGGCTTAGAAAAGTAGCCATATAAGACACACCACCAGAGAAGGTCCTCTGGGTATTTGTTTTACCCTAGACAGAGTCTAGGAGCATCAGCAACTCCTTGTCTCTTGCCGAAGTGGAAATCTAATCAAAAGTAAATTCTGTTCAAGATCTTCATGGAACTTTACTATTATGTTCAGGATTGGAAAAAGGACTGAACTAGAGACATGAGATCTCCTGTAAGATTGGTACTGACAGGGGTTAAATGAGCCTGCAGTGCTCTGTAGGGAGCCAGGCATCAGCGGGGACCTGTCCATCTGTTTGATTTCTCAAGACTGCTGTAGAGCAGCTATGCCTTATGATTGATGTCCAAAGGAATAATTTCTTATAAATTCCAGAAGATAATATGCAGGAGATTTGGCTTTTCTTCTCTCTTCCGAGATACCTAATACAAGCTCTTTTAGATTGCCATGGAGTGCCATCACTTAGTGTTGGTCCTTGTTTCCTATAATTTCCAGCTCCTGACTACACAAGGAACTCTGCAGCCTGGAAATATGACATTAGCTGATGGCTAAGGCATAGTGTAAAGGTAGTATCCAGTAACCAAATGTGATAAATTACTAATGCCAATCAATCAACATGGGTTTGTTGTTTCACTCTGTTACTGGTTTACTGTTTGTTTTGTATGTCTGGTGGTCTAGACCTGCAGACTCTGTTGCCTTTAAATGCCACTACATAGACAAAAAAAGGCAAAGAATTTACTGCATGACATGTTTGTCTTTCCCAGATTTTTAGCCTGACTGATGCTATTAGTTTGTGACTTTTTTTCATTTTCAAGAAGTGTTCAGACTTTCCCTGTGAAACACTATTTTGTTCAAAATCTGGCGGTTGCAGCTTTCACATGCTAGATTATATGGTTCAAGACTTCTGCTGTGTGAGTTTTTCTCCATTGTGTATCGTAGCTCATGGTGAGCTTCACAGATCTTGAACAGCTCTGCCTTTGATGGATGTTAGTACATTTTCTCAGTGGCTGCCTTTTATTAGTTTCAAAAGATAACGGTCTGTGTAGCCACACACCCAGGTGTTTATGTGTGCGAAGGGCACCAGGAGGAAAAATGTGAAATCTCCTGCTCTTTACCAAATTTTGCCCTTCAGAATATTTACATCTGCTTGGTATGGTATTTAACATGATACTGAAACTGTAGGAAGTCAGAAATGCCTCCCTGATATAGAGATAGGAACTGCTGAGATTGAATTCATTCATACTTTCTGAACCTCCAAGTCCCTCTCTGCTCAAAAAATATTCAACCCCAAAGAGTTTTAGATTAATAATTTTAAAGAAAATTACCACTTGCTCCAATGGAAAATCTGAATTCCGTTGTTATGCCTGGATATAGGTTGTTTGGATACTGGAGGAGCCCTTTCAGACAGCTGAACTGTGTTTGCTGCATATACCTGTTTCTAGATCAGCCCAAAGTGGGAGTAGCATAAGGGTATGGCTTTTGAGACTGAAGGCTGTACATAAAGTACAGCCATTTAATGTACATAGAAGCCATTTAATGAGTACAAGAGCATTGCTGCATATTCTTGAGCCCCATCTGCTGGCATTTTCTCATCTAACCAGTATTTGCATAATTGGAAGTGTCTCTCTATAGAATGTTCCTGAAAGAGGCAGGAGCTGAATCCCTCAGGAAAATAAAAGTCTGTTTCTTATGCATGCCTCTTGGAAAGAGGCCATGTAGAAAAGGTCTGGAAATGGCTTTGGAAAAGACTAGCAAGATGTTGCATGAAAAAGCCCTAAATGCAGCATAAAGATTTGTACTGTGATGGGCAAGGCCTGGAGTAAGGATTTTGGCATTGCCCATCTCTTTTCACTCTGCAGCAGGTATGATACCATCCATCATCTCTTGCCAAAGTGGTCTCAAGCCAAGGAAAGGGACGATAAGGGGTTTTCTATGAGTTATTCAGCAGTCAAGATGGCAGATTTGTTTAAAAACCACCTGAGAAAATTATCAGAGAAATGTGAGGAGGAGGGCAGTAGACACGAAGGAAGGAATGTTAGCATTAATCTATTTTGGCTCTTTGATGGATGGATACTCAATATCCACATGTCCTCTTTCAAGACCTAGAAACTCAGTACAGTCTCCAAAACACATGTGAAGCGATTGTCCATAGTATAGCCAATAATAAAACATTTAAACACAGGTGGGTTAGCTTTAAAATACTTATCCCAGGTACAGACACCTGTGAAGTCTTCAGAACCCTTCCAATAATTTGGCTGTTTAGCCTCACCAGGTAGCAAAGTTGTCTAGTGCTTATGAGGCCCACCAGTGACTCTGGTTTAGTCTCATTTCATGAATGTGGTAGTTCTATAACAAAATAACTACAAAACTCATTTCTATATTACAGAAAATTAAGCTGCTGCTATATATTTGTGCATTGTTATTTTTTTAGCACTTATAATGTCCCCAAATGTTATGAATGGTATTCTGAGTCTTGTGGTGGTATAAGGACTCCTTAGTGGCACCTGCTGTATTTTGTACTTAGGATTTATGGCAATGAAAGGAAAACAAAGAAGGAAACACAACAAAGTGAATCCTGTTCCCTGCAGAAGGCCTTATTTTTGCTGAGGTTCCCTAGTGTTCAGTGGAGTGTCAGACACTTCCAGTTTTTTGCAGAGGTACAAAATGCAACTATTAGAATTTTCAAAGATACCAACAACATAAGATCTGAAGTAATCATAACTCAGAATTTTTTTTCAGACTTCTCTGGAGAAGTTAATTTGTAGTAGAATACATGTACATGAGGAAAAAATACTGCACAGCCACTATGCAAAATACCAAACCCCTAACAATGATTTTAGACCCATGATTCTTTTTGATGCAGCTCCTTATTTCAACTTCAAGGGGTATCTACATTTTCTCAGGAGTTCAGTGTTTTTACTGGAAGAAGGATGAGCACTGACATTCAATACCATTGAGTATTCAAATTATAATGCAACTCTATTCAGATCCATTTAAAAAGAATATTTATTGAACTAAAAGAATAGTAAAAAAATATGTACCATATTATTATTTATACAGCTATGGCATATGCAAGTTTAGATGCCTCTTACAAGATATGTGCTGGTGTTTTTTTATCAGCCTGATGCAGCTAGACCTAGCAATACCTAGGAAATTTTCCATATACAAAGAGGATAGAGTAACCCATTAAATCTAAGCTTTTTAACTTTACCTTCAACATAAAATGCTTAAAACTCCCCAGCATTAATAAGTATATTCAGAATAGTGCATTGTCTATCAGAAGCAAAATTGCAACTAAAATTTAGCCTGATTCCCATCTCCAAATGCTCTTCTCTTTTTTTTGTCAATTTCTTCACTTTACAGTGTAACATGTCACCACAAGGAACTGTGGCAGTCAAACTAGTGATTAAGTTTGAGCTACATTTTTAATTTGAATTCAAATCCTCACAGCTCTCAGGTTTTGTGTCTTTTTCAGTGAATAATATTTCCCTTAGTTCTGAGAGGAAAGTACTTTCACATTACTATTTCTGTGTATGGGGAAGTGTGGAGTATTCCAAGCAGCATCAATATTGTTTATAATCACTATCATTGGTAAGTAGGGAATATTAAGTATTGACATCTTTAGCCTTCAGACAGAGCTGCTTTCACAAACAAATTTATAATGTCTTGTCCTGGGAGCTTTATGTAGATATGGAAGAGATGTTAATATAATGAAATAAAAAAGGAAGGCAGATTAATGGTGTTGTTACTCCTGAACTTCTCAGCTGTACTATGCATTTATTGTCTTCTTCACTCATTTTTTCTACCAGTGTAGAAATGTGGAGTACTGTGTGCTTGTACCAATTTTCTTGTTGCTGAAGGTACACGAGAAGTTTGTTACAAACACAGGTTTTCTCTGAGGAAAAGGAAGACTTTTCTAAGTGGTATTGATGGATGATAACTGCATATGTGGATGTCATTAACCCCTGCATATCCAATGCAAAGTTTGCATTCAAGTCTTAAGAAAGTGCATTGAATTAATGAGCTTAAAACCAAACCAACCAAACAAAAACAGTGGTAAAAGAACAATGAGATTTCCATCAAAAAATTACAATTAATTAGTTGTGAGACAAAACTGATATAAACCCATCTGGAAAGGTGGCATTTTGCAAATGTCATATGAGAACGGTGTGCCATATCACTTCCCCTTAAGCAGGTAAAATAGAAGTTAAGTTAGACTCAGGGGAACCAGGCCCTGTGCTGACCCAAGGCCACTGGCACGTAGGTGCCCCATAAGACTGCTCAGACTGAGACTTTTTCACAGGTAAACCAGTGGGTCCAGAATCTGCTTTTTCTTCTTATCTGAAGAGTATGGCTTATAACTTAGGTCAACTTCAAAGACATTTTGTCAGCATAGGGCAGCTTCTCTGCTGCCATTTAAGGTAATGCAGAAAAAGTTTTTCCTGACTTGACAATCCTCAGACTTACCGACCTTCCAGTTTTCTCTCATTAGAGAGGAGATTTAGAAAGGTTGAATGTCTTCTTGCCAGTATAAAAGCTGCCTCCACTGTTGCAAACAATAGACAGTTAAAGAAAATTAAACAACCTAATGCTACACAAAAAAAAAAAAAAAAAAAAAAGGCAAGCAAAGAAGAAAAAGACGTTAAAACCTAAGACATTGTGGCAACTAATACTGCTGAGTATTTCCAGCACTATAAAACAAGTCTTAAAGCAGTTAAAAGTTAAATTACATAACTCAAGACTGCTGTGACCTGATTGAAAACGATTGGAATTAATGAGAAGGCTTGTGTTTTGTGCCTGCATTATGGGAGGCAAAGACCAGACTGAAACACAGGCTTACATTGTTTAAACTTGTCACACAATTTTCTGCTCACACAGCTGACTATTTTCCTCAGCTCAGTGTCCAAAACCAGATCCATATGATCAGAAAGAAGACAGTCTTTAAGCCAGGTGCCATAGACTAGTTGTGTTCACTTTACCCAGCAGTTATTCCAAGGTCTCCTCTGATTCCAAGTGGTGCCTTGTGTGGTCCTAAAGTGTAATTTTTGACTTGTAGGCGCTTTTTAGCTGATTATTTTTCAGATCAGTGTGCCAAATACATGTGTGCAGCTATGTCTTCACCTCATGGAAGCAACTGCAAGTTGCATTCACTGAGTGGTGGGAAAGTCACAGCAGGCAACTTCTTGCTGCATCTATGAAAAAGTGCCAGTCTCAGCAGGACATGGATATACCATCAGAGCATCAGAGTGGGTCAGCACTAGTCCACCTGGTCCACCTAAGTTCTTCACCACCTCTGTGCTAAATGCTGAGGAGGAACTAACATGGCATGCAGACTTCATTTTGGCACTTGCGCAATATCATGCTTCTAGACTGGCTTGTATTATTTTCTTATGAGTAGCTGGTGTGGGAGGTAGCCGGGGAATTGGGGGCAATGTGGATCCAAAGGAGAGTAGCTGCTGTGGGGTGCCAGGCGACCCTTAGTTTCTGGACAATGGAGTGGAGATGCCAACCTCTGTGCTGGTGGAACTCCCAAGTGACTTGTAAACTGGGAAAGAGCATCCCAGAACCTAAAGTAAGCTTGGTTAGTGAGATAAAAGGCTAGCAATGGGGAGGAGACAGATACCTCTCCTCATCCATGATACCCCAAACCTGGCACCTCTCTGAATTCTTCTTGGTCTTTCCTGGTCCCCATCTTCAAGTCCTAGACCTGTTGCTCAACTGTCTTGACACTTTTCTATTTCTCCCACAGTGCTACTGCCATATCCATTGCAAAATCAAATTTCCTACCCTTCTTCCTCCACACACCACGAGAAAAAAAATTACATTTTTTGTCTGTAGTCTTGGAATAAAATTCATCTATACATATTCTGCTGAAGAGTGCTGAGTGGTTCTGGAAAAAAATCCTCATCTACCTTATAGCTAAGCACAGAGACAGTTGTAAGCAGGGTATAGGCATGATAGAGCTTGGACAGAGGGAGATTTGGGCTGGCAATAAGCTTTTCTGCATTTTGAAAGAAGAAAGTTCTTGTCATGACACCAGCCTGTTTCTGTGTCCTGATCTGTCACATAAGGGTCTTATAAATGAACCTCATCTTGAACCTGAATGGTAAATTCTCTTCCCAAACAAACCCTGCTGAAAACAGACTGGTACTTATGATCTCTGACCCTTTCCCCAGACAATATATTCTGTATTCCAGTAAAAGCAACTTGCAAGTGTCTGTTATATGTTCCAGGAAATCAATGTTTTTTTTGAGGAGGTAAAATAACTTTTCTAGCTCCTCTGCCCTCGTCTGGATTTGGAAAAGACTTCAAAGATCATCAAGTCACACAGTTAGCCCACACTGTCAAGTTTACCACTAAAACATGTCTCTAATGCCAAATCTATGTATTTAAATACCTCCAGGTACAGTGACTCAACTAGTATCCCTTGGCAGCCCCTTCCAATGCTTGACAATCTTTTAAGTGAAGAAATTTTTTCCTAAAACTGCGTTATCA
The DNA here is from genome assembly GCA_024734555.1 of Trochalopteron elliotii. Lineage (NCBI taxonomy): Eukaryota > Metazoa > Chordata > Aves > Passeriformes > Leiothrichidae > Trochalopteron > Trochalopteron elliotii. Next base: position 3,561,677 of record JANPWX010000096.1, on the reverse strand, counting down.
CACTCCTCTTCTGCTCTCCCACAGCCCTGCTGGGTGCTGGCATACTTTATGGAATTCCTCTCATGTTGTTGGGGAGGCAGTGAGGAGTAACAAAGCCCCCTCAGGTGCAGTGAGGCACTTTTCTATTGCTACTATCTTTGTTCAATGCTTCATTTTAAAATTCATTGTGAATTGATTGGGGAGCACATTTTTCATGACTTACTGGGTGGCATTATTTGCTTCTGAGTTTCACAGTTCTCTAAAGTCACCAGTGCCCTTTAAGCTGCAAATGGAATGTTGCTGGTAGATTTGTTTCATTGGATGCCTTTAGAAATCCTCCCTCTAGCCCCAAGAATAACTTAGTAAGTCAGAGGGATGGGAACTGGGTTTATGCTGCTGCTGGTTAGTACAAAACCTTCCTATGAAAGACACATTATCTAGGATTTAATGGGTCATTGGTAGCAAGGTAACCATCAGAAAATGCTACAGTTTGGCATCACAAAAGTAGCCTCAATCTATGAAGCTTAATCTTGCATGCTGTGATTCATAGGTACACCATAAAAGAAAAAAAGTGGCTCTGCAACTGTGAAGTAAGTTCAAGGCTGCTGCAAATGGGGGAAGAATAATCTCGGTGGATGAGAGAAGAGCAATGAGCATGTATCAAGGAAAATTCAGGCTGGATTTGAGAAAAACCTTTTAAATGGTAGAAGTAGTGAAGCACTTCAATAGATTTTCTGGGGTGGATATGGATCTGCAGAACTGGAAATCTTTAAGAACTGATGAGACAAAAATATATGAGATAGGACATCACTGAAGCTGAACTTGCCATGGCATAGGACAAGCTAGATGACCCCCTGAATTTCCTTTAGATTATTTTTATCTGAAAGTGTAGTTTTTATTGCATGGCTCTTGACATTTTATGCTTTCCTTGTAGTACTGCATTCTGGAAACAAGGACTGTAGCTGTCACTTCACACTGCAATTCTGAAGACGAATTCTAAAATGTGGCTAATCAAAAAGAAATAAAGTAAGTCCAAAGGAGGAAACAGAGTGATTTGGAGCCACGCCTGCGTTTGTGAATACTTTTTATTCACAAAACTAGAGAAGTCCAAAACATAGGGTAGAAACTTCTCTCTGGTGAATGTTACACTGTCATGAAACTTGCATTCCAGTAAGAATTAAATTTTGCTAGAGGCAGAGATTTTTACAGGCTTCCCAATGTCTGAAAAACATGGAGGCTATTGTCTATGCATATTTATCCCTTTTTAACCAGGAAAACACTTTTACAGTCATTACAGCAGTGCTTTAGAGGGTTTAATATAATTAAGATGCTGTAGGCAGGGGAAAAAATTGTGTTTTGGAGATGGATCTCCCAAAGGAAACTGAGTTCTGGCTCCAGCTATATTTTCTTGCTAGAATCCTGCTTTTTAGATAAATGTCAGACAGGAGTTCGAAGCTGAAAATAGAAGCAGATGATGAAAATAAAATTCTAATCGCTAAAGCAAGATACAGAAACAGCAGAACAGGAAAGTGGTCCTAGGTGGAGCTAATAAATCCATGTCTGACAGCCAGATACATTGGAGTGTACAAGTTATATGCTTTTATCCAGGGAGATTTTTTGAGCAAGATTGAGGTTTTAATGTGATTGCATTCTTGTGACAATTAGAAGGAGCTGCATTATTCGTTGCAGGGAGAGGGCACTGAGCAAAGGTCACCGAGCGCTTGCTTGGTCTTCCACGCTGCACTTGAATCACCTTCAGTAGCAAATTGCATGCTCCATTTTAAACAAGAAAATAGAGGCAAATCACAATAGCTGAGAAAGAATGGAAGCATGCACAGGCTCTTCTGAGTGTAGATGAACACTGAATGTCATGCTAAGAGAATGGCTAAAAGACAGTAAGAAAGAGAAATGACATGTCCTATTTACATTTCTCTGTGTATTTTAAAATACAGCTGTTGTATTCTTATATTATTGTTGAAATACATGGATATTTAAGTCACAGGAATAAAACAAGACAAGAAATGCAACCCCTCCTTCCCCTATACCGTCCATTTCAGCGATTAAAGTAGTGTGGATTCTTTGATATTTTAAATTCGAATTCCTTTGTTGTGATTTTTATGGTTGCTTTGAAGGTTACTTTGTTGCTTTTTTGTATTTTCTTTCCTAATAGTTTTATTAAGAGACGCTTCTATTCCAGCTAAGGCACTCAAAGGAAATGCATTATTTAAATGTGAAATGGAAAGAGAGAAAATGTAAGACTACGGTGCATTTTTCTTTGCCATTCACAGACATAATAGAACAACTCAGAAGACAAAAAAAAATAATGCAGGAAATGACATACTCTCTGGACTTATCTGCTAGCCACATCCAGATGTGGTCCTTCCACCTTTAACTAACACCAGCTTTGTTTCCAGAATACATACAAGCAAGTAGCTTATATCTATGTTTTATGAAGGGAAAAAAAAGCAAGGCACTGATTTAAAAAAAAATGGCTGAACAAACTTACTGCTTCTGACAGTCAAAAAGGGTCTTTCTTTCTGACTGCTTCCATGCATTTATACTATGCCAACCATTCTCAACCCAATGCATTTTATTATAATAATAATTGTTCTTTATTGCAGTAACATGTAAGGATTCCAAATAGGGTTCAAGACCCTATTATTCTAGGCACCATCCGTGTGCATAATAGAATCATCTCTGCTGTAAAGAGCTTACGATCTTGACATATGACAAGGCATAACAGTAAAAGAGAACAAACAATTGCAGGGGAGGGGTGGAAGAGAAGCTATCAAGAAAGCCAATACACAGGGTGTGCTAAGTAGCAGTGTCTGAACACTAACTGATTAGCTATTGTCAAGGGCTTTGTATAATCTGTAGAAATAGTTTTTTGCTGTGCCTTCTATATCACTTAGTTTCCAGTTTATAAAATGCAAATGTGGTTGTTACACCTCTCGAATAAACTGCTGGGGGGAGTGGGGAAAGGAAAGCTGAAAGACAGAAATTATACAGATCTCTAAAGGGTAAAACATAAGAATATGGGAGCTTGGTGCCAACCACACCCGCTACCTATGTCCATTAAGGGAAATTTCACTACTTTAGTCTTTAAAAAGACTAAAGGAAAGTAGGATCACTTTTGATGTTAATACCTTTACCATACACCTATTGCAGAGGTGGGAAAACAATGCATATATGCAGTTTGTGGGTGAAGTATCTTATTCCTCCCCTTGTTAAAGAGTTTTTAAATAGTGAACATAGTCATTTGGATGCGTGGTAAAAAGAGGCCGAAATAGCTTCTTTGACTGAAATACAGAGATCGAGATCTCAATTTTCTCTTCTTATTCTTGAATTACATGATCATAACACCCCTTCCCAGAACAGAATTTATATGGATTTCCTATAATACACATGGGTGCTAGCATCCTGTAAATTTTCTGCTAGTCAATTATTATGTGAACATATAAATGAGAATGGATTACAACAGAAGATGTGAAAGTAGAAATAAAGATAGCCGCAATTTTTTTCTGTCTCAGCAAAACCTTAAGAGAAACTGTAAATATTGGCAGTTCCTCAGTTAAAGCTTTTAAATGTAATGTTTCAGAAGTGTTATTATTTGCTTCTTTGAAATGAAAAGAAGATGTGGAAAAAAATGTGTGGTAAACAAAGTACATTAATATGCCAAAGAAGATGTCATTTAATAATATTTCTCCAGGATGTATACACAGAATCAGTATAACATTATAAATTCCTGGCTGGGCCAGGAGGAACTCTTCTCAATGGAGAAATCCTGTGATGCCTTTGCAAGTTGCTCATGTTCATGACAGTTCAGACAGCTCCCTAAACTTTTCTGCAGTTTTCTCTTTTGCCCAGGCAACACTGCCTGTTCCTCACTGGCACATGTGCATTTTGCCATCAGCACCCCTATGAGTGATGCTGTCAAGAGTCTTCTTGTCACACGAAGCTGTACAGTGATGGTAGAAGTGCTGGGGATGCCTCACACAAACTGTCAGAGAGTTGTGTCAGATGCCTAATGCTGAACTCTGCTAAGGATCTGCTGGCTGTGGGATGGGAACACCAGGCTGGGAGCTGTGACTGCAGTTGCCTCTTGGGGACCAGATACTTCTGTGAGCTGCCTTGAAAGTGAGAAGATTGAAAATGCTAAAGTGCCTACAGAGCTGAGGAGACAGTATGGCTCCCAGAGGGACATGGCTGTGGTGGTGGGAGCAGTGAACAAGGCTCATGGACCCTTGTTTGTAATGGCCAGACATGGGCTGAGCTGCTTTCAGGAGAGCATTGGTTGAATTTAAGCAGTTAGTCTCCTAACTAGCCTGGAGCAGGGCTTCTCCAGAGGGACATTCAGAGCAGACTCATCTACTTTCTCTCAATCTAAATTCTGTGTAGGCAGTATAAAATTATTACAGCCCTGTCTCTGGGGAATGATCTCACTGAAAGTGAATCCCACAACTTTGTGATCTTGTTTTGTTAATATGGTTAGCATAAAATTTTACTTATATGTTAGTCTAAAAGTTACAATAAAACAATGTTTGCAAGTAGCTATTTCCTTTGGGCGATGAGCAGGGTTATGGCTGTGTAACTATAATTGTGCTGTGCATCCATTCTCCACAGGAGGATATCAGAGAATGCCCTTCTCAATTCCAGTAACTCTTGCTATCAACAAGTTTTGCCCCAGTCCAAGATAGCCGTCACCTCCAGAAATCAGTGATACTGTGAAGTACATTTCTCCTTCCACTGAATTCCAATAGCTCTTTGGCAGCTTAATCCAGATGTCCCTTAGATGGGTAAAATAAACTGTGATGAATCCCACCTTGGTGCTACCTCCTTTGAAAGGATGTAATGGGTAATCAGCAGAAACTCTGTGGCAAAGCATCACTCCTTTAGAAGAACTCCCCTGAAAAAGTTTTAGCTGGAAAACTGAAATTCTTGGTGTTTCCATCTCTCTGGCTTAATGAGCTAAAAGCATTAAATATATATATATAATTTAATATATATATATGTATTAAATTCCTCCTGGCTAGATCAGGTGCTGCCTTCTTTGATGTGATGGCTTTGACGTATTGTTAGAGTTGTTATTTACAGATGACATGGGGAGCCTGGGGAACCAAATCCAGCTAAGCATTACACTAGCCAGTGGCTTGTCTGAGGGGTAGGTACTGCAATGGTAACTCTAGCTACCATTTTCTCAGATTTAACCTTTCATACACAACTGTTTGCTAAGGAATTTAAAGTTGCTCTTTTCTGTTTCCTTTATCAAACATGTGCACACACATGTGTATACAGATGTGTACATATAATCTGTATATGTGCACACAGGTGTGCTTTTGTCCTGAATCAAGCAAATATCCTTTTCCCGCTCAGCTGAATTGTGTTCCACTGTTTGTCACTGTTTTACAAGGTGGATTTTAAGAATTTAGCAGAAAAAATAAAACCCGTAGGAAAAAAAGCTAGCTTTCAATCCAGTCAGTGTCAATTAAAAGGGAGCCTCAGATGCAAATGCCACATCAGCACCAATTTTGTCACCAAGAGCTTTAAGATCAGAAGCAATTACCTTCAATAGCACCTTGTTTTTATGTGTCTACCCTTCATAGCCTTGGCTAGTAACTCGGCCTACACCATAATTTACACTGACATCTAATTTCAGTGGATCTGCAAGCAATCTAACTGAAGATGGAGATACTGAGAGTAAGGAGTCCTGCTTTATCACTGCAGACATAAAGATTCATTATTTTTTGCCAATTCAGAAAGTGAGACTTATGGGAATGAAGCTTTTTTTCATGTGCGTATGTGCCTGTTTTGCATATCTCATTACTTGAATTATTTCCTGGTTTAGGCAAATGATTGCTGCCTTTAACTAGATGATTAAACACTCTAACAGCTCACAAAGGAAAAAAAAAAACAGCCAAGTGCTACTAGCATTCAGTAGATTTACCATTTTCAAACATCTCTGCAAAATGAGAGCAAGAGAAAAAGAGTGCATTCATTGCTAATCATATTCTTTGAAGTATAGTAGAGACCTGGCAATTTTATATTGTGCATGAAAGTAACAGTATTAGACTAAGATTATTTTAAGAAACACTTTTATCATTTTCTAACTGACAGAGAGGGCAAGCCTGCCAGCCATGCAGGTTGATGTTTCCTCCTGAAACAATGAAAGAATCCCACAATGATGTGATTAATGACTTGCATCCATTTTCTCTGATTCTCAAACTTGAATATAGAAAGCAGAGCTGATCTCTACGCTATTATCCAGCCTTCTATTCAGACCAGGCTAATACCAGCACAACTTCTTTTGTGATGTTTGTTCCCCAAGCCAAGAAATTTGCATATCACAGAGAATAAGGTTATGTAACCCAGTTGTTGATTTTGATAGTGCAAAGAACTGTCAGGGTTGTTTTTGTCACAAAGAGTGTGGTTTTAAAGTAGGTGTTAAAAAAAGCATGTATTCTTGCTTGTTATTTTACATGATGCAAAACTGCTCATTGTTGTAAATACATAATTAGTAAGAGAAATGCTTCTGAGTTGTATGTCAGCATGTACCTTTTCAATTAGCGTTACGCAGATGGTGAAACAAGACAATTGTTACTAAAGGCAACCCTTGCTTCTTTGTTTGAAAATGCAATTGCCCTAACAGCTCTCTTTCACAGAGTGCTTCGAGATTGTTGTAGGTCACCTTCTTACAAACTCTTACAGAACAGTTGCAAATGCCATAAATCAAAAGTTTAGGCGACTTATGTTTTCGGTTCATGTTCTTAAGGTCTGCCAGAGGAAGTGACCTGTTTCAAATTGGACCAAAAGACAAAGAGCCTGAACACTGAAGGACACTCAAGTCTGACAAGCACTGCATAAGGACCATGATGCTGAGGGCAGTGTACTTGCTCAGCACATGACTTACCACTTTTGTCCACTAGCACATGAAATGATCACCATAATGGGAGGGAATAAGGAAGAAAAAACCTGCTGTGAAAAGGGAGAAGAAACACGGGAGGGAGAAGTTCTTATTCATGCCTGTTGTAAAAGTATTGGCTGCAGGTTCTTAAAGTATAAACCAAACTGATGAAAGGACAAAAAAGGACAGTTTTACTACTTTACTTTCTTGCCATTTTTTTCCATGATGGGAATGCAGGTTTTCTAAAGCATAACCTGTGGTACAGAAGTTATAGCAAACAAACAAATAAATACCAATGCTGATGAATATACAAAATTGACTCAGTCAGATTCCTGAGCTCCTAGTGCTTAATCTTCTACTGTAACACAGCTGAATTGGCAGAAGTGGAAATGGATTTGGAAAGTTCAAGCATTTTTAATCCTGCTGCATAAATTGAGCTATTAATTCTAAATTACAGAGAAAAAGCACTGTTTTATCAGAAGCAACATTAGCACTTTCCCTACAGAAAGCATTCCACCTAGTATCATTTAAGTGTCCCTAATTAATTTAGTCAAAGGAGCAATAAAATTAACACCAACAGCTAGATGCCCACACAAAGGGCATTTGAAACCAAACTATTTTTGATCTTTCAAGATGCCTTTTGTTACTCTAGGTGTTATCCTGTTTACAGGACAAATGCTGTAAGTATGGAAACATAAATGGCATCAGGCCTAACTGCACCTTTCCTATCTGCAGACCACAGACTTCTTTTTGGCTTCCTGGAGGGCTAGGAAGTCAGTCACGACCATATAACATACTCATGGGTATGGTTTGCACCTGAGGAGTAGGCAAAACTTGTCCCTCCCCTGCCCTGCACCTCCCCAGTTCCCACCCAGGGAGATGCTCCAAATGGTCTCACTCCCCTCATCAGACTTAATTAACCAGATCCAAATGCTCCAGTCTTTCTTTAGTGGAAGCTTCTTCCAGATACAAGGCAGCTGTCTCAGAGCCGAAGTTATTGAGGCAGAACAGAGACCAATGACCATTTCACCTTCCTTGATTGATTTTCTTAGCAGTTACAGAAATGAAGGTCCTGAGAGTTCTGAAGGATAGCAAGGTCTTTACATCATTCTTCAGTGAACAGTCAGTCTTTCCCCCTGCTTTTTAGCTCTCCATTGACTTCTAATAACCTTTCTGAGACACCAATTTATTCCATTAGAACAGGAACTTTCCACATGAGAGTTTCACAGTAGTTGGGGTACAAATTAAAGATAAGTTTATACTAGTGGTTTCACAGGAGATAGACATAGAGGAAACCTCCTTGAACCTTCCAGAAAACCAGACTTAATCTACTTCCAGAAATTCTTGCTGTCCAAGATTTTGAAATTGGAAGCTTCATTACAAATGTAACTTTTGTGCATATTTTTAACATAATTAAAGGCAGCTGTGATAATTTCTTTCAATAACATTTTGTACGATTAGCCCTTTGCTGCTGACCCAAAGATAACCCATCATTTTTGCATTCAAAACTTTTTGTTAAAGAAAACCAGTCAAATGCAATATGCAGAAGCATCTGGGCCCTTTTTTTTTTTTTCTTGATGTAAGTCCAGGTATCTTTTATTCACTATAGTAATAAAATGAAATCTTCATCTGAATTTAAACCTGATGCGGGAGTTTTAGAAAAATCTGGCATAATACCAGTCTTTCCTTAAAATAAGTTTTGGTATAAACTAGTTCCACTTTATCTGCACTATTGCTTCATATTTTTTTTCTTTACTCTCCGTCACACTGCTAATATACAGTGCAACTACACTGCCTTTATGTTTATTTATGGTTTTCTGAAGAAAGCCTCTACCTGCTTCCCATCAGGATTGCTATTGCTCTATTTTTCTTTTATAGCTGTTACAGCAGTTTAATGTCCTGTACTATTCTCCGCTTTGTTGTCCAGACTTTTTGCATTAATCTAGGAACATTATTTCTCTCAGAAATCATCCTGTTTCCTACATGAATTAAATTCAGTAACTTTTATAAGCTGCATTGACTTATTTGCTCATTTATTTTTATATTATTGCTTTTATTTTGGTGCGTGTGTGTGTGTATGTTTCACTTTGTGGGGGGATTTTTTTATCCTCCTACCTTCTGTGCCTTCTTATCCATTATTACAGTCTTGTTTACCTGGCTTTTCTTGTCTCTGTGTACTGAAAACAGATGTAAATGATGTCCCGATAATATTCTTAATTTCAATGTTTTCTCATGATATCTGCCTACACTCAGGTTGTAGAATCTCGGTGCTCCAAGTATTTAATAGAAGTCAGTCTGAGTAGAAGGTGCAGAGACACCTTTTCTGTTGCAAAGCCCCTGATAGACCTTTAGGACTCAGACCCTTCAGGGACTTATGCAATGTCTCATGCCCAAAACCCTCTGGCAAAGATTCCCATTGTTTAGCCACTTCCTAATGTTGGTCTGTGAAAAACGTCTTCCATACAACTTAAGTATCTTTAGCATTACCTTGCTGGAATAGGCAGTAATCTGGTTTTAATAATCATCAAATGAGAGAATCATCTCACTTGCCAGCTCCCCATGTTTACCCCTATAGCCAAGAAATGGTAAGATACAGTAAATATGTATGAAATACAAATATTAATTATTCACTTAGTATATTTAGAGAAAAAAACCTACATACATAAACAAAATGTGTATTTTAGATAATCTCTAAAATGTTTCTTTTTTTCTTTCTTTGATCAAACAAGCTGTCAAGATGGTTAGATGGACTTGAGCACACAAGGATTTGTTACACAAATTATTTCTAAAACAATAATATGTTCACCAAAGAGAGCCTTTATTTTAAAGATACATATTACCTGATGTGACATCAATTTGCCATTAGTTTCTCTTTAGATTCAGACATTCAGAATATAAATTCATATCTGAAGAATTCATGTGAATTTTATGTTTGTTTGGATACCTGTCTGAATAAACTGCTGAAATTGGTTTATCCAGCTAACTAATTTTCATAAAGATTTGCACTCTTTGGCTATTATTTCTAAAGCCACTGGTTATCTACATTTTAGGCTGACTATCCTAGTTCATAACTAATCACAAATACACAAATCACTAGAAAAATTCTCCTGTCCACTAAGTGAGTGGGAATCAACAGTCAAATAAATCTTCATCAGCAGCAGCATCCGCATGCCCCCAAATTTTCTTTCTAGCAAACCTCATATTCTCCTTACTCTTTTTTTTTTTTTTTTTTTTTTGCTTGTTCCTGTCCTTTTCTAGGAAATAAAGGTTACTCTAAAACAACTTCAGACCTCACTTCTTTTAGTATCCACTCCAAACATATAACTGAATATATTGTCCAGAGGGATGTTTGGAGCTCATTTAATTTTGCCAAAGCAAGCTCAGTTTCAAAACTTGATCAGAACAATTTGAAGTAATTGTGAAAATTTCCAAGCATGTAGATTCTGAAAACTCTCTGGGAACTTGTTCCAGAGCTTGGTCACTCTCACTATGAGCATGGTACACCTCATGACAGTTTGAAGAGAAGTCTGGTTCTGCCTTTGTAGCTCACTTTCAGGTAGTTGAAAGCAGCAATCTGAACTATGTCCTGTCCCCATCATTGCTTTCTTTTCTCTAGGCTGAACAAATAATTTCCCTTTGGTCTCTGCATGTCGTGTGCTGTAGGCTTGCTAGTAATCAATGGGGAGGATCCAAAGCTGGAGGCTGTTTTGGATGGAGCTTCACAAGAGCAAAACAAAAGGAGATAGTCACTCACATCTTCTGGACACTTTTGCTGCCCAGAATGCTGTTATTCTTTACTGCCATTAGGGTGCACTGCTGCCCCATGTTCAATTTTCTGTCCACTATGCCCTTTGGCAGAGCTGATTTCTAACCAGTCACCTCCAGCTTGGGGTTAACGTCATCCCAGGCTCAGGGCTCTGCCTCTGCCTTTACTTTCCTTCACCTTCACGGGTCAGCTCTTCGTCCATCTGTCAAAGTCCCCTGCTCCCCCTCCAGTGCATCAACTTCTCCCCTCTGTTTGGTGTTCACAGCAAGATGATCCTATCCCAAATGTATTTGGTAGTATCAGTCCTTGTACTGAGCAACGAGGAGAGTCAGTTTTAATCACATCCCTGATAGATTCTGAACTGTTGACTGTAGTACTTCGAGTGCAATGGTCCTGCCAATTTTTCCCTCTCCTTGAAGTTTGCCCTTCCTGTCCACACCCGCTCAGGATGCCTACAAGAGTGCTGTGGGAGACGGTGTCCAAAGCCTTGCTGAAGTCAAGGTAAATGACACAGACCGCTTTCCCTTTGTCTGCAGAGCCAGTCATTTCATCATGGAAGGCAATCAAGATTAATTAGGATAATTAAGGATAATTATAGATAAAGGATAATTACAGAATTTCTCCTACCCTTCTATCAACTTCAGAGACACATTTTATATCTTTACTTTTGTGGCTACAGTGCTATTCCAGATTCTCTCTCTGCACTGGTGACAGACTTATTAATTTCTCCTTCTAATTAGTCCCCAGCTGCATAGATTTGACTCCCTTCATGGATCTCAGGTAGTCTCTTCTTGCTTCATCACTTCTTTTCCCTTGAAAACTCTGTATATCACTCACATTTCTCTTTGAGCTTCAGTCTCTAACTATATCTGTCTCCTGTTCTTCTCTTGAGAGTCCAGTTATTTCATTAGTGGTGCTGCAGCTTCTGCTGGTCTTTTCATTATACTTCAGAGCTTCAAAGCTCTTTATATAGAAATACATTCATAACTTGGTTGTATTTACCTTTGAGTAGATTACTGAAACAAATACTGTTATCTGAGAACTTGGCATGGAGCTATGCACTAGCTTAATCATAGGTATTAGATATTTCAAAAATATACTTTGATTTATACAGAGTAAAACATGCTGTATATACATAGCTTACTGATAGGTAGGCCAATGTTTAAAATTTGTGCACAAATTTAATATGCAAAAGATGGAACTGTACACAAGTTGAAATGCTCTATAGACTTGTAGTAGGGAAAAATGCGTATCTACATCTGCAATTTCAGTTGGTGGATGCACAATTTATATGCAAAAGCTGCAGATGTGGGCTTTAAAAGAAAATAGTAACCTGCCATATATCTTGGAGTTTTGGCAGGCTTTGATTTGCACCTAGGTAATTGTCTTATGCTGCAGACCGGAAGGATCATTATAAAAGCTTTTAGATGGTGACCAAGAAGTATCTAGGTGAAAAAGAGATTATTGTAGTAAATGAATCTTGTCTAAAAAATAGCAGAAGAAAATTTGTATGATGTTCATTTAAAAGCACAATGACTTTATCATTTTTCTTGACTCAGAATTTTGGCTGTAACTTTTCTGGCTCACACCGTTACAAAAGAAAAAAACGATATGTGCCACTCTATTTCTTATCCAGAACCAAGAAATTATGTTTCAGAAGAAGCCATTTAAAGGATGACCAATTTCACTGCAAGCATCTGGGCCTCCAGCAGGTTAGCATGACTTCTGCTGCAATGACATCTGCAAGTGTGTATTGTTGCCACAGTGTTCCTCCCAGTGTTTCCTGTAATTCCATGTCAGAAATCACATTACTTTCTGCCTGCTGTGTTTCATACTGTATTCCAGTGCTTACTGCCATAACGGACATATTATGCTCACCAAAACAGTATGCCTGTGAAGATAGGTAGACACTTCTCTCTGTGTGACTGCAAATGCAAACTGCTCAGATTTACGTGGTTTTATCTACACAAGAATGCATAATGGAGAGGAGTGAAGAGATTCTGACTAATATATATATAAATATTTTTCTTGAGACAAAAATACATCATGTCATGTATAACATTCTCATTGGCCAGTATATTACTTTTGAAGTAGATACTTCATTTTTTCCTGACTGATGACCTATTTCAGCAAAAAGGTCTTTTCCCCCAGGTAAGTGGATTATGATAAATGGATAGAAAGTGCTGCAGTTACCTCATGAGTAACTTTTTAAGTAACTTGGTTCTCCCATTGAGCATTCTTGTTCTTGGAGCATCTGAAGAGTGGGTGGCAGAGATCCTACTGTGGGTACCTAGCATTTCATTCTTGCTACTTAAGACAGGATCTATGGGACCAAAGTGCTGGTGCCTGTACCAGGAAAAAGGCATTCTAGTCCCTGCTGTTGATGTGTATCTGGCAGAGCTGTTGAATTGCAGCCTCATTCTAAACGATTCCTATGCAGGGCCAGAAATGACATCCACCCATCCCACTGAGTGCCAAAACCAGACATGCAATAAATGAAACAGACTGAAAACAGCTAAAAGACAGCTAAATAGAGCTAAAAGGCAGAAAGGTTCTGATGCAAGTGTTGCCAAGCTGAAACTCTGCAAGGTATAATGGAGTACAAATAGTTTACTGTCCTTTAAAGGACACATTAAAGCACAGTTTGGAAAGGAATCTTAAAATTAAAGAATTCTAGCAGACCAATTGTACAAAGACCTTTTATTTTAGTGCTTTTTACATACTCACAATTCTGCCTTCTTTTTTTTGCCTGATTAAATACAATTTTTTCCCTAGCAAGAGCCCTTTTTAACTTAAATAGAACTTTTACACCCCTAACCAATCAAATTCCATTTTCTCACCTCATTTTTCTATTTCTCCTTTTACGCCAAAGAAAGACTGAATGATAATTTTCAATTATTTTTTTAATTTCTTTTTTTTTTAAATTTTTTTTTTATGAAAAACACCCTGGAACAGGCTTAGTCTGAATCAGAATGTTAGTCAGAACAAAATGATTTGTTCAAAGTTATGAGATTCTCAAAGCAGGGTATATGGTGGGAAATACTGAACAGGTTTAACAGTAGGCTTGTTTCCAGTACTGCTTGGTTCATCTAGTTAAAACTAGGAGAGGAAAAGAAATATCTGAAAACCCAAGCAATCAAACTTGAACAGTGTTAGTCTTACACTTTCAACACACCATGCCCACTTTTCTTGTCACTATTAACTGTCACTGCTTTTTCTGCTAATGCTAGCAAATCACAGGATTCCGATTCAGAGGAAATAGTGGTGTAGCTGTCCATCAAAGAAAACGAGGAATTGGTTATTTATAAGAAGTGAGAAGATCAATGTGAAGGAAGTTCAAGAGTCCTCTGACTTTTAATCTGTGGCAGAATTTCATCAGTCTGAGGCTGAAATCTTTGAATGTCCAAGAGGAATAGTCTGAGTATTTCTCTGATATTGGATAATTAGGCCAAGATCCTTCTGAACACTTTGCTAGATGTGTTTGAAAGACAGAGATGTAGGAAGAACAGCACTGTGTGTACGTGTGAGTATTCTCAAACTAACCAAATATGTATTCTAACATGTTGGCATAAACTGTGGATCTAACCAAAAGTGAAAAACAGAAGGCTGAGAAGAAAATAGTGCAAGAAATGGTGGAAATATTGTTGGACACATGAATAGAAAATCTGTCATTGATGTAACCAGATACGAGGAAAGTAATGTTATCTTTTTTTGGTAACAGGATTTTGTATAGGATTACCAAAGCCTTGTTTTGTTGTCGGAAAGACACAATTCAGCAGTAATTTAGAGCTATCTCAAATTTAGACTGAAAACTCAGGTCAGGTAGCAAAATAGAAGACAACATTTATTTTCCTTTTGGGTTGTTGGTTTAGTAAATGACCAAAAAGTCCACTTTAATAATACAGGAACACCAGATGAATTGAATTCTACAAATCAGTTGCAAGTGGTACCTCTAAAATATTACCAAATAAACGGCCACTTGCAAATGACTGGGAGGACTTGTGTTTTGAAAATACAGATTTTTCAAGTAAGAAAGGGCTCATGCTGAGGATTTTGACTTCTTATTCTGATTTAAGCTAATTTTCACATGAGAGACAAGGTAGTGCTGCAATGGATGGCTGCAGTCTGATTGATTGGACCTTTGATTACTGCTTGATTTCTCAGTATTGAAGAGCTTGCCCTAAAACATATTGCCATTATTACTGGGTGTGCTTCTATTGATACAGGGAAATATTTATTTATGCTAGTTATGTTATAGTTGAAGTAGAATGGCAAGGCTTATGTTTTATTCACCTTTAGAAATGAAAGATACTGGAAGTCTAGAGGAGGAGTGACTTGGATACCAGCCTCTTTCAGACAGTGTTCCTAAACAAGAGAGTAATGTTTACAGAAACAGCTACTCTGGCTTTTGCACTTCTGCACAGTGAGGTGAAAAAAAAAAATACCGGTTCTATTAGATTGTGAGCAATAGGTATTACTTGGATACTTTGCAATCTTTTGGGCTTTTCTAGTTAATAGGATTTATGCTTCCTTCTTTGCAAGATTTATGTTTCTCTTATGCTAAGAGATACCGTATTTCAGTGCTGTGAGACCTAGAATGATGTCTTACTGCAGCAATGAATCTATGCAGATGACTACGAGAGGAGAAACATAGAGACAGTTAATTCATTTTGAAAGCTATATATAATTTTACATATCAGCCTGAATCTGTACCTACTTAATAGTATCATTTGCATTTACCATTTCATATATGTGCTTCATTACGTTGGCTTTTAGATTGATTTACATGACTGCAGCCACATGAACAGATTTTTGAATCTCAAGCTCCCTGTGGGTTTTTCAATATCTGTTTGCTTTTTTTTTTCATTACAATGGTTAAGAGGTGACATGGAAAAAGAGAGAAAAAAGTCTCAATGTACTTAGGACCTGATATGAAATTGTTTTCAGGGACACATTCTTTCTACCTCCATAATTCACAACAGAAAAAGACAAATTATAAATGACACTACTCCAGCTGACAGAATGCATGTAAGATTAGTAAAAACAGGATTGCTGATGAACCGGATCACTCTTTAAATGATTATATAAAAAGTCTCAACAAATGCCAGAGTTTTATTTATTAAAAATGTTTAGGGACCCAATGTTGTGTTTGGCCTTTTCTGTTGAATACACTTTAAAGATTCAAATTCTGCTGCAAGCTGATTTAAAATAGCACTGTAGTTATTAAATTAACTTCTTCATTGCTCTTGAGAATTAGGCTTAATTTGCCAAGATAAAAAAGTCACAAATGTTGATGCATCATTATCTGAAGTGTAATGCACACTTAGTTTTTATGTGGAAGAATAGCTTTAAAGAGCCAATTTGAGAAGTTGGATGAAACCACACCAGTAATAAATATGGATTGTTTGCAGTTGAAATTGGTTTTAAATTGCCTCCGTCAGTTTTCTTTTTTTTAATAGACAAAAGTGTTGCTTCTTTTAAAGAACAAGCACCATGTAGTATTGCTAATGAAAATATAGAAAAGAAAGAGATCAAATAAAATTTCTTTTATGGATTACTCCCTAGACCTGTCTATTTTTTTCTTTTTCTATGAAATATTTCTAAAACTTTTTTTCAAAGCACAAATGCCATTAAGTTACTAGAATATTTTGACCTATCCATCTGATCTCCTATTTTAATGGCAGTGATTCACCTGGAAAGATCATCCTCTTAACACCTTGAAGTTAATGAATTTGTAGTCTATTTACCTTGGAAAATGTGAACTATTTGAAATGACAAAAAACCCCAAATGACCTAGATTTAATAAACTGAAACAAGGCTAGGCAGCTTTTAAGCCTTATTTTCTGTAGTCAAAAGTGCATCTGATCTTGTCCAAAATCTAACAAATCAAAAAATCATGACCTCACAAGGTAATAAAAGCACAAGTACTTAATGGAATCCACTGGATTCTTGCAAGATGAAAAGATATGATCTTATTAAACATTTATCCTGCTATGTGCAGTCCTAATCTTAAATGCAACAGGTAGCCAAAGAGTAAAACTGAGCCAGAGACCATTTACACCAGAGAACTATGAGGCACATTTACTGTTTTAGATTTTTTTCAGCTCTGTGAATAAATGGATGCTTTCAGGGCCTCTCACTTGTAGTTCTGGTTTCATTTCTGTGCTCAATGGGGACTTTTGTTGAGAGAAGACCCCTTTGGTCTTAAAACCAGTTCTCAGTGCAGTTCAGCGAAACTGAGAAGTCGCTGTGAGGTTCGTGATCCTACACCTAATCAAATCTTAACTGTAGACAAAAATGTCTACAAAGAGCAGAATAATATGCAAATTATTATTTCCTTCTGGAATAAATCCTTACTCTGAGCTAACACTCCTCCCAAGATCTATATGAATCATTTTATTGGGTGAAACTCTGCCTTCATTTTAGGTTATCATCTAGTGCCAATTTAATCATCTATATCTGCTGTCTTTTCAAACCATATTAGCAATATCAAACCTAGCCTGGACAGATCCCACAGATTTGGTTTTTTTTCTCTTCAGCATAACCTTTCAATCTCCACTGGCAGAGCTTTTGCACCCAGCAGGCTGTGTAGTTCTGCAGCTTCAGCTTTCTCTGATGAAACTTACTTACTCTTCATAAATATCAGCCCAGAGAACCAGTTTCCTGGAAAACAGAAAATAAACTAGTTTTTTTCTGGAACCAGCCTTCCTCCTTCTAACAGCAGACCTGACAACAGGAGGCATCAGTAAGAGAGTTAAATTCCTGTGCTCAAAGATCCTTTTTCTTAACTTAACTAGAATCTCCTCTATGGACCATATTAGAATACAAACCTTTCTCTTCCAGAAATTGCCTTCTTCATCACCCAGAAATTTTTTAAATATTTAAACCTGGTGTCTTTATTTGCGCCTTTCCTCAGCCCAAAATCTAAGCCCTAATTAATATTCAGAAAAAAAAAAAAAGGGCCCATTTTTTTGATTTCTGAAGCCTTCATTCCAGATTGGTATCATTTACAGTTTCAAATACTGAAACTGTCTCTTCAAGATTTGCTTTTTTTATTAAGAATTTCCAACTCACTAAGGAATAAATCTGTGTCCATATGCTCATGAGCCTCACAGGATCTTAAATAAATCTAACTTTGGTTTGTCCACTCCATGATCTTAGCCATAGTTATGGCCCCATTCCTAGGTTTTCAAATAGAACAGAGAGATGGGCCGGGGAATAAAAAAAAAAGAGATTAAATTCTTCAGTAGAACAAAATGTCTCAGTGAGTCCTGGAGGATAAAGAAACATGAATTTGTATTCAGGCCCTGTTCCCAGGAAAGTTAGGATGAACCACAGTTCTACTTGTATGCTAATAAGTTTGACATGTTTACAAGAACAGAGCCAAACAACAAAAAATCTCCCAATGTGAAAAGAAGCTTTTTTCTGGGTTGGCTCCCTGAAACCTTCTGCCATGCAGTGTTCTGTAAACATCAGCATAGTCAGCTTCCTGGGTTTGTGCTTCGTGGTGGCAGACACGTAAATAAGGAAAAGCAAACCAGAAACTCTTGATTTACAATGCAGGTATTGGAGGATGCCTTAGTAAAATCCCCTTTCCATGCTTTGTTCTCAGAAACTTAAACAGAACTCAAGAAAAAGAGAACAGTAGGGTTCACCTCTACTTCATCAAAAGAAAATGGAAATAGTTTCTCAAAAAAGTTAGCTGAACCTCCTAGGATCTACCAAAAAGACTGAATCGTAAGAGGAAAAAGTTGTAAGAACAGTTTGAGAATATATATATTTATAGGACTAGGGGGGAATTTTCTGGCACTGATGTTTATCATAGGCCAGAGAAAATCCATCCACTCTCTTTTCTACCCTACCAGTGCTACAGTTTAAAAATATCCCCAAGACATGAGCTACAAAAAATTGAGCAATTCTTTACATCTGGCATGGACCCTCATCCTAGGTCACAGAATCATCATAAACTGTGCAGTTATAATAGTTTGCATCTGAGAATAACAGGATATTAAAGAAACTGTTGTCCTTGGTTACCCTTGTTGGACTAGAAGAAAATATTAGCCATACTCTGGAATGGCTTCCAGGAGTTCTGCCACAAACCTGCAGTCCCCAGTTTTCCTGCACTTAAAAATATACTCCATACCCTCCAAGATATTAAATAATAATAATAATAAATAAATAATAAAAATATATATATATTAAACTGCCTTGGGTTTTCATCTAGGCACGAACCAAGATAAAGGAATATTTCGGACACTATTGTAAGGTGATACTTACTCATGATACGGCCACTGCTGAGCTTGGTATACTCCACAGGCTTCTTCTTTTTCCCCTTCTCTTTTAGAGCAAGCCACAGGCATGGGGGAAAGAGCAGGGAAAGAAAGTTGTCACACAGACTTCAGTAATTGTAAGTGTAGCTTCAGACTCCAACCTAGACCAAAGCAAAAACTAGAGACTCCAGTAAAAATATGAAGTGATCTTGCCCCCTGACTTGGAGATGCAGGATTTCAGTCTGGTGCAGAGTAGTGCTTCTCTGTAAACCTAGCATTAGCCATTCACTAGCAGCTATGTTCCTGTTCCAAATATTCCATCTGCAATTTTAAACTTTCCTGTTACTCTCTGTTTAAGAATAGAGATACTCAACTCCTGGGAAGTGAATGAAATAGGAATTACTTTTTTGTTGTAGCACTAGGTCATATTTTATGTTCCTGAGCCTTGAAAGGTCTGGTAATAGAGTAAGTAGTTCATTCCCTCTCCTTTCTAATCCTAACCCCAACTATAAATTTAGTAAAGGGAGCCATCTTGGGAAAAATCGCTCACACTGACTCACCTTTTACCATAAGTTTACAGAACTTCTATACAAAGAAGAAAATGAAATAGGAGCTACTTTTCTGCTCTGACATCTTTTATCAATTTGCATCACTGCCAAGATTAGAGGGGGAAAGAAACTTAGAAGTCACTGTCTTCTTCCTGAATCATTCTTTACCACTTCTAAGCAGGTCCTGCAGAATCAGCAGGTTCCTGCTGTCCATGACCCTGAGAATAAGACTTAAATTGGGGTTTAACAGTAAATCATAGTAAACTACCACTCTCTGCCTTGATTGAAGGGCTTTAGTCAGCAGTAATTCTGGTTTTTAACAGACTTCTCTGCTTAACCAAAACTCAAAGGTTCCCAAACTTACACATCAGCTGTAAGTTTGGCAAATAATGGAGTTCTAAAATGAATCCATAACAAATCGATGTCTTTCTCTAGTTTTGACCCAGTCCTTATCATGCTTTTAAGGTAATGCTTAGTCAATATTTTTATTAGATTTGATAAAAAACACAGAAAGTATTCTGCCTTCCACAATCATCATTCATCAATGACTGATTAACTTTGTGGGATTCGGAATTTCTCAAGGCCTTCTCTTGTAAGGTAATTCTTAGGTAATCTTAAGTTAGACTTAATGAAAAATTCCTAGTTCAGTAGTCATAACATCAAAAATTACTCCTAATTTATAAAAATGGCATTTTATAACAGTATCCAGGACTCTGGTAGATACAGCACTTACTTTGAAAGCTGGAGCACTCAAAATACACAGGTCAGCATTACTGAAGGGACTGAGAAAAACTCTTTCTTCTGTCTCCACAATTCATTCTGCTTCAGAACAAGCACTTAGGCATATTTGGCAGAGGAAAGCCCTTTGGTTATTGTCCTCCAGAACTTCCAGTCTTAAGAAAAACCCAGGAAACAATCTCTGGACTTTCTACAAAGTGTAAGTCATACAACAACTTTCTACAAAGTGTAAGTCATACAAGAGAAGAATATCTTTTTTTTTTGAAGTTCACAACATTGCTCTTGGTGAAGGATAGGCTTCAGACATCTAAGTCTAGCATTCAGATTAAAGTGTAAAAATCATACAAATTGCAGTTAGAGTTGTAATTCTTCTGGCTTTGTGTTATTTTTTTTGCCCTAGCAATACTTTTGGTGTGAAACAGGACAATGCAATAAACAAAAATGCGATCATGCTGGCACCACCCTGAGTGCATTACATGCCCTGACCAGTCTCAACAGAGATCCTCAGCTGCCATCCACGGGCCAGGAGCCCTCTTTCAGCCTGTATTCTGGCTCCTTCTTCTGAGCTGAGAAGTAGGTTCTGGTTTCTGCTGTCCTGACTCCCGAGTGGACCAGATTTTGGCCTGCCTGATGATGGCTGGGCTGCCAGCAGAGCCTACTTCTGCCATCACCCCTGTCCTGCTGGAATGTGATGGGGCTGGGCCCCATTGGTGCAGTCACTCTTGGCTCTTTGGCCCTTGGGGAACAGCTCTGCTCTTGCTGTCTGTCCCCTGACACTCTATGCTCAGAAATCATAATCTTAATTCCAATTCCTTCTCATCTCATGCTTGTTTAGGGTCAGTGAAGTGTCCAAGTAGATTAAAAAGTTAAGGTCTCCTGCCTGTCATGAAGTTTTGTCTGCAAACCAAATACTTCAATCCCTTTAACTTAATCCTTAGACCACCTTTTTTCTTCTTGAAGCAGCCTTTGCTGAAGTTCAGCAGGCCTTGAGAGCAGATATTATTGGAATTATAGACTATATAACCTCTTCACTGTAAGTACAAATGGAGTTTTACCCCTAATGGTAACCCAATAAGTGAGTGCTGAGTGAAGCAAATGGTAATTTTCTCCTTCTGAGGTTGTCTTCATGCAGATTCAGGGAACCTGAAGGAGTTCTGCAAGGAGATCTCTCAGTCTGTGCTGCTCCTTTGCCCGACCTCCCTCTGAACTCTGCCCTCAGTTAACAGCAACCTAGTCTGAAAAATACCCCAGAAGAGTTATTATCTTTCCTCATTTGCCTAGTTCACGTTTCTCAATGTAGTATTAACTGTGCAGAATCTACTTTATATAACCCTGTATTTAACCACAGCACAAACTTCAAGCTAATAATATACCTTAACATTAATAGTTAATCATAATTGCTAATAATAATTTTGCAAAACTCAGGTGTGTGTGTGTGAGATCCAGGTCTCAATTTTGAGATGTGCAGCTGTGTGACCTTGTCTCAATTTTATTGAAAACAGAAAATGAACCTTTTGTGAGAGTATGTCTGTTCTGCAAGGTAACAGAAGCAAAAACCAAGTCAGAAGTGAAATCACTTGAGTCAATAATAGCAGTAGCTCAGGAGAAAAATACTGGCCTGAAGGAAAGATATAAAATTCTGAGAGAAATCATAGAGAGCAGAAGAATGGCAATTTAGCAAGATCAAGGATCATTCTGCTATAGGCACTAACTTGACCTTATGCTTGCTATCTGGCTGATGACTGATGGTCAGCAAAGAGCTATTGGTGCCTGCTGCTGGACTGTGAGTATTACTTCTAGTTCCAATTATTTTCCACGTATAGAAGATAACTCTCTTGTACTCATTAGTTTTGTATAATCATACAAATCCCCTTCTTTAACACAGTTAAAGGTGCTCAAGTACAAGTGGTCTTCCAAAGAAAGAGTTATAAGTCTCCTAAATAGTAATCAGGGCACCAACTGTAAGAAAAACCCATAGCAGAATATATTGTAAGTAATTTCTCTCTGTAGTATCTGGACCAGTCTTCTATTAAAAAGTGCTTGCAAGAACTCAGACTAGAGCTTTTCTGTCTATAAAATTTATGCTTATGAAAGCTTGTAGTTTAAATGAGAGACCTAGTTATCCTGTTTGGCATTAGAGAAGAATAATGACTAATCTTCTTTTCTGGAATTTAACATTTTCGTATCTCAGGGATGTTGCATGGGCAAGTAACAAACAAGGTTTTTCAGCCCCTGAATTCCTAATCCTAATCCTAGAAGAAGCTCTTTGTAGATCTTTAAGGCATTGCAAGATCTAGCATTAAGTATTTAAATTCTTAGACTAGTGGTATAGAGTAAGTCACTCTCATGGGATTCACAGATAGGTCACAGAACTGTTTCTTTGGTATAACAGGCAGAAAATGATGCCACAGGGCTTCTGATGTGGCACCAAGTGCTTGTGCTCATTCATCTGATCTCTAACATTGCAGACTTTAGGCCTTATCCAGCCTGCAACCTAACCTGTTTAATTTCAGTTTAGCACTCAGCTGAGAGCTAAAGCCTTCCCTCCATTCAGTGTGACAGCAAGGGAGTCTCCTGAACCTCTGAAGAGCTGAGTGCTATGGAAAGGGGTTGTTGCTTCTGTCAGAGCAGACAATGGTGTTTACAGACAAAACCTGTCAGTTTTGAAGTTAGGTGGTAAAATCTAGCCCAGCAGTTGGCCTATTACTGACAGTAAAAATGAGGAATACCTGATTAGTTTCGAATTTCATGCCTTTTGAAACTCTTTTTACATTTCTTTTGTAGATCTTTTTGATTTGTCACATCAAACAGTGGCATGAAAGACTTGTCACATCAGTCAAACTTGCAAAATTCAAAATGGGGAAGCATCTCTCCTCTCCTTTTATCTGATCAGTGGCATTAAGCTCTCCATGAGATAGCTGCACATGTTGAGCTAATATGATGTTATCCTGATTTTTATTGTGATTTCAGCAAATCACAACCTTAATAAAAATTATTATTTGTACAGAGTATAGCTGACTGATATTTTCAGGAGTTTTTGACACAAACAAAAGTGGTTTCCCATTTATAAGTTACACATGCTGGACTAAAGAAGGTAATTCAGTGACAGTGTACAGAGCGCCAATTGAGTGCCACTGCAATTCCAACATTTTCTCTGGGCTATAGATATTATTACACTGTTTAAGGTATTTTATTTGAGAAAGAGGTTTGAAATTAGAATAGTCCAGGAAGAAAAATGTTTATTTGCTACCACTGGGCTTCCAAAGGTTGACAAGAATGCAGCCACACAATATGTTGTAGTTACAACGATTTTCATACATGATCACTTTGTTGATGTGGCTATTGATTTCCAGTTCAGAAATGTCTGAGCAAGCATATTTTTATTTGCACAGCTGTTAGGGGCACAGCAAATTTTAGCATATCAATTACTATTCTAGTCTAAATAAATATAGTTGTTTGTAAATAGATTTATTTCCAATTTTTTCTATTTCTTTAAAGAGAAATTTGAGTCCTCATAACTAAAGGGTGCAAGTATTCACATGTGACTCTAGTGACTTGTTATCCATCATAAACAGTAAATAGATGAAGTGAGCATTTAATGAACACCTTGAATTCTTCAGTGGTTAAAGACTTTATTAAGAGACATGGGACAATAATTCAAAGTGACTGAAACATGAATTAATCTTATTGTTCCTCAACAATGGAATGAAAATCTTTTTAGGGCAAAAACCATCTTTTTGTTCTCTGCTAGTACAGTGTCTAGTGCAATGACAGGTATTCACTTAGGACTCTGAGGTGCTTTTAAATTATAAATGGTAATCATAATAATCTTCCAATAGATGTTGTAGATTTAATAAACCATTCTCAATGCAAACTCTAATTTAGAGATGCCATTACTGCATACACTTTGAAAAGTCTATTGAGGGAATGTTGAGTGACTAAGTCTAGGAAAAATCTGAACGTTTAATTAAATTTTATTGGCTTCTCATTCTTGACAGTGATTGCTATGGCAATGCAGGGTCTAAGAAGAGGGTGGAATATCCCCCAAAAGAGACACAACAATGAATTCTGTGTATCAGTAAAGGGTTCTTTTACAGAGTTAATCAACACAGCTGTGAGGAATGGAGAGCTTCTTTTCACTGAAATAGGGCCCACTTCTGAGAGTGGCTGAGACAATCAGTTCTGTAAGTGCACTAATTCTAGCATGATTTTCCTACGTCATGGACATTAGATTCTGCAATATTAATGAATTTTGATGAATGGTAGAAAAACCAGTACTGAAAAATTAAAACCTTAACCCTTTGGTAAAAAAAAATAATTCCTTGATAAACAAACAGGGATAGATATATGATACTGTATATATAAAAGAGTGAATGCTTGTGTGTGTATAAAATGAGTACATATACACATGACATACATATTCTATCATTCATTCTCTCTTATAATCTCCAGCTGTAAAATACCTAGAACAAAGGTGATGATCTGAAACTGGTTTGTATTTTTTTTTAAATTAGAAAGACTACTTCAAAACACAAGCTATCATAGAATCAAATGATGGTTTGAATTGAAAGAAACCTTTAAAGATCATCTACTCCAACCCCTCTGCCATGGGCAGGGCCATTTTCCACTAGACCAGATTGCTCAATGTCCCATTGAACTTGGCCTTGAACAATCCCAGGGATGAGGCATCTGCAGATACTCTGGACAACTATGCCAGTATCTCACTACTTTCAGCATAAAACATTACTTCCCAATAACTAATCTAAATCTAAAGTTAAATAGAGTTTAAAACCATTGTCCCTTTCTGTCAGTAAAGATCTGGATTAAAAGTTCTTCTCTGTCTTTTAAACCTCTTTTAGGTACCAGAAGTTTGCTATATAGTCTCCTCAGAGCTTCCTTTTGTGTGGGCAGAACTGCTGAGCCTTCTCCGTTCTGAACGTTCCCAACTCCCTCAGCCCTTCCTTGCAGAAGAGATGCTTAATTATCTTTGTTGACAGTCTCTTCATCATATTTGTCCACCAGGGCCACCAAGTCCTTCTCTGCCAACCTTCTTTCCACCTAATTGAACAAATGCTTCAGTAACACTGGGTCAGATTTTAAGCAGTACAAGACATACCTTGTAATGATATTGCTGGATGCTCACTGGTGCTGCTGCCAAAACCCAAGCATGTAAAAAGATACAGCTTTCTAAATTTTAATGATTACTCCATGTTATGAAGAGGATAATACATTTGAAATGGTAATAATTTAACCTGTGGCCCTGAAACTAATTTAATCTCAAACCATGTCTACCCACCAATCCACAACGGGCAAAAATAAAATGACAGTGTAGAATTGTGATATTTAATCACAGGCTAGGCTTATAAATATGGTACTCTACTTCAGTTCTTTTCACAACTCTTGCTTAATAGAAACTGTCGTGAGAAATGAATGCTATTTGTTGTAGCCAGCCAGATGGCCGTGTAACTTTTTCCTGGATGTCTTGTTGTAGAAAGTAGTTATTTTTGTCCAAAAAAGCTAGATCACTTTCTGTGTGGGTTGAATGTCCACATAGTAAGAGTTGGAAGGCTTCTGCTTAGCGCGCCAGCATGTACCACTTCAGTAATCTCACTGGATGTAATAGCAGCATGTGGAAGATTTACTGCACCAAGAAGGGCTTTCATCTAAAAAAGCAGAAATGTTAATGGGTGGAAAACCTCACTTTGCTCTTTCCTTCAACATGGATAGAAAATCAAGCATCTTGTTTTACTTAGCCAATGTAGGCAATGTAAACAGGTAAAGTAAGCAAAAAACCAAACCAGTGACCTGTAGCGACACGAGTTTCAGGTTTTTGAATTTGTATTGTATTTTTGTTATTGTTCTGTACTTGGTATGTTCCTTCCACCCCCCCCCCATTCCTACCCCTGAGTAGTTCCTCCTGATGTAACCCCTCCCCCTTCCCTTCCCCATTGGGTCGGGGTGTTTCCCCGCCCAGGACTGCCCTGGGAAAAAGGGGACACACCACACCCACTCTCTCTCTCTCTCCACTCTCTCACCATGCTTCTCCCATGCTGAGAAAGGGCTCTGGCAAAGCCCCTTCCACATGGCTGCCCTGAATAAACACCTTCCCTAACAAGAGAGAACATGTTTCCTTCATCCAAGCCTAAACCACGCACAGCCTGCTTTGCTGAAGGACCCACACAAACTGTTTCTGTGGTCTGGGGAATCGGCTAGCTGGCAATAGCACCCCACCATGAAAGAAACATCTACAGTGACCAAATATTAGGACATCATTAGCAACCTAGAGAAGTAGAGTTGCATAGCAATGGCTGACCAAGGAAAAGGTAATGCTTCACTGCAGGGAGGGATTTACTGGTCCAGAAAACTACTTCAATAACCTTTTTTCTTCACATTAAAGGAACAACAAATAATTATGTTTACTAATTTTCACTCGGTTGCCTTCCTGAAGTTTAACATTTTGCTAAAATAGAAGAGAAGAAAAACTAAATCAGGTTAAAACAGGGAAAAAGGGAAACATCTTTGGGGATCTGACAGATCTTTCAAAACATTGCTCATATACAGGACACGTTGCACAGCATAAATTGAAGTTGAACACAGGCAACCCCATTTTTTCCTATTATTTGACCTCTGTTTTGGTGCTGGTGGTAAATATTGTTAAAAGTAAAGCACACAAATTCCCTAAGAGTCACCTCTGAGTAATTTTCCAGGACTATTATGCAAATATTGGTGTCTGCTCATTGCAGTTTGTATTTGTGATATATGCAGGCTGAAGAACATCAGCGCTGAGTCATCTGCTTAAGAGTCCCACACTATAAATGTGATGGATTGTAACATTTTGCAAAGCACAAAAGGTAATTGAGTGGAGTCAATTAGGAAAGTAGGAGGGCTTAGTGAAGAAGAGGTGAGCAATCTGTAAACTACTCTGACATCTTTTTTGGCTGTATTTTTTGAAACAGCTTAGTAGGCCATCTAGCCTTAAAATTTAAGGGATAATTGGAAGCAGCTACTTTGAAAATTCTGGCCTTTAGACTTATGAAAAAATTGAAGGTCTGTTATTGTAGAGGGAGGAATGCAATTTTCAGAACAATGTAGGTTGTAAACAAATGCATTCCTTAGAAATGTGAGATGCTTTAAATGCTGTTAAGACCAGAATTTTATTCTGTTCAAAATTTATTGAATGCAGAGTCATTCATTGCAGTAATTGTCATACTTGCAAGTTAAAAGCAGTACTTCTTGCCTCATTAACATGTATTTAGAAAGCAGATCCTTATTATAAGTTACTTCTCTTTTGTTAGGCCACACTGTCACTGTGATGTTGCTGGTTTCTTTACTCTCCTGACTGAAATATAATATGCCAGTTGCTTAAGCAGTCCTAGTTTTCCTCAGCATGTTTGTTTTTGCAGGGACAGGAGCTGGAGTCAGTGATCCCTACGAGTCCCTTCCATCTCAACATATTCTATGATTCTGTCAATTAATTGAGGAGACATGGCTGGGATCACCAAAAGAAAATGACAGACTGAGCTCTCCAGAACTTTTCTTAAGGATTTCCTTAGCATGTTTCTAATTAGAGAAAAAAGATAGCATGTGACAAAATGCTGCATTCATCTTACATTTTAGTTATTACTTCACATCAGCTGATTTTCTAAGTTATAACTTTGAAAGGTACTGTTTTATCACTGTCTTTTTCATAACTCTTCAAATAAAGCTTTAATTTTAAGAGATAATTGCAGAAAACCTTAGGTGATCTAGCTGACAAGTTAACAGAAAACAACAAAAGAGCCATAGTGGATAGCCACTACAGATTAATATTAACCAGTACTTTTAAAATCTTAATGGAGACACAAAATGGCATAGGACTGCTGCCCAAATAACAAGTTATCTGTCAAGGAGCCCTATGAGAGGTGAAGGGAGGAAAGAAAAGTATTCTTTAGGCTGAAATAAAGAAGTAATTTTATTCCATGCACTAATTACATCCCTTTTGAATTTACCTAAAGAAAATCTTTAAGATATGACTATGTCACCAGCAGAAAGGAGGTGCCTTGTCTTACTCTTTGAAAGTTTACTTGGTTCTTTGCTGCAAAACACACAAAATAATGTGGAAAATGGCATCTTAATACCTCACTTCAGAAAACTGCTAAAGTTATAATAATTTTAAGCATAGAAATAGTCTGCACTAATAATATTCCACACATATACTCATCTTGATAGCTGGAAAAAACAATACCCAACTCTGAGTACAGTTAGTCTTGGCACAACAGACTTTTTAGTACTCTTCAGAAAATATTATGTGCAAACTGAAAATCACAGTGCCTGTATGAGGAGAAAGCAGTCCAGAACAAAAAGCTTTGCTGTACTTATTTATCAATAATAATATCTTCATTGAAAAAATTCTATGCCAACTCTGATTATGGCTTTACAGATTAGGTATATTGTTAAATGAGATTAGATCTGAGAAAAATAATCAGCCTATGCATAAGAATTATTAGGGTGTGAAACTGTATGTGAATAAAATTTTGCTATATTCTCTGCTGCTCTAGGTTGACTTTTATTTCATAAATATCTATCAGTAGAGAATTAGGCCGGGTTTTGTTTCCTCTTATATATCTCAGCATTTAGCTCTTGATAATTTTAATGCTCAAATGGTAAAACCTTGCTCTGCATTATTATTACTATAATTGTTGCCACTGTTACTACAGCTGTTACTATTATTATTATTTCTCATTGAGTATTTATTCTTTTTGTTACTGTATATATGTACATATAATTTATAAATAAATAAATAAATAACCTGCCAACCACTCTATTAAAATAGTTATAGATACATTCTTTTACATAGTGACAGAGTACAAAAGCCAAGTATTTAAAGAGCTATTTTATAAGATTTTCAAAATTTCAGCACAGAACTCTCGGAATTCATTGCAAGCTGTTTTACAATTCCCATCACATTCAACCTGGAAAAAAGGACTCTGTAAATGTAAATGACTTGCTGCCAAATCTATATCATTGTGTCCTTGACTGTTTTTGCAAATCTGTTCTAAAGTACAGTAGGTGTATATTCTCTGACTTTTCTGGGTAAAGATGGAAATCTAAACAGTTCAAATGGGCAAAAATTATCAAACTTTGTACAGGGTGAACTTGCACTGCTATTAATTGAAGTTTGCTCTATACACAGACTGAAGGATTTAATCTCCTGTATTAAATATTCATTAATAGAAGCATATATTTTTCCTTAACATTTCTCATTAATGTGAGAGAAGAGGAGGAGACATAATGTAGAACACCAGCTTCTGATTGATGTCAAAGTAGAAGATAAGCTAAACACTGGATTTCTGTGTAAGTCAGTATTTGAACAAAAATAAATAGAAAATTATGTCTCAGACAAAAATCTTGAATTGGAAATAGATCATGGACTTTCATGGTAGTTCTGCAGTGGCATATGACTTAAGACTTGTAAGAAGACACAGTTCTTCAAAATTACCTCAGAACATTAGAAAACACAGTCCTCTACCATCTTCTTTTCTCATATTTTCTTCCTGTGATAGTATGATCTGCTGTAGTCTTATTTTAGACTAAGTCACTGCTTGTGCACCCGTTCCCATAGTCCTTTTGCTTTGTAAGACATGTTTGTCAAAGAACCCATTTCCATTACTCCTTCTAGCCCCCACTAGTGCAAGCCCAAAGGAAATGCAGCTGATGAGAAATTATTGTCAGGTGCATGCTCAGCTGGATTTGTTCTTGGCCAATTTTGTTCTTCTGTTTTTGCTAATGACTTGGATAGCAGAAAAGATAGCACTTTAAATGTTATGTCTGACATCAAACTGGGAGTATGACCATCACATTCAAGGGCTGGTTGAGATTTCTTTTACACCTTGACAAAAGATGAGTAGAAAGCTACACTTGATCAAGGCTAAATCAAGTGCACAAATGGGGAAGGACTTGCCAAGCCAATATTTGGGCAAAGGGTCTTTCAAGAACTATGTATAAATCAGTGCCATGGACTCAGAGTGTTACCTTTGTGTCAAACCTTCTTCATTGCTTGTTGAATAAAGCCCATGTCTCTCAAGATGTGATGATTATTCAGTCTGCAGAATTGCTTCATGTAGCTGAAAGAAACTTGGAGATAATCCCAAAGTTAAGGCAATGTATCAGAGTGGTAATAAGGTGAGTAGATGTTCTTATCTTTTTGTGTTTTTCATCACATCCTAACTGTACTTTTCACTTGAATGAGCTCCCTAATATTTTGTCTGCAAATTGTTTTTTGGTACTAAAACCAGGATAAATACAGATGAACATTGACTGTGTCTACTGCAGTGTATCCAGTGTACCCTATATTTTTCTAAACACCGAAGTCTACTCTTGTGCATTTAAACACCCTTATGCCAGTGTAGCTCCAATTAAAGTAAGAATGAGTGCCTGACCCGTCCCAAGCCATGCCTCAGAACTGCATGGGAAGATGAGGTAATATGGGAACAAATTCTCCCTGTGATCATTCCAGGGAGCTGCCATGGCTGTGTATTGGTAATTGTGTACAAGTGTTTACCAGTACTTTTGGTTCTTGCTTCATTTAGAGGAGGATGCTGATCCTAACAAGTGTTCTCATCCCACAAGCAGTGGGAAGCATAGCTATGGTTTACTAAGTAATCAAAGATAGCCAGGCCCTTGTGGTTTTGGGAATCAGGAATCTACAGAGTACTGTAAGATGAGAGGCTGGCAATGCAAATTGCCAAGTGAGAGGAAAAAACTATTCTTTTTAAGACATTAGATCCTACAGAAAACCATCCTAAAAATAAAATGAGGATATGAGAATGGACATCATCTTGGACTTGTTACAGAAAAATTTCAATCACTATTGAAAAGTAGGTAAACCCAGGTAATTTATATATATAAATTATATATATATATATTACTAGGAATATTTTCTAAGAGACGATGAATATGTTGGTAAGGGATGGTAAAGTCTCAGAAAGACTGTTTTTTCCACTGTTTGGTTAATGTTCTTAAAGGAAGATGTGAGCAAAATGCATCAGAGTCCAGGAGAAAGCCCAAAGACAGCACAGGGATTTAAAAGATATGATCTATGAGGAAAGCTTGAAATAAGCGTATTTGTTCAGTCTACGAAAGAGAAGGCTGAGTCATGAAATTATATTCTTGTGTTTAAGGGCTGTTCTACAAAGATAGCGAGCAATTGTTCTCTGTCTGCTGAGCAAGGACAAGATGGACTTAACTCCATTTGGATCAAGGATTATTTAAACTGAGTACTGGGAAACAATTGCTTTTAGGATACACTCACTGCATTTAGAGAGTACCTTCTCACTCATTGGCTTTAAGAATTATAAGCAAACTGCTCTCTCTGTCTTCAATGGATTTGGCCTCATTTAACATTGTCATTTTTGTCTTGGCCTCCCTTCTAGACAGTTGTATATCTGTGACTCGGTGGTAAAAATCTCACATCTGTTCCCATTTGGAAGTATGGGAATAGGAATAGGGGGCTTCTTCCTCTCCCCCTTCCCCCTCTCCCCCACCCTAATGTTGCTGCATCAGAAATCCTTGTGGAATTGCATGTCATAAGGGACATTTATTCTTCGCAAATTGCAACAGACTGAGAAGATCCCTACTGCAATTATAGCACTGTCTGTGTAGCAAGAGCAGTGCCTCAATCCCCAGATAAATTCAGCTGAATTGCTGTTTAGACATGGAGGGTAATATTGGTAGTTTGTTGCTGCTAATTCAGAAGTCATAAAACTTTTTGCAGCCTGATAGTGCATAAGGTATATTTCAGCCTATAATACTTTCCAGAAAGGCTCTGTTGCTTGAGGTTTAATTGGATACCAGGGCCTGCAAGTGTAGTGGATGGTGCTTGCTACTTTGAATCAGCTGAAGAGAGTCAGGCTTTCAATTGTCTCACTGTGACCAATGGGATCCATAATTTATCGTCAATTATGTCATGCTGCTGAGTTTTATGCCCTCATGTTGCCAGTATTAATAACCAAATATTATTTTGTTTAATAGGAACTTTGTTCAAATTTTGCTTTTGTGGCTGTATGGAAGGGATGATAGTACTAGGTTTTCAGACATATGATACATAGGGTTTTATTCATTGAGGCATTACTTTCATAGGAAAAATTTTTATACCAAACTTTTGCAAAACTTCAGCAAAAGTTACTGGTATTTGCAGTACTGTAACAAAATAAAAAACCAGGATTTTCAACAGTTTCTGGCCAAAGGTGCTACATTCTTTATAATTAGCCTGTGTCATTTTGGCTAACAAGTTTCTCTTTCCAGACCTTTATATTTTGAAAGGATGGAAAATGGCTTTGCTTTGACCTTATCAAACCACGCGTGATCTCTATAACAGGTTGCTGCACTGATCATCTGCACTGGTTTGTGCTTGGAAAGGCTGCAGGAAAAGAGAATCTCTGCAGTAAAAATGTCTGTCTTCACTGTCTCTCTTTGTTATTGTTTTTGTTGTTTTTTTTGTTCAGATGGACTTCCACTCTGATATCAGGTTAATTGGGTGAGGTACTGTTCATTCTGAGATAACTCACTGACTCAGCTGCATTATCAAGCCACTGTTTTGAGTGATAGTTTTCTACTGTTCAAAGTGCTCTCTAACAAGCTCTATCCTTTCATACACATCCCTAGTTTAAAGGTTGGGAGGAAATTCAAAAGACTGACATTCCTCATAAAGTGCAGCAAATCTGAGCTATCCATAGGAAAACATTGCATATCAATTATGGAAAATGTTAAAAGAGAAAAGTTGGAACTGCAGAGCTGTAAATACTTAGAGAAGACCACTGATCTCATCTACTGTTATGGTGCTTTAATGAGTCAGTACATAATGTAGGCAGAAATGTCTAATTTAACATTGTCTCATCAGGTTGTGGGAAGCCATCCAGATGACATCATTAAAACACAGCAGTCCTTATTTGGCCTGAAGGTTAAATTCTTCAACCACCTAAAATGATTTTGTGCCTTTGGACATGTTGTGAACCTTTAAGGTAAAAATTACTAGATGTAGCTTTGTCCTACGGGAGTGGACGGTTGGAGGAGAAGGACTCTTCTATGGATCATTCTTCTCCCATGCTGTTTTGAACAGTGTAATTTCTGTTCAACCTCAGCTTAAAGCAACATTTCCTCATGGGGAGACCTCCTTCCTTGGTCTTATTATGATCCAGTAACTTACAGTATAAACTGGTCCTTCAGGCTCTTGAACTAACACAGCTGATAATAAACAATCTGGCCAAATTTTCCCTTGATCCCAGTTATGATACATTTTTGCACACATCTGGCTTTTAAGGTATTGAAACCAAGATAATTTATGTCTCATAAGGTATAATTCATATGGTCATCTAAGCATTTCTGGCCTTGCAAGAATCTGTTCTCCAAAATGTCCTAATACTCCCCTCCATTATCTGTGAAGTCCAACTGTTTTACACAAAACTAATTTTTATCCATCTGCCAAGATCTGATGTCCCTTTTGGCTCTATCTGTAACCCTCATCAGATTCTTAGATTCATCTCTGACATATCCAGCAATTTCTCATGTGCATAGTTTTCTATGTCCTGTTCATCCAGCTCCACCTCAGGGTAGGACAAGGCCAACTGCCTAGACTTTTTTCTGCCAGGCTAATATTACATGTCCTGTGCAATCAATGTGACACTTTTTTAAAAAAAAAAAGAAATCAGGGAGAAAATGAATGGGAAAAGAAGGAAACAAAATGAAAAGAAGAGCCGTGTGTATATATATATATGTGTGTGTGTATGTTTGTGTGGGTGTTCAAGGGGAAGATGTTGGTAAACCTTACCATATTTTACAGGGTTAAGCATAAAAGGAGAGAGAAAAAAAAAAGAAAAAAAGTGAGGTCTTGGAATGCAACAGAGCAGAACTAACATCTAGCAATGTTCTCATTAGTAAAACATTGTTAAAAGCTTTCCTATATATCACAGGATTTTAAATTCTACCTATTTCTCTATGCTAGACTCAGTATTGGAACACTGAATTGACTGGGATTTTCAGTAAGAGAACCGTATCTCTACGGGAACTTGTTCTGTGTTAAACTTTTATGAAACATACGTTAGGAACTCCCTGACCATACCGATTTACCTTGTCCCTCCATAGAAGCCTTTTTCCAGCACAAGGTAGAACAATGACACAGCATAGGTGAGTTGAGCCCTGCAGGAATATGCTGTATGGAAGCTGATATATATATGGGGGTTGCAAATGGTTTAAATAGCTGTTTTTCTCAAATCAGAACTCTTTTAAGTACAGGTAATATTCATACAGGTAAGCATATTTATCTCAGGGAGAACACTCAGGTATGGGGTTCCATCTTGGTCATCTTGTGGCATCACAAATGTGTGTGGTAAGGTCTCTTATAGAATCATTGGCAAGGTTATCTGCAAAACCAGGTTTAATATAAAATCAACAGTATGACAAAGTTTCTCAGATCATAGTGCAGCCTGGGCTGGGGAGGTGGGATGCACCACCACCTGTTGGACATGTCCACTACCAGTTCAGTGGAAAGGGGAATCAAATATGTTTTCTGTGACAACTAAGCTGCATCTGTTGCTTTATTAGCCTCTCTCATAATCTTTTTTTCCTGAAATAGGGTACCTGAAAGATGGGCAAGTCTTAGAATACACAGTGATAATATTTTCTATTAACAGAACATTTATATTGCTAAAACATATTCATCCTCAGTTTGAAAACACATTATGATAGTATGATATAAAAGTGCTCTAACTGCTTAATGACATTCTACTCAGTCACAGAAATCATATCATAACTCTCCATTGTCCCTGGACACAGTTCATTAAGTTCTAGAAATACTGTCTGAAAAATTTAAGTTATCCAAGTCTCTATCCACTTGCTATAAAACTCTGAAAGGCAAAAAAATTCTTCGGTGAGAAGGGACCTTAAAGATTCTGTGTTTCCAACCACCCTGCCATGGGCACCATGGGCAGGGACACCTTGTACTGGCCCCATCCAAGCTGGCCAGGAATGCCTCCAGG
The DNA here is from genome assembly GCA_024734555.1 of Trochalopteron elliotii. NCBI lineage: Eukaryota > Metazoa > Chordata > Aves > Passeriformes > Leiothrichidae > Trochalopteron > Trochalopteron elliotii. The sequence goes on along the minus strand of JANPWX010000096.1, from coordinate 3,526,464 downwards.
GGTGGGGCACCCACAGCTGCTCTGGGCAACATGTGCCAGTGTCTCATCACCCTCAAAGTCAAGAATTTCTTCCTGATGCCAATTCTGAACCTACCCTCTTTCATTTTAAAGGCATTCCCCCTTTTTTGACTGCTATCGTAGTAATTTTTGAAATTTGTAATACCATTGTGCTCTTTCTTTAGCATTTTTACTATGACTTTTGTGATTTTTGTACTAGTAGGTTTGTTTTAAAGCATTTGTGATTGTTTAGTGGCCTAGGTAGGTGTTTTGGGAATAATTCTAAACTTTTCCCTAATCATATTAGAGGAAGACTTGATGAAGTGATCTAAGTGACCCTTTCCCACTTCTCTGTCTTGAATGGGGGATTTTGTTGCCAATAGATTTTTTTATTAGAGTGTACTCCCTTTTCTGTGTTAATTCTCTTTGGGTACTGAAATGCAAGGTGTGATAATTAAGTCCATATCATCATACAAGAGAATGCATTTATGAAGTTTAGGAGCTCAGAAGCGTGCAGCTTATCTGCCAATGCATGTAATGGCTGTGCACCTTCTGGTCTAATGTGAGCAGTGTGACTTCTACTGCCTGTTCATTGATGCCTTCTTAATGTAAGGATTTATCTGTTTTAAGGAGCAGCAGAAATACTTGAAAACAGCTAATTTTATAATCATAATTCTTAAATAATATAAAAATAATTTAAGAATAATATTTTAGCCCTTAAAGAAGTAGTGAATCTGTTTATAAAAACTGACACTGGTTCAAAGGAAAGGATTTTTATAATTTTGACTGAGTAAAACTAATTTATGCAGCTGAAATATTTTGTTACATAAATGCCACAATGTACAGATCACAGAGGGAAATTATAACCTTATAATATTTTGATGCAACTCTGATATAACCATTTTGATATAAATTTGTAATAGTTTTTCCTACTAGAAGATTTTAAGCATAGATTGGGGAACTCACATTAGCCAAAGTTTCTATCAGAAATTGAAAACGAAATAGAAGTTTTTACATAAAGCTTTCTTCCTCTATTCCTTTAACTTCAGTTCACTCTAATTTACTGGGCAGAGATAGAAGATAGCCTTACCTGTCTGGTCATGCAGACACACAAATAAACATCCATCTAAAGTGAATGGAAACAATCTAAAAGTTCAGCAGCATCTCTTTTGAAAGACAAACTGTTTTGCTCTGCTTCTTTTTTTGTCAAACTGATTAAAGAAAGACTTCTTTTTGATGATTAGCAGTATAGAAGTAACTAGTGGTATAATTCCATATCAGTTTTTTAACATATGATTTGAAAAGCTTGATATTAACCAAGGAACAGATTCCCCAGCACAGTAAGTAAACTTCAGGGTTATGAATCATGTAAGAACGTGTGAAGGAACAGAGACAAATAATTTCCCCATCCTTTCATCATCCTGTAAGTACACAACACCTTCTTGTAATAAGAGGGAATCTGTTCTGTAGATTGGGGTGAGGGACATAGAAAGAGGATACCTGTTCATATTCCAGTAACTAAGGTGTTGTAGCAGCTGGATGTAGTTCTTTTATGTTCTCCATTGACTTTCCAACATGCACTTGATTCATTAAGACTGGGTTCAGAGAAGATCTTAGTCTTCAAGCTTACTTTAGGAACACCTTGCAATGAAACATCATTTTCACATCCACAATTGCAAAAGGACAATAATTTGGTCAAGATAACACATGGAAAGTGTGTGGTTTTTTTATGGTTTTTGGGTTTTAAAGCTCAAGAACTTCCAAATTACCAGAAGAAAAAGCAGAATCATGTATGGCACTTGGTTGCTATTCCTTATGCAAAGAATCCTTCAGCTCAGTATTTACTTACACTCATTTGCTCATGATAGAAAGGAAAACACATGCCATTTGCCCACCAACAGATATTTTCAGATCAAAAGCTTTTTTCTGTTAACCACATTTGTATCTCTTTCCAAGCCACTGTACCTCATAACATATAGGGACCATTCATATCCATGAGAATTTCAGTGATTCAAAAAAAAGCTAATGTGAAAGAAAAGGAAGGATACACTTCCACAGATAAGACAGCTTTACTTGCATTTGGATCCTAGGAACAATTGAAATTGTGCATTTGAAAAGGAATTTGGCAAGTTAGTGCTTGTAGACAAATTCACATACCTCTGCAGGAACTTCAGGCTTATTTGAAATAGCATGCTTGAGGGAAGCTGGTGGGAAAACAGGTTTTCCCAGACTGTGAGGACTCACCCCAAAGTGCTCTTCTTTACCTGTTGTGAGGGAGACATTGCTGTGCAATTGGCTGTTTTACACTCTAAAATAACTAATGTGTTACTGCACTCTAAAGTAACAGATCAAATGGAGAACTACAGAGGTCCAATAGACTTTCACACCTGGCTTCATACCCTTCCAGTGTGGAAATGATAAAATATCATTTGGTAGAGGGGCTCCAAAAGAGTGTTCAAAAATACTTTCACCTCAAGAGAAAGCTGTTGATTAAATTCTTGATCATGACCCTTTTGGCTGATGTCATACACGTGACAGAAAAGTTAGGCTAGGATGTAACATTAAATTTCTAATGACTTGGACAACGTAATGCTTGGGGTAAAGATCAGTATGAATTCTCACTAATGCACTGCTATGCCTCACTGTGCAGCAGGCATAACTTTAATAAAATTTAATTTGTAATATTTTATGCTCTGCTTCTTCCAGTTTTTTCTCTCCTTTTCCCACAATTAGTAATTTTTTTTGAAAGGAATACATGATGTTCTTATGCATGAAAAGTGTCTACCATCCTATCTGGGTAAGCTGGCATGCTGTGGCATTTTAGAGCAATCCATAAAAAACAAGGAACAAATAAGGTCAACAGAAAACATCATACATTATGAGAAATTAATCATTATTGCTTTAGTGTCTTGTCTGTCTATTACACCAGACTTTGTATGACCCAATGAATTTGTAATATTTCACAGTGTTAGAACTTCTATAAAAAGAAACTGTGAATGCAGTTTGATCCTTTTCCAGATTTTGATGATAATTCACACAAAATAGCTGCACAAGTATAAACTGGAAAGTGATCATTAGATTCATGGATCTAGCTGATTTATTTGGGGTGACTAAGGAAAATTAGTAAAACAGAAAATGTTTACTGAAATGTGGTAGCTGTACTAGCTTTTCCAGCTTGCTCAAAGAGTCTATTTTCATTGGAAAATTTCCCATGTGATGGAACTCGTGCTGTTTGGCTATGCTTAAACATTTCTAAGAACACACAGTTGTTCTAGGACCAGATGTCTTGGCCTTGTCAGTGAACTGTCAGAATGAATGACTTTTATGTGGCTCCAGTGACCTAAGGGAGAGGCTGAGGAATTAGAGACACTGGGCATGCATGAGACTGACTGTCACAACCTCTTCTACGGCTTTTCCCACTGCTGGAAGCTCCTGCCATGCCCTCACACAGGTGCTGCAAGTTTCCAGAGCAACAAGAAGAAAGAAGATGCTTTACCTGAGATGAATGCAGCAGAAGTGGGCTCAGGTGCGGACAAGTGAGGCAAGTAAGGACTAACACATGCCCCGAAGCAGCGGTGGTGGTGATGATGATGATAATGATGATGATGATGATAATGATGGCAAGGAACACATGCTTAAATTAATAAAGGATAGGCAGAATGAGGTGAAGTTGGAGGCCAAAACCCACTAACACAATTTCTGCTCCAGGCAGGCAGCTGTAGCAGAGCCCTGTGTTTGTGACTGCAGGCTGCTTAGATGAAACACTGCTAATCTTTCTGAGGTCTTGAAAAATTATTTACATATTAAACTTATTTAAAGTTCCCCACAACTGTCCTCCTCCCCTGGACAGCAAGGAGTGTCTAGGTTACTTCTCAGAGCTGTGCCAGGAAATACTTCTAAATGTTGGAAAATATGACAGATAATTCTTTAAAACCTTTTCTGCTTATTTACTTCCTGGTTCACTCAATTTAGCTACAAATAAAGATTGTAATTTTTAAAATTTTTCTCTAATACACACAGAAAAGATGTTTTAATAATATTGATTAGTATGAATTGATTTAGGGCTTCAGCCAAAGGCTTTTTTAATTTTTTTTTTATTATTTTTTTAAATTATTTGTTTTCATTGCAATAAAAGACTCTGTAAACTCCCTCCCTAAATTTCCCAACTATCATATGATGAGAGAACTAACATTCAGGCCAACTATTTTCTCAGGAAAAGAAATAAGTCTAAGTACAATAAACAACAAAAATCTCCATCAGGGTCACAGATTAAATTTTTGTTTTGCAATTTCCCATGTTTGGGATATTATACTTAGGTTTTTCTGGATACAATGTGTTGCTAGTATATGTACACAAAAGTTTTAAAATAAGTTTGGAAAGTGCAGGATTTTTGTGTGAAACAGAAGCTCGCTAATCATTAATTAGCACTGCTAAAGTTAGAAAGTGCTAAAGCTCCTGTCAGACTCATTGCATTAAAACCACAAGAGCTGGCAACAATAAATGCCTTTCCTTGAAGGCCTGCCATAAGTTCAGTGATTACACTAGAATTTCAACTTACATGAAAAAATTGCAAATTTAGATGTCTTGTTAAACAAAGAAACTTGAAAATATTAATTATATATAGCCTAGTATGAAATGCAAACAGCTCATGATCATTAATACAGTCTCTTAATTTCTGAATATTAGAGAGGCAAACAATCTCAGCTGGGGAAGGAAAGCTTTTGTTTGGCATGACAGGACTTCAGAGTGCTCTTCTTGCGCCAAATTTGATTTCTTGTTGATCGGTGGTTTTGCTGCCACAGTCATTGTCAACTCTTACTTTTATGTGACTGTGCAGAGTGACACAGGGTCCCCAGGCAATGCAAAGGAGAGCTGCTTTATTGCAAAAACCAGGCCTTTTAAAGCAGTTAGCAGGTTATCAGTTTACATAGTTTTAAGGCACAACAAGCCCAAGCCAACCAACCACCGCACACCCTGATGTGGACATGAAGCCATCACACAGCATGTCTCTCACGTCTCTCCATCCCTATTCCCGCTGAGTTACTCTCCCATAGTTCCCTTCTACTTAGCCAAAGTAGCAGGCCTGAGCCATGATTTCACAAGGATAACAAGGCCCTTGTCTTATAAGGCTTTTCCTATATGCAACAGTTTTAGCACACTGTTAACTACAAATATTAAATAGCAGTCCATATTTTTCAGGTACAGAACTTGTTTTCACTGGGAACTTTCCAGGCAGTGTATCAGACTAACACTATTATTGACTGTCGAGTTCATGGGGTGTACATATCTTCCTTTTCTTTTTTCTATTGCAATCAGTGGAAAAAATAGTTTTCTGTATTGATCAGATGATTTCTTCAATTTTTTAAAAGTGTGCAAAAAAAGCCCCAAACAAACAAACAAACAAACAAAGCATTAGAGGGGAGAATGTCAGAGAATTTGGGAACACAAACAGGGAAATATCATCTCTTTTTTCCCCATCACTGGTCTCCTTTGTTTCAGAGCCATTGGGAAATTGAAGTCCTCCACAGCATTCTGTATAACAATGTTGTGAAGCCGATTCCTCTACATTTTCAGTGAAGTTTTTCAGTATTCTTATACCAAGAATAGCAGGCTCTCATGCTCATTTCTACTTATGAAAACAAGGGTGAGCCTTTGTTGACTTAATTTCCTTTGTGTAGCACTTTACAAATGAGATGTGCCACAAAGCCGTAGTGTTTCTAGAGTGGGTCTCTGCTCATTGTCTGTCCTAACCCTACATTCAAATTTTCACTGTGGAAATTGAACACACTCTGTCTGGAGAGGTACTATCCATCTATTCAAAGCCTCATTCAGCCCTGTAATGTGAGTGGGAGTGTCATAATACAGTGCTTGGGAAAGTTAAAGGTTTTCCTCTTTTTCTTGTCAGCTACATGTAATTTGGAGAACCAGACTCATCACTGTCCCTCAAGGGCCTATTGTATGGCTTATGTTTTCATGTTTAGCAGGAGTCATCTATGTACTGCCTTCTAGTAGGAACCATCCTATGATGCAGGATGTGTGATTTTCAAATGAGTGGAGGCTGGAATACTGAGTTGCTATTTTCAGTCAGAAGCATTTCTGTTTGGAAAGACTAAAGAAATTGTTTTTCATTGAAATCAATTTAGCCCTGAAAAGCCCAAAAAGAGATTTCCCTGGATGTTTAAGTGGAATAGGTATGCCATATTAAGTATGATTTAAATATATTTGTCTGTATGTATTGGAATAGAATACAGCAATATATCAATACAAAAGCAATAAGGTAAAAATCCTGAGCAGAGTTATGGTTTCATATTTTAGCGCAGTGCTATTGTTTTGTTAGTGATTATTTTTTATTATCAATATACCTACATGCTCTGCTCATGGACAGGGGAATGGCTATGCAGGCATAAACAGAAGGATTCTTGTTCTCCCAAGACTTTACAGTGTAATTGTAAGTCAGCTCTGTGCACTCAGCATGCTCAGTCAGGGAAGTTGAGAGACACCACTGCCATATTGCTCCAGTGGAAAGGTGATCTCCTCTAGGAATAGTGCTGGAAAAATCCTGTTTTGATAAACTATATTTACACTATTTTATATACAGTGCTTCTCCTTAGTAGCTGGATGTCATTTCTGTTTGCTTCCAAAGCCTGCTGAGGTATGAAGGCAACCACTGAGGTGGGCTGGTCACAGGGAGTGCTGGGCAATTGTCTGTTCATGTGTTGGCAGGATGGATTTAGGAAGTGGGAATTTGGGATGCCTCAGTGGGGGCTTACCAGCAATAATCAGTCTTTGATCGTGGTAGTCTTAGGTTAGTGGTCACTGCAGTGATTTTGAAGACTCTTCCTCAAATAGTAATGTTATCACAAGAGAAAATTTTATTCAGGCCAAAGGGAAGGTATTCAGGTGTTTTGGTAAAGATTTAAATATATGTTTATATAGGTCGCTTGAATATATTACCTTTAGATTTTCTGTAACTGAAAAGAACCAGAATTACCCATGACACTGAGTAAGTGTGAGATACTGACTTGTGTGCTTGATGAGCAGAATGTGTGTAAGGGTAGACTTCAAACATCTTTATATGTTTTTATTGGCTCCAAAATACTGGAAAAGTGTGTGTTATCTTTTAAAAATATTAATTGCCATCCATATTAGATTAAACATTCTTTCATGCAGCATTGGATGATAAAGTTTTTTTTCTTCAGGCTCTGTGATCCTAACAGCTTTTAATTTTTTTTGCCTCAGTTAGCCCATCTTCTTAAGCTGATAAAATTTAGAGAGAAAAGTGGATAAAACAATACAATTTACTGTAGCTGGGAACCTTCTCAGCTGCAGTACCTGGTCTCCAAAATGTGTTTGTTTCACTCAACTTGATCGAGGTATAAATCAGAGAGGAAAATTCTTCCCACTGAACATTTTAAAGACAGTTAGAGATGCAGATGGGTTCAGTAAAACAGAAGACTGAATCTAAATGTGAAATGAAATATAGATAAAAGTATTTTGCCTCAGACATTTTTAATATTAAAACCAACATCTCTTGGATGAAAAAGACTGGTATTTTGTGGTTGTGACATTTTCCATAGGTACAAAACAAGAAGATTTCCTAGGGATATTCCTGAACTTGATGGAAAAAAAATCTATTTTGTAAATGGTAGTATGATTTTAGATTCAGTCCAGAATGATACATTAAGTTCCATTACTGCCTACATTTTGGCTTTTAAAAATAAAGAAGGAACAACTTTTAATGGATTTGAAAGTACATATACAATACTCTGATTCTGCAATAACTGTTGAGTAAACTTACTTTTTTTTGTTGCTTATATAAAAAATCTTCAGAATCCAACATTCTATACAGATGGAGACTACGAATTATCTCTTTGCCCTAGATAGCAAACACACAATTTCTAATGGAATTGGATAGCATTAATAATATAAAAATTTTCCACCATCTGGTAAAAAAAGTCTTGTGGGAAACTTTTTTAAGAGAAAACAAGGTCTGATTTGTAAAACCTGACTGAAGATCAGATGTTCTGGGTGTTTGATCTTAAAATAAACAGTAGATGGCTTCAGAGAACATTTACCCCATTGTTGGCTAGCTCCAGATAAACATGGAGGGCACAGCCACAGACCGTACAGAATGGCCACAAAGAGTTGCTGCGGAAAAGTCATTTTTTTTCCCCCCAAATACAATACTAGTTAGAAAAACAAACAAACAAAAAAAGACTGTTTGACTAAAATGCACTACCATATTTCCAGATCTAATAACATTTAAACATTTAAAGCACAACTGTACTGGATTACACTGCTGAGTTCTGCTGAGCCCAGTGTCTTCCATGAGAGAGAATCTTGTATGACAAGGGTAGAAAAGAGGTTTCTGAAGAGGGTGAGTGTTTATTGAAGCTTACCTTCATAAGCCTTTTCAACTCCCATTGATTTGTTGTATCCACAGTGTTGTGGTAATATCATCTGATGAACCTTTCTGCAAGTCTGCCTTTGATACTGGTTTCTATCACTGGTTTCTATATTACAGCAATGAACAGATAGTTCAGGTACACACTCCACAGTAAAGTAATTTTTAATCACTCAGTTTTATGAGAGTCCTGACATCATAAGCTGTGTATCATACATAAGTCATGATGATATAAAACCTGTGACTGTTTCGGATCCTAAAGTTTTGAGCAGTTTTCTCAATGTTCCTCAATTGTTCAGTGGCTTCGTTCTTTCTTGTCACCTTCTCTGTGCTTTTCCAGTTCTGCTATCTCTGTTTTGAGCTAGTATGATGAGTAGGTTTGCACAATGCCACAGTGGCACTTTATGGTTTTCTCCTTTGCTCTTGTTTAAGATAGAAAACCACAAGTGTTTTATTGTCTGCTTCCTTAAAGCAGTTAAAGTGGTTAAGCCCCACTGCACAGCACTAGTAAACTGAATTATATTAGAGATGATTAGACCTTAAATGGGATATTTTTTAGGTGTGAAGACATACCTTGCCCCAGATCACCAAATTAGTATTTGGATAGGCAGGCATCTTTTAATTTTGTTTCTAATGAAAATGTCTAAACTGTTTCACACCATTGGAATAATTCCAATGTTGGGCCACAGTATTTAGTTCCATGTAAAGAATCAAGAAAAGTTGCTTTTTTCCCCCCCTCATCTACATATATACATTTGTGTATGTTTACGTATGTCTATGAGAAAGGTTTTGTCTTCCTCACAATTAAAAAATAGATGCAAATGCTACTTCAGAAAAATGTAGAGCTCCAAACAAACTGGTTTATAATGTTAATACATTTACTACACTTTCTTCTTAACATTTTACAGTTAAATATTCTTGTGGCCTGTCATTAGCAATATCTCTCAAACCTTGAGACAAATGAGAACATACTCATCTCCACCATTTCAAGCAAGTACCTTTCTTTGTAACATTACATTTATAAAATGCTTCAGTAGTCATTCTTGCTATTGGAATTTACAGACTGAAAATGATGAATTTATATGTAGAATTGGAGATCAGCTTTTCTTGTGGTCCAGAACATTAAAAAATAAAATAAACACTTTTTTACCAACTGGCTGATACCTTGCTGTTCTATGTATGAGCCTTTCTTCTCCTGCTTACCTATTGTTCCTCAGTTAATTATCTGTGAGGGATGATTTTCTTTTCTTGTCTGTAACTTCCTATATAAAATTACAGAGTTCACTGCTATATAAACAAGTTAGAATTATCCAAATAGTTTTAAATTATAAATTAACTTCCTTCTTTAAAGGAAGAAAAAGAAGATTAAATCTGGTGGCATTTTATCCTACTCTGTCTCTTTTCCTCCCCTCTTATACATTTATGTATGCACATGGATACACTCACATGAGTTTCTTTATCTAGCTTCAGAGGCCAATAAATTCTCTCACCTTGAAATTTATGTAATAAAATTCTGGGGAATTAGTTACATCAGATAAATATAGTGAGCCTGCTTATAAATACCCCCTCTCCTTTCTGCAAAGAGAAAAAAAAAATTATATGCATGACATTAACTCTGTGCAGAGGAACAGTCTCCTCAGAATTCATTTGCATTTTTGAGGAGAGCCATGGTACTGACATGCACTGACCATCAAACGAGTGCTGTCAGAGATCTGCAGGTTTCCTGAATCAGAGCAACACATTGCCTGTCTAATGCCTCCCTAGCTCCTCTGATGATGGATATTGACAGCAAGGAAGCTGCCTGGTTGTGTTGCTAATTTGTTATTTTATTTATAGGTCTTTTGTGTGTGTGTCACTTTTATGTATGATATGTTTGGATTGTTGATGTGTCTTCCCTCTGCTCTCAATGGTGTTCCTCTGTTCCCAGCAGATTCATGTGTTTGTGGCAGTGAAAGAGACAGAAGTGACGACTGTCCTCCTAGGACACAGCTCATAAATTATCCTTTACAACCAAAACACAAGACAAAAGAGTTTTTTCAAGTGGTCACAGATGAGTTATGTCCAAAGGAATTTGCTTTTTCAGATTTTTATTAGTGCATGTTTACTGATCTAGGGCATGCAAACTGCAAAAATGTCACCACTTGCAGGTGCAAATACATTTGCCAAAGCCCCCTGGAGACCAGCTTGATTCTGATCACAGTGAATGCTAGGTAAAACCCAAGGTCTTAACCAGATGGTTTTAACTGTTTTTTCTGGTTGAAGTGTTACATTGAGTCCAAAATTTTGTCTCTTGCAAGGAGAAAGCACTAAGTAAAAGATGAGAGAGAAATGGAGGCAGAAAGTAGAGCAATTAATATTACCAGCTGTGACTAAAGCTGCTATGAATATGGTGAGCTCAGAATATTTAGTATATTTATTCCAAAAGATGCTTTAAATAACTGTAATTATATAATTAAATTACTTCCCGTATAAAATTTTATCACAGTTTTAAAGATGACTATATTCTGTACAGTGAAATGAAAGCAAGGGGAACTAAGAAGGGAACAAAACTTGAGATATTCTTTCTGCAAAAATTTTGAAGGATGAAAAAAATGAAAAATACCCCCAAAATAAAATACCTAAAAGTCTCTGTCCTAGAGGCTATTTTCTTTTGCACATGCAAGAAGAAAAAGCTGAAAGAGCTGGAACTTGGAACTGGGACAAGTTAGTCTCTTGTGATGCTGAATTCCAAGATACTCCATTTCTGGGGATCTGAAAACATAGTGAAGAGTCACCATATTAAGTAACCAGCAGGAGGTCAGAGTATCTGACAGGACAGTGGTTGATTCTAATACGTACCCTTTGTAGTTCTTATGAAAGTATTTGTTTTTGAGGAGTTGGTACTTGCAAAGCAGGAAAGGAAAGCATGTGAATTTTTTAAAGTTGCCTCTCTTCCCCTCAAAAACAAACAGGCAAACAAACAAACAAGCTAAGAGCTAAGCATAAAGCATCTGGGTTTTCCTAATGTCACTCAGCATACTTCACCAGCTAGGCTCTCCTTTCTCCATTCTTTTGCTATCACCTCTGGCATAGGCACTGAAATATTTCATCAATTTACAAATGTCTTGCTCAGAAAGAAGATCTATCAGAGTCTGTGAACAATTATATACTTTTCATCAGAGCACCTTAATTTTGTAATTTATGCATAGCAAGACTCTATAGAACTCATCATACGGATTTTTCAAAGTAGAAGCCCTGGGTATGTCTTCACTGCTCTATGTCTGCAAAGAAAAAGTCAGCAGTGAATAAATCTAGCACTCTGCACAGGGATGGCCACATGGCTTAATTTTCTGCCTTGCTGACTCTGTTTTTTGCACCATGTCAAGTTCCTGAGCAGCCTCACCACCCCTTCTGGCACAGATGGATGAGCTCCTGCTGCCTGCTTGGGCTTGGCTGAGGAAGAACCAAGTCTGCAGATGTGCTGGTTTTTAGAACCCCTTTAAAAGACATTTTATTTTACTTATTCAAGGTATCATTGTACAGGATCCCATGTAATCTTATAACACTAGTTTTTAGTTTTGTAAGTGCAGGTTATGAGTAAAGCTTGAGCATGTTATGAAAGCTTTTTCTAGAAAATGAATGGAATGGGCTTACATTGCATGAAAGGATATGAAACAAATCCAAAAATAGTATTTTGTATACTTTATAAGAGTAAAAAAATCTTTTCTCACCTGAAATCAAGTTTCCAGACATTGAAGGTGATATGGCTAATTTTGTGTAATTTGTATTATGGGTATTTGGTGAGAGGAGAGAAAATGAGACACTCCCCTAAGTCTATTTATGAGGAATTGATTGCACAAAGACAGATAGAGTGACTGCAGACTCTCACGGTGCCTTAATTCAGGTCTCCTGGGGACTGCACCTGGAGACAGTTTTGGTCCCTGCTGAGGACTGTAACTGTGAGCCTATTGTGAAAGTAATTGATGCAGGCAAAAAGTAGCATTCAGGCCTTGAGATGTGTTTGCTGTTTTCTTCAGGCCATGCAACACCAATTTTAAATCAATTTTTTTTTCCAGCAAAAAGTAAAGGGAAAGCTGAATTCACCCTTTACATGCAGATTAGCCCTCTGCTTGTTTTTATTAAATATATCAGTTACACAAAGCTTGGGCAGCCCTCTTTGAAAGGTCTGCATAGGCTTTCAGCTTGTCCTTTTTCTTGTCATTTTCAGTTGCTTTTGGTACCTTTCTGATTTATTTATTAAACTTTATTCACTGTGTTTCATTTGTCCCAATCAATGGTAAGTGCACAACTTTCTGTTCTGCACTCTCTGTAGACTATAGCACAGTTTTGTTCCCCTGATTGAGTTGTTCTGTTATCGCTATTTCTGTTTTCACTCTTAAAGCTTGCCTTTCTTTAATTCACTTTAAATAAACATCTGAATAGCTAAAGGGTAGATGACACCAATACCGTCAAGATCCCATTGATCTTCCAACTGATGCTGCTGGGAGGCAAGCTGGCTACTTTCTCCCTGTGTTTCAGTTCTTAATTTTCTGATTATTTTGATAGTTTGGAAGTTTTAGTAGCAATGAAGGTGAACTCATCCTTGCCTTTTCATGTACACCTCCTTTTTGTGTTAGTCCCAGACAATATGGCACTGTCAGAAAGTGTTAGATACAGATTTTTATGTTGTCTGAAACAGTTTCTCAACTGGAAGCTGGAAATAACAGTTTGAAAGCCTGTGTCTCGGACTGGGTTTAGCATGTTTTGTTAACACTTATCTTCATTATGGTTATTTCTGCCAAATGTGTTCTGCTTTTCAGACAGTTCCAGACAGTTCAGTTTTCCTGAAGGGGAAGATCTGTTGGGCATTAGCTGTGGAGATAAATAGATGGTCACTAAAAATGCGAAAGGACAGAATTTGCATGTAATGAATTATTTTCGTATACACAAAAATTCTGTTATATTGGATTAAGTACAGATAGCCGTGTTCTGCATTTTATATTTTTATATCCTAAGTTTTTGTATGTGTTTCATAGCATAAACTTTCAAAAATGAGCCTTTTCTAGGATAAAGAATGGTGATGACTTAAGAGTGGGTCTTCACTGGAGAGAGAAGGAGCTGCATAAGTCCCTGAGCAGTCAGAGCTGTGCACCATTGAGCCTTTAAAGCACAGCAGTGTCTTCAGGGTTGGGTGTATGCTATGCTCACTGAAGATCCTGCTTTTGGGGTCAGACACGCAAAGCCATTTCAAAAATCTATGTCCCTGATGTGTGTGGTGTAGCCTTAGCTTTTGCAGTTATATTTACTCATCAGGTTCTTCCAGCTGGGCCAAAAAATCAGAACTTCACACTTTCATTCACACTTCACATTTTCATTGCAATAACATATTTATCTGATTAAGATGGCCTGTTTGCTTCCTTGCAAGAAATTAAATAAAACTTATCCTTTTTGTCTGAAGCAGGATGGGAGAGTAATGAAATAGCTTTATTAGTTTTGTCAGCTTTGGTATCCATATGGAATTTCCCTCTGTCAAATTAGTAGGGATGTTTTCCATTGTTGCCTTGCAGTGTGGTGAGAGCTACACTGCAAGATCATTTGGCAATTTATCTAACCACACACATGGGGAACATCAGTTTCAAGGGCTGCGTCCAGGCTGTACTTATCTTATGCCTTATTATGTGGTGATTCTCTTGGTCTCTCCTGTTCCTTTCTTCTGGTTCTTCTTAGAGAACTTGAACAGTATGAATGGATCAAATAAATCTGAGTTCACCTCAAAATCTCAGTGGAGCATGAGCACTGTACTGAGTCCACTCTATAATACAACAGAAAAGGTCTTGAAGTCACAGTTTAAACTCATGTCTCTCTGCCTGTCAGCCTAAATCATCTGACACAGTTGGCCTACTCTGGCATAAAGCCAATTCAGTGAATCTAAAGAAAGTCTTAAGCCTAATAAATAATACATAAATGTAACAAAACCCTTCCAAAAACCCCAAACAAACACCCCACAAAAAAACCCGCAAAACAAAATCTTCAAGAAACCAGAAACAAAACCAATCAAACCCCAAACTCAAAATACTGTGGGACCTCAATAATGTCAGTTATTTTGCTTCAGTATTTTTCTAACACTAAGATGCTCTAATTTCCTACATTATATCATAAGACGAAGGCACTGGAAATATCTTCTGTCCACTGACATCTTCCCTGTGCTTCAATTTTGAGGAATTTGAAGCATCAAAAACTGTATGATTTGCTTTAGAAATGCAGAGGCCTGCCTGAATGAGAGCTCTTGATTGCAGATTCAGAACTTCCAGCAGCTACAAAGATAATATAATTTCTATTTTTTTTTTTTGCATAGAAAACAGAATTACAGTGAAGCATGCAGGCTCTTGTATCGTGCAGATGGTGTGATAAAATTTGAGATGCATGAAAAAAGGAAGAAGAATTTTTCATTTCAACTTATCAAAACAGTAAAATTACAATGATATCAAGCTGTAAATATTATTGAAAATTGCAGTACATTAATCGTTGAGTGTTTGTATATGTATATATGCATGCCTACATACTTTAGCTCACTGATTTGTCTTTGTGACTATATAACAGCTGCACCTCTTTATGCTGTGATAGTAATGTAACCACAGATATACAATTTGTGTCCAGTCTGTAAAGTCAACTGGCATCAGTTAAATTCACTTCTAAATTAAAGTTATAATGACCTTAGTGACACTGTAGCTTTAATACTCTTTGATCTAAGAGATACGTTGCCAAACAAAGCATCTTTGAACTAGAGAGGGAACAAGAAAATCAGGAAAACAGTCAGAGTGCAGTATGACATTTTGGAAAGCACTGTTGAAAGTCAATTTGGGGTAATAGAAGACAAGTAACTAAACTCATCTTTGTGTTATGCAGCAAGGAGCTGGCAGATCCTTTGGTGTATAGGTGGGGGGCCACAAATTGGAGCAGCAAAGTGATTTTAATTCTAACTCACAGCAGTGGTGAGCCTGGTACAGAAATATCATGTGCTACTCTGGTATAGACATTTTCTAAAAGGATGTTGGAATGGTGGTACAGAAAAACTGTAAAATACTCTTTGGAGGCTGCACAATCTCTGAGAGATAATTTGATTATAGTGTTTAAGTATCTTCAAGGGAAAAATACAGAACAGTGAACCGATGACTGGGAGCTGCAGACGGACAGGTTAAAATTAAAATGAGGTACAATATTCTTAAAAGTGAGATTGATTAACCATTGGAACAAAGAAAGTGCTTGAATTCTCATTGTATTGCATTCTTCAAATCATGGCTGAATGTCCTTTCTGAAAGTCAAACACAACTTATGGGACTCAGAGGGAAGTAACCAGCAGAATCTGAATGACTTGTTTGAAAGGGTCTGCCAGATCAACTACAGAATTTGCCCTCTTCTACTCTTCAGTTCTCTAACATGAAGCCATGTTTTTCACAACTTCTCTCAGACAATTTTATTTTGGGATTGTATGTCTCAAAATCCCCCTCACATCAGGTAGCAAATTCAGAAACATTCAACTCATGTTCTCTGGAAATGACATCACATTTCTCTCTGATTAGTATTGTTGATATCAAAATATCCCTTGTACTGTTGCATGTTTCTTACATTGCCTCAAGGAAGAGTATTAGTTACGATAAATGTGTACATGATATAAAGGCTTTCTGTGCTAAGTATATCCCTCACAGACAGACTGAAAGATACAAGAGTCTATGTATAAAATTGGTTGTTCAAAATCAGTGTATATCCAGGACAGTCCAACTCTCATGAAAACCTGTTGGGCTGTGGTGAAATCAGCAAAGCCCCATCTCCATAAGTGAAATACTGTAATTCTATGCTCAAAGTTACTTCTAGTATTTACAATTTATGTTGTACCTTATGACATCTAATTTAGGAAGTCCATTTTAGCCTAGGCCTACTACATAAACACAGACAAACTTCTATATATTATAAAAGTGCTGCTCTATACACAGCCTTGGTGCACCATCACATATAAGTCTGAAGCAGGCCCCTGATTTAGTGACAGAGAGCAAGTTACCACCCATTCGCTGATCTGTGTGAACTGTCTGCACAAGCCATCCTACTGAGTGCTAATAATTTAGAATCTCAATTACCTGGCCTTTGCTGTGGGCTAGGAGCACGTATAGGGATCGTTGCCATGGACCAGTTGATGGTTGCTTCCTTCCCTGTGATATCCCTGTTTTAAATCTGTATTTCTCTTGCTAGCTCAACACACCTGCAGGAGTTACTCAGCTCAGGAAATATCCATTTATGAATGTTCAAGTGAAACAGTGAAAATGAAACAGCTGATCACAGTAAAAAATGCTATGCTTTTTCTTCTTACTTCCTGCACAAGTAAGAGCTGCTGTTACAAAGAAAATCTATTTGATAGAAGTTAATGGCAGGTATTGAACAGAGATCACAGTTCATGACAGAACTTCTGTGTCTGGAGTCAGCTTTTTTAATTTTATTTGCAAAAGAAAATATTAAATACTCAGTTTTGGACTGTTTTTCCTTTTAAATACAAAAATATTTGGCAATTTTACTGAATTTTTGATATAGATTGTCTTGGGAGAAAAGGAAGCAGCTGTAAAGGGTTGACAGAACTTGAATTATTGAAAAATAATGATACATAGCCTATAGAGTTTTGATTGAAATTGTGCATCACCCTGGAGCTGTCAGCAATGGTAAAGAAAATAATATTAATAGCACCTATAGCCCTTGAAGAGACAATGGACAATGAGTGCTTATTTGTAGATAAACCTTCAACAAGACCTTCCCAATCATATGAAACACTTCCAGCATTTTTGCCATCTAATTTCTGTTTAAACTCTGAGAAATGAGTCAGATGCTGTAAATGCATCCATTTAGTAGTGGTCAATGGCTCAATGTCCAGATGGCAATCAATGACAAGTGGTGTCTCTAAGGGGCCAATATTGCCAGCAGTATATTTAATATCTTCATCACTGACATGGAGAGTGGGATCAAGTGCACCCTCAGTAAGTCTGAAGATAACAAGATGAATGGTGCTCGTGACACACCTGAGCCATGAGCTGCAATCCAGAGGAACCTGGAACAGCTGGAGAAGAGGTGTCATGTGGACCTCATGAGGTTCAACAAGGACAAGCACAAGGTACTGCAGCAGGTTTGGGGTAACCCCTGCTATCAATACAGGATGGAGATGAACAGATTGAGATCAACCCTGCTGAGAAGGACTGGGGGTGCTGGTGGCTGAGAGGCTGGACAGAAGCCAGCAAAGTGCACTCACAGCCCAGAAATCCAACCTGGGCTGCATCCAAAGCAGTGTGACCACCAGGTCAGGGGAGACGATTCTGCCCCTCTGCTGTGCTCTTGTGCAACTCCACCTGGAACACCGCATCAAGCTCTGGGGTTACCAGCACAGGAGGGACATGGACCTGTTGGAGTGAGTTCAGAGCAGGAGCACCAAGATGATTAGCAGGATGGAACACCTCTCCTATGAGGAAAAGCTGAGACAACTGGGTTTGTTCAGCATGAAAAGAGAAGGTTTTGGGTGAGGTTAATGACATCTTCAACACCTAAAGGGGTTTATAAGAACCATGATGACAGACTTCTCAGTAGGGCCTGTTGTGATAGGACAGGGGCTGATGGTTTTAATCTAAAAGAAGATAAATCAGGATTACATATAAGGAAGATTTTTTTTTTTATGATGGGCATGGTGGAACACAGGTGCAGGTTACCCAGAAAGGTGGTGGATGCCCCATCCCTGGAAACCTTCAAGGTCAGGTTGGATGGGGCTCTGATCAAACTGATCTACTTGAATATGTCTCTTCTCATATAGACAGACTAGATGACCTTTAAAGGTCCCTTCCAACCCAAACTATTCTCTGATTCTGAGACTGCACGGTTCTATGATGATCTTTCTGCTCCATACCTCTTGTAAAGTACAAGGAGAAAACAGAAACAGAAAACCTTTCAAGTTAGAGTGGATTGTTTTTTTTTTTAACTGATAGTATTCCTGTTGTGTCTTTTTTATATCTAATGTCTAAAATACTGTTTTATGGATGAATTTTGTTTCCTGATGCTCTTTATCCTCACAAAGTTGTTTTCAAATTCAGGCCTATTGCTAATGTCTTATTTAAAGTATTGTACTACCATTTTATTGTTTGGAACATACATCCTAAAAATTGTTTTGAAATAACATTGAACTATTTATATCAAGTGCTTTTGTAGTTGCATTTTCAAAATATTGTGATGTAGAAATTAACTTTAAAGCCCCATTTGGCGTGAATAAGAGGTATAAATAGCTGGCTTCACAGTTTGCTGTTTGTAAATAATTGGACACTTCCCTACACCCTTACAAGGAAGATCACCAGCAAATGGTGATGCAGGATTGGATCTTACACTAGAGTATATAAATAAAAAATAGGAGGAAATTCAGTTATAATAATGGGAAAATGGAGCTAGCATTATTTATGGGATTATGCACCCCTTCTTTTCCCAAATTCACATTCCATTACCTGTTGTTACACAAGTAAAATGATTCAGTGAGGTCAATGCACTCTGGCCCAGAAGGCAAAAATGATTTGCTGAACTGAATAAGGCTGGGGTCTTTTGGTCTCTATTTGACTTCTTGTAGGGGCTTTCCTTATTGTAATGTCTATTTTCTTGATTCCCTACGGAAGCCCATGCTGGATAAAATTTTATTAATAAATTTAAATGGACTTAGCTGCATAATACAGAGTCAACCTGCCCCTCTCAAAATTCATGAAAGTTGATCCATTTAATTTGAATAATTTCATAGGATTTAAGGACATTTTCCAAATGAGAAGAAATTGGAGTTTTCAGTCCTTAAAAATTCTAAACTGAAATTAGTGTTAAAGAATAAGTGTGTTCAGTTCTTCAATATTCTTGAGGCATTATTGTCATTTCATGGTCAAAGCCAGGTCTGTTCTGCTAATAATTTTATGCCAATTATCGTCCTGAGACTTATCTGGTCTATTACTCTCTCTCTAAAATAAAGATGAGTTTCACTGGCTTGTGTCAGATATGGTCCCAAGGAAGAGAATAGCTGAAGGCAATTTATCCCAGAACAACTTCCATCTGCTTGCTTTGAACACACAGGGACTTTCAGTTTCATGTTTCTCTTGATCAGGGACTGTTAACTCCATTGAAGTACTGTGATTTCCACAAATGGATGCCAAAATGAGAAGATCAAGCTAATTTTCTTTTATGATCCAAGCCTGGATTTGAGTTTAGGTCTTGAGTAATATGAGGATGTAAGGCTCTTTTTCATTCTGTTGTTCAATTGCTTTTTGTTTCCACTTAGCTACCTTGTGCCTTACTCACAGATTTATGTTACAGATTTAGGTCACTTCCAGGGTTTTACATCTGGAAATAAAAATTTGCTATAAAATAGTAGCAGTCATGGGAAAGCCTATTTTAATGTCACAACATAAAAGCTGCATATATTATTTTAGTTCCGAGATAAAATGAGGGATGGTGCTGTGAATCTATGATACAGTAAAAGAGCAGATGAAGAAGTTACATCTTGTTCTGGTGTCATATGAAACAACAAAATAGACAACTGAGCTGAGGATTTTCATTTCAATTTCCAGGAAGCTTATCCATTTCAATATATGTGGAAATATGGAGCATTCTTTATTTCTATCTGACTGTGGTCTAACCTAAATAGTCAAGGGCATGGTAAGAATTGAGAGAATGGAGTATTAATTTATTTATTCATTCATTCCTGTAAAACTTCTATTAAAATGATGTGCAGATACCACTGACGGATATGCTCCATACCCCTCTATTTCTTATTGAGGTTTTTTTGTATTAAAAATACCTGCCCATGATATTCAGGTTACTGTGAAGAGTGATTTGCTTTAACAGATGAACAAGCTGAATCTCCAAGACACTACACTGGAAAGAGAAAGATTATTTGTGAGGTTCATTAATTTGTCTAAAAGGTGTAGTATTCATATCAGTGATTTACTGATAATCCCTTATTTGCATATCCTGAGCAATACTTATTTTGTACCTTCAAGTTATTTGACTGACCATAAGTGGCATCTTAAAAAATATTTTTACAAAGGCTTTTGTAGATAAACATGAAACACTATCATGTTTAAGAAAAATCACCGAGACTAGTGGTTTGGAATATATATTCTGTGTTCCTCAACTGATGTGCTTACAGAAGGGATTTTCTTCAAAGGCTTTATCACAACCACAGCCATAAGCATGTACATTCAATTCACAGCTTCTTGTTGTGATCTGAGAATTGAATTTATATTGTTGAATGGAATGTATGAAATTACTTCCCTAGTTTTATGGTTTACTTTGATCCCACATTTAAAGAAAAGAAAACAAAACTATTCTCTCTGAGCTAACCCCACATTTTAGTAGTAACAGTGATTAAAAAAAACCCTAAAGACACTTAATTTCATCCAGCCACACTTTTAGATGTATTACCTTAAACTCCAAAATTGCCCTGAAGTAATCTGACTATTTTCTGCTTCACACCTCACAGAGTACGTAAAGGAAAAGAGAAGACCTGCTCTAGCTCCTAAATGAGGGCCTCTGGATTTCTATTATGACAGCTGAGATGCTAATTACAAGGAAAGATCATCATACAGAATCATAAATAGATCTGTAATTTAAAAATAAGGTGAAGGTGTTATGAGCTGGTACAATGATACAACTCAGTAATTAAATGATTATACAACAGGTGGCATTCAACAGCACATAAAATCCTGTGCATCAATCATTCAGGAAAGGCAATCAAAGTAGTTAGTGCAAATGTAAGACAGAATATTAAAGTCTTAAAGCTGTGTTATAAAGGCTCAATCTATCTCAGGTTTCTTTTCTGTAAGAAAATTCAAAAATAAGGAGTTGAAAGAGGATTTAAGAAAGGTTCTCTGTAACTCTGGAGCTCTGTAGAGAAATCTTTACTCGGTGAACTGTGCTTGCCACAGTGATATTTTACAGATTTTTTTCAAACAGCAATGTAAAAGGTTGAAGTCTAAGCATGAAGTCCTTAATTTATATTTAAAAAAATATTTAATTTGACTATTTATCTGAGCCTAATCATAGCAATTCTTTTAGGTGTTTGAAATAAGCCAAGACTGCAGTTCCATTTTTGATGATAGCCTACAGAAAGAACAAGGCTCACTGACACTAATGAACCTTCCTGAAATGCAAGAATAATAGACACTCTTAAAATGTTGCTAGTGCTCATGCAATTCTTTTTTCTGGACCTAAACTTCCTTCACTCTCCCCAGTTTCCCCCCCCCCCCCCCCCAACTTTTAACAAGGAGTAGTTTTATTCAAGGAGTGTTTAATGACATAATTATTTCTAAACACAGTAAGTACAAAATGCCTGACATGGTAACAATCATATTATTGCAAAGAATGTTAATAGCTGCCATATCAATAACCTTCCACCACACTTAACAGAAATAATGTTCAACACTATAGTACTGGTAGTGTCTGAAAATGGCACATTTTACCACTGTTTAAGGTGGTAGAAGCCATCTTTTTTTTTTTTTTTTTGACAAGCAGTCTTGGTCTGTAATGTTTGCCCTAGCAATCAGATCTTCCCTTGTACAGGTCTGCAGGGGCCAAGCTCAAATTATGTGTCTATACAAGAGGGAACAGGGTGAGGGCCAGCATATCCCAGTTGCAGAAAAATTATTCCCCTTGGGTTTTTCTATAATACAAAATACATCTAGTTAACTGTAATGGATAGAACAGAAGAATTTGCTTTCACTGCCACAGAGAGAACTGTAAAGGAACTTTGTTTTGTGTTTCTCTTTCTGCTGTTATTCTGTCCTTACTATGTATTTTCTTTTCTCACAATATATGTTATGGGACTACCATTCCGTACTGGGTTTGGCTGAGATAGAGTTAATTATCTTTGCAGTAGCTAGTATGGATTTACGGTTTGCATTTGTGCTGGAAACAGTATTGATAACTCCTGAATTTTTTTGTTACTACTAAGCAGCGCTTGCACAGAGTGAAGCCCTTTTCTGTTTCTCACACCCCATGCCACTACTGCAGCAGGATTTGGGAGGGGACACAGCTGACCTCAGCTGAGCAGAGGGATATCCCACACCATATGACATCAGCAGGTAAAGGGAGTGAGCTGAGTGAGCCGAATGAGCTGAGCCGCCCACACTGCCTTACCTTAGGAAAACATACACGCAGCTGCGTCTGTTCCGTGTGTTCTGGTCTTTTTTTTATTCTGTGTCTTTGCAGCGCGCTTGCTTTGCGTGCAGTGCAGATGTGCCCAGTGGTGCTGAGGGAGTGGCTTTTCACAGTGCACTGCCTCCCGTCCGCCGGCGAGCCAGCGCTGCGCCCGGCAGCTCCATGCCATGGTAGCCAGCAGCAGCCCGTGACCTCCCATTCTCTGCTAATGCCTCTTGACATCTTCCAGACTAGCAGGCTAGCTTTAAAGAAAAAGAAACAAATAAAGAATAAGTAAATAAGGATAATTTGCTGAGTTAAAGTGCATTGTTAAGAACAAAGAAACGAATTAATGGTTGACCCTGTAAGTTATGGATTGTTTCTTTTATATATCCGTTCAAACGGGAGAAATTAGCATAAGACATGCTTTTCTGCATGTAAATTATTCTTAATAAATATTCTGGGAATAGTTTTATACATTTTGGAAGCTTGAAGTCCCCTGGTTATAAATCATCTCTGTTCCATATGGCACAGGCATGTTTTAAACTGTGTACCCACTGGAAAAAGCTGTATATTGTTTTTCTGAATGCTTTTCCCTTGCCCCCTAAATTTATAAATCATACTTTCACCTTCCTAAGTGGTTTGGGGTTTATTTTCTAAATTTTTGTCTGTCTGCAGAGAGGGGAGAAAAAACAAGAGGTACCAGGTCTTTTCTTGTAACTGTAGTATTTCAGTTGGTAGAAATGATGAAAGGCTTAGACTGTATTAAGTATTCAGCTCACTTTTCAGATCACCTGCATTGCTATTGAATACCTTTCCTTAAAACAAGTGCAAAGAGCATTTGATTGCCTACCTAAAAATAGTGCCTTTTAATGGAAAGTAGGAGATGCTGAACCTGCAACAGAGAGTGTAGGAAGCAGCTGGGGCTGTGCTGGCCTGCATGCAGTCACAGAGGATGCTATCAATAGAAACCTGGGTGATTTGGTCTGATCCCAAATGATTAGGCATTTATGACAGTCACAACCCCTGCCAGGTTTTAGCTCTCCTTTGGCAAATGACCTTCAGGATGCCCTGTAGAAGGAAACCTTTCAATACTTCTAGAAAAAGAAAAAGATTTCATTGATTATTATTTTATTTCAGCAGCTTACTTTTAATAAAATGCTCTGACTGCAGATTAATGCTTGACATAATTATGTTTCTGCCCCTTGGAAAGGATGCACATATTGAAAAGGTTGATATATGCTTTGTTGCAATACCATGCAGCTATTATGGCATTACTTGTACAGAGTGCATTGCCCTATCATACCTTTTTTCCAGCTTCTCTTGCTGTATTAGGACCCTCTGCTTTCTGGTGCATGGGTTACAGAAGCTCTCAATTTAGAATTTTGCTCCTATTTTCATGTATAATGTACCCCACTTCTGGAAATGACCCACAGTCTCATCTTAATGATTTTATTACCTCTTGCTTTATGAATTTGAATCATATAGAAGAATATATGATGCTTTGATGATAAATAGCAAGAACATAAAATATATCCTATTACACTTGTCAGAGATTACTCAGGCAGGGAGGATTGCCAGCTTCATACAAGTCCTAGACGTTGAAGTACTCTATAGCAAATACAACCATCAAAATCATACAGACACCCAGCTTCAGATCACTTTGCTGAGCACCCCTTAGAATGATGGCAGGTGCCTTTCATCTTTCCCTTGATGATTTTCCTCTCTGAGCTTGTAAATTTGAACCCACTTATTTCCTAGGAACTCCACAGCATCAGTAGCAAAATACTATTTTTGTGAACAAAGCTTCACTAAAGACTGCAACCACTGCAACTGCATGAAAGGATAAGAGCTTTGCAATGCAGCCTAAAGCTGAAAAAGGAAGCAGTAGGTGAGATTCATAAAAGCTTGTGACCAGAAGCAATGGGAGAGGTAAATTTCCAATTAATTCCATTAATTCAAAACAAACAAACAAATAAATAAATAAATTCTATTTTCACTAACTCCAACTCTTAATTTTGTGCTAAGATGTAAAATTTCTTACAGTTCACAACTCTCATGAACAAGCATTTCTTTAGGAAAACAAACCTTCCCCATCGCCAGGTCCCAAATGATAAACATTTGAGTTAATTGAAAAATTCCTCACAATTCCATAAGAAAGTAAGAACAAAGACCATGACGTGGTTCCTACTTCACAGGGAGTGGTTTGACAACACCTGTTGATAGGAAGAAGAGAATAGTTTTTTTCCTTTGTTTGCAGCCTTTGCTTTTGCTATATTAAACTGTCTTTATCTTGGCACATGAGGTTTTTCTCAATTTTATTTTCTTCCCTGGCTTGTCCTGCTGAGGAGGGGAGTGATAGAGTTGCTTGGTGGGCACCTGGTGCTCAGCCAAGGTCAAACCACCACAGTGTTGTAAGAAAAGAACCCCACAGACTAATCGAGTGGAAATAAAAGAATTCATAGCCTACCGAAAGATGAAAAAGGCTAGAAAGGGAGAATACTTCAGTCTTAGAAACAGAAAGAAATCTGTAATGAAATAAAATATATGAAAAAGTGTACACTTTATAGGAAAAAGAGCAACAAATCTAAAGGTTCATATGCTCTAGAAGATATAAAAATCCTTACGCTAGCAACTATAAGATGAACTGAAAACATAAACTTCTTTAGTCTATGTTACCAATAGTCATTTTGAGACTGTCACCATGCATTTTAGTATATACAGTCTCCTGTTAATAATGTCTGCATGAATAAATATGTTGTAGGAAAAAAAAGAAGAATATGAAAAATAGTAGGTCCTGAAGCTATTTTATGTTTCCAAATCTTAATTTTTGTGGATTTCAGAATTTTGGTCAGATATGTATCTAGAAATAATCTTCTCCCTGAAAGGAATGAGAGGAAAGATACCAACCCAAGAATTATGTAGGTTGGAACTAACCACCTGAACAGAGAAGCAATATTGGACATTTACAACCCATCTTGTATTTTTGCTACAGTGTGCTGTCCCTAAGACAACAGAGATGGATAAGCCCTGTGTGCTTCCCCAAAACATTCTGTCTGCAGGCAAATGCACAGGTTACAAAGGCTCTGATGGTGTCTGGCTCTTGTGCATAATAGTATTGCTTAATTATTACAGTGGATTATCTCAGTGAAGAAGCCAAAGCTAAAACATTGATCTCCTGAGATCCAGTGATATGTCACTGGTAATCTTTGAGTTGTTTCTAATCAAACCAACACCAGCAGCGTGAAGCAGGTCTGTAGTGTTACTGGAGGACTTTTGCACTCTGCCTCTTTAATACTTTGCACTCACAGCTTCCACTGACTGTAACTAGCAAAGGCACACCTGTGTCTTGGCAGCCCAGTGCTCAAACTATTCTGTGTGCACTCTTCATCTCAGCGAGCTCCAGACAATGCCTTTGGCTTTACTTCCTAAAAATGGATCTATTTACTTTGGATGTTACTTGGATTCTTGACATTATAGCAGTTCTCCCCTAGCTCCTCGTAGAGCTCAGCAGTAACTGGATGTCCAATTAGTTATCTCCTTGTTGGATACATGCTTTGAAGAAGGCAAGCAATGATTTTTAAGGGGTGTACTGACTCCATTTTTGTGATTCAGATTCCCTTGCATTTGAGCTAAAATAGTGTTTATTGAAAGGTGCTTGATTATTTGCTCTACAACAGACTAGCAAGTTAAGGTGACTTGAAATAAAAGTTGTCAAGTATGCTTGAATATAGTGAAAAAGAGTAGGGAAATAATCATGCTGTGTAGTTACTGTACAAGCAAATTAGAAAGAGTTTGTCTTCTTTCATATAGGATTTCAAATACACTTTCAAAAAAGAATTTGCATAATGTTATATGGAATGACTAAACTTTCCACAATAGGAATGTCTGTACTCATGTTGCTTTTAGCAACTTTCCCTCACTTATTTTTTGGTGGATGATTGAATCAGAGTTAGGTCCATGAAAGAAAGAAGAGGATTATCTTGCTGATATAGCAAGAGCTATACATACTATAAGTAAACATTGAGTTTTGTCCACCTTCATTCAAAGATCTTATGGTCTGTTTGGAGTTCAGTAGCTTTTATTACAAATGAGATCTTTATTTTGCTTAAAATGGCACAATAATATTATGGCCTGTTCAGTTATAGCTAATGTCTGTACTGGTAATCTAGAGCAGGAAGACTCCACGATTGTTAGGCTTTTTCCTTCCCTGAAATATGCTGTATATATGATATACAACTATTTAAACTAATCTAGTACAAATTCAAATTAGCTGGCATTGATTTACAAATAACAAGAGAAATCACACTCATGGTACTCTTTGTGTTTGTGGGATATAGCCTTCCTTCTGAATCAGAAAACAGGTTCTTATTATTAAGTAGTTTCTCTTGTGGATCGAAAATTACTCACTGCAGAATACCATCACAGCTGTGAGTCTATCTGCAGTTGGATAGAATTCTGTTCTGCCAGATAAATGTCAAGGCCTGAATAGCCCTTTTGTGTCAAAAACCCTTCTGGGTGGAATATGGAGCAGGTTTTGAACAGGAAAGGAAAGTATTTCAGGCCAGATGGTTAATCTGATGGAGTTGTATTCTGACAGAAGGAAAGAGTAGCATTGTGTAGTTTAGCAGTTATGTCAGGGAGAGAAGAAAGCCCTTCTGCTAAGTTAATGGAGATCCACGATTGTGCTGGACTCTAGGGTAATATGACAGTTCCTAATAATACATAATGGGAAATGGCTAATATAGTATGATAAAGTTTTCATGCTGCTTTACTGTTTCAGCATTTTCTCAGTGGCAATGGCTGAGAACCATATTCTGGCAAACAATTCCTTATTATTTGAAGTGTGTATTTCTACCCTCCATATGTGTCATCAGGGTTTGGTTGTCTTAATCTGCTCTCAAAATTTTTATGAAGTATATCTCCTTCATATGAAATTCTGGGGAGGGGTTTCCACTAGATTGTTGAGCCAGAAAGGGTTTATTAATTCTACGGAAAAGATTGTAACTGAGGCTACTGCTCCTATTTTTGTGTGTCAAACTCATCATCCAATGCAACAATTTATAATACTCTATTAGGGATCAACAACTTATGTTGAAAGAAGGCAAAAGCCTGATTGAATGGCTGGTTTAGGATTTTAGCTGAAGGGCTAAGAAAGCCTCAGCATCTTGGGCAAAGAGGCAGTGAAAGGCAGCAACATGCTGAGATCCTAATTTCCAGCTATCTGGGCCTTTCAGAAAGGCTGATGCACTTGCTGATAAGACACCTGTGGTTTCTGAGAGGCAGTGTCTTTTGGTCCTCACTGATATTACTCTTTGACCTCTCTGATGTGCAAGTTAAGAAAGAAAAATACAGGCTGACATGCTGCCTCAAAAGATTGGCAACTTTCTCATCAAAGAGTGGTCCTTGAGAAACCAGGACCTAGTTTATATGTTGGTGTTTTATTAGTACAGAAAATGAATGTAAATCTGAAAATAAAATGCATGAATAACAGGTTTCATTATGGCACCATAAAAGAATCTTGATGAAAGAGCTCAGTGGATTGTATTTGGAATATGTCTGTGGTGAGAACACAGGAAAGGAATTTATTTACAGAATATTTAGGCAGTTTATGGAACTTCTAATTAACCTCTTCATCTGTAAATGTGATTGATGGTTTTGAAGACCAAAGTCATTTGAGAATAGTGTATAATATTACTATGGTACCACTCATTAAAAAAAAATCATCTCAGTGTCTCCTTTCATTGTCTTACATCTAACATGCAAGTCATATTCTTTTGACATGTGATGTGAATTGTCAGAATGAGAACTGAGTAAGAAACAGAGATGAAGGAACAGGAGTTTTTTAGTATGCAGATGTAATTTAAAAATGAAAATAGATAAAATGTGAAGAAATGTAAATGTAGACATCAGATTTTTCAAATCACCCCAGAGTTAGTTCTGTGAGTACTTACTATCTTATTAACTGAAATGATATAGTAAATTTTAACTCTTCTTTCAGATCCTATTTCAAAATTATCAAAACAATTAAAATAAACAAGTTTTTCACATCTGATAGACATAGGGATTTCCTGATACATTTCTCCATACCAATGCAAAAAGCTAGTTTCAGAATCATGGGAGAGCTCAGGTGGGAAAGGACCTCAGGTGATTCCTAGTCCAATTTCTGGCACAAAGCAAGGTCGGCTATGGGATCAGACCAAGTTACTCAGAGCTTCATCTAGCTATGTTCTGGAAACCTTCGGTGATAAAGAATTCACAAGCTCTCTGAGGATAACCTGCTACACTGCTTGGTACACGGAAAAGACATTTTTCCTTACATCCACTGAGAATCTCTTTAATTTTCGACTTTATGACTGTTACCTGGCTGTCCACCACGCACAACTGAGAAGATCCTGGTATATCTTCATCCTGATTACCTTCTCATATGTCCTGGTAAACTCCTGTTTGGTGCTTCTGGAGCCACTTCTGCAGGCTCAGCAAACCCCATTTCTCCCGCCTTTGGTAATAAGGGAAGTGCCCCAGCTCCCTTCACTGTCAGGAAGCCCTCTGTTGAAAATTGATTCTATTTTACTAAAGTCTGGCTGGCACTGGATGGATCAAACCCAGATACACTATTTAGATGTGCTCTCATGAGTGCTGAGTTCAGATGAATGACTCCTTCCCACTCTCTGTCGGTTGACAGACTGTTAATACACCCCTGGGGTGCTGTTGCTTTTCCTTGCTCCACAGTTTACCACCATGACTGAGGCATTTCTGCACACTTATGGCCCAGACAGGCAGTCAGATCCCTGCCTGTATTACTGCAGGGGGTCCTTCTTTCCCAGATGCAAGACTTCGTGTCTGCCTTATTGAATTTTTTCAGGTTCCTGTTGTTCTGTTCCTCCAGCTTGCCTGGATCACTTTGAGCGGCAGCCTGCGTCCTGCTATGTCAAAATTGTTCCCCCAAATCTAGAGTCATCTGCAAAATTGATGTCTGCTTCAGATCACTGATAATGGTATTAAACAGGATCCATCCTCTTGTCTATCCATCCAGACTGTGATGTCCTAACATGATTATGTGAATACTGTGTGAGACAGCCTTGCCACGGACAAAGTGAATGACAACCACCCCTCTCTCCTCATTTACAAGTGTTCTGTGAGTTCACAAGGCTATGTGGATTTGTTTTCAGTAAAACTCTCTAGAATGGTCACTTACAGAAATTTTTACACTGATCAGGAAAAGTTACTCAGAGACCAAGTCAGAGTTATTAAACTGCTAAAATTATATGCAATCTACTCACATTACACTGTTGATCATAATTGTGATCATGATCCCTTTCAATAGAGATATGCTCTAAGATGTGATAAACACTGCTTTTGTGACTTGTCTTACAGACGCATGCTTTGGATCTTACAATGGACTTGTCACAATAAAGTTTGTATCAGATATGAAATAGAGAAAAATCCAGATGCTTTACTTTCTGACATTAGTTAGGGCTCATCCATGCTGCAACAGGATGAACTGTAGGTGTGTTCAATGTGGTTACTTAAAGGAGGTGCATATGAAGCTGTTACTCAGAGGGGTGCTTCAGTTCACTGAAGGATGTCCTCAGACATTTATAAGATTGCAAAAGGTGCTTTCATCATCTCAAATGCACACTGACAGTTTATTATTTTCTTCTAGTTGTGCAGGTCTCAGAGTAGCTCTGCTGAAACATGTTATTATATCTGTGGAACTGTGTCAATAAGGTACATTTGCTATAGATTTAACACATAATTGTGGCTTTAAAGACAGGATAATGGAAATCTGGCATCCTTTCTAGAGCATAATAATTATATTATTATGGCTTATAGTTGAATCAATATTGCTTCTAGAACCTATTATATGAAGTCCGCAACATTTCAGCAGATTGTGGACTTCACATAATAATCCTCAAAGAGGAAAGAAATGCAAAATATCTAATATAATTACAATTAAAAATTAGTTAAGTACTGCTTGGTTTACCAGGTATAAGGTTATACTACAGTGAGAGCCTTGGGGAACTGGAGACAATTGTGTGATCGAAACTATTCTGATCATGAATAAGTTGTTAATTTGTTATCATCGGTTAATTTATTAAATACTTCATTTGTTTAATGAGCTGTCTAAATTAGAATGCTACCAACAGGAAAATATTAATAAATCCTATGTACAGAAAGGATTTTACACCATTATTGAGTCTTTCCTCTTCTGTGTAAGGGTTTTTATTTTCTCATGTGAATTTCTCCTGCTACACATTTCTTTCAAAAACAAGACATGAATGGTACTTAAATCACAAATAGCAACAGAACATTGAGTTTTATGCATTTATATGACAGGGCGCTTGCTGTGTTTTTGTATTGAGGATTTTGACATTAACTGAGTCAAGTATATCAGCACAGTGGCTATGTTTCTGCTGTCAAAATGCAGCTTTAGAACTGTTTAAAAATGTGAGAAACCAGCAACTTCCTTACAGAAACCTTGTCTATATTTATCACTATCTGGACAGAGAAAGCAGAAGGTTTACCAGATTCTGACAGATGCAGACACTGAATTTTCCATGCAGATTCAGAATGGAGGTCTATTAACCTGTTCCTGGCAATGGACAGTACCACCTGTTTAAAAAAAAATATGACCGAAAACAAAAGATGACAGTGGATATTGGAAGAAATATTTTCCCCCTAATAGTTTAGCAGTTCCTCCTATCCCAGCAGACTGGTGTACAGAGGCTGAGGTGTAGCTACTATATCCAGATGACAGGGGGAAGGTTTATATATGAGCTTTAAAAGATTAGAGGGAGCCTGTGATATTTGAGAAGATCCTACAGCTGAAATTTAACTTGTAACTACAGCTATAAAAGGTTGGATGCTTTCATGAAGGGCACTTTGAGCTTTGGTGTATGAGAACATGTCTAGGAAAATTTCTGATTAGGTTTTTATTCTACTGTAACTGACATCATTATTATAATGTTTTTACAGGTTTGATACTCTAAAACCTGGCTATTTTATTAGCATCAGCAATAACGTGCAGTAGGAGACTCCATAGTTTAATTGCTGTTGGGTGAAAAGGTTTTTCTGTTAACAGATTGATGTTTCAGCCTTTCAATTTTTTACAATTCCCTTGTGTTCTTCTTTCATGAAAAAGAGTACTTAGCAAAACCCCATCTAATTTCTCTGAACTATTAATTTCATTTAGTCATTTTTCTTCTTGTCATTTCTAGAGGAAAAATGTTTCAATTTCAATTTTTTCCCCTGCTTCTTCAGTTATGATTCTCTTTACACAACCTCTCTATTTACTGATTTTTTTTTTCCTTGAGTCACAATGACCAGAGAAATTATTATGCTTATTGTCTTTGACTTTCATTAGTTAAAACCCCCCAGGCACTATAGACTGTTGTGAATAAACAAGGTGATCGAAAAGGCTTACCTGCATGATTCCAGATATGTATCTTGGATGGTAAATCTGGGATTACAGGAAAGGCTAGCAGTTTTGTCCTGTACTCACTAAACCCATCCATCAGTGATCAGGATTCCCTACTGTTGACCTGCATCAATTTAGGATCACATAAAGATACTAAGATTTTCCAGTGTCAGTGCCTTTGTAGTCTTTGGTAGGACTTGTGAGATGCTAGTATCAATATATCTATAGCAAAACATGATATAATCAGAAGACGGACCCTTATTTTTATTATTTTAACTTTTGGATACACCAATTTGTGCAGTAGATGCTTTCTGAGCACCTGAAAGCAGGCTGCACTACAAAAAGATGCATGACGTGTACCACTAGAATTCTATGTGTCTTTCACAAGAGATAAACTTGAGAATATTAGCTCAGTGTGGAAAATTAAATATGTACTTCTATTTATAATGAAGGAGGCCATTACTTTCCTAGTTAAATTGTTTTATTTCAGAAGATATTTATGTAAGATTTAGTGCTTTCCATTGGCATACTTGTCAATTCCAGTTTCAGCTTTATTTCTTTGTCTTTTCCAGTGTATTCGTGGTAGCCTAGTTTTTCTAAGATTGTGCAGTTAATAAAATATTTACAAACAAAAAGATACAGGACACAGAAAAGTCATATTTATCCATTGTACATTAGAATTATTGATGCAGATTTGAAATACTTCAATTTTTACTACTTTGAAACCTAGTTAAGCACTGAAACATGAGTTTTATTATGACTGATTTATGCATATGTGTTGCAGTGCATGTTTTAGGTTTTTATATTTGTATTTGTATTTTGTTATTTGTCTGTACTTGGTTTGTTCCATTCCAAAATACCCCCCTACCCCTACACCTGGTTTCCCCCTGATGTAATCCCACCCCCTTCCCTTTCTCCCATTGGGCCAAAGTTTCTTCCCTGCCCAGGCTCATCCCTGAGTACTTAAGAGAGAAACTGAGGCCAAGCACATGTCCTGGCTCCTGGTCCCGGCTCTGCTGTGCACGTGGCCGGGCCACAAGAAATAAACACCCTCCCAAACCCAAGCCAGAGCCCACTCTTCATTTCCAAGCCTCATCCACGCTTCATCGAGCTAATTGGAGGACCCACAACTGCTATAGATGGGTCTGGGGAACTGCTGGCTGGTAAGCAAACCCCACGGAGACCCCCCGAAATTTATACATATGTGTATACCAATAGAATAGGTTTATCATAACATGAATGATGGAAAGGTGACATAAATCCCTCATTAGTCATAGTTTTATTTTACATTGTAATGCATCTGCTACCATTTTCCCACATGTCTTTTTCCTGTTGGGATAGAACACATCTCTGAATCTCTTTCAAGGCTCGTTATATTGATTGGAATAAGTGAGATTTTTCATGGTTAGCACAGCAACACCTTTTTTGAGAGCTCATAATACTTTACATGAGCACATAAACATAAACTATTTAATATTTTTCACTGTAAAGTATCAGATGCTAGCTCTATACCTATACCAGTGAATCCCCAGTCCTTTCCAGATAAGCAGCATGCTCTCATGGCCAAACTGCAAAATTTTGCATGCGCTTAGCAAGCATTATATCACCCAGCAACCACTGTCTGTCAGAGAGGGGCATATTAAGGATTTAATATTGAGAATGTACCCATTCCAACTTCAGCCAAAAGTAGTAACGTTTTGTTAAAATTTTTGATAGTTTAAAAATTTTGATGTGGAATGAAAGGAGAACGTACTAGCTCTCATGTAAAAAAAAATATGTTTGATACAACTTTTGACATTTAAGGTAGCATTATACCCATGGGTTAAGAGACAGTCCTCTTCCTATTCATATTGCAATAGCAAGATAGGAAATCCAAGAAAAGTTTGATTTATGAGAGAGAAATGAATGTTTACATGATATTTTTCTGAAAGACTGAAATTCTCAAGGAACAGAAATTGTAGGGAAATTATGCAACACTAAGTGGGACAAGAAATGAGTAACACAGCACAGCACAATTTTTAGTAGAGAATTTAAAAAATTTAAAAAATTTTTAGGATGAAGATAAACTGTCTCAGTGAATTTGTACTAAATGAAGATACAGGTGGAGAGATTTGATGATGTATTATTTAAAATCAAAAAATACACGGTCTTAGGTATGAGAAAACATGCTTCATAGGCGGTTTATAATATTCTGCATCCCATTGCCCCTAATGATAAAGTATGAGACTTTTTAGAGTGCAGGCACGGGGGAACAACCATTGATCTAGTACTTGTGATGAAGTGATCTTATCACTGTGTATACCAGATGGAGGAATGCTCAGCATTTGGAGCAAGGTCAGAAGTCTTGGAAGCAAAAATGTTGGGTCAGCAATAATAGCTGTAGTATTCATTATCCCTTTTTACAGCTTCATTAGATTCTACATCTGCAATAATTGCAACTTGCAAAGATCTTTTCTTCATTCATACCTAATTTCCAATTTTTACTCAAATATTTTCACTGCTTTTTTTTGTTACAAAAGTATTATTTTGTCAAAAGTAAAAAATATGGAGGAATTTATATATTCGATTTAATGTGTAACTTTTTTTTTGTGGGAAGTATTTTCCAAAAGAGAATTATTCCAAGAAAAAAATTTCCGACTGATACTGAGATACTTGTTTTGACACTACATGAAATATTTTGCTACATAATTATTTCATTGTGAATCATTGAATGTTATATATCTTCATATCAGAGTTTTGACTCCAGAAGTAATGCCCGTAGTTTGGGCCAAGAATGTATTTTTGCACATTGAGGTGTTAAATATGCCATGATTTTTCTTTGTCATTCTAAACACTGTGGGCCATTCTAGGCATTACATGACTATTAAAACAATTTGTAAATGGTGGATTATTGTACTTTCATCAGTCTTTAATTACTCACAGTATTCGTAATAAATTTCACATTTAAAAAATGAAAACAACAAAAAATTATGATGATTTATGCTGCTTAGCTCAGGAAGAGATTATTATCGCGTATACAGGATTTTGCCTCTGAGGGGCATTTAATAGTGCACAAATACACAGTGAATTGAATAACTTTAAGACTGTCAAGTCAAGAAGATTAGCTAACTTCAGTTTGATTCATTAAGATCTTTGTGCTGCTCCTGACTGAGCCTTGGAATGTGCCAAGACTATGCCGCAGGGGAGGAAACTTGCATAGTAATTAAGTGAAAATTTATTTTCCTTCTCTAAAAATTACATTTATGTATTTCTATTATATTACCTTCTCAATTTATTTTCTAGGCTTTTAATATTTTCAAGGGCATGGTTCTTATTTGATAAATCAGTTGTTATAAAAGCTCTGTGTTTAGAATTGTTCCTTACAGAAAAAAAAAAAGGAATTCTCTTTATTCAGTACAGTAAGCATCCTCAATAAAGCAATGGTGTGTACAGAAAGATTATAATGGGATGACACCTACATCCAATTTTGTCTGACGTCTTTATAACAATATGTCACTTGTCACATCTGTTTGAACATGCAGACCTACGTGTGTATCAACACCACTGATGAACACAGAAGACTTCAAATTTAAAAATAATTTGTCTTCACAGCTGGGCTCACTTCACTATAGGGATGTTGCAGTAAAGATTTGAATTGCAGTGGGAGAGAAATGAGAAAAAGACTAGTAGACATGGTTTTGTGCTGGAAACAATATTTCAGAAACTTAGAATTTTTTTGCACTGTTGCCCTCCTACCTCTTCACTCTAATTGTAACTCAAATTTTCAAAACTGATGCTCCGGACATGCAGGATTTTAAAGGTACAGAAGATAGTATTTTCAAACATGCATAATTGGACTCCATGAGAATGCCATTTACAGACATTTTCAGTTCCAGAGTGCTTGAAAAATCTTCCTTGAATTAGGCATATAACTGAGGAAAGAAGAGTGCAAATGACTTTTACTGGCACAATGAGCAACTTCTGTTTTCCTGTGTCCCTGTATGACAGTATCACTGGGACGATCCAATGTTCCAAATGAAACATAAGCACCAATTCTCTATCCTGTGTTATGTAAGATTATTTTTATTCTTCTGTATTATGCATTTTTTTCTTAATGTGAGCTGACACATTTATAAAGGGAAACAGCCCTCTGGATAAGCTAACAGCTACCAGAGAAGGTGAATGTGAGTGTCTGTAGCCAAGTCCCTTCCCTCAAGCCTCTTATCTTGCCAAAACCAACACAGCCCAAATATGAGAGCATCCTGATTTGCCCTTCAAAATGCTTTTAAAACCTTCGGTCTTTTATACCAACTTCAGAACACTTCTTACATTATCACTGAGTTAAAAGCCACTGCTTGGGATTTGTACGACAGAACATTTCAATTTCCTTTTGTCATCCTGCCACGCAGCTGAGTTCCCGAGCTCAAGTTAAATGCCAGGGGTCTCCACATAGGGGGACCTCAGTGCCTAAGAGTGGAACTGGCATTTGCTAGCAAGTGTTAACTGGTCACTGGAAAATGCCGAAGTGCTAAAGCGTGACCTTATCCCAGTCATGCAAACATTTAGGAGTATACCTCATGATCAGAGAAACTCACAGCTGCCAAACCTATCCTACATCTCAGTGTCAAAACCAGGTCAGACTCTTACTTTAAAAGGAAGACAAAAAGGTGAAGAAGAAATATATTTACATTCTTTGGCAGATACATTACCGAGGAAACAGATCAAGTGGAGAACTGTAGGTTCGAATGGTTATGTATCCCCTGTATAGGAATCAGGGATTGACACAAGTAATTTCTCTCTGCTTTCCATTCTTAAGAAGTAAAATTACGTCTGGATTGCCACTTCTGTCCTCACCTTACTGAATCATTCCACAGATGATGAGGACAGTCAGTTTAAGAATAGGCTAAAAATAGAGCTCTCACATGTAGAAAAGAAAATAATTCTCTACGGATATTTCAGACAGTCATGTATGATGCTGATTATTGTCTAGTTACAGAAAAAGATGGAAGTGAGAAAGTAGTCAGCCTAGATCACGTTTGATATACTAAAATTATTCCTGAACTGAACTGTAGGTTTGTGTTCAATACCAAGACTTGGAGTGTACTATTGAAGCCTGGATTCTGATTTTATAATCTCCTTGTTGCAGCTGCCACTCAGTCTTTCAAATCACATACATCTTTGATGTCAGATCATTGTTCCATTAAGGTGCAGCTCACTGCTTTTTTCAACTCAATCTCTTTTAATCTTGCAAATCAAATAAAGCTCAGTAATGCAGATAATATGTCAAAAATGTCCTTACCTCATTGACATTCCCAGTGGAAGCCTACCTTTGAAATAATTTCTCAGCGAAGTTCAGACATGTTCTGTAAACCATGAAACATCATTGAGAAGTGCTTAGTGAGCATCAATTAAAGGAAAAAGATGACCAACAGGTATCATAATAATAGTTAACTGCCGGGTTTTTATGCAGTAGAATGTACATAAAAATAAAATAAAATTTCATGTGCATGCTATTATTGCTAAATATCACTTCATTAATAAAAAGTAATACCAGATTGTATTTCTAGTGATATACCAGTGGGCAAAATAATAGTTGGCTAAGCCTGCTTGGAAAGTTTTGATACTACAAGTAAATGATTGTTGCAGGTTTTTAAGCAATGCAGCCTATTATGGGATTTATCCTTGGCGGTAAATGTTTCTGTTGGCAGTTTGAAGACATAAAAAAGCCTTCACCTTGATATAACATCATATGCATATCTGAGGTGCCAGCGGTTTTTTCTAATGTGCATCTGTGAAGAAGATTTAGATAGGAGGGACATAACAGGCTCTAACTCATATAAAGGTGTCTGAGCTTAGTGGACCAGGAAGACAGAGAAGACTTGGGATCTCCACTGCTGAATGGTATTGAAATGAGCCTCTGATTGTGTTTCTACTATGACATATTCATGGCATATTTGCATATTTAAAATGACATACTGAATATAGAAAAGGAATATATTGAAATCACATATAAAAGGTGACAGCTAGATTGTATTTCTAATATAGTTTTTTTTCATTTATCAGTGCAGGAAAGGTAGATTTGACAAGTACAAAGTTTTACTGCCTTATTTCAGGTGCAAAGTCAGTGTCAGTTGAATACAGATGTCACAAAAGCACAGAATAGAGAATAGTTGAGGCTGGATGGACCTCTGGAAGTCATTTATCCCTATCCTCCAATCAAGCATGGCCAGCTATAGCCCGTTTTCCAGGACTGTATTTGGACATTTTTGCACACCTCCAGTTACTGAGACTCTACAACCTCTCTGGGCAGCCTGTGTCAGTGCTTGCTTATCTTCACAGTAAACAGTGATTTCTGAGTTTCAGATAGAAAATGATCAGATTTATGATAGATTTTCTGTCTCAAGCCCATTTTCTGCACGAGGCCTGATGGTGCTGAAAGTCTCAGCTAAATCCTTACACTGCCCTGATTATGATATCCAAGTTTTCATAGCCTTTCTGGTCAAAAGACTGTCCTTCTTTGGGTCTGAAATACATACACATTATATTCTTTAAAAATGTAAGAAAAACAGGAAGAAAATAGATTGTGAACTATAAAAGCTAGAGAAATCAAGACTCAACCGTTTAAGTCTTCTTCTTGATAGGATGGGGTTAACTATATTATTGCAGTATTTAGTCCTGCCTAGTGTGCTGTTGTTTTCAGCATGAAGATTTATGTCATTTGAGCAATGAAAAATCACCTTGAAACTAGCTAGGATTTTCAAGGAATCATATTAGTTTACCTATAAGCCTTACTCCCTAAACGTGGTGTGGTTTTTTTTTTTTTTGGTTGTTGTTGTTGTTGTTGTTTGTTTTTTGTTTTATGTAGCTGAATGCTTTCCACACGGCTCCTGTTATATGTGCTGATCTTGCTGTAAGCTCCTTTTGGTTCATCAAACTACTGCCCGGTAAAAGCACGCTCTGATGTGCAAAGTGACAAGCGGTGGAATGCTCACTCTGGAAAATGTATCTTTAAATTTCTTTCTATATATACACTTTTTGAAGGATGGAATAGTATTTTTCTGTAGCAAAGAAATTCAAGGAGACATGGTGCTTTTATTTTATTCAGTTATTTTTTAAAATCAGCTTGAAATGATAAATATATACTCAGTGTCCAGTGATCCATCATCCAGTGGCACATACTGCAGTAAAATGTACTTCCAAGAGGGACATGGAGGAGCAAAAGCAGGAGTGAAGGGAGACTTAGCTCAGTGGTAGTAAATCACTTGTAAGTTGTCTCTGGTGGTTTTGCAGATCTGGCAGTGTGGATATAAATGTGCCGTGCAAAATCTTTCCTTGTGATTTGCCATAGAAATTCCAGCCATGCTATTTGTTATATTTGTGTTGTGAAGCCATGCAAATGTATTAACATATCATATTTCAGGCGTAGGTAATGAATTGAGATGCAGTTGACATAAAAGCAGCAGATCTCTTTTTGGAAGGCACAGGAACTGAAAAAAAAGTCAAGTCTTTAATTTTAGATGGGCCTATGGACAGAAAATCAGATTTTTAACCACTGTCCAGTCCTTTCCTACTTGAAATTGTTTTAGGGTGTATTTACCATAAAAATGAAGTATAAAGTGGCTGTAGACTATAGATTAGATAAAGCAGTTAAACTTACCAGGGAGCAGAGATCACTGTGGAAACATTTGTCTTCAGTAATAGTTATTAAAAAGCTTTAAAAACATAGGGGTTTTTAGATATTTATGCTCATGAGGTGTTAATTGGATCATGATGCTTGTTAGTATAGTTCTAACTTTTATTTTAAATATTTGCATCTAGTCTGGTTTTTTTTCCTTTTCTATCTGTTTTTAGATCCTAGTTATTATTTTTGTTCCATTTAACTTTGAAAATAATAACTGTACTTCCCTTTTGTTTACAAAAGTAAGACCTTTTTTTTTCTTGTGCCATTATTAATAGCTAACTGACTTAACTCAGAACAAAACTAGTCCTGCTTCAAAACAAAATGAATTCATAAAACCAGCACTTAAAATTGAAACTATATTTATTTAAAAAAATCCTGTTCTAACAAGAGAGTGGCCTTGTGTAAAAAAAGATGTGCTGCCCCTGTAGGAAAAATAAAAATTATTATGTGATATATCTGGGAAAATACTGTGAGAAACAGCTGTTTTCTAATTATCACTTTTGTTCTGATTGTACTAAATTCTCCTTTATGTACACCTGCTACAAAAAAGAGGTTGAACTGAATTGGTACTATAAATATTGCAGAAGCAGAATTTCAATGTATATTAATTGGTATATATTTAATTTAGATTTGTGAGTTTATATAAATAGACAGTCACAAATGAGAATTTCTTTTGTAATTTAGAATATATCAGACTTCATACTGAAGAAAAAAAGAGGTTAATGAAGTACATTTTCTCCAGAAGCTGGGATGTGGACATTTTAAAACAGAACATATATTACTGCTCAAACTTATTATTGAGAACTTTTAGTTTTATTTTCTCATGATCAGACAGTACTTGAAGATTAAAAGAAAGATAGTGAAATCAAAAAGCATTCTTGGGATCACTTCTTCAGGAACATTAATCAAATATATAAAAGTCTGAAGAGCTTTCTAGCAAATTTCTGATCTACTGTCTTGATTACAGATGACGTCCTAAATTTAAAAAAAAAGGCTGAGTAAATTTTTTAAATATTACAAATGAAACTTGTCCGTATACAGATATCGAAAGTCTTTTTCACATCCTGATAAATACCAAACACTGTACCAGGAT
The DNA here is from genome assembly GCA_024734555.1 of Trochalopteron elliotii. Taxonomy (NCBI): domain Eukaryota; kingdom Metazoa; phylum Chordata; class Aves; order Passeriformes; family Leiothrichidae; genus Trochalopteron; species Trochalopteron elliotii. The sequence continues at coordinate 3,485,726 of JANPWX010000096.1, read as the reverse complement.
GGAATATAATTTGCAGACTACCTTAATACTGCATCAATAAGGAGACAGAGATGTTAATAATCAGGATAGTGGCTGGAGCTACATTTATTTCTACTTACAATAGAAAAGAATTAACCTTACTGTGACATAAGATCATCAAGAGTATAGCATTGCATTGTTGGGTGTTAATTTTGGGAAATTTATGTTGAAGGTAAATACTAGCACAGCTTGGAATATATTTTATCATGGGCAACAATTTTCTTTCATGCCTATTATGTGCTTATGAAGCCAGATTTGTGATAGAACTAAGTGTGGAATGAACGATGATTCTGAAAGTAGATCAGGAATTTCTTGTTATGTTTTAAGTTAATTTCTTTCCAATTTTTTGTGAACCTTGGGATTTAGGATATGTGTTGGAAAGTGAATGCTAAAGAGAATAACTGGTTGATTGTTCATAATACTGATAACATTACTTCCACCATTAGATAGAGGTGATGATCTATTAATGAAATGGAAGATACATATTTTATGGAAATAGAATTTAGGATTATTGGTAGACAACAGCTTGAAGCTCTCCAAATATTAAAGTCATCCATTCTTTCCTGAGTTTGTGTAGTACTTGGCTCAGCAATGAACACTTGAGTCATCCTGGTGCATTATGGAACGAGAATAATTAAAACCACATCAGCTATGAAAAGCAATTGAAGAAAATCAGATGTGGTATGAGCAGGTGCAATTGCTATGACTTCTGTGCAAATTCATCCAATTATATCAAAGGTTATTGATGATTTACAAATCCAGTTTTGCTTCAGTTTCATTGGTTAAGCTTTGACTGAGTAGATTTCTCTTATTTTCAACCTGGGTTTGTTTCGTCATGTATACTAGTTTTCACAGATGCTGATTCTCCTAGACGGTATTTTGTCGAGGGATCTACGTAGTGAAATTCATGCTGCAATTTCTAGGAAAATAAATATGGGGAAATAAATCATATACTGTCATGTCCTTTATATATTTTATGTAGGATATCTCCAGACAGTGTGACTGAGTTTATGGAAACAGACACTGATCTTCCTGGTGCGCACAGAGAACAAAGGAGAAGCCCAGAAAGAGCTGGAGATAATGTAGAGAACTTTTTTTTTTTTGCTGCCCTCAGTCGGGTGTGCTTTCATAATCCCTTTGTGCAATTAGGTCCTGGAGGATTGTGCCCAGCAGACAAAGCCTGACCCTGAGAACACGATGTCACTGTATTCAGTTCAAATCTTTTGGATACATATACCTCTGGGGAGTGAGTGTGGCTATGTCGAGAGCTAGTATTTCAAGGCGGCCACACAAAAGTTGCTTTCAGTTGAGATGCTGCAACTCAATGGCAATAGATTTCAAGGCCAGAAGGAGCTGTTGTGGTCATTGCAATCTGTGCCACACCAGAAAGACAGTTTTGCCTGGTATTCTCCCTAAGCTGAAGAAACGTTGAAATACAGCACACATTTTAGAAGCATATTTTGTCTTAAGTTCAGTGTTTCTAATGATGACAAAATCCCTTCCCTTGGCAGATTGTTCTGGTGGTAAATTGCTTTTATTTCTAAAAGTCTGCCCAACTTGCTTAAATTTGAAGTTTTAACATTGGGTGGTTTCACCACTGGGTCTGTCCTTCCATTTCACCCAGCCATGGCCATCACATCTGTGCTTCTGAGAATATATCTCACTATCATCCAAACTTGTTCTTCTTAGGCAAATATATAAACAAGACTTGGGTGTGTAGAATAGTCTGCTTTTTTTATTTAATTTCTTCAGAACACTCTACTGAGAGCAGTTTACTTACCTATGAAGGTGGTGACTGTCAGCCTAATTGGCTGACTTTTTAAAGTCTCAGGAAGTTTCTGATTAAACCTGGGGAATTCCCAACATTCCAAGCATGTCTTTCATGGATGGTTATTTAATGGCATTGGTTAGCTCTGGTTTTGCTTCCGTTGTTGATAGGGTAGGGTTAAAGTGATTTCTAAGGGCATGAGAGTAAGAGCTAGCTTCACTGTAACCAGGTGTGATTTCCATGCTATTGTTCTAATCCAACCAAGTATAACTTGCCTAGGCGATCTTGGGGCGGGGGGGGGGAAGGGGAATGCATATAATACTTAGGATTAAAATGAAGTTAGATGTTTTTAGTAAGCTAAGATGAACCTGTACTCATATCATAATCATTGATAAATTACCTTATTGTTAATTGTAAGCATCTGGTAACTAAATATGATTATTATCTCAAACATGAATCACGGGGATCTTAAATTCGAATCATAAGAGTGCTAAACACGAATCCTAAAAAATTGATTGTTCTAAATTCATGCTTGGGTAAAATCAATAGAACAATGGGGTTTAATGTTTAACATGTATACTTATGTAATAAGAAAGTATAAAACTGTGTCTATTTTTGAACTTCTGGTGGAGTCAAGATTTGGGTCATCAGACCCCTGACTCCCAGAGCTCTCCAGTAAAGCACCGCATACAATCATTCCGTGATTGTGTGTTTCTTCCTACGCTAACATTGTGAACATCAATTAAATGGCATTTACAAATGCCTTTGCTATTTGTCCTAGGTATTGATGAACTAAATTTATTTCATTGAAAACAAAATGGCTAGAACATTTTATGATAATCAGTATAAAGATTACAATATGTTCTCTGAATAACTCATGAGGAACATTTAATGAATTTGATTACCTACCTGGAATTTATGCAAGAAGTACTGATAGTGATTTGCTCACAGTATCAACTCTTATTTATATAAGAAAAAACTTGAGTGTAGAGTTCGCTAGAACCTCTATAATTACTGAGATTTCCAGTAGCTGGCAGCAGGTCTTGCACATACATTTTCAAAAGGTATATTTGGCCACAGGGTAGAGATGTAATGGATGGCAGAAAATTTAATATTATCAGTGTGATCAAAATTGTGTGTAGAATTTGAATGAACTAAAATCCACCCCTGAAAAAAGAAAAAAAAAGAATAAAAAACATCAGAATTTGAAATGTGGAAATTTTTATAAGCTCCCACAACCATCTTTGAGGGCAAATTAAAGACATTGTGGTTCATATAATGTCTGAACTTTTTATACTTTGCATTTGTTTCTTATGTAATTCATAGCTTTGGTGTATTGAGTAATGTGTATTGTACCAAAAAGATTCTTTTTTGTGCTATGATATATTCAGCAGATTTTAGATTTATTGTATGGTTGTAGTTAATTTTTCTAGCCTTAAAGTATTTTGTGATACAGCAGAGCCAGCTCCGGTCAAAATGGATATAATGGAACTTCCCTAAAGGTTAACTGTAGCTACTCATATGCCCATAGTGCATAATAAAATAATGCTGTGACAATCTTATGTGTTGCTGTAATTCAGTCTATTAAAAGTCTCAGCTATACGTCTTTAATCTTATAAAGTAGAAAGTTTATTCTGTGAAAACTGGAATTTTGTCATTCTTTAAAAAAGGAAGATAGACAGTTGCAAGAAAGCGGGAATACGTCCTCTAAGTCAACTCTATTTTGGCCAGCCTCTTACATATCCTGGATTCAAAATTTCCTTCCACATTTTTGAAATTTTGGTTCGGCATTTTATCAAATAAAATTCTCATAAGAACTTAACTAAATATTATGTAGAGCTTGTTGGGTGTTTTAATCTGATGTTTCTTCATCATAAAAATAGATTTCATCCAATCAATTAAAAATAGAAGAAATTATAGAATAATCACAGTAGAATTCTAGAAGTCATTTTTCTTCATCTAAAACATTTTCCTGTCCAAAATAATTCCTTGTTTGCAAGGAGTACCTAGACTCAAAAATTACTTCAGAGCTGGCTTATCCTTAAGTATGCAAATATTACAAGAGGATTTAATATTTTCATGAAAGGAATGGCTATATTTAATCCATTCAGAACAAATAGGGGGTGCTGAGGCAGGGAAGCAAGGAGTTCTGAAAGGGTGCGCCCTCTGTGGGTCCTCTTGAATCCAGAAACATCTGATGACCACAGTCCTCTGCTGGAATGAATTCCACAGTACTGTGGTTCCCATGCCTTCTGGTGAGAAAAAAAGGAGACCTAAGAGGCTGCCTTCCCACCCCAGTTACTTCTCTGTCTTTGTATATGACAACTCCTAACTCTTTAAAATCTCATGTTTTAATTTATTCAATATCAATGATTCTTTTACTCCTGTAAATTAGTTCTGTAATACTGTAGTTCTAGGGCAAAAGTCATAAAAATCAGACCTTTTGAAAGTATTATGAGCAAATAACTTCACTGGAATAGAATTGAATGTCATTGTTTTCACCTGAAAAATTGACTGCCCTTTCCAAGCATCTAGAAAATCTCCTGCAAGGTGATAAAAGTTCTTTTTAAGCTGAGGTATCTGACAATTAGATCATGCAAACTTTGTAGTGGCCCAAGCAATTAATAAAGACATATTAATGTAGTGCAAAGATGTATGCAAAATAACAAATTCATAACATCTATGCATATAATGGACATAAAAAGTGATGTAAAAAGGTGAATTATAGAATATAAATATATTTCTGAATATTTTTATGTTATGGTATAAATGTATGATTTTCTTACATTTCCATGACATGTGAGTTTATTAGCTCCTTTCTATCTAAGCATTTTCACACAAATTCAATGTTCTAAAATGTTCTAACAATTACAATTAAGTTTGTGATTAGGTGTGCATGTACTGAGGGCTGTATAATGAGGGATACTCTCAAGACTTTATTGATACTTTCACTGAAGAATGAAATGATTGATTGTGATTTCAACAAGGCCATCACTGAACATGGATGAAAAATGACTGGAATGATGCTTGGTGCTTTTCCTGCTTTTCCCATTGTTTCCCTAAAAGATCAGCACTCATTAGTATGGTTTAGGTAACACTTAATCTCAGCTCTTAGGGTATTAATCAAAAAGAAATGTACAAATAAATGTGTGTTGCAATTAAGGGACTAGAACTAATGGATTTAACAATGAGTTCTGACATCTATTCTTTGTTCATGAGAGAAAAGAAAAAGTTTGAACACATATGCTGTGATTTCAGTCCATGAAATAGAAACGCGCAGATCTTTAAAATCATATACAACTGGATCGATATTTGTCTGACAAATTTGTCTGACAAAGAGAAACACACTTGATATATTATTGATTTGGAAAATAATCTGGTGTTGGAAATTCCTGACCACCCTATGAGGCAGCCATGTCAACCCACAGGGACAGGTCTCTCATTCTTCCTCATGTTCTCCATCTCAGCTGTAGAATTGTGTTAATTAGTGAGACCCTGCTTACAATCCAAAGTGAAGTAAACGCAGGGAGAGCAAGGGTTTTGTCAGTATTTTTCAGGTTAAACTACTGGCTGCTGAGTAAATTTTTAGCATATGATAAATGCAGTTAAAATGTTCGGTAGAATTCTTCAGACTTCTCATGCACTACAGACAGCAAGTCTTTAGGAAGCATGAAATTATCCAACAGTCAGGAAAGCAAGAGAGGAAAGAAGCAGAGTGGTATAGTATTTTCCCCCCTAAAGAGCAATGCTCAGGTTGGGCTGGACTCTTCCCCTTGTCATGCCATTTGCTGTCCTTCACAGTCCATCCTCATTACAACCTCAGAGCTGGCTTGTGACTTTTTTGAGATACAGCTGGAAACTTACAATAATAAATATTGACTGTTTTTATCAATGGCTACATTTCCAAATAATTTCAAGATGCAATTGAAAATATGCTCATACTATCAAGTTTTCTAATACTGATTTAAAGATTCAGTAATAGATATATTACCATGTTTTTCATGAAGTATCAATAATTAATTTATTTTTCAATATTTTTTAAAGCACTGTGCCTAAGGTTTCCTCCTTCTAAGTCTAGTTATTTTACTGTGTTTTTCTTCCACAGTTTCCTTCCATAGTCCTTCCAACTTTCTATATGGAAGTTTCCTTCCATAGAACACATAGAAGTGTTCTTTTTCTGCTTATGTTCGAAGTCCTGTCACTGCTTCAATTTCTTGTACAAAATGAATTTATTGAACTCCTTAAATTGCTTATTCTCTGAACCTACTTCCAGTTCTCAATATTAATTTTTACAGTAAATAAATAAGAACTAGGCAGGCTGGAATCTGGAATATTGGGTATCTTTGGGTTGGAAGGTAATAGATTTGCTTGAAGTTCAACAAGGTTGTAAATAATATTACTCTCCTTCCAAGGTCATTGTATGAGCAGCCTCAATCAAATCCACCTTTATGTAGAGAGAGGTAAGAACTATAAAATCCTCAGCAAGACAAAGCATCTTTTCTCATTTAAACCCACAGAAAAATGTAAATCAATTGTCTTTTCCCCTCCAATACTATGATAACATTTACAGTGTATCCCAGGTATAAGAAGGGATGAAATATTTTTCTGTTAGATTTGACAAAGCATAGTGCAAGAATATGATTTAAAAAATGAATATCTTTGAACATTTTCTTTTGGATTGCTTTCCTAAAATCTTACAAATGCTCAGAACATGGGATATGTTCTCTTTATACCACTTTAATTGTTCATAAAGCCTAAAGATGAAAAATAAATTACCCAAATATATATACACAGAAAACCAAAATTAAACAGATTGTCTAAGAGATGTGTTATTCTTTTAAGTATCTGAGTGCAATGCATATGTGCTCACCATAATTAGAAACTTTACTAGGCACCAGCATCTAGGTGTTGTATTTACATGAGGAGCTATGATCTGCCTCAGCACTCTGCATGACTTTTGGTATATGCAGTTTCAAAACACCTGAGAATATTTTGTTTTCAATGGTTTTTGTTTTATATCATAAAAATGATAAAAGATGCATTCATTGCATTAAGATTTTAAAAGATAATGCAAGACAATATATAAAAGCAGGTTGTGAGAAAATGAGATGTATAGCAGCAATGTATGTTATTAAAAGATAACAAAAAACTAAGAAACTTAGATATTATCATAATTAATAATAACAACACATTGTATTGACAGCCACTGAAAAAGAGACTATTCAGAAAATGAAAACATTATTTCTAGGGAATATCCCCTCTAAATTATATATCTCAATTCAGGTTTGTACTATGTGAAACCTAATTACCTTGGGCATTTGCCAACATACTCATCAATTATCAATCTTACTCATAAATTCCAGCCTTCTTCCTTTCTTTATTGTGAAATTAAATAAAGGACTGAAAGTATTTGACTCTTGCAAATAAAGGACATTATAAATATAAATAATCTAATAGCACATATATAATTTAGTATTTTCAATGAGAAATCCCTCAGATATTATTTGCAGGTAACTATGAGGATCTTCCATCCAAGATTAAACTTCCTAAAGTATTATTTGGAGGTTTTGAGTTTGCCTTATTAAGTTCATGCAGAAACCTTCTTTTATAAATACCCCCCCAGCCTGTACCCAGTCTGATACCTTTCTTTTGTGTTCTGCTATACCACAGGATTTTTTTCCTCAATCTCTATCAATGAGCATCTTTTAGTAAGTGGGGTTTTAATGAATGGTGCTGAAAAATTGCTTATTTTTCCACCTACTTAGTCAACCTTAAGTAAGGCCCTGGTTCAACAAAGGCCATGCTTAATTTTAAGCACTTGACTACTCTCATGAACTGCACGATGAACTGCTTGAATAAGGTTTGTCAAGCCATTTTTGCTAGTGACTAATTGAAAAAATAATGGTTTCTGCAGTTAAACAAAACAGTCCAGTCCCTGTTGCTAATATGGAATATTATGGCAGTCAGTACTGACATCTGGAACCACTTTTGCTTTACTGAACAATGCAAAAAAAGTCAATTTTACCTTCTGGAACCAGAAGCCAGTGAAGACTGATATTGATGCCAGAAGAAACAGTTTGGCCCTTTTTTCACCTGTGGCTGTTGTCTTTTCAGTGCAAGTGCCTGGATGTGCAGTCCAGCCAGGTACCTGCAGAATTACCTCTAACATCAGCTTTCAACATCTCTCATTTTCCAAGAAGACCTCGTTATAAAGATATATGAAACCACATCACCTTAAGCATTTCAAAGAAGACCTCCATCACAGCAGGGGCTCTGACATCAAAGTAACAGCATTTCTGGAGGAACAGAGTAAGTTTATTCCTAATATTCTCATTTGTGGAGCCATTTCTGTATGTGCAGAATATTTTTTTTCTGTCCTCGTCTACCTTTTTGTTTTAACTACAAGTTTCAAGGCTCAGAAATGAAAAGAGAAAGGTCAGGGAAATATCTTATGTAGGCTGATGTCTTGTACCATTTAGCAACTTTCCAGAAAATTAAAAATGTGAGGGAAACTTTTCTTTATTTTTATTAAAGCCTCTAGTGCAAAAATACATACCTGTCTGGTCTGAATTTCTCTTCAGATGTGGGTTCTTTTTTCTTTTATAAATACCCATGTGGATTTTTTTTAATGGCTCTGTAGAGCAGAATTATTATATATTTATAATTAATATATTGCTTAAGGAATGATGAATATCTGAATTCCTTCCTGATCTCACAAGCTGGAAAAAGTATATAAAATACATCAGGCAATACAAATTCTGTTTCAGGAAGCGAGATTGAGAATCTACTGCTGCCCAAAGCAAGCAGGCACTTTGAATGAATGTTTTTTATTGTGAAGGCTTCAATATTGCCTTATATGATACTTAGGCCTTGTGTTCAAAGTTAGCACTTTTTACTGTATAAACACTTTTATTACATTATTGCTGAGAAGAGCTTTGTGAAACATCTCTCATGTTTCTAGCAGATTTGGTTTAAGCCCAAAATTTAATTACAAATTAAATTGGTATATGCGGAAACTTTCTCAGGGGTGTCAATTAAAGGCAACCTACGTAATAATAATTATCCTATAATGGCCTAAAAATCATTAGTTATAATCTTAAACATTCCTGAAATCAATTGAACTTGGTCCTTCGTTCACTTAAACTGCTAATTTCCTTTGTTATATATTTGTTTTAGAACCAATTTTAAGTGTCGTTTGATAACTTCTGTTTCAGCTGTACAGTTAAATAGTCCCAGCATGTGACAATCTTGAAATAACTACCTTTTCAGTGTACATGAGAATAACCTATAGCCCAACACCTGATTTTATGAGTCAGCTGTGTGACAAAACAGACTCTTCTGTGTGAATGTGTTGTGGATCAAACTTTTATGGATATAAGTGTGGGCCAGTAAATCTAAATAATTCTGTTTCCCAAGGCCCCGTTTCTGATCCCACATCAAAACTACTGCATAGGAGGTACTCTCCTACTTGCATGAGATAAAACAACTGTACAGAGCCCTCACACCTCTGACTCTCTGTCTCAAAATGAAGGAACCAGGCTGCATCTGACAGATTTATTTCTCTCTTCTTCTGGGTGGTTGAAGTTGGAAAAAATTGGTAGGAAATTGTAGGAAATGTTCTTTGAAAATAGAAAGCACGCTAAATTCCCAATTAGTGCACATTTTACCATTGTTATGCTGTTTTTGCATTTGATTGTGTCCTTGCACTCATGGTTGCAGCTAAACCATAGAGAATGAACTGAGAAGTGTCTTGAACACACAGTAAATGCCACGAAATTGCTTGCAATGAATGATGAGTGTTACTGATCTGTGGTGAAGAGGTACATGAGCTGAAGGCTGAAACAAATACCACTGATACTGTGGTACTGTGGAGTGGGGTAAGGCAGGCTGGGTTGGGTGGAGAGTGGCAGATATTGGTGGAGGGAACAGGCTATGCAGAGATTCAGTGAAGGAAACTCATATGTAGTAGAGACAGGATTGATTCCCTGCAGGAATATTGCTCTGTTTGACACATAAAGTGAAATCTTGCGTTATTTCCTCTGAAAGAGTAATCTAATAATTTGGAAGTACATGTTTGTATGTGTGAATCTCACTGTTCTACATGTGGTACTTAGCCCAGTGTTTTCTGCCATAGAAGATTGGCCTTAATTCTTCAGGCCAGTTAAGGTTTTAATTCTTATTTTCTCTGATCTTTCAGACTTAGCAGAGGTTATTGTCATACACCAGAACAACAACAAAGAAGAAACTTGCCCTTGCAGCATGAAATCACATTTTTCAAAAAAACTGTATATGCATAATTTGCAAAAAGACCTGAAAATGGACACTGCCTGAAGTGTGAATAAAAAAGTTTGTCATCTAAACAGCATAGTCACTGAGATTTTACTAAGCTTTGGTTACTGCACGTCACATTTGGCTTCAAGGAAAAAAACGTATCTGAGCTTGTCATTTTTGTTTGTTTAGAGTTCCATTTCTTTTTCTGCTTGGTCTTTTCTTCTTGTCAAGGCCACAGATATCCTTACATATCCTTACATTATTCTCTGTTTTCCTTTTTGGAATCTTCCTCTTAAATCACAATATAAAAGAACCCACTTAGTGCCTACCACTATTTCACACTGAATGACAGGAAAATACTGGTGGCTGAATCTCTACAATAGAAGGCCTTTTGAAATCTAAACCTCTGCATTTTCATTCCAGCCAGAGATGATGAAAAAAAAAAAAAGGTCTCTCTTAATCTGAAGGAAAAAGGAGAGGTAGGAGATTTTCAGAGCACAAATGAGAGAGCACTTTTACAGTGATTCAAAATACTTTGCCTATTGAGGATTTTCAGTTGGCAAAGCAGAAAGCCAAATTTGGAGTTGTGTATATGACTAGGCAGAATTCATAATAGGTGTCATTTCAGTGAATGCTGGTAATAATGATGTTTGTGGGAGAGAAAAGAATGGTAAAAAGATTCATCTTGACATCCATTTTAAAGGATATCATGAGATGAAGAATACATAGTCACTAGAAAATACAAAACTAGAAAATGAAAAAGACCCAACCCAATCCTACAGAATGAATTGTAATAATTGGGTTTTTTATACTAGAATTAGAACTTTATCCAGTCCTTGATTTTTCTTAAATGAAAAATTCTTTTGTTGTTATTTTAAAAATATTTATACCATGTTTTTTAATATATGATGGGATACTGTCTTAGAATATTTGTAAATGTACCCTGCTTAAAATACTAATGCCCTTCTTCCAGAATTTCAAAGGCATATTTTTGTTTTATGGTTTGCAGGGATTGTGCCTAGGCTGAAATTTGTTCTGTAATAAGTTTTGCTTTTTATTCAAGTTTTGTTTCATTTTGAACAGAAAGTACAACAATAAGTGAGTGGTTTTGTTGTTAATGATTTCTGGGAGGCAGAATATAACTTCAGTAATTTCAAGCTTTTTGATTGTGGAATTAGTAAGAAGAAGGTTAAATGAGATAAAAAATGATAACATATTTATCAAGGGAACACAACTGCATGGAATTAGTAATTATTCTTTCTAAGATTGCAGAAAATTATAATTAAGGGAAAAAAGATTTTACTGGTTTATAGCAGTGAATTATCTTATCCAGAGGTTGTTTAGGTATTCTCCAACTTAGTGCTCCCACTGAAGCACTCCACATGATATGTTGCTCACTCACTCTCCCATCCTTTTCCCTCTCCCCTTGCCATGGGATGGAGAGGAGAATTGAAGGCACAAAAGGTGAAGACTATGGTTTGAGACAAAACTAATTTACTGGAAACAACAATGAGATAAGAAAACGAACAGTAACACCAACAATATTAATAAAACAGTGTACAAGGGAAGCAAACAATTCACAAGTGGATGCTCACCACGTGGAGCCTGAAAACACCTGACCTTTCACTTCCCAGTGCTCGACCAGAAAGGACTCCTTCCCTCACCAGCAGCGGTGGTGTCAGGTGGTACAGAATGATGTCTGGGTCCCAGCCATGCTGCTACTGACTACTGACAAGACTAGCCCTGTCTGGTCTGGAATCAGGACACATGATAATTTAATACATAGCAAGTAAATTTTTAAACAGAGGTCACACAGGTTTTAATTTTTTTTTTTTTTAAGACATGTAGTTAGTGTACATATGTTTAAAGATGGTCAGATGTATTTTAGGTTAGTAGGTAATTTTTTTATTAGAAGGATTCAGTTTTAAATTTATTTGTTGTAGATAAGAACATCTACCAAGCCATAAAGACTTGTATTTCTGATGCATCTAGTGTTGCTATTCCAGAACTTGTTGCCCTGGGCTCCCTTTTCCAAGACAGTCCTTTCCTAACAAATGAATATATGAAAATCAAGATCAGACAAATAGTAAAAAGCGTGGCTCACCCACTGATTTGAATAAGTTGAGTAGCTCTGCTTCTAGGAGTCCTGCTTATGTTTTCCGGCATCAGTATTTTTCTCCTTTTAGTGATAAAAATGATCAAGTACAGAAGAAGAGTCATAAACTTTCTTTAAGTACAATACAGTCCTACTGTGTAGCAAATGTTCATGCCTTGACTCCTTAGATCAAGATCCATTTTTGCCTCCTGCCTAATACTGTTCCATGGCTCTTTGTCATTGTCCCTGGATAGAACAACTTGTCAGTCAGTTGAAAGTGCCATTTGCATTGGTAATAGTATGCTGATTTATGATTCTTGTAATGTGAGTAGTCACCTTCTAAAAGAAATTTGGACAGAGCTTTTCATTTGAAACTTCATCTAGAAGTATTTCTTTTGAACGTGCTATGGTTTAAAATCCAACACATCTGTGTTTATGCGAGTTAGGCATAGCTTTTACATGGTTCTGTGTGTTTTTTTTTAAATTAAACTAGTTCTTAGTATCACTGGAATGAACAGCATGCTAAGAAAATCATGCAACATCTTGTCTCTCTTAATGTAACTTTAGACTTGATTCATAACACAGTTTTTTCCCCAGAGACTCAAATGAAACTTTCATTTTCAGTATAAATGTACCTAACCAATGTTAGGCAATCATAAGTGGTGTGAATTATATTGATCTTAGATTTATAATCTGCCTGAACCTAACCCTGAAAATCATCTGGCTATTTGTAAGGAGTATCTTAGAAACTTTAGAAGACTTATGCAGTCATTAAATTCTCATCATATGCACACATTTAATAGGATTTTTTTGTTGCTAATCTCAGCTCGGCAGACTTAGTCCTTCCCTTGTTGCCACTATAATTTATATGTAATCATAATTTGACAACCTTAGTCTAAAGCTGCGCTCTGTCCTCCAAGGAAATTTAATACCTTCTGCTCTGTACACTCATAGCATTTATCACTCTAACAATAGGTGTATATGACCCTGTTCATTTACCCTCCTGTGTGTGCAAGGAGTTGCTTCAGTATAACCAGGTTCCCCAACACAATATTTCAATGACTGTTTTTAGCTGTTGACTTGCATAAGGGGTGTTGTTGCTTTCTTCAAAATGAATGAAATTCTCAAAGAATTTATTATTTCAGAGGATTTTCTTACCTTGTTTTCTGATGTTATGTTACCAACAAAAAGTAAAAGATGAGCATATACAATTGTCATGTTTTTACAAATATACAAACCTGATTTAAATGTTTCCTATCTCTTTGGAAGTGCAGCTAAGATTTGTTCCAAGGCACACAATTATATATTTCTGACTACCAGATGCGTGTTTTGTATTCTTTGCCAGTTTCCACCTCTTCTGTTGATCCACCTGTTCTGTTGTGGTTATTGAGGTTATTATATATTATCCTGACTATCAGCCAAATGCCCACCAAGGTATTAACACTCACTATGTGGGACAGGAGATGGAAATAGGATGAAAAATCTCATGGGCTTTCCTGCCTCTCAGCCCTGCTGAACTCAGACTACTCCACTCCCAGCAGAAATGGTACAAGGAGAATGGAGAGGGTTAGCATTAGTACATAGCAGGTTCTTGCTGCTGCTGCTTCTTGCTTCTCACAGCTACCCTGTTCCACCACAGACCCACAGTGGGCTGCCGTGTGAATGCCTGCTTCAACTTCTGCTGTGCTTCCTCCTCTTCATCCTCTTTCTCTTCTGACCTTGCAGCTGTTTTCTTACTTTTCTGGACCTCTTTTCCTCCCTCTGAAAGGGTTTGGTTGAGGGATTTTTCTGCCTTTTCCTAAATATGCTTTCCCAGAGATGCCAGCTCCTTGGCTGCAGGGCTCAGCTGTTTCCTATGGTGGGTTATTTAGAGCAAGCCAAGCCAAGGCCTCTCCTCACAGAGAGAAGAATTTCTACATTAATTAAAAATTAAATATAATTAAATATAGACCGCTAAAAAGTTGTTTTGTCTTATAAAGGAAGGATATACTGAACATGTGGAAGTGCCTTCCAGTTTGATAATTCTTTCAGAGAAATCATTTGAGTAGTAGGTTTGGACCTTATCCTCATTTGCAAGTTTTCCTTGACCAATGAGTATTCTTCACAAAACTGTGAACCTGTGAAGCGGAAGATCTTCTTGAAACTTAACCAAGTATATTCCTTTAATTAATTTTTTTGCTTGATGTCTCTAAAACAAAATTTGGTGTAGATCTAAGTCAGGTAGACATTTGTGTAGATGATTTATGTCCCCTTTACACTTTTCCTTTCTTTCTGCTCAATCCTGTTGCTACATTAGGTGAAGTAAATATGAACTAAATAAATCAGCTACCAGCTCAAGAGAGGAGGGAAGGAAGCTACTTCTGTCATTCACATCCCCGCAGCTGGAGAAACAGAAAAGCTGCATCAGGAGTTAGTCACATCACTTTCATATTTACAGAGATTTCCTGGATCATGAGGATGTTCTCCTTTCCTGGATTCATCAGTCTTTCCTGCTTTGTAGTTTTGTGAAAGACTCAAGTACATGAGACATTAGATATTTTCGTATCTTTGCACCATGCTTACAAGCTCTTTAGAGTCGGGTATTAAAGTAAAACTATAAAATGGGGATACTAAATCTCCTGTTTGCAAAGGTCTTTTCAGCCAGTTCCTGGCATTTTTCAACTCAGTGTGACCAAAGTGTTGTTGAAGTTTTATTTAGATTATGTAGCTGTTGCTCTGTCATTTCAGTGACATGTCTTGCATCTTTGTGTGGACTTTTGTAGAAGGTCGTTTAAAGTAGAAGTCTGTACTTGAGGCACTGAAGGACATAGATACATGCATCTGTTGCAAATCACCAGATCACAGGCACTGTACCATCCAAAACTACAGCAGCAAGATTCACCAGATTTCAATTCTTACTTATCTAAATAAATTAAAATTTAAACTTAAGTTGTGGCATAAAAAATAATTTTACTAGTCAAATATCTAATGAAGTTGGAAAGTCTTTGCTACTTCTCTCATACTAAAAAAATATTAAAATAAAGATTTTATCAAATAACTCCTAGGAGTGAATTGAATTGTCACATGGTGAAGCGAGACACTAGCCTGATAAGACTGAAAAATTTCAGGTTCTCTGAAATCTTTCTGTCTTCAATTCTGTATAGGAAGTCTGAAATAAATTACATTGGTAAGGCTCCCTAGGCATGAAAACAAGAAGGCTCAGATTGATATTCTGGTTTTTTTAAACTGAGCATTCTCTTTATGGCTTAAGGTCAGGAGGCACTTTATCTGCACATCATGTGAGTCATTAACCACCGCTGCATGTGTAGAAGATAAGACCACTGTCTTTATACAATCAAGTGCAACATCCATCCAAAGTACTTGATTCTGTCATCATCGATTATCATTTCCCTTCAAGAACATTACTAAGACTCCAGTGGCAGATTTTAAAAATAATATATCCACTTAGCACACTTGGTGCTGACTTTGACAATGTCTGATTATGCTGACTGCCAAGTTTTGTTTCAGCAATGACTTTTGATTGCAGTATCTTGCCACAAGCTGCACTCGATCATGAAAAGGATTGGTCAGCTTATCAGGTACTGCATGACTCTTTCTGATCTCATTGTTAAAATCTCTGGGACAATGAATGAAATTGAATTTTCTCCCGTCCCATCTGGTAAGCAGAAAAAAATTATGACTAGAAAATACCATTACTTTTATCCAACAGTCAAGGGTATCTGTTTGGTTCTGTATTAACTATAGATCACCTTTGTGTGCCATGGAACTTTCAAGTTACATTTGTGAACACTTAATTGCTTTCTTCTCCACGTTCCGAGCAGTTGCACTCTGTACCCTTTTATTACAGTGAATTATGCCTCTTGTCAAGAAGGCAACTGTTTGCAGGAGATAAAATGCAGAGCCACAAACATTCAGGCCCCTAAACTTTTTGTGCATGAAATGCTTCTTTGTCCTATTTTTGGATATTTTTAATATATTTTAAAGCAGGCAAGACAAATAAAAATGGAAACAATAAATAAAACAAGAAACAAAACCTTGAAACATTCCTGATGAATACAGCTGAAAAGTCTAGTGGGTGAAAATGTGATTCCAAAGAAAATTGAGCTCTGCATTTTAAAAAGCTACTTCTTTTCCTAGAGTGAATGCAAGTTGTGTATTATAACATTTACAAGAAATGCTGTGGGCTTATTTTAGTTTATGAATGATCACTGTTTCTTAGAATTTGTTTCCGGGCAGTATGATGTACAAGAAACAAATTTTGTGGTTACTTTATTACTGGTACACTTGTGCACTTCTCTGAAGTAGTGAATAGTCTTTCAGTTAGTCATAAAAATAAGCTTGGGTTTAAAGAGTGAAACATATATTTTTAGGCACAGACATTTTGGTTGTGTGCAGAAATCTTTAGATTTAGCTGTGAAATTGGCCTATGGGGTTTTTAACTTTCATTTATTGGATTGGGAAAATCCAAATATGACATCTGTCTCATTAATTACAGTACTTATAAAATGACAAAAAATCAGATCCTTAGAGACTTTAAATCATATAAGATATTTATCATTTGTTGTATAGAATGAATGCACTGATACCCTGTCTGCTCCAGTGAGGCACGTGTGGTGAAGGGGAAAGGAGGCTTGTAATAATTTCCTGTGTTCATTTAACTTTATGATGGTTCCTCTCAGGAGACCATAATGAAAAGATAAGAGACTAATGATCCATAAATTTAACAGAACCTAGACTGAACAATCTTTCAGTCTGACAAAATTAATTAACATTAAGACACATTTTCTTGAGATGAGTATGTATATATGTGTGTATGAAATCAAGCCCCGAGGTAAGAACATTTCTCAACTTCTCAAAAAGTTTGCTTTTAGACTGCCACTTTAACTTTCCAAATCTGACACCTTTCAAAATGTAAATTTTCTGGTTTTAGTTTTATTCATGCTTTGTAATCAAAAGTACAGGTGTCACGGTTGTATGTCATACTTGATCTTTTACCTGGATATACTGTTACAACTACTTATTTAAGTGACAAAACTGAGGATTTTTTAATGATTCCTTTTATTCTGATTATATCTCTACTATCACAGGAAGCAACATAACCAAGGTTTTGCATTTGCTTGTGGTAAACCTAAACCAATCTGTAACAAATACAGAGTGTATATCAAGTCCCATCCCAGTTTTGACAGCTTCAATTCTTGTATGGAGAAGCTTTGAAGATGAGTGGAATAGCCTTGTCACCTACTCTCTCAATGACTGTCATTTTATAGTGTGGACACCCTCACTAGTGAGTGTGAGAGTATATTCAGAATTAAGTTCCCTCTGAAATTATTTTCAAGGGAGGTTAAATTTCCCTCCTTCCTTGCAGCGCATTGCTGACACAAACAAGCATAGGCAGACCGGCTGAATGCTTGAGTTGCACCATTAAGACTGATCGTGACAATGTCTGCCCACAAATACAGTCTCACCCTATCTCATTATAATACATGTATTTCCATAAAATCAGTGTAACTGAGGAATTTTGAAACATTGCTAAGATTGTATCAATGCTTGTGTGCAATAATACAATTTGTGCTTGTACTGTGAGTGATCATACCCTGTATTGTCTTTTACTTAAAGTAGTAATGAATTCTTGAGGACTGAGGTTTAGGTTTAGGCGTGTACAAGCTGAGTTGTCTTGTCTCATTCACAGATGGCTCGTTCATACTTACCTAGCTATATTCATGCTCTTTTATATGCCTGAGCATGCTGAAGTCAGATTTCTGATGGCAATACAGAAAAGATCTGCATTTTTTTCTACTTGTGATTTTGGTGGGGTTTGTCTACATATTTTTCTCCATGGCAGAAAAGCTAATAAAAGATTGCAAAAGCTATGTATCATACACATGACAGACCCAAATTTCACAGATAGGAATTTTGGTTAACAGACTTAATAATTCTAACTTCATCAACCAATAAATGTTAATAAATTGTACAGTCTGATTTTTTTTTCCTGCTTTTTTGTTTTGATATTCCTCTACCTGCTGTGCTGCATGGCAGAAAACACATGAAATTCTGATTCTGTGCTTGCTTTCATGCCTTTTCCTGCTTTGTTTCTAAGGAGCACTACCTTTCAGAAAGAAGCAGTTCATTTTGCTGTGTAAATTCATAGTATCTTATCAACATTTTGCTTATTCTCTCATCACTTTTCAATATGACAGCACTCCATACTCATACTGGAAGCAGTACTCTTCCTAATCATTCCCTCTTCAGTAAAAGTCATTAAGTCTACATTGTCAAATCTTACCTTGATTACAAATGTACATATTTTCCATACTGCTAATATAAAATAAATGTCATGTATTTTTATTTGCATCTCTAGCAAAGTGGTTGATATTAAGGAACCATTAAGGAAACCTGAATCCCAGATCATTATTCATTCAACAGTCAAAAAAAGCATCTGTGCATTAGATGCTATTAGCACATGCAGAATGCCAGATATAATGATCCCATTAAATCAGACTTGATTAATAGTTTATAAAGACTGAATTTATGTTATTTTTGGAAATACAGTTTATATTATCCATTTGCATTATTTTTTGGAAATACTGTTTCAGTGAATAACAGCCTGAAGCCTTTCCGTGGCAAGAATATAGTGTTCCATCTATTCTGATCCACTTCCACCTAGACCAGGGAGGTAGAAGGTCATTATAGGGAGGAGATTGGATTTCTCTAAGCTTACATGTACAAAAATATATTTTTATTATGTGTCACCGCATTAACTGTTCTATGTACTTAAAACTCGTTCAAGGATTCAGCCAAAGTTTCTACTTTCTCTATCTGCTTATCAAAAAACAATGTTATTGTGTTTATCATTTTACGTGTGTTGTATTAATTAAATCAAGTTAATTGCAGACTTGTCCTGTACCACTTTTAGCACTGAAATGCAAGGACTTAATTTCAAATAAACTTAGTCCAGTGGGTACTTTCTTTTGCTGCTTGGCCTGCAACAGCTGAGACAATGCATGTTTTAGGATATTGAATTTTCCCTCGTTCCCACAGAATTCCCTAACATGAGCTCTTGTTTATGGTAAGCGGCTAAATTTCCAGGGCTGCCTAGAATAACTGAAAAATATCCCATTTTTTCCTCTGGGCTAAACTTGTCTTTGCCTTTACTGACCTAGAAATTTGCTCTGTGGCTTTCCAATGTACCTTGCTTCACATGAGTTGCATAGAAAATGTGAAGGCTTGGTACCTGTTTTTGCTCTGCCAGACTTGACTATTGCTAGTGACATCCTCCTTTGCTCTAGCTACAGCTTTGCTTAGCTCTGGTTCTGTGTTACCTGAGGAATCTGCATAGCTTTAAGTTCTTTCCAGAGCATGGTAAAACCTTTATCAAATAATGCTTCATTTTATGGATTGATATGAAGGATTAGCATTATCAAAGATCTCATCTCTTCTAATCACAATGGGGAACATTTTTTTTTCCCCTAGCAGAAGAAGGAATTGTAATTCCTGTATTTAGGAAATTATAGCTGATCTATACTCTGTTCCTCCAAAGGAGATCTTGATCTTTATCTTCAAGCTTAAACTACACACAAAGATTATCTCTTTTGTCATTTTAGAGGAGCTAAAACCTCAAATATCTGAAGAAGTTTCTCGGGTTTTTTTTTTAAATTCAGGCTTCCTGTCCAAATGTTAAAACCCTTTGTATTCCAACAGACATTACATATTTTTACCATAGTCTGAAAATGTTTCTTCTTGTTTAGTTATTTCAGCTTTTTATTGTCCTGAAAGAAGTTGCTATTAAGAACTGATGCAAATTTAAATAAAGATGCAATTCATAAAAACAGTGGCTGGACGCTCTTGTCAAGGGGAAAGATTGACTGTTTCAGCAGGCAACGCACCCCTGACTGTTTTAAGCACAAGCCCTTCAGGAGAACTCTTACTTTTGCTCACTGAACCACAAAATTGAAGTACCATGGAAGAAATCCAGACATGCAACAATGCCAAAATATGTATTGCACTATACTGAAAGGCTTCAAAATTACTGTATTTACACAAGGGTATTACTGACAGAATAAATGAAAATTTTATGGTCTAAGAAAAGAAACACAATTTTAGTTAACTAGCATTTTTCTACTGCTCTAAAGCTTTTATTGGTAGCAGAGGGAATTTGTACTCAGTGAAGTAGATAGTGAAATGATAATTTGTCTTTGAATGGAGTACTTTTATCCCATTAATTTCAGCCATTATGGTGTGAGATAAGATGTAAGCCAGTGACTAACAGAAAATTAAGGTCCCAAAAAAAGAGGCAATGAAACAAAAGAGTACCTTATGCAGTATTATACAAAGCACATGCTAAAATTAATTTTTACTCAATCTTTTATTGTAGCCACTTTTAACCTCAATTCTTTACGCGCTTAATCATGCCTACTTCTGCTATATTTAAATATATTCAGTTTACTCATCAGATCTCCTTTTAAGGATATTTGATTAAAATCCTTTCTTGTTGCAGTTAAGAGAAAAATGGCATTGCAGTGGAGATATGCTTCAGGTGGATGTATGGCATTGAAAATTTTCCTTCCTTTCCTATACATCAAATGAAGGAATCATTTAGCATATTATAGAGAAGCATTGTGTTATTTTCAAAATTAATCTGGCATTGTATGGTGATAATAATCCTTTTACAAAAAAGTGTAATCACTGTGATGTTTTGAAAATACATTTCAGGGTAACAAGGAAAGAGGAAAGGATCACAGACAGATGTTGTCAGAAGGAATCTCCATAGTTCAAGACATTTCATTCCATCTATTGCACTGAAGCTGGATCATGTAAAACTACCATATGCTTGTCTAATCTGTTTTGAAAAACAGTGAAAGATGGTTCATCACATCCTTGGGTAGCCTGTTGAAGTGCCTCATTACTCTTCATTAGAATGCTTTTACTACTCCAAACCTGATGCCTTTGCTGATTTCTACTTGTCCTTCCCCTGATGTGTAT
Source organism: Trochalopteron elliotii (assembly GCA_024734555.1). Taxonomy (NCBI): domain Eukaryota; kingdom Metazoa; phylum Chordata; class Aves; order Passeriformes; family Leiothrichidae; genus Trochalopteron; species Trochalopteron elliotii. The sequence goes on along the minus strand of JANPWX010000096.1, from coordinate 3,464,595 downwards.
GAAGAAAAAAAAATCTTCCTTTTTTCTAACTGCTTTTAAAATATTTTTTTTTTCTGCTAGCCAGACCATTCTTTTTTTTGGACTGAACACATCTCCTAATTTTCTCCTGAGTCATGCTTTATAAAACCCTTTGCATGTACACTTTTTCTCCAGTTTTCCCTGCTGGAATCTGCAGTTTGCCAACATCATTTTTAAGACATCCAAAATGAACCTGAATCCTTCAGGGACTCCACACTACCAGTAAACAGGGCAAAGAAAGCTACCTCTCTTGTTCTGTGTGAGACCTCCTAGGACATATCCTGAAGTGAGACATGTCTTTACAATAGAAGTCCCTTATGAATTTATAGTGTACCTCTGATCTTTGCATGCCCTTAATATATTTTCTACCTGACAGATTTTTCACCACTGGGAATGATGAATTCAGTTGAGTTGTGGCTATTATCCTCCTCAAGTACTTTCCGCTAGATTTTTGAATTTGTCTTGTTGAACAATCTTGTTGAGATTGTCCAGCTAAAATTTCCCAGTAGCTGTGCTTTGAAAAAGTAAGAGCTATCCTTTACTAATCCTTTGGAGATTGCAAGTAAATCTTTTCATCTGAAAAAGTGAGCAAATTCAGTCAAAGCTCTTAGAGGTGCATCCTGGGATGTCCACCCTTAATGCCACAGTCCCACCTACAGATTGTCTTTTGTTTGCTTCTTTTCCATTTTTTGACAGATCAAAATTCTACATAAGGACTCTACAGGTTCTGCTATAATGGAAGCATGAAATAAAAGAAAGTACTTTAAAATAAAACAGGTTTCCCAGTTCTATGTTTTTCAGGTCCCATCAGGTTTATTTTCAACTGTCACCCACAAAATTTATTGGTAAAGAGTGATCATTATTCACGGACGCTCTGGGCAGAATTTCCATCTGCTCACCAGATCTTCCCACTGGTATTGTTAGTTAGCTAAAATATATCATAACATCACCACCCTCCTCATGTTGCAAGAGGATTAGATTTAAGGTTCCCTGGGTAGTTTTGATATTAACTAGCAGAAAATGTGATGGTAGAAAAATTCTAGGCAGAACTGAGAACTGGGAGCTACATGGCTGTGCAAGTGGGCCACTCCCAAACAGGCAAATGCACTTTGTTTGCATGCATGTGGAAGGCAAAACAAAACAAAGTGGGTTTCTTGCCCTCTACTCAGCAAGTATTCACTTTTTTTTCCTCTGCCAGAGTTGCGTGTTGCTCCACCTTTGCAGACTGATAAGCTCACTGTGTATGTGTGCACCTCCTGAGAGAGAGGGCATAAACTTCTTATAGAGACTGCAGCTTAAGCAGAAGTTAGAAAGCTATTTTAAATTGATAATAAAAAGATAAATGTATGATCGCTTGCTAAAGTGATAATCAGGAAACATTAAGCACTAATGCTTATTACCACAAAAGCCAAGTCTAATCAGATTTTAAATCAGCTTTTAAATGTATAATTAAATCTATATTTCAGTAATTTTCTGAATCTGGACTATGTTTTAGTTGGGAAACCCTGTGAGGCTGCCAAGATGAAAATATGTCTAAGGGACCTGGAGCTGATGTGGAAACTTTGTACAGCTGCAAGGAACACAGAACATTCTATACAAGGTTCTATAGAGATCTCTAGAATTTGTAGAGGATAGTTCAGAGCAGGATTTTCAACAAAAATCTGACTTGTGTCACTATATGCCAAGAGGCTGAAGCCCTTGTGTAGGTTTTATAAGTAAAGCCATTTGTGTGCAGGATCAATGTTAAATGAATTATTTACTTCTTCTGGGGAAGAAACAGAATGATAATGGAATCATTGATACAGTCTTGGGAAAGGCTTTGTTTTGTTCTCTTTTTCTTCAATAGCTCGTAAATATCTTCAAGATGTATAATTTCCAGAAAAACGATTGAAAGGAGAGTAGAGAAGAAAGGAGAAAGAATTGTTCTTGTCACAGCAGTTAAAACAATGTTGTGGTGTAACCACTGCAAAGAGTAATAGTATAAAGCCCAGTTCAGAAACACGTTTTGGGTTGCTTTTTTGTGTAAATGAGACTAATAGCCTTATTAAATGCTTTACACTGAGTTTCAAAGAACTTTACAAATTATCCTGCTATTAGGTTAATTCTTGTATTCAGTATTAATTGACTGGGAATTAGAACCCTCTGGAAAAAGAAGTAAGGGGACAGAAGCAGAGAAGACATTATATTGAAGAATCTTGTGTTGTAAGGCAGAAATTAATGTCAATTATTTTTGGTGGTGGTAGCATACATGGTTTACAGTAAAATAAAAAGGTGGAGCTTGTAGGCTGCTTATTTTATCACACATAGCATATCATTCAGGCTCTCTGATATGGATTAGTTTTTCTAATTCCTCTCAGGTTTTGATCCTCACAAATAGATGAGGGGAGGAGAGGCAGTATAGGAGGACATTAATGTGTAAATTTCTCCCTTTTTTTTGTTGACATGTCCACTAGGAATATTTTGAATCTTTCAGTCCTTTATATTATTGTTTTTTTTTCTTTTTTTTTTTCATTGTCCACCAACTGCAACCAGTTAGAGTGAAATGTTTCCATAAGTTCTTAGTTTGAGAGCCTTGGCCACCTCTTAGACCTGACTGTGTGTACGAGGATGTGGAAGTGCTAAAACACAGTAGTTGTTCTTAGCCCTGTCATCCCAAGAGGAGAAAGAAGAAGAAAAAAAAAATACACAGAAAAAGTGACCCAGATGATTCCCAGTATCATCCAGGGAACAGCAGTAGTTCCTCTGGCACTATGGAGAGCGATAGCAGCCTAATCAATAGAAAAGGTCATTACAGATCCAGTTACCATGATGCCTTACAGTCCATCCAACTTCTGTCCCCCTGCTGCTGACAAGTCAAGGAGGTTTATGTGGGGCCTTCTTTTGTGTCACCTTTCATACCTTCCCTTCTGCTCAGGACTTGCTTTCCATTTATTTCCCCTATCTGATGAAATAGGTGGGCACAATTACCTACAAGCAAAACAGAATTAATGATGAATAGCCATTAAGGAAAAAAACCAAATATGAATAGCAAAATATGAAGAAAAAAATCTACCCCCCAAATTCTATACTAAAATAAATTTTCTCAATGCTTTGCTATAATTGCAGGTTAGCTGACCTCTTAAAATTAAGAAACATGTTCCATGACTTAAAACACATTTTTTATAAACCCAATAGAGTTGTAAATGTGTGACTACATTATTACAATAGATAATAATAATAATAATAATAATAATAATAATAATAATAATAATAATGTGGTCCTCTTCTATGAATTGTAACTCTTTTAATTACTGCATTTTTTTCTTTTTATACCAATTAACTTTTAAATATAACAGAAAAGCTAAAGGATGTAATTGTGCCAATAATAAAAATACATACCTGGAAAACAAAAATAGTATTTAAATACTGTCTGTCAGCACCATCCTGGGATGGTTTAGGATGGGTGTTGTTTGCAGGTTGGAGCTGGTGATCCACCTACTCTATTCAGCTCTGGTGAGACACATCTGGTGTGCTGGGTTCCTCAGGACAAGTAAGATGTAGACTTACTGCACTGAGTCCAGTGATGGGCCATAAAGATAATGAAGGAATTGGAGGATCTCTTACATAAGGAGATACTGAGAAAGCTGGGCTTTCTCAGCCAAGAAGCAGCTTCTGGGGGAACTGACTACTGTGCATAAATACTTTTATATACAAACCAGTTGTTTTGTCTAGCTCACAATAATATTCATACAAATGTTCCGTCAGCATGTTAGTATTCATATGCTTTACTTCATTATCTTTTATTTAAAAAAAATTTCCTGGTGATAAAAAATCATAATTAAGTGGGATTCTAAAATGTATCTGCTGTGGAGGGCTCAACAATCACAGCAGTCCTCTCCAAAATATCAAGGAAGACAGGGCAAGTCCTTCTGTGTGTTACGTACTACCCTGAGAGCAGTTGGATGAGTTGGGTCTTATTCCAGTCTTAAGCTGTGTTAAAAATTGTTTCTGGTTTTGGATTGTTTGTTTGTTTACTTTCTGGTTTTGCTATTTTAATTTTTTTTTAATAATATTTTTTTGTCTTCTTGGGAGAATGGTTATTGGTTTCTTTGTTTGCTTAGCTCTTGTTATTTTACTTTGTTTTTACTAGCTGTTGCTAGAATACAAATTTGGAACACAGAGGAATTAAGTTAAACTTAAGGGTAGCAAAGATATTTAGATGTAGCTTTCTGCAGTCCTCTTAGGAATAATCTGGTATCCAGTTCACCTAGCAAGGAGCAAATAGTCATGTCTCAGCCCTGTGCAGATGCTTTAGACACAAATATTTCACTAGAATAAAATAGAATGCTAATATGCATTATACCTTTTCAGTGTGTATCATTTACAATTATGTCTACATTTTGACCTTACCTTTTGAAAATATTTTTCTTTAAGCTTTTCTGTGTCATTTTGAATGTCTCTGTTTTCTGAAGGTATGGTGGCTTTCAAAAGCTCTAGAAGTAAGGTGCACACTCAAGTCACAGGTCAGAACTCTCATATAGCAAAGGATTAAGTAATTGCTTTATTTATGAAAGCTAGCACATGAAGCTGACATCAGGCACTTTAAAACAGGACCTTATTTCATTATGCTGTGTTGTGCTTACTTATTTTATTGTAGAACTGTTGGACCCCTTAATTTAGCTGACATAATGCACATAAATATTGAAGCATAAACATTTTATCATATAAATTACTGGTGTGAGACCTGTATAAATATAGAACTAAATCAGGGCCTGAGTAGCCTGACTTAATCTGCCCCCTCCCTAGCCTTTGCAGAGCTTTTTTGCAGAAGACAGGGAGCAGAGCTGTGGTACACAGTCTGTCTTCTGGGCTGTAGCTGTGGTGCTCAGCCACACATCACCTCTTTGCAGAGCTGCTGGGCAAACTGCAGCTTGTCCTGTAACAACGGTTCTGCACCAGGTTCAAAGCTTTCAACAGACAGGAAATGAGCTCATTGCTAATGAAGAAAATAAAAATTGGGAAAATGGTCTGGAGGAGACTTCTAGGAGGAGGGCTTTCTCCTCAAAATCTGGGCATGAAAGGGGTGATCATGTGGAGGGTAAATAATTTTTGAAGCAGCTTTCATAAACTTCATTTTCAGCATCTCTCTAGATCAGCCCTGGATCTCTAATGAAGGAAAATCAAAAGCAGCATTCTATGAGCTCAGTCACAGCTGTCGTAAAGTTATTTTTAGGTTAAGTTCTCAAAGTTACAGAGACAAAGCAGAGTCAAGAAAGTTTCGACTGACAAAGAAGAGAAATAAGATTTGTTAATGCTCCTAAGCCCAGCCATTGTGATAAATGAACATTTTCTTTCCCTTGTGCTGAATAATATTACATTTGTTGGTATTTGCTTTACATATACTCATGTATTCAAAATGTTTTGGTATTTTACAAGAATTAATGACAGCTTTTAGAGGGTCAGGCCATTATTTAAAAACAAATAGTCAATGAGATGGAAATGCTCTGCCCCTACTGTCAGCTTCTGTGCTGTGTGTGGCCCCAGAGTGCAGAATGTAGCAAGCCAGCGCTTATCCTGCAGATTGATACAGCACCATGATCTCCTTCAGGAACCACACTGGGGATTTGAACCAACCACTTAAACATCTGATTTTGTTTGATGTGCAGAGAATATCAGTCTGCTCTTTTGTTGTGTCAAACCCTGACCACAGCTTAGTGGCTGGAACTGATTTCCAGACCACTGTTTTCTTTACATAATTTGGGTCCATCTCCTGTTCTTAGGACACCAAGCCTCTTTCCAAGGTACCACGGGAGCACAGCGGTGTGGTAAGGTAGATAGAGATAGTGCTAAAGCTGCAATCCTGTCTCTGATATATTGCAGCTGTGTTAATTACCAAAGAGTGGGAACAGCCTTGCCCTCACAGCTGGGTGTGATGAAAGAGTGAATTAGGTGGCAGAGAGTCAGTTGGAGTTTGCTGGCCTTGCTGTGAGGAGGAAGGGACAGGAAGTTGTGTGAGTGACAGATAAGGTCAGCCACTGTATGAGGGACAGACAGGGTTAGGTGGCTGTGCTGGGGACAGGAAGTAGTGAGCTGGAACTGCAGAAGGAAGAGAGAAGAAGGAGAGAAAGAGCCAGAGCTGTGGTGAGCTGCCCATAGGATTGGTACATAGAAAAGATATGAAGGACTTCTAGATAACATGGTGCTGATACTTGAAGCCTTCTGAAATTTTTATTGAAGAACTCTGAGTGCCATGGCCGTCTTGACTCCAACACAGCAGTTCCTTCCTATGGCCGAAGTATCTCATTGCTGTTTTGTACAGAGCCAAGCAGGATCACTTTTTAACATGATCTGTTTGAATAGAAATTACACTTAGGTGTGAAATAACTTTCTTTAGTAAAATCTACCAACAGTTAAAATAGTAGATTGATTTTTAAGTATTTATATTTCTCAGTACCTGGAAGTTTGGACAGTTTATGCTTATGCTTTGCAACTTTTAGTAAGATTTTCTGGTTATCTCCAAAAGAAATATATCAACTAAATTTTAGAGGAGACAGTAGAGTTTCCCAAGGTCTCTTTTTATTTAGATTTCATGAAAATTACATGAATATCAAAAAGGACAGAATTAGTTTTAGAGCCTACAAATATTAAGTACTTTGCCAAGCTTGTTTTTATGGGGCAGTATTGAAAATTTTGTTGATTTTTAATATTACATTGTCCTAGAGGCAAAGAAATAAGAAATCTACCTTAGCCGTTCTTTTTATAGACAATAATGCAAGGCCAGCTCTCTGTGAAGTGTGTTTGTTTTTGCTTTGTAACAAACTTAATAGAAAGCTGAGAGGAAAATAAACATGACTGTGCAAATTTGGCCAGAAAAGTTTCCAAATAAATAAAGTATTAAATTCTGTGATTTGATATGATGGCAATAAAGTTTAGGGATTTTTGTAAATCTTAACAGTGAATGCAGTCTTTCTTTCACTCCAGGAAAGTTGTAAAAGCAGGTCCCATCACAGGCTACTTTGCTGAAAAATTAGACTTGTGACAAGTTCATTATACAAAAAGTGTTTACCAACCATAGGAGTGATTTAAGAGAAAGTAAGTTTTCCTCTTTGTACTGAAGCCCATGATTTTGACACCTAAGTCAATCCTTTTACTCTCGTAGTGACACTGAGACACAGTGAGAAACAGACTTAGGGAAGAACTGCTCATTCACAATATGCAATAGTTTGGTCACCCCAAAACCTCAGTCAAGGCACCTTCTTGATAGAGAGCGCTACAGGTATTGAGTGTATTCTCCCTACAGGATGGTAAAGGTCCCTCAGGTCTGGGTGGCAGCTGCAAGGCTGAAATCTCAATGGACAATTTTCTCCCTGAAGCTGCTGTCCACTGTTGAGCTTGTGTGAAGACTGTGTTCTTCAGTAAGATTTTATCTACAGCTAGCACCTCAGGCTGAGATCAGGTCTAGCCTAGCATCACAGGGAAAGAGACAAACTGTGGGCAATGTGGCTTAATTCAAATATAACTGTATTAAAGCAATTGCCATGTCATGGAGAGTAAAGGACAGCAGCCTCAAATCAACCAGTGAAGTCCTTTTGAAGAGATATCAAAAGAAGGATTAAACATTTTCTCTCTGCTGAGATGACCCTTAAATGATCCTTATCACGGACCCTTAAGAGACTTCTGCTGAATTTGGGTTCATGTATGGCTCACTGATAGATTTGATTTCTCCTCTGGGGAAATACCTGCACTGGATTTCAGGAGAAAAAACCCCATATTTCCCAAACAATCAACCTGTCAATCAACAATTGCCTCCAGTGTATGTCATATTTCTCCTTGATAATGCAAGAATTGTGGGGTGCTTTTCTCTCAATGTCCTTTATTGCAGGCAGTTCAGGCTAATCCAAGTATAATTCAGTATGTGGTTTTCTAATAATAGCTCCTTCTGGATAGCTGGATGCATACAGAGATTCTTTTTGAATGTCTAATTGCCATTTTTCTTTTTCTAATTTAGCTAAATATATGATTAGGCACAACTGCTAATTGTTACAAGCTGATTATTAAACTCTGGCAAACCAAGAATATAAGATCTTATTGTTTCATTTCATACTTCAAAATCACTAAATTTCTTTTTTCTGTCTATCAGTGGCTGAGACACAAGTTTAAGTTAGCATGGCCAAGATCTGGCCCTATTCTGTAAACAGCAGAAAGTGTAGTACACTTCTATATTTTTTTCCTTTGGCCTGCTGACCATCTCTCTTCTGTCATCCACAAATTTAATGAGTATCTAATGAAGACATAGACTTGGAGTCCAATCTATGAGGACCCCAGAAGGGAATTTAAACTACAGCAAGCACTAGGATCTGAGGAGAGATAACAGTACCTTTAAGACCTGTTTGTAGTGGTAAAACTAATGTTTCTGCCCTATCCCTGTTACCAAGAAATTTTGCTCCTTAAATGCAAACATTTTTTGGCTACTGGCAATTTATTGGTAAATCTGAACATCTGTATTGCCAACAGTTTTTTCCATACACTGGTAAATATGTGCCTCCAACAAGACCTCAGGCTGGGTTATGCTTCTTGAAGATGCTGTTTACTTTCAAGTCAATAGGAGCAGTGATGCTAAGGCACATTAAAATGCCATAATGATGCTTCATTATCAGCTAGCCTCACATTAGCACATTGTTATTGTATTTGTATATGCATGTATCCACTCATATATCTCCCAAACCTTACATGTCACCATTCCACCTTTAATTGTTATGAATGATTTGAGAGAGAATCTAGTTGGAGAATGAGAGCAGGAGTGAAAAAAATAGATTCTCTCACACTTTCATGTTGTTTTCTCCCCTGCAGGCTTGTTTTTTGTTTGTTTAGGTTTTTGTTTTCTTTTCTTCTTTTGTATGCTTTTACTACATTGAATTTATTGAACTATATTCCTGAAAATTAACTGAAAAAATTTAGTGACATAAATAAGTGGGTTGTCCTGATTCATCTGAGTTTGTTAGAGGAGAACACTCAAAAAATGTTTTTGTCAGTTTTCTTCTAATTGCATTGATTTGGGGGTTCTTTAAAAATATTCAACAAAAAAGTTCTCTTAATCAGGAGAACAATGAAACAATATGTGACATTTTACTCAGCAAGCAGGCTTCATAGTCAACAATTAATCCAGAATGTTTTGCTTACCAGATATCTATGATGGGTATAAATAACTAGGTGGAATGATAAATTATATATAAGAAAGCCACTGTTTTGTTTCTCATGGGAAAGATTCTCTGAAACATTCTAATCCTCTATGACCCTGTTCAGTTCCAATGCCATCTTCATCTCCAGAATTAGTATTCTTGCTTCACTGTCAGGTGTTGTGTGCATTCAGAAGTGTGTTCCACTAGGTTTGTTTTATCACAGACTACCTTTTACAGTCCTCTCTGTTGTGAAGCCCTATAAGCTCCACACAGGTCTTCCCCCACACTGTGCTGCTTGAGGAGGTTTTATTGTCAGTCAGATCCCTTTCTGCTGCCAAATAATAATTCTGAAAATTGCATTTCAGATGTCCATCTTCTCTTTTTTTCCCTTCTGGGAGAACAGTAAAATATAATATTAAAATGTGTGAATGCCTGAAACTGTTATTTATCTGGGCTTTTTCAGTCCTCTGTCTTCTGCAGAAACACCTGTTTCTATATATGGGTCAATTTTTCAGCATTTCCAGACAAGTTAAATGACAATAGATATTGAACTGGAAAGTCATTTGGTCTCAAGTTTTCTTTTCTAGATCTAGTTTTGATTTTGGCAATTTTTCATTCTGATGTTCCCATGTTACTTCCAAGGCATGACAAGAGAGGCCTCATATACATGACATCTCATGGTTGCCTTTAAAAGGAATATGTGCTGTAGAAGTATCTTGCTCTCATATAGACCATTTTTTCATTCACACATTTTAACATTACCCACTCTTTTTAAGTCTTACAAGCAGTTTTCTTCCTCTCCTCTTTTTCTGCTCTCATGTTCATTGATGCAATTAGAAAGGACTAACTCCCATATCTTTGGAATCCAGAATTACAGAGGGAAATGGAAGCGATTGGATGCCAGGCACAGAAAAAAAAAAGGCCAACCTCCTGTGCTGAACACAAAAGTTCTACAGTTACCCCTTAAAACATATTCTTTCTCAAGGTCCACTTTCAATTAATCATTGAAAGTATGCACTAGATTTCACAGAAGGTAAGGAGAAATAGATAATATTTTCAGTGGAAAGAAGTCCTGTGAGAAGTATGATGAGAGATGCAATTTATAGTGCAGTTGTGGTAAAATTACTTAGGTAATTTTAATCTAAAGCAGAGTTATTTTTGAAAAACAAATGAGAACACAATATATAAGTACTAACACTGACTATGTTTTTTTAGAGCATGTCTAGTTTTTTTAAAATAAAATATTGAAGATTTACGCAAAATTAGAAGCCTTATTACAGTGGCATTGTATCATATGCCACTAAACTTCTGAAATCAGGATTTTCATTACAGTTGCTTGTGCTACTGTTTTGAGTGGTTTATAATTCATCAGTAAAAATTCAATGCAGTCTAAATTGTAGCATGCAACTTTCTAATCCAAAGAAAACATTTCTTCTAGCAGATTGCTTTTATCAAGTTACAGGACCCGTAATAATTTTTTTTAATATGGACACTGATGCTGCTTGCTTGTGTCCTTTCTTTGGGACATAATATCTTTATATTTAAAAAAAAAAAAAAAAGGCAAGAACAGAAGAAAACAAAGAAACTTCCTTCTAAAAACATCACCTCTGTTTTCTTTCTGAGCTGATGTAGTAGTAGAATAGCTGTCTCTTGAGTATTCTAGAAGACATTCTAAATCCCTCTAAAAGTGGAATATAAAATTTATTGTTATTTTAGGCAAACTGAAACAATATAGCTATTGTTTCAGGAAAAGGAAACAAAAAAGGAATAAAGCTCCAAACCCCAACCAACTAACCAAACCAAGAGCAGAAGAAAACTTGTTAAGTGGGAATTAGTGAAATTTCTCTCTTACCGGATCCTCCGAATAAATCCACTCTGCTTGTTGCAAAACTCATGCAGGCAGGTGAAGAAACACAATGTCCCCATTGCCCTGATCTAGCAATTCATTGAAGGGCTCTGCTGCTCCCATCTAGCCTACACACTTGTATTTTATTTGTGTGGAAACCTGGAGCTGCAGAGATGGAATGAAAATCTGGGCCACCACCAGTCCTTAAGACTGGGTTGCAAGCACATTGTTGTGAGAGTGTCTAGACCAGACAACATGAATGCGCTCCTGGATACAGTATTATAGATGCCACTTATAATGTGGAGGTTTTAATAAATACATGAAAAAAATCCCATCCAACTGATGTGAATAATTAGGGTTAAATTGTTAAATGTTTGTGAATAAAATATATGTGCATATCTATGCCATTCACCCTCTTAAAGAAGAAATCACTTATATGACATTAGGAAGAGGTATTTGGCTCATTCTGCATGTCTATTACTAGAATGTCATTCGAAGCAGATGCCTTTTGCATTGTAATCTGAGAGTAATTAGGCTCAGTAATGAATACAGAACAGTGTAACAGCTTTCTCTCATGGGCCCCATCAGCCATGGTGTTTTCTCTCAGCACAGCTGCCGTGAACACGAACAGAAAGGAATAATTCTTGTGATGTATCAGTGAAGCATTTTCATTGCTATGAAGTCTCAAAGTCAATAACACATATTCTGAATTGGATTTAAACTCCAAAACTGGATTTATGCCAAGTATTTTTTTAAAATACAAAACTTTAAAAATCGTGCTACAGTTCATCACTTCTTGTTGCAATGAGCTATGTGTTTATGTTTCTCAGGAACAGGAGTTCATAGAAGCAATGGAATTTAAAATGGCAATTGTAAATGGCCTCATGGAAAGAAAAATCATTTTAGGTAGAAGTAAAAATGATGAGTATGCATACTCTTAGCAGTGTAAAACTGCTAAGCTAACAGTAAACCTTGTTATCACAGCTCTGGTTTATGACAACATGACTGATGCAGCAAGAATAACATTTAGTTCTCATCTTTGTACAGCTTACAGAGATTATGGCGTTAACGGCTGTCAAAACACAACTTTCCTCTCCTATACTATAGTTTAAAAATATGTCATAAAAGACACACAAAGAGCATAGGGATGTTTGTAACATTATGGGAATTCTGTATGCACTATTTCATTATTATTTAGGGGTTCAAGCAGGGAAAGCTGTATGTAAGTAGAACTGGAAAGGGTGGTCTGGTTACAGAGTACTCTAAGAGTACCCAAGGGACTTCATAGAGTCAAGTTTTTTGTGGGTGTGATGGTAAATGATGGTAAAATCATGGCAAAACTGAATTTCAAAGGAATTTAAGCTCGAAAATATTAGTTGCTTGTCAGTGAGTATTCTAAGAACATACACTTTTTTAGCAGTGAAAATACAACTGTAATTTAATAATGATCTCAATGGTCTCACAAGCATTCAAGCTAAAGTCTCCTAGAAATACAAATTCTGCAATAGTTGCTGGCATAGTAAAAAGACCTGGTCTGTTGCAATGATTGAAATACTTTAGTTGTGGTTGGAAAAAAAAAAGAAACAAACCCTGACTGCACACTTTCTTAAACAAGAATTTTGTAGAAATTTCCTTTTTATTCTGACATTCAGCTTGCAAGTGTAACCTTGTGACTCGACAGAATATAATTTCAGGAAATAAAGACAAAACTTTCGTTTATTGCACCAAATTTTATATAGGGGTATCAAGTAACACACTGAAATTAAGAAGAAAATATCTTTACTATATGTCCTTGAACTCCTGCAGTATTTCAGTTTGTTTTATTTTCTGGCTTTTATTTATGTTTGGTTTTTGTTTTTTGGATTTTTTAAATTAATATTAAATGGGAATTTCTTCCCTGCCATGTCAGTTTCTCCTTCATTCTTAGTTTGACTCCTTTTTCTCTGCAGTCTGTTTAAATTCAAGTGGGAGTCATGCTATAATAGATCTCACACTGAAGTGATTCCCTGCACCATTTTGACTAAGTGATAGTGACAAGAATTACCTAGTGCCAATAACTTTTATTCTTATTTACCTTATGACTGTTTCTCCAGCCAAGCAGCGTGAAGGAGCCTTCGTGCAACAGAGACTGAGGCACAATGAATTGTTTTAAAATTGAATTCCAACACATTTCAATGTACCTTGGTCAGTCTGCTGTCAGTGCTTGCTTTTTAGCACAAATGCTTGTTATATCCTTTCTACTTCTTGGTGCCTCTTATGGTTATTTTTAATTAAAGGTTGCACTTTGTATAATATTTCAAATATTTTATTTATGGACCAAGGAACACTGCAAATCTGTGTTTAGCATATCCCAGTGTGAAACCCTTCCAGTATGAAAACTGTTTTGTCACAGTACTGAAATGTAAATTCAGCTTTTACTAGACTAAAGCTTAGACATTGCAGTTCATTGTTCCTTAGTAACAAAAGAAGTTTGAAGAAACAGCTTGATTTTTCAGTTGGTTCTATAATATATAGATATTTTTTAAATTTAAATGTCAAGATTTTTTTTTAATCTATCCTAGATATCTTTTTTTGTTTGTCTGCATTATTGTTAGGGTCCAGTAAATCATTGTTTTTTATTCCTGGTTTGCTAGTGGTCTGTTGAAAGGCTTAGGGACTAGGCTATTTCACCACTTAAGTTTCCCTGTCTCAAAAGCAGAGTTAGTGCTGATTATCTCCTTCCTAGAGCATTCTGATATCTGCTGAAGAAAAGTACTAAACAAATGTGTTCTATTAGTAATAGCTATATAAAAGGTACAAGGTACAATAAAACAAAAACCCAGAAGGTCCAATTTTTACTGGGTCTGCCTGTCTTGATAGAAAACTTAAAGAGGCTCTCATAAGGAAAGGTCTGCCTTACAAAAAATGGAAAGATTGTCTAAATGAGAAGAAAAAGCCCGTGAAACATGACAGCTTGAGGTTAAAGACAGAGTCTGATGACTAGAATAAAATTCGAGGAGTGGTTTGCAATGCTTAAGTTGCTAGTAAGAAATTGCTTGCTTCTTCAGCTGGTATGGGAAGACAAACAGAAAATTGGATGACCAGCATTTTGCAGGGGACTCATGGATGAACAAGGCACAGCAGAGTAGTGTAACAGGTTTTTGTATTAGTCTACTGATTAAGTCTTTGATAATTCTCACTTCCTCACTATTCTTTGCAGCAGTGGGATTGGAGGAGTTAGAGAAATTTGTTGTGAATATGCAGGAGGAATTAGACCAAACAAAAGTTATATAAGTCTCCAGAACTGGGTGACATTTGGAAGAAATCTTTGGAGCAACTCAGACGTGAAACTGTGAAGCATATGGCAAAGCCTTGTAAACTCTAATCATAAACAGTGCAATGCAATTTCTACTGTGCTAGAAGAGTAACTCCCATTACAAAAAAAAGTCAGAGAACCACAGAGGGCAGCCTGGTAACGATGGACCAGAAAGTCTGATTTCCGGCCTGGCAAAATAAACATATCTAAAAGATACAATAAGTGTGCTTGCTCAGTCAGGTAGTCTCACAGCTCTCCATCAAGTGTGTGAGTCAGGATTTTGATTTACTGAAGTTAAATGAGTCTTTCCCTTGCTTTTCCACGTGCTCAATAGTCTTGTGCTGTTGGTGGGAAGGAAGGAGGGGTTGTGGAAAGAAAAGGTGGTTTTAAGGACTTATTTTACTTTTCATTATCCTTCTCTGATTTTGTTGGTAATAAACTCACTCTCTAACATGAGCCAGCTTTGCCTTTGGAGTGTTTTCTCCTGGTCTTTAACTCATGAGCCCTTTATTTAATTTTTTTCCCTCTCTTCTGCCCAACTGTAGCAGGGGAGGGTGAGTGAGTGGCTGTTGTGTATTCCTGGCATTTGGCCAGTATCAAACCATGGCAATCATGCACATAACATTTTTTTTCACGTTTGTAATTCTTCAGGTTAACGTTTGGTAATGTTTCTAGTCTTTAGAAAATCCATTGCTTTGATTAAATGGTTTTCTGCAAGATGAAATGTACTACTCACTTAAATCATCCTCAACATAAAGGAATGGAAGATGGAAAATGATGAAATACATGGGATTCTTGGGATGAATAAAAGTATGAAGCACTTTACATATGTTTGTGGAGTTAACCTCAGCTGGCAGGTAAGCCCCCAATGAGTCTTTATTTCCTCCACTCTTATGGAATGGGGTGGGGAATTTGAAGGGAAGAAGCGAGAAAACTCAAGGGTTGAGCTAAAGACAGTTTTCTAAGTGTAGAGAAAATAAAGAAACTGTCCTTGTATCTTTTTTCAGAAGAAAAAACAAATGGTGCAAATTTAACTTACCACCAGTCAACCAATACCTAGCCAGCCTCTGAGCACTGGTTACTTGGGAAAAAATTTCCCTGGTTTTATTGCTGAGCATGATGTTTTATGATGTGGAATATGTCTCTTCTCAGAAGAAGAGAGATACTGTGTCAGCTCTTCTGCTTGCATCCCCTCCCAGTCTCTTGCCCATCTCCAATCTACATGTGATGGCAGAGTGAGAAACAGAGTCTTGTAACCATGTAAATAATGTCCAGCAGTGGCTAAAACATTGTGTTATCAACAATGTGTTAAGAATGGAATAGAATATTTCAGTGGGAAGGAACACACCACAGTCCTGTAGTGCAACTGTCATCTCTGTGGTCATGGATCCAAGACACAGAAACATATAGGTTGCTATGAAGAAAATTAATTCATCCCAGCAAGACCCTGTACAATATGAATAGAGTTTCAAGAGATGAAGAGTTTTTAAAGCAACTGAGGGGGAATTTGATAGAGGAGCATTCAGAAATGTAAGAGGGTACAATTATTCCCCTTTTCTCACAACAACAGGCCATTGGAGCATCAGATGAAATGGTCAGGCTGCAGGTATAAATCAAAGAAAAGGAAGAGCTTTTACACACAGCATGCAGGAAAAGTCTGGAACTCATCACCAGTGCTCCTGTGGAGTCTTGCTCTGTAAATGGGTTTGAAAAACTCTTAGGCAAATTTATGGAAGAAAAATCAATCAAAGACTATAAAACAGGATGCAGATACAGCTTTTAACTAAAAAAGAAAAAAGAATCCCCAAATGGCAGGTTGCTGGGAACCAAAGAAACAGGGAGAGAAAGTAGCAGTATCTGGTTTTGGTATTCCTAAGCTCTCTCAGCATACATTGTGTACAGACCCCTTTCAGAAACAGGATAGAGGCTTCACAGACCTTTGCTCAGATAAGTAATTTCCTCCTCTGTGCTTACCTTTATGTTCTTAGTATTAGATTGCAGTTCATCTCATGTTATACTTTTTCAGTGACACATTTTAAGCAGAGGGGGCCATGGAAGACGGAAACCAGGATTTCCTGACAAAGACAATTAAAATGTTCTCGATCTACTCCATTTATTGGTGTTAGGTGTTCAAAACTAATTTCTTCTCCAGCAGAAGAAATATTCAGAAGTATCCCTGTTGATCTGTGCTTTAAATTCTTATTTTAACCATTTTCATGCTTTTTTTTCCCCCTTCAAGTTCTCCAAGTGGTCTAATTTCTTCCACAGAAGGTGTTCAGAGTTTCTTCAAAACCTTCATTGCTTATCTGGAGTCTGCGATCCCTGATGACACCCATCCCTCTTGTTTGACAGGTCAACCTGATCAGAGGAGGAAGGGTGATTCTGGTTAAAGATGTAGTGAAATAGCTGATTCTAATTACANAGAGGAGGAAGGGTGATTCTGGTTAAAGATGTAGTGAAATAGCTGATTCTAATTACAGGAGGTTACAAAATACTCAATTTCAGTCTGCTGCTTTCATTTTAGACAGGTTATCCAGTATCTAAATTAGAAGCAGCAGGTATCTGATCTGAAAATAAATTATTTTTCTTTAAATCCGAACCTTAGTGCTTTGGTGTTACTTTGCCTGACACTTCAGTCTGAGTTAGTGGGAAAAGGCACATCAAACTCTGTTTTGGAACTGTAAAACTTGTAGCACTGGTTTATTCCCTGAGGGTGGTGTATGGGCTTCAGTGAGGGCTTTTAGACAACTGTTGCTAATAAAGGTAATACATCCAGATAAAACACCTGTTACTTGGCAGCTTGTATTCATTAGTATGTTGAAAACATAGACTGAAATGAGGCCCATCTTAAAAAGACTTTGACCATCATGAGGTAGGATTATAAGCAAGGCATTTTATGCATATGACTTCAACTATCATACTTGCTAGTTTATACAAGTTTAATAATATTTTATTGAATTAAATTAAAATTCTATTTGAAATTCATTATTTTTAACCAAGAAAGAGTTGAATTTGAATTTAAGATCAAATTGAAATTGAATTAAACAACATGTTTAAGTCAGATTTTATATTTTTGAATTGTGCAATGAAGTAGTACTGGCATTTAGGTTCAGGGCTTTGCACTAGTAACAAATGCAGTGCTAAAGCATTTTAGATATAAATATTTTGTTCAGAGAAAGAACCTACCTAAGCCCAAATATTTATCCACAAATTGAGTCAATGGCCCTATCATCTAAGTACATGTGTATAAATGCAAATATAAGAATGGTGCAGATTATACCTTTTAATTGCTGTTTTCAGATCTTTTTCTTCACTTAAAATTTGGAATACAGTTGTATCCATACTTCCTCCAGAAGTGGAACTGTCTTTTAGAATAATGGCACTGAAGAAGTAATACCTAAAACAAGCAGAGAGGGGAAGTAAAAATTATATCCTGGTTGATTTTATAGCATCATCCTTAAAACAACTGACACCAACTGCACATCTGGGTCCCTGTGATTTGCTCCTCTACTGTGAAAAAATGATTTTTGGACTAGGCCTGATATGTTGAACTGGGTAATGTTTTGACATGACATATTGTCATGTTAGCAAACGTGGTTTTAGAGGAAAGACTGAAGTGTTTCTGCACATATCTGTGCTCTGTGCACTGTGCAGTGCCTGGGGAAAGTGAGGGTCCAGAGCAGCAAGCATCCCTTCTGTAGACTACCTGCAAGAAATGGTGAAAAACACACAGAACCCTGTGCAGTAAATGTTAGGAAAAGACTCATCTTTAATTCTTAGATGTGTTGCTGTGCCACTGTGCAACAGAGAACTGAAGGTAAGAAAAACGAGAAAGGGGGAAACACAACACATTTGTGTGAAGTAGAGGCTGGGGCTCACAGTGAAGCATGCAATTTTTGTCTCTCATGTTTTTTTCCTGAACATGTAAATCGAAATAAAATAATACTGGAAAAATATCTCAATCTGGTTTGGGAAATGGAACCTGGACCCTGATCTCTGTCATCTTTGCCAGAGGAAAAGCAGTCTGAGGACCTGGAGTGCAGGGGGTTTCCCATGGTGTTTAGCATGGCATGGAGCAGGGCATGACAGCCACGACCATCCCAGCCAGGAGCTGGGCAGCTGAAATGGGGTACTGGGCTTCAGGCTTCTGGGGGAGTCCTGGGGCCTTGGGCAGGGACACTGAGGCCTATTGGCAAAGCACTTTTCCTAGCAAAGCACTTGCTTTTATTGCTCTGCTCTCATTCTTTCTATTTCCTCAATGAATCTTTCTTCCCTAATAATCTTGTGACAACATGAAAGAAGAGAAGTGATCCAATCCAAAGCTTGTACCAGCCTATTGTAGAGAGAGACATCAAATCACAGGACAACTATCAAGTTTTCTGTCGGGTGAGAATCTATTTTTATTTCCTAAAATAACAGCAAATGCTCAGGATGATTCACATCTTTTCTTGCTTCTGTTGAACAAACAACACTACAGAGGCTGTTGCTTCAGTTGTAGGTTTTGGTGTCCAGGACATCAAAGATGTCAGGTAGAGTAGAGCTCAAGTTTGTAGTGTGATGGGTTATCACAGGGGTAACTACATTGCAGATAACTTATGGCTTTTCATTATGTACTATGAAATTTTCTGGATATGACAAATTTTTGAACTTGTGCTTTTCTAGGAGGTGACTGCTAAAGAGTTTCTTGTGACACTTTAGAAAAAATATCTGATGATTACTAACTCATTTGGCACTGCTCTCTAATAATGTAAATCATGATGTTTTTCTGTGGTATTAGTGGATATAATCTCTTTCAAAAATCCTACAAAATCCTGTCTCTTGTCTCAATACAGTCAAGTATATCTACTTTAGTGTATCTAGATTTGGCAGTGCTCCAGTTTCTTTGATGTATTTAGTTAGAAAGAAACTTGCTAAGTAGGTACCAGTGTTTAGGGATGAGTGAAGCCAGTTTAATAAAGTCATTTTGAGATTCAAGAGTTTGTCTTCTCTCTAGTGTCCCTTCCCACTTCTGCTTACCTTTAAATGTAATTAGATTGAGGTTTATTTGACTTGGGAATAAAATCTTCATATCTAAACTTAAAGGAGAACATAGGAACACTTTTCTGGTTTTGTGGAAAGAAAAACTCCCAAAACCAACAGGAAAACCCCCCCAACAAACACAGCCCAAGGCTTTTTGCTTCTCTCTCACAGTAACAGAAAGAAACAGATTTTGCCTCTAAAATTTTTTGTCAACTCTGAGATCTTATTAAATAACAGAGAGCAATGAGTGACTAGTTTCAATGATGGTTTAGAAGACACACTTGTCAAGTGTCTTACAATATTTGAAGTAGTGGCATTTAGCCATTTTTAATTTCTATGAAATTCTTCATGGGCAAAAGCCTTCCTTGTATTATAAATAGCATAATCTCTTTTCATACCGAGGTGTTTAGTTATTAGGGTCACAGTAAGCACTTGATGTATATTGTTTCTGCTCATACAACATCAAGGCCAGACTGATGGATCATAAAGAACTGAAGACATAGGTAAGAGAAATAAAACTCCATTTTGCTGTTCTTTCTCTGCTGAGGTCAGAAGGCAACTGTGTCCAGAAACACATCACACATTAGCTGCTATACTACTTATTATGGTACAGCACTAAATATGTTTACATTTCTCTGAAATGTTTGCACTTAAAAAAGAATGTGTCTCAGGGAACCAGAGTGAACTGAACCTTAAAACAGATGAACTTTCTAAAGGCTGGGTCAACTGTCCCTGTATCATTACAGTCAGAGGTTTTTTTTTTTAATCTTAAAATCTTCCAGCAATGGAGACCACTCAAACTACTGAATAATCTACTCCAGTGCTGTGTTATGAATAAAAATATTGAGCTTGAATTATACATTTGTGGTTCTAAGCTTTGTCCTGTAGTTTGATACAATTAGATAGTTAACCATGTCCAAACATTCTTCTTATCTTTCAGTGGTTTTCTTTAATTTTTTTTTTTTAGTAATTCAACTTCCAGTTTCACAACGCTTATTGAAATACAGATGGAAATGCAAGGACCATACATTTATTCTGAATTATTTCCACCTTCCATCCTCTTTAAATTCGTGACTTTTTTCTTTCTTTCATCAATTATGCTTAGGGACTCAGAATTGATTGAATTAAATTTTGATACCATATCACCTCTAGGAACCCAGTGATCTCTTGGTGGGTATCATGCACTCTGTGCCTTACAGGAATAGTAAAGAAATACTGAGTTTCTTAGGAAAGTGTTTTTTTCATCATTACAAATATGATTTGCACACATACTGGAGTTCTCACAGTTGAATTCTAAATCTGTAACTTTCTGCTGAGAAAAGATGGTTAATCACCCTCCCTTTACACTTTTCTCTGTCTTAACTTCCTTCTGCCATTTTATCCCATACCAAACTCTGGCTTCTTTAAAGAGAATGTCTTTGTATGCCTGGACTGATTTTTAAGGCTTTTTTTCATTGTTTATGTGTTGTTAAAAATCAGCATGTGAAATGGTTTTGCAGCCTAAGGGCAGAGAGAGGCAGCAGGAAACAGAGATGCAGGAGTTCAGCTTTGTTTTTCTCCTACATGCCCATTGGCAGTCCCTCCATATGTTGGGATTCAGTCTCCCCCAAACCAGTGCCTGAAGCCTTCACAGTGTGTTGCTGCAGTAGAGCAGCAAGCATTCAAGGGTTTATCTCTAATAGATGTGATCACTCACTGTTTATGAAGCAACACAGCTTGTGCTGATAATGAAAGACCTCCTGTTCCCTCCTCCTCCCAATTAGCAGGTCTTGTCTGTCTCATATTCCTTATGAAAAAGTTTTATGTCAATATTGACAAGATGAGAAAAGGAAAATGAATTGACTTTGCACAGCTTCAGTCTCATCCTGTGAAAAATTCTGTGGGAGTCGTTCTGTCTTATTCTCTAACACTACCCTAAACATGAGTAATATCTTAGATGTTGAAGATGATACACAGGACACTGACTTTTACATTTCTTTTATGTTACACTAGAGTGTGTTCAGGGTGTTATGACACCATAAAAAACAGTAAAAAGCCCCAAACCTCCAAACCCTTTCCCATCAGAAAGAATGAAAAAACCACTCAACTTCTCAACTTCCCTTCTGAGTGAGGAATTAGTTAATGGGAGTTGGACTTATGAAGAAGAAGCAAATGCTAGAAATCCCAGAATTCCAAAGAGGCTTTGTTTTGTGATTAAGGAGCGGAATCTTATGAGTCAGAGGTGTGACAGCCCACGTAAAGCAGTTAACCTTTCTGGGTTTCCTATTTGCAAAATGAGATAGTTATACATCTACTTACCTTTCCTCTGTTTTGCCAGGATCAATTCCAGACATTTTAAGAGGTGTTTCTTTAAGGCAATGTGTGTGCATAAAGCCCAGCCAAAGTCAAAATGACAAAAAAGATGAGAATACTTTTAATCCCAGTCTAAACTGGGTATTTGCTTGTTATCAATCATATTTAATGGGAAAGTAAATGTCAAGGAAATGGATGCCTACATTATTATCTTTAATAGTTAAAAAGTGTAGACATAGAACAGAGCAGTTAAGAATGAAAACAAGGATCAGTACAATGTAATAACAATTTATAAAAGAGCAACACAAAGTCAATTCATTGTTTAGTAGAGATTCAAGTAACTGATTAGAGAGCAATTCTGATGTGCTACTGTTCACCTAGCACAAACCGTGTTGAGACACATTGTGAATAATTTGCAGATGGTATTTTATTACAGGTGCCGGCAAATAAAGTTTTTGGTATCAAGTGAAAGATTGCAAAATGCCTTTTCTATAACAGAATGCAATTTTTCAGCCTACTGTTAGTGACACCATTAGGCACCTAATATTTTAGGGGCTCATATATGATAGACAAACTGCATTAAATTTTATTTACCTTTGCATTGATGTAGTGCACTTCATCTTTGAGTGGCAAACCAACCTATTTACTTCCTATTCTTTTATTTCTCTCCATTTCTTCGCCCAGTTATGAGTCACACATAGCTAGTACCAAAAGAAAAAAATAACATGCTAAGAAATAATCAAAATAAAAAAACTGAAAGAACATGGCCAGCATTTACAATTGGTTTTTTTTTCCATAAATTCTCCAAAGTCTTGAGTTGTCTTCATGCCTACAGCTTGTCCATCTGTGACATCTTCTAGGTCTGTAATCCCGGTTTGATATTTTTAGCACAACAGTGAAACTGAAATAAAGATCCAAATCTGATAATTACATTAAACTCAAAGAAAATGGGTGCCACCTGCAAGTTCCTATGGGTTTTGTGGGAGATTGGGGTTTTTCCAGGAAACAGATCCTTTTAAGGAGCAATGTCTTAGAAGAAGCTCACACAGAGCTGTGCTCATCAGCAAAAATAAATATCAGGGCTCTTCATTTGGGCGTCATGCCTAGGGGGGCACAGGCAGTGGAATGCCATTAAATCTACTTCTCCTGTAGACTTCAAAAACCTTCCAGTAGGCTCTATGACACGACACCTGGCTTTTGAAAATGATCAGCCTGTGCCACTTGCTTGAAGACATCTCCAGCCAGGAGAGAAATCAGACAACCATGCATTTGAGTTGTTAAGTGAGAGGTCTCAAAAAAAAGACAACTAGAACACTGGATGCTTGAATTGTTCCAGGGCATGGTGAGGTTCTAAAGCAACTTTAGTAGGTAAATATCAAAACACACAAGTATATAGAAAACTGACTAGTTTTGAGGGGTTGCCTAATAAACATGTTATTGTTACCTTAAATACTCAAGGGCTTTTTAAAAATAAGTATCTTCCTGTAACAGCTTTTTTGACAATAGGAACACTTCTGTGTCTGAGTTTTTCTTCTCAAACTCTGATGCCTAACTATTGAACATTTGAGTAAGAATATATTTTCCAAAGCCTTCCACATATACCAAAATGATGTAGAACACATCTGAAAGTAATACACTTACACAGGTCTCCAAAAATGCTTATTCTGCTAATAAGATTAGCTGAAATAAGATTAGTTTGTCAGGATACCAGACTTTTTCTTGTTATGAATTATTACTGCATCCTTTAGTCTTTTTTTAGAAAAATTCATTTAATGTAGCAAATACATTTTGAAAGACTTGTGCATGTCTCATCTATAGTGCTGGATTATTAAATTACCTTGTTCACTGTGTTCGAACAAGAAAGCATCATATCAATTTCATTACTGACAAATACAAATTCTTATTTTTATGAGATCAGCTTTTTCAACTCCCAGCATCGCTGGTAGAAATATATGTGTCTGTCTGAAATGCAGAACTTCATAAAAATGGCCTCACACATTTTAGAAGAAAAGGTAAACTTGTAAGAAATAAACCAGAATCAGATTTAAACTAATAGTTAGAAAGTTCTTGACTATATAGAAGCCTCTCATTGGACATTACTAAGTGTTATAGTTAAGCTATATTTAATTAGCTGCTTGAAATAGTTTTAGTGATTATTTAAAAATGTCAAACACATATGGCCTACACATAATTGTCCTGCAAAATGTAACTGAGATTCTAAAGGTGATTATTTTTGAAACTCTCCTTATTGCGAAAACACTAGAGAATACCTTTCATTAGGGGAGTTATAAGAAGTTAACAATTTTGAAATATGGCATTTTGACATGCAAATTACTATACAGAACCTTGTTGAAAATTGCTAAAAATAGTGTTACTTCTTTAGCATATACATAGTGACCATGTTAGATCCTTACTTATATGTTTTATGGAATGCACAACTGTGGTGTTTTGTAAGGAGAAAATGCTTTAAAATCCTGCATTTGTGTTTGTGTGGGTGAACAGAAGGAAACAAAAGAAAATTCCCTCCTGACAATGATAATTTATCTCTAAATGTGGAGCATTTGATCTACAACATTCGTTGCTGTTATTGCAACCAGAACAAAATTGCTCAGATATAAACATAGGTTGCTTTCTGATTTTGTGAGAATTTTAAGTAAGTAGGTTTTGTTCTACTATGTTGTACACATTTAATATTTCCTTGCGTTAAATATTAATATTAATTAATGTTTACTAGTGCAAAATAAAAATACTAATTAGAAGTTCTTTAAAATAATGATCCATAATAGATATGGTTGCCATATATCGGTTGTCTTTTCCATAATTTTTAAATGAATGGGAACTCATTTTGACTTGCAATTTGTGTATTTTGGAGTAAAATTGTAACAGCTCTTGTGAAGGTTCTGTTATCATCGATGATAAGAATTGCACTTGGAGGCAAGCATTATATGCTTGAGTCACATCTATGTGGGCATTGTGTGACATTTTATTTTTATGTGTGTGTTACTTAAGTCATAATGAATGAAAAAACAAGCGAGTATGGCTTTGGTTTCTGTTTTATCTTTTTAGAAAAGACATGGGACAGTACTGATATCATCTGGGCTTAACTGGTCTCACCTAACTCTACATCAGATCTCAGTCTTTTTTTCAAATCTGGCAGGGAAAAAATAATGACCTTGCTATTTATTTCACCTATTTTAAGTGTGAATTCCATTCTATTTTAGATGTGATTCAATGTATTTCAAAATGATCACAGCATCAAACCTGACAGACTTCAAGAAACATTTGGAAATACTCTCAGGCACAAGATGTGATTCTTGGGGCTGTGCTATGCAGGGTGAGGAGTTGGACTTAGATGATCCTTGTGGGTCCCTTCCAACCTGTGACATTCTATGATCTTTAAAAGGTATTTGAGGTTCCTATATTTCAAATAAATGTGTAATATTAATGTGCCTAATTTGATGTAGATAAAATTCCTTCATAATATTCATCAGGTCTGGATTTTCAGAGGTAAATTGGGATCACAATTTTTTTGGCATATATCTGACATACCATGTGTTTTAACAGAGAGGAAGTGAACAGCATAATTACACTCTTCTGATTTTGTTTTTGTGTACACTTAAACAGGAAAACTATTCCCATCAAAAGGTCAATAATTCAGATCACCTGAATTTACATGAAGAATATTGGGGTTTATTTCCTGGTATATATACTAAATGAGCTAAGTTTTGCTTTGACTTGTAATGGTCTAAACCCATTATAGACACAGTGACTTAATTAATTATAATTAATTATTTTTTTATTTCCATAGGATAAGTCCTATATAATAGAAAATGGAAGAAAACCCTCTCTCTCATTACCTAACTAGTTTATTCCTAAAAAGCAGCATAGGCCTTGTTTTTTGAAATATGAGTAGTCTACATTGGTTCTAAAAATAGAAGTTATTATTATCTCACACCTCAGTTTGAAACATTAACACAAAACTGGTTTTATACATTAACACTCCTTCTGTCAAGGAAGACTGAAGATTAAAATACTTCTATAACAAAATGCTTATGATTTCATGTTATTCAAGTATTATCCAAGATGGAGAACTATAGTGATTTATTGTGGAAAAATTAAGAGGCCTATTATTTGCCATGGAAAGTACAGACATACTGTTAGTTTGACATAAGCCACATAAAGATATTAAATGTGACTCTAATTAGTTTTATTCACCACTCAAGTCTTTGCAGTTGGATCCCTTTGATATCATCCTGCTTCTATCTAACATGAGTAATGGGAATGGTTAGTGAACAATATTTCATACTGCCACATTCCAGTAGAAGTGGTTCCCATTTGTAAGCAGTGTTCCAGTGGATGCACTTTGATAAAATGGTAAAAAGGAGAAGCTCATAACCATCGCATTTCTTGACACAGAAAATCCTGCAGATTGGTGATACATCAGTATGTACAAAATTATCCTTTGCTAATGCAATGAACCTGTTTATTATAACACACTATGCTCACTTAATCACTGTTCTACATAAATCATGTTTGTTATGTACTTACATAATGCTATTCAGCAAAAAAAGTGCATTGTATAATTCAAAATATCCTTAATTAAACTAGTTAAAACCAAATTTCCAACTTGTTAAAAAAAACCCCAAGCAAATCAGAAACAGAGAGGTAGAGTCTGCACCTTAGTCTAGAAGTAGTGAGTCCTAAAGTACAAACTATCTGTTGATCTGGGAAAAATCTACATACTTGTTCCTATACTAGAATCTTTACTTTGGTAAATTCCCTAGACCAAGGTTATGTAAAATCTTGCTGTGGGTTGACCTTGGCTGTTCTCTGTCTGGCTGCCAGACACTCACCCACCTTTCTCTCACTCCCTTTCCTAAACAGGACAAGGGAAGAAAACATAATGGAACAGCTCATGGCTGAGATAAGGACAAAGAGATCAATTACTGATCAATTACCAATTACTGCCAGAGGAAAACCAGGCTTGGCTTTGGGAAAATTAATTTAATCTTTTGCCAACTTATTGAAAAGTGAGAAATGAAGACAAATTAAAACAGTGTTTTTCCTCACAATCCCTCTTTTTCCTAGGTTCAATTTCACTCCTCTATTCCTGACTCCTCTTACTCCTCCACCCCTACCAAACAGAACAGGAGGGTGGAGAGTGAGAAGTTGAGGTCCTGTCTGCCACTCCCTCATCCTCAAGCTTTTTTCCTTCTCCTCATCCATTTTCCCTCTCTAGTATGGGTCCACTCTATGGGTTGCAGTCCTTCCAGATAAACCTGCTCTGTCTTGGGCTCTTCTCCATGTGCTGCAGTTCCTTCACATTTACCTGCTCTGATGTGGTCTTTTCTATGGGCTACATGGAAATACCTGCTCCAGGTCTTGGAGCATCTTCTCTCCAACTTCTCTGAGCTTGGTGTTCACTGTATTGTTATTTTCCTTACTACTGTGCGTCTTTTCCTTCTTAAATATGTTTTCCCCATAATCACCATCAGCTGAAGGGTTCAGCAGTGTCCCATGGTGGGCGTGTGGGAGTTGGCAGTGTCTGACACAGGACAGCCCCTATATTTCCCTCACAGAGGCCATTCCTGCAGCCCATCAGCTGCCAGCACCTGGACATGACTACCCCCCAAAAATATCTTTGATTAAAAGAGACTCCTAATTAGCCTGATGTTGCAACTTCTGAATGAGGAAGGAAGGAAGCAAATAAAATATGATCATACTCTTTGTCTCTTCTCACAAGGAACATGTTAATTGCATTTCACATTGTCTAGCATTTTGTGTGTGCCCTGCTGAATGAAAAAGACAATGGGAAATGCTGTATTACATTTGGTTATGACTGAAATTGGCCATCTGGGTCAACATGAGTGCCCGGGTTAGAGAGAGAGGGCTTAGTGGGAGGTTTCTGGGATATAATTGCACTAAAATATTGATTAATTCTTCCATAAAATCATAAAATGGTTTGGGTTAGAAGGGACTTCTGTAAAGATAATCAAGTTCCAACCCCTCTGCCATGGACAAGAACACCTTCCACTAAAGCAGGTTACTCAGAGCCCATCCAGCCTGGCCTTGAACACTTCCAAGTATGGGGCATCCACAATTTCTCTGGGCAACACGTTCCAGCACCTCACCATCCTCACAGCAAAGAACTTTCTCCTAATATATAATTTAAACCTACCATCTTTTAGTGTGAATTCACTACTCTTTGTCTTATCATTACATGATCTTGTAAAAACTCTCCCCCCATCCTCCTTGCAGGCTCCCTTCAGGTACCGGAAGGTCACAATTAGGTCCCCCCTAAGCCCTCTCTTTGCCAGGCTGAACAAATCCAATTCTCTCAGCCTTTCCTCGTATGAGAAATGTTCCATATCTCTAATAATCCTGGTGACCTTCCTCTGGACTTACTCCAACAGTTCCATGTCTTTCCTATGCTGGGGACCCAGAGCTGGATGCAACACTGCAGTGAGGTCTCACCAGACCAGAGCACAAGGGCAGAATCCTCTCCCTCTCCCTATTGGCCATGCTCCTCTGGCTGCAGCCCAGGACACAGTTGGCTCTCTGGGCTCCAAGTGCACACTACCAGCTCATGTCCAGCCCCTCACTGACCAGCACCTCCAAGTCCTTCTCAGCAGAGTTGCTCTCAATCTGTCTGCCCCTCAGTTTGTGTTGATAATGAGGGTTTCCCCTACCCTGGTACAGCACCTTGAACTTGGTCCCGTATGAGATTCCCATGGGCTCACTTCTTGAGGTTGTCCAGGTCCTTCTGGATGACATCCTGTCCCTCAGGTGTGTCAACAGCACCACTCAGCTTGGAGTCATCAGCAGTAACTATGAGTCATCACGGTGGTTTTGCAGACAAAAAGAGCAGTCTGAATAAGTTAGTATTTGTTATTGCATTTGTAATTTTTAGCACTGAAATGCACTTTGTGTTTCTTTAGTAACAATCAAAAATATCAGTGGAGAATAATAGTGATGGAAGGATTCATGGTTGTGGTAACTAGAGAATAGGCTCCAGTTTAGGCTGTAGATTAGAAAAAGCACAAAAATATTGAAGAATTCCTCCTAAAGAGACAGAAAGGTAAGGAGAATATTCTATGTCAAGTAGAAGAGCAATATGAAATTCTTCTATTATGACCTTAATGCCTTTCTCATTTTTCTTTTTTTCCTGGCAAGCTGGGAAAGACAGTGCTGAAATGAGCGCTTAATTAAAATGAAGTGAATTGAGGAAACACCAATGATTCTCTGTTATCTTGAAAACTATCTTTTCCTTTGGAAAGGAAAATGAAGAAATGAAAATTCTGTTTAGTCAAAAAAATACCAGGATAAATTTTACTTAGTTAATTATTATTTTTTATATATTTTTAGAGTTGCAATATGATAATACCTAGTGATACATATTTGAGAAAAGCCAAAATTTTGAAAGAAACTGAAATAGCTATCAGTATTTTGATACCACAAATGTTTTAGCCTGTAAGATAAAGAAGTATTTAGGCAATAAGTAGCTAAAGTAAATAAAATATCAAAAACTGTTTTGAAAGGGCATTTCTTTGTGTTCAAGTTGATACATTTCCTCCTATGCCTCTTCCCTGTTGTGTGTTAAAGCAAACAACACAAAGACATCAGCCTGGAATAAAGACTCCTTTGCCTTAAGAAATGAGGAAAATAGTAACCCTGGCATGTGATTCCCGCTGAAATAAATTTTGGATCTCTTGCAGTAATTTCAGTATGACTAGGAAAAAATGAACTTGTGAAATTTAAATGTATTGATTTGGACAAATATAGTGTCAGTGTTATCTGTCTGTAAAAAAGAAGATGAAACATTTAAAAACCACAAAAAGATAATTGCATAAAGACATGCCTAGTTAAGATTTAAATGGGTAGTCCTGCCAACATTTAATATATAAAGGAAGAAAAAGAAAAGAAAGAATAATTTGGGGTTGAAGAATGAGCCATAATGTGTTAAGCTAGAACAGAGTCAAAAGTAATGGCTGAATTTTCACTGGCTGTCCGTTAGACCTGTCTGTCTAATTGAACATTAATGGGATTTGGGTATTTTACTCCCATGTGACTGAAAATTCCAGACACAGTTACTAACAGAGAAAAATAAAGAGCAGAACACAAGATGGAGAACTGCACATGGAAGCCAGAAAATAAAAAGAGTAAAATGAAAGCAAATGTTTTCATATGCTGAAACCATAACCATAGAAAGAGTAAGCAATACTCGCTGTTGAACAGAGGTGTTAGAGGAGAATCAGAAATGCATTTTTTCCAGAGTTCATGCGAGAAAGGAGTCAATACCTGCTGGTAACAGTGGTGTGGATTTTATATTGACAATGTAATATTTGGTAATATGTTTGTCAGCCCAGACTCATGCCTCTCTGAGGAACTTTTTGCTAATGAATCTCCAAAGAAAAAATATGATTTTCTCAGCAGCTAGAAAATGTACCAGAAAAAAACCCAAGTTTCCCACAAAAAGGCTAAAACGCAACTGATTTCTTATAAAAGCATTTTTGCTACTTTTCAGAAGATATTGGCTAAACTTTGTTTGTTTAATCCTGAAGGAAGTCATGTCCACTGGAAAAAATTAAAGTGCATCAAGCTAAAGCATAGAGACACAGAGAATCCTTAATTAATCCATTGGAGAGAAAGTGAGAAGCAGGGACAACTGAGCTCCAGACGAGTTTTCTAAACAAAAGAAATGGCTTCCCTTGGTGCAGGACTTGTGAAACAGAACATCTTCAATTTTCTGATGGGAATGAGAGTCTGCTTTGAAAGCTAACTAGCTGTATTACATAGCTGTAGCTGAGCAGACCACCTCTGGAGCCATGCTTGGGAATAACAGAACTTTCCATTGTAGTGCATAACTCCGTGGCTGAAGACAGACTCTAGGCCAGCAGAGAGACTGCATTGCTCTTTCTGTGCTTTTCTTGCTGGGTATCCACTTAGTATATCTGATTTTAGACCCATGCAATAGTTTACATAGTTGGTGAAGTGAGCACTAGTAAAACACAACCCAGGATTTCTTTTCATTCGTTTAACAGGTTCCTGACACTCTCACTTTGCATCTATTTATGTGATAAAAGGTGACAGTAGAGACACTTATTTTATTTCCTCTCTTATGATGGCCCACACCAGCTGTATGAGTGTTTCCTCATCCCACATTTGCAGAAAGTTTGTAAAAATAACTGTTGAATCTCAGTGTTTTCAAGACTGTTTTCACCCATTCTGTCATGAACGTAGGAATATGATTTCAAAGTAGAATAGAGTGGCAACAGAAGGTGAGGCATCAGAACAGAAGAAGACTGTTGACTGCAAAAGAAGGTGTTCTTTAGTTTCTGTCTTCACCTTGGAGGGAGGTGAGGATAGAAAATCCCCCCAATGCCTGGATGACTGCTTACACCCTCCTTGAATACATAAAACTCTTCCACTGTTATTTGAACTGGCTAACATTTCTGAACTGTCCAAAACTAACAAAGTCTTAGCAAAATCTTATGCTTAAGCAAATATGCTCAATTGATGACATTGCAGAAACACTGTCTTAGTTACATCTCTTCTTTTACCAGTCCTATGAAGGGTTTTTTTTGTTTTGTTTTGTTTTGTTTTTGTTGTTTTTTTCCCCTAGAGAAATTCAACCTTTAAAATGATGGCATTAGCTATGTGAAATACTAAACCCAAAACTGAAGTTTTTAGTGGGATTCCTAAAAAACCCCTGTAGGGTGCTGGAAACTTTAGTGTAGAAAACAACACGTAAAGGACTTCAAATTAGGATTTTTGTGACTTCTCCATCAGCAAATGTTTTCTTATAATTTAGCTGGCAATATATAATAAGTTGTTGATAATATTAAAAATATTTCTTCTCCCCTGAAAATAGTTTCTGAGGTTCTTCCATGATGAGCAAGCTGAAGTCTAAGTAGTTATGTATATCTGCATAATTTAGAACCATCTGTAATATCATTACAAATTTAATAAAGTGTATTCGTCTATATGATTTAATGTTTTTTGTGTTCTTAACATCTAGTACCACAGCTGTTTGGAAAGACACACCAGTAATGCATTTAAAAAATTTGGCATGCAAAAAGATGTTTCTGTGAAGCTAAATGTGCATTTGTTCAGCAGCCTTTTAAACTTGGGAAATGTCTAGTACTTTTGTGCATAAGTTTTGGCCCTAGGTATATAGGCTGCTTTCTATAATATACATGTCATAAGAAAGCTCTGAATACACCCACTCTGCAGGTTATTACAATGACTGTTCTAGTAATCAGGGGAAGTAAACATAAGTGTTTTCATGTTTCCCTGGTGCTGGGATGGAAAGAGAAACTGAAATCAGGACACTACATCAGGAGCCAGAAACTGTACATTTGTTAATTTTGAAAGGAATATGTGTGTATTTGAACTTTACTCATTTTGCTGCCAAAAGTTTTCTGCAAAAAATCGTATCAGAAAGAGTAATGAACCACAGGGTTATAATGAGAGCGATGCAATGAGATAAACTAATAAGAAATATGATGTATCTGTCATTGGAGAAAGCATGCAGATGCAGACAGAGACAATAATGAGCTGGTATTTTAATAGTTGGCTTGGACTGATACAGTAAAAGACAGAGATGGTGCTTCTTTGCCTATAATATTGATCTTTTCAATGAGTGTGATGAGTGGAAGCCACAGAGTAAGGTGTTTATTGTGATGTTTTCTGAGATTAACAATCTCTTCTATCAACAGCATATCCTATTTCTTAATGATTCATTTGTCCAGTGATAGAATATTTGGACTACACTATTGAGCAGCAACAGTCCTCTCAGCTGAAATACTGAATGCCTTAGTTGGATCTCTAAGGTATGCACAGATGGATTTCAATCTACTCCCCAAAATATCTGTCCCTGAACAAATTTCTGTGCACAGGATCATGTGTTCTGTTGCTATCAGCGCAACATTTCTGGGTTAGCATGTTAGATGTTCTGTTTTATTGCCTGGTCTTCAGTTCAAACAATCTCCTGGAGTGATCTGAATCTTGCAGGCTTAGATTTTAGACTTATCGAGTAGAATATAACTATCCCAAAATAATAAAGTATATGATCTTTATAACTTGGCACTTAATCAGAATTAGCAAGAGCCTTTTTTCTTTATTCCTGACATCAGAAAATATGCAAAAGTCCTTGTAGTGGTGTGTTTTGGGGTTTTGCCAGTTTTTTATATGCATCTGTTTGTTTTATATTATTTCACAATGGTTTTCCCCATGCACCCCATGTTTTACCCCATTATGGTTTACCCCGGTTATCGTTATTAATCAATCATCATTTATGTGACACCTGGATCCTCTCTGTCACTTCGGGACCCAACCCTTTGTCTAGAAACTTCTGGTGAAGGCTTCAAGTGATTGGCAAGGTCTAGGTTCCCCTTCCCCCTTTGTTCCTTGATTTCTTCTATGGGTTGTCACTTAGGTTCGGGGTCACTCCCTTCCCATCCTGGATTGGTTCCAAGCTGTATCCTCCCCACTGCCCCACCCCCATATTTAAGGTGAAAACCAGCAAGTTCAGTGGGCTTCGGCGGGCTGACTCCTGGCTGGAAGGAAGCCGTGTGAATTTAATAAAACCCAATTGAAGTTCCCCACCGGAGTTCCATCCTTTTATTTCTCACATTGTTCATGCTTCTGCCGAGGCAAGGACCCACAGGATCGGAGCTGTATTCCAGAATACAGGACCGTACCTTGTTTGCGACGCTGGTGCCAGAGCTGGCCAGGAAGTGCGGGTGAAAGCCCCAAGAGAAGCACTGCATCATAGCAGGTCCTTGAACTCTAATTCAGCAGATGAGTGAGTACTTACCTCTGTGTTCAGTAGTCTGCAACAATCAACTTGTCAACAGAGTTTGAGAATTCTTGGCTAGGAAAGGAATAAAAAAAGAAAACACAGTTATGTCATTACAGAAATTAATGGTGAGCTAATGAATTAAAGAAAGAGGTCTTTAAAAAGGGTAATTTAATATGGACATACAGGTATAACTTTTCTCTCAATTTGTTCTTCACCATAGACTGATATTAGCTAAGAACAACTTGGGGGTACAGTAGCATATTCATTTTTTCAGTCTTTTCTAACCTCTGTCAGAAATTAGTTATAGAGAGCTCAAGGGAGGTCATATTCCAGTGGGGGTATCTGCAAGCTTAAAATGAAGCATATTAATTGGTGCTTAATGATTGAAGAAAATGCTGATTCCTGAAGCCAAGCCAACTTCTTACAGTCTGGATGGAATTGATTTCTGCTGTGCTTGTATTCATCATAAACATTAACTGTAAGCTTATTTGATGTTATTTTTTAAAAAATATATTGGAGTGTAATGATTCCTCTGGGTGAGGTTTAAAAGTCCATAAATACAAATCCCCAAGAGAAAAATACACAGACAGAAACACAAAACTTCATAAACAGAACTCACATTAAGAATTTGGACATCAAAAGTCAGAATTGGGCAGAAGTAAATAATAAATTAATTAGGATGTGCTGATGTAGTGCCTGTGGTTTTCCCCTTTGTGAGTTTTTAAAGATCTATATTGAAAAACACACTTAATTTCCAGGAAAAAAACCCCCAAATATACAGCACCCCACCAGGGCCTATTTCTTTCCAGTGAATTTGTCTCTGAGTCTGTTGTCTAAAATGTCTCTCATCACAGGAATGTTTCATAAGAACACAAGCTGGAGCATGTACAACTTCTATGTTTTAATGCCAATTTTAATGTGTAGACAAAAAAACCCCAACAAACAAACAAACAAAAAAAACCCCGAGTAGGAGAGTAGAGTATGAAAAATTGTTTAAAGGGAAAAAATACAGCAAACAAACAAACAAACAGGATAGAAGAGACCAGTGGAAAACCTGCCTATGAGGCCTGATATAATTTCTAACCTGAATGCTTGTAGAGGTCTTTGAAATCCTTGGTAGGATGTACTAAATGTGCAATGTGTAACTACCTTAGCACTGTGAAGGACCAAGCAAGATTCTGTTCTTTTCCCCTGTTTATTTCTGAACCACTTTGTTGTTCCATCAATATGCTACTGATGGTGCAACGTTCACCTGCCATTTCATACAGACAAAAAACCTCTGGGCAGATGGCTGACTCCAAACTACTGATGACCAATTTTAGAAAAGAGATGCTGCTCCTAGTGAGAGCAGAGAATTTAAATGAGAATATTTCTCATGGAAATTATTACTTCTGACTAATACTCCCCAAATCATTGCAATTGGATATTGGATTCCATGTAACAAAATGGAGTTGCTAGGCAATATGGGTGGTCAGCCCTTTTCTTGAGAGAGCTGGATTTAAAAAGTACTTTATGTATTCTATTCTGAAATTCACACTGTTTGTATTTAAATAGGATTGCAGACATGTTAAACTAAGGTTTCAAATCAGCCAAAAAAAGTAAGATGTATCACTTGAATTTTGCTTGTGAATTACAAAGTTTTTCATTTTGGGACACATTTTCCACTGCAGTTTTGCAGGCAGAACCACCAGAGAACACTAATTAGCATGTTTTTAGGATGTAGTGGATTTTAATGGCATAACTGGAAAATCGCCCACATGTCCCTAGAAAATTATAAGCAGAGATTTTCCAGCTGAAACAGAAAAGCAGATGGATAAGTATGAAACTAATGTTATTTCTTCTGGGGCCAGAATGTCAAAGTGAATATCTAATGAAGCTTCTTTTTTTTCCTTGAGCACAAACCATACAATACAGAAATATATCAAGTATCATTCTAAGACAGGAAAGTAAAGAGGACTTGAAGTCATTTAAATGTATATTAGAAAAGAGTGAAGAGCCAGAGCTTTACTTAGAGATAAGAGTAAATAAAGTCCTTTACTCATTTTATGCATGCTGGGTTACAGCATAGTCTGACTTACATTAGAAACCAATCTTCAGTCATAGAATTCAGATCAGGATGCAGCTCTCTGGAGACTGGATTCTGGGTCATCTATCAAGGGCAGATGATTCAGGGCGCTGCTTATCATTTCACACCCATTTCACAAAGTAGCAAGTAAATTATTATTTTCCCTAAATTACTTATGTGAAAGTTGTTTCTAAAGACTGGTCTGGAAAAGGTTATTGTAAGAGTGGAAATAAAAGTTCCTCTAAATGGAAAGGTTTTTCTCTGTGAAGTCAGTTTCGCAGGTGCAGTATTGACAATATTTCATTAAATAACATTATAAAAGTGTTGTGCAATGACAGCGTAGCCTATTACAATATACATTATGTTCAGCAATGGCTCAAGCTAACAAGACCCAGAATCAAAACTTCTTAGACTGTTGGCTAAAAGAACACTGGCAAGGACACCAGGATAAGGATTAATATAGTCCTACTGGGGGTCTTTTGACTTCCATCTGTCAAGAAAAGCAAGCAGGTGTGGCTTCCCTGTAACACCTCTTTGAAAAGATAACAACTCTAATAGTATAGTACCTTGCCAAAGACCATGGTTACTGATTTGCTTATTTGGTTTCACAGAAATAATTTTGTACCTTCAACAAGTTAGTGAACTTGATCAGCCATATAATATCTACAAAATTGGTGTCCTTAGAGAAGAGATTATCTATGTTCATTTAAATAAGTGGTTTCAGAGAACACAGTAAAATTAAGCCAGTAATTACTTGCCCCATGCCCAGTCTATGAACCAGAAAAAGGTTGCTGAGGGGATTTCTAATTATATATCTTTTAAATTAATTTGAAAAGGCTAAACACTAGCAGTGTCAATGTCTTGATCTATCACAGAAATGACCTGTGTCTATATCTCTAACACAGCTGCAGTAATGGGGCAGCAAATATTTGTGATAGCAATATTACAATTCTTTTCCTAGATTCTTGGTATGTCAAAATCTGAGGTGATTGAGATTGCGTATGATGGCAGCAGTGTGTTTTGTATTTCAATATCTTTGACTGAGTTTATGGTAAACTATTAGGCTTGCCCTTGCAATAAATATTGAAGTTTCTAGGAATAAAATGTTTTCTTTCTGTTCCAAAAATATCCACATTTAGTTCTCCAGCTGACCCAAATACATATGGCGTAATTCAGTAATAATTAAGTTAAATTAACCTATGCAAAACATAGGCTAAATTACTTTCGATAATGAAATTGGCTTATGGATAGGTCATTTGTTATCGCTAGAGAATACTATAGCCTTCTGTATAGTTCCTAACGTCTATATTTATCATAGAAAACATCTCATCTTTAAATCAAGAGCTGAACTGAAAATAGCTGAAAATAGGGGAAAGCATTAGATGTGCTTACCTCATTTTCACTCTTAGAATCAAAGAATGACCCTTGTTGGAAAAAACCTTTGGGATCATCAATTCCAATCATCAGCTTAGCCCCACCACCCTTAAACCATATCCTCAAGTGCCGTATTCACATGTGCTTTGAACCATTCCCGGGATGGTCACTCGACCACTTCTCTGGGTAGCCTGTTCCAATGGTTTGTGAAGAAATGTTTTCCTAATATCTAAACTAACCTTCTTGTGGTGCAACTTGAGGCCATTTCCTCTCCTGTCACTTGTTACTTGGGAGAAGAGGCCCAGACCCACCTGGCTACCACCTCCTTTCAGGGAGTTGTAGAGAACGATAAAGTGTCTCCACAGTCTCCTTTTCTCCAGGGTAAGCAATCCCAGCTCCCTCCATCACTCCTCATAGGACTTGTACTCCAGATCCTTCACCTTCTCTGGACATCTACAGGGCCTCAATGTCCTTCTTGTAGTGAGGGGCCCAAAACTGAACGCAGTACTCAAGGCAGAGTCTCATCAATACCAAGGAAGACAGAATGATCACTTCCTCTCTCCTGCTGGCCACACATTATGATTATAGTCAGGGACAGTATCCTGATCTAGATGGACCTTTAGATCTCTTGTTCCCTTTCACAGTTTGCTTTTACATAAACACTAACTGTTCAAAAAGAGCCTGTGTATAGTGTATGGTGGAACTTCGCTGTGGTACTGAGACTGTATTCCTGTGTTTCCTGTATTTCCTGTATTTCCTGTTTCCTTTCTGTTTTCAGTTAAGACAAACATGTTTGATCAGGTAACTGTTAGTTTAAATATTATTTTAAATATTTCTTTTCTAATTTTAATTTTGAGCATGAAAAGTTCAAAGGTGTTGTATTCAGGGATGTTTCAAGACAGAAGTGAAAAATGGAATCTGACTCTTCTGTTAAATAATGGTGATTAATGTGGTGAAGCGCTGTCCTCTTCATTCAAAATAGCAGTAATTCCGTTTCAGGTAAGGAGACAAGAATGACTTGCACAGTAGGAGCCTTGAATTCCTTTGATCCAATCTCATCCCATTAATTCTAAGAGATGGAGTTCTGTATTAAAGAATAAAATAGGAAAGGTCTCCTGATGAATTAAGAAAAAAACCCTATAATCTGAAAAAACCATAGTTTTTTTATAACAGCAATTGATCCACAGTAGAAGAAATTTAAATTATTCAACAATTAAAACAGAGTAATTTGCACCTTTTTTTTCAAACTTGTAGCTTTTGTTGTTTGGCTTGTGCAACTGATGGCTCTTTAGTGTTTCATTAGAAGGAAACAGTACACGAGTTCTGATTACTATAGGACAAATTTATGTTATCTCTGGTCTTAACATGCTTTCTGTGTTTCTCCCAAATATATAATTGATGTATTTTATAACTTATAATAATTTGTAATATATAATTGATGTCTTTTATAATTTTTATTAGTACTAATAAGAATTTCTGGGTTAAGGGCTACTTTTTTATTCTCATTTTCACAGTTCCTTTTGCAATACCTAATTCACATTATTGTTAGTGGAAAATTAATGCAAGATAAGACAATACAAGCAACAGAGACAGGATGTGTCACCAATAAGAGCTGTCAGAAAAAACAAATAATAGTAAGCAGAAAATAAAGATATATACATAGTCTCTTAGTTCACTGTTCATGTGTTAAGGAAGGAACATAATTTAAACTTCTACCACAAAAAACTGATCAGAAACATCCAGACTGGTCTAAGTTGTCATGGTCTGCCACTCTTTGCAGATAAGCCCCTGACTGCTCTGCAGACCAGAGTACAGGCAGTAGTAATTCACACTATTGTGTATAAAAGAGTCTCTCAAGTATTAGGGAGATGTCTTCACTGAGTTTTGATAAAAATTTTCTCTCTTTTGTTAATGAAATGTCCTTTCTATTAGGTCCATCTTCCCTTGTAAATACGTGGCTCTTTGATCATGCATTACTAGGCTGTGGGAGATAGTAAAGTTAGCCTCCTTTTTGACTCTTAAAGACACAGCAGGCACCAATGTTAGAAAGTGACAGTCTCTTTTTAGGGAACACATCATGTTATTTCTGACTCAGTATTTGGATAAGTCATTGCAGAATGCCTGGATTTGTTTCTGGTGGCATCTATGCCCTACTGATGACGAGAACTAACAGAATTTCCAGTGAGATGGAAAAGAAAATGACACATTTCTTTCTAACTTTTTTGGAGTGTATGAGACTTGATAAATGTAAGAAAACTTATGTGTATGAATGTGCTTCCAGATCTTAGAGATAAAATGTTCCTGTGCCAAAACATTATTCAAATGGGATGAAAATTTTCTCCAAAGATGTTGTAGGTGGTAGAGAGACTGATAGTCCTATTCACAACATTTCAAACTCTCTACCAAATACAGTTAAAAAATAACTTGACACTGGTTTGACACAAATTGCTGCAGACTATACATTTGTCATTCCCATTACCAAACAGAAACCGGGAATTATGGGTTGACATGCTTCTTATTCAAGTATGTCTGAGAGACTTAGATGAGAAAGTAAATGAAACAGTCAATACTATTTATATGATTTATATAGGGTCTGGTTTGGCTGTCTTTTCAAGTGTGCAAGAAATTGCTCGTTGGACATCAGAGTGTTGTCGCTGTGTAGCAATTAGGAGATTATGGCTGTGACAAGCACTTTCAATGTCAGTGAGTCTGAGTGTGTGGCAACATATTTGGGAACCATTTGTGCTTACCATGGAACAATATGTGCTTTTATTTTCATGATTTGATATTTATAGAGAGAAGTTGAAGAAGGGGCTCCAGCTCACTTTGTGACAATTCCTGATGCTATAAATATCTTCCTTTTGTATTAACCACAACGATGTTCTGAAAGCAGCTTAAACAGGTCTAAGTATGGACTCAAGTATGGCCCTGTAAAAAGCAGTCATGACTTTGATATTAACCTCTGTTAATACTTAAAAAAACATCCATAGGTTCTTTCTATCAGATAACTTGTAGAGTGCTTATTTGCTATGGCTTTCTGAACAAATTAGCCTATAAGGTATGGAGGAATCACATAGAAGCAGTAAACATTAAGTAAATTCTGTATAATACAGTGGAAAGACACATTGGAAAAAGGTTCTACAGGCAATGTCAGTAGATTTTTTTATAATCTAATCCTTTGCAGAACAGTTATAAATTCCCAGGGCATAATAATTCCTCTCCATACTGAAAAAAGGCCACTAACTTACAGTTTAAATATCAATATATATCAATATATTTGTTTATATAATTTTGTATAAACAAATTATACAGTTTAAATATTCAATATATTAAATTATATCAATTTAATATTACAGATTAAATATCAACCTCAATATCAGAGGTTTTATTTGCCTCTGTATACACGTGCCAGAATACAGACCCTGCAGTCACCACTTTCACATGTGTCAGCTTAGCTTTCTTGTTGAGAAAACCATCCTTGGGATTTTGTTGCAGTGCATGATTAAGGTTTTTCAAAATTGTATATGTATTTTGTTGATTTGTTTGCATTGGTATATCCCTTTCAGCCCCCCACCCTGTCCAATTCCCTGTGGTATCACCCTGGAGAGCACCTTGCCAATCACCCTGATAGACCTGAGAGAAGATGTCCTCCCATTTGACTAGGTGCTCAAACACCCACCTTTCCCATTGTTGTGTAAAACACCCCTGTTCTGAGGCACCCCCCTCCTTTCCCCTCATTGGCCTAAAGTTCTCCCCTGCCCAGGCTGCGCCCTGGATACTTAAGGAGAGAACCAAGGCCCAAAACTCACTCTAGCACGTGGAGTTTACTGGAATAAAACCTTTCCAACCCTAGGTGCAACCCACACCTAGGGTCCACTCTTTCTTCCAAGCCTCAGACCACGCTACAGCTTGAGATTGAAACCCACCAAATTTTCCTTTTATGCTGGTAACTACTGCTGGCTGGTAAGCAGCTCAGAAACCAGCGCAGGATTTTATCTTGAACACAGCACAATTTAGAGATGAGAATACATTTTACCTTTCAGAAAAATTCTGCTACCTTGGATAAGCAAAACTAGCAGGTTAGTTGACTTTTCTCATAGAGTCCTTGATCAAAATCCTAGAATAAGAAAAATCACCAGGGTAAATGTAGCCATGACCCAGGATGATATCCCAGATAATAACTGTAAATATTTACAACTCACTAGAGAAGTTGACTTTGAGTTCTAAACTTATATATTCAACTTGCCAGAATGAAAACTTGATCAGAAACAGGAATGTTGGCATTTTTGTTATTTAGCTTTTGATTAGGTATCTTCACTGGATTTTCTCACTGGGATCTTCCTTTTTAGCCAGTGGAGAGATATAGGATGGTTCAGACATGGATAATGTAAAATCAGTTCATTTAAAAAAAAAGTCTGTTATTATAATGGATGTTTGGGATGAAATAAATTTATATTCAATTATTTCCTGTGTTTTTGTGCTTTTATATGTCAAACATTCATGATTCTCTTGTTCCTGAAAAATGTATTGGCTTACAGGGGGAATAGGAGTTCTTACCCAGTGAATAGAAATTCATGCCTCACTCTTATTGTCTACAAAATGTAAATTTGCATAGATAAAAATTTCTAAAGCTATTTTTTTAATTGAATCCAGAGCTTCTAGTAGAATTTCTTCTGCAAATTTTAAGGTCTGGAAGTGAATGTAATTGTCAGGATAAGTCAGGACTAAAATTTGTTGCCTGCTTGTTGGAGTGACAGAATCACGGGAGCCTTTTGCAGTAAGACCTCATATAGGACAATGCACAACAGTTTCACCACTTGCAGCTTGGGTAGAGCCTGTTTGCCCATGGTTTGGCTTTCCCAGTAATGGAGACTATCAGGTGAGGCAGTTCTCTATCCCACCGCAAAGCCCTTCTGGAGAAAGAAATAAGTTAAGAGCTCTTTCAACAGAATGGAAAGAGCTTGAAAGGGAAGATCACGTCTGACAGACATTATCAAGGTAAAAGAGTAACCAAAAAATGGAGCCAGGATTCAGATATTACCTGCTTAGTTACTCAGATTATGAGTTTTGTCCCAGATTTTTTCCAGAATGATTCAGATCACCAGACCAGATTAAATCCTGGTGCTGCAGAATTTCTACCTCCACAAGTTTTCAGAAAAAACCCTCAACTTTTTAAACATTTGTGTCAGAGAACTAAACTCTTAAAGACAAGTGTTACAGCACTAATGTAGATTCTGAAACTAGAATAGACAAAAAAGGCTGTATTTGTCTGACCAAATTAGACATCTGCAATACATATGCTTATTGCCAAACTCTGTGTCTCAGTTCTCTTCCTTGTCAGAGTAAGAGGCTTTACAGGGTACATCACACAGGAACCTCAGAGGCACCTCTTTCCATCACCTGGGAGGGAAAGTAGCACCTGTTCACATATAGAGGCCTTTATTGTCAATAACTATGGTCAGTCAGATTAGAGGAATGTAACCCAGTGGTCAAGAAGGAGAATCCTTCCTCCCTCTTTGTCCTGAGCTGCTGCAAACAAAACAAGCCATGGCCCAAGTCTGACATAGCTCTTTGAAGCTGCTCAGACTTACCTTTCCCTCCTTGGACACTCCATGGAATGCATCTACCTAAAGTTTGACTAATTATGAACTGTAGACATACATCTTCACACTCCCTGGTTCACTGCTTACTTCCAGAAAGAAGAAGGTGCCAAACTGAGCAGTTTTATCCTTCCAGATCTCTGGAGTCCTAACAAAGGTGCAACTTATGCATCATTGAATATTATTAAGAAAGGGAAAAATTATTGCTCTGAAATCATTAAATGTTATTTAAAAATATGATTACTAAATAGAGAAAGCTTTTTTGTTCTTACTATGCACATTTAGTATGTGTATCATATTTATGTATTCACATATGTATATTTAATTTTTATATAATTACATATATTCACATAATCTAATTAATTTTCTAGAAATATATTAATAGAATATGTTTACATAAATATCTTCTATTTATAATATAAATTCAGTATATGTAGTATTCATATTTAGTATTAAATGAACATTTACCTCATTAATAAATACTCTCATCTTGTTCAAGCATGCTTCTCAGTACTGTACTATAAATCAACAACATTAAAAATCTAATACAAGTCCAGAAGTATCTTTTTCTCATTCTCTTATTCCTTTACTTTTCGTACAGCACAAAATAGCTTCAGATAGCTGTTAAAATCACAAACAGATAGGTATTGGAGAAAAAACCCTTGCTTTTAGACATCTTTCTTGTTACAAAATATATTGGGAATAGTCTTTCACAGCATAGCATGTGTATGCATTTTTGTGTTCTAAATTGTATAGTGAAGATACACATATATATTCATTTTTACATAGATAATGTGTATATACTACCTAAGTATAACAAGTGAAAATACAAATCGAAAAGAAGCAAGTGCTCAATTAATGAAAATCAACAAGCCACCTGAAAGCCAGGACCATCAGGTGTCCAAAGTGAGCTGCTGAGTTTGATCGAAGCTGAGATGGAGTGTTTGGATAAGACTCACCTGCACGTGGTTTTATACATGTACCCCTTGAACATGCATGGGTTCTGGTGACATTTAATGCCCAAAGGTTTCTTTTTCTTCTCTTTGAAGAGTTCCATCTCTTTTTTTTTTTTTTTTTTTTTTTTTTTTTTTTTTTTTTTTTAATTTTTTTTTTGTTTGTTTGGGTTTTTTTTGTAAAAAGGATGATGAGGTCTTGTGAATGAAAAGGATGACTCTACCAGAGTAGCTGTTTGATGAATGCAGACTTTTATTTCAACTTCTACAATGGTGCTCACAGGGGTGAGGGTAGGGATTCTCAAAGGCATAAATGGGAAATAAGCCAAAAGTTTTGTTGCCTTCCATTGGGTTCTTAAGAGCCTTCATAGACCTGATTTCTTAAATTTAGCTAACTGTATATATTAGTAAATCATCTATAAAAAAAATAGAAACCTGCAATCTACAGAAGGAGCTGTTTATAATAAGGTGTTTAGCAAAAAGAAGGGTATAAAGCAGCAATGTTACAATGTCTGTGTTGAGAAGAAATGAATAAATCCCAGCCTCGAAAATTCTGCAGTAGGGAGCTTTTTTTTTTTTTTTCTCCCTAGTTTTTCATCCCTTGCATTTCAAAAACAAAAGGAAAGAGAAAAATA
The DNA here is from genome assembly GCA_024734555.1 of Trochalopteron elliotii. Lineage (NCBI taxonomy): Eukaryota > Metazoa > Chordata > Aves > Passeriformes > Leiothrichidae > Trochalopteron > Trochalopteron elliotii. The sequence continues at coordinate 3,420,537 of JANPWX010000096.1, read as the reverse complement.
CATTGGGACTAATCCTCATGAGGACTGAGTGCAATTCCTGCTCTAAAGCACTTTATTTATGCAGCAGATCAGTGTAAAATAATACTCACTGCCTACTTGAGCTGGTATTAATTATTGTTTACGTACCATTTAGAAATTTTGAAAATGTATAGGCATCATCTTGCAGAATGTGGCAGGTTTTGATTTTGATATGTTTTGATATTTAATTTTCAATAGTGAGGAGTTTGGAAAAAAAAATAAAGGAAACCCTGCCAGGCTGTAGAAGTATGTATCTGTTTCAATGTGAATTTTGGAATTTCGAGGCTGTCATTTTCTTCATCAGATCTTGGAATTTTGTCAAATGAAAAATCCTACATTTTGGCATTACACAAATCAGATATATCAAAATTCTCTGGGGGATGCAAGGTGTGGATTGAGGGGGGTCCCTTCCAAACAAAGTAATTGGAAAAAATAGTGCATTTTATAGGCAAAAGTGCCTCTTGGTTCTGTCCTGAAAGAAAACTGCAGCTTCTTTTAAAGGAAAAAAATGAAAACCAGGAAAAAAAACAGTTCTCTCCCCACCTCCTCTCCAAATGAATATAGTGTATAGTTGTGTGTAAGAAAAAAAGTGTAAATTTACATAGGGTTACCTGTAAGACAACAGAAACAAAAGGATTTATGTAAAATGCATGCTATTATCTTTGCAATTAATTATGCATATAATTTGTTTCTTTCACGTGTAGACTTTCAACATTTCATACAGAAAAGAATGGAAGCTCATTAGCATTAGTGGGCCACTTACATACTTCATGCTTTTAGCTTAAAGCTGCCCAATCTCAGAGATTTTATTTATCATGAATATTTATATTATTCTGCAGCATGATTACCACATTTTATCACAGTACATCCTTCAAACAAAAGGAAAGATTATAAGGTCTTTTCCCCACAAATTTTTTCAAGCAACTTCTATTATAAAACTCTTTATGTGGCATATGAGCTGTAAAATAATATTCACTGCATACTTGCATTTGTACTAAATATTCTTTATGTAACATCTAGATAATTTAAAAATATAGGGTCATCATCTTGCAGTTCCATGAGGCAGTCAAATTCACTACTTCTCTGTATTTTGTCTAATTTTAATCTGTAGCTGTTGGCCTTCCTAATTAGCAGCTTGTTCCTATTTCTTTGAGCTTTATTTTATTTTATTAATAGCATTCCCTCCTTTCTTTCAGCCTGGTTTTATTTTATTTTATTTTATTTTATTTTATTTTATTTTATTTTATTTTATTTTATTTTATTTTATTTTATTTTATTTTATTTTATTTTATTTTATTTTATTTTTCTCTTTTCCATCCAATTTTGCATTATGGAAAGAAGTCTGGAAGCTTTTGCTGACATACAGTGAATAAAGAAACCGAATGGCAGAGGTAGTTGATCTTGTACTGGTAATCATGCACAGAAATGGAAGAACTGCAGGGTGAACTTTTTGATCCATAGCATGGAGCTGTGCAATGATCAATTGCCTGTCCAAATCTGCTCCGTACTTATTATTTTTATGGAAATGTATCATCACAGCTTCTGTTACATATACTCAAGCTTTGCTCTGTCTCCACCCCTGGATGCTCCAGCTACTTCTGTAAGATTTAATAAAATACTCTGAAAACACAAACATGGGGCCTTTTGAATGACTGGATTTTACTGGAATTGTAGCTGGAAAATCAGTGCTCCAACTCAGCTTTCTGAGAAGCAGTATTAGAAAATGCAGATTGTGGATTGCTTAATGGAACTGGCCTACTTTCTAGAGCCATTTGTTTTGATGAGAGCCTGAGTGTAAATTCTGTGCAGAACACAGACAGCTATTATGCAGTTAATTATGCACAAAGTAAACATGTACAATTGCAAACAGCAGAATGCCACCTAATAATGGATAACCTGAGATTTATGGTATACATGCCCAATCTGTAAAGGCTTCTACTCATGAATCTAAAATGAATGGAACATTACCCAAATGATCCAGAATGAAGGATTTAACATATCGCTCTACCCTTATTGCTACTTATTCCCTGTCAGCAGATTTTTCATTTGTTTTTTATTTATTGCACATAAACACTACACAAATGATTTGGTCATATTTAAGAACATATGGTCTGTGCTTCTGATTACTGGTTATGCACTTTGTTACCAATTACTTGTTAAAGTAATCACTTCTTTAATTACGCTGGTCAGCAGATAATGATTTTGCCTTCATTTGCTTGAAGACTAACTGCAGCAAAATAAGTTGGAATGTGAATGTCCCTGGAAAAACAGGGCACATCCTTTTTGCACATATTCATTCTCTTCTTATGTAGGTGCTTTAATAAATGTGATTGCAGTCTACATTTATTCTTACTTCAGATTTTCAGCTCCAGAGACTAGTCAGTGCTCAGATGCAGTTAGCACAGTTGTGACTGCATCAGAGCCCCTGCTAATGGGAGTGTTGGCTCACACACCACCATTAGACCTCATCATCTCCACTGTGTCTTCTCTTCAAGGAGAAAAGGGCTTCAGAAATTCATAACTAATTGTAAAGTAGTGAGAAAATCAACTAAACTGCTACAGCAGCTTGTCAGTAAAAGGCAGTTGGTATTGTCTCTTTCTGCAGCTGGATTTTTTTGCTTGTTTTTTTTTATTATCATTATTTTTAGGGGAATAAGATAAAACAAGCTCCCAGACCCTGAGGCACCTTTTGTAGACTTTCTGTAAGTAATCTGTGACACAGGGGACAAAATATTTTGTATGTTTGAGTAGGTCTCCACATCAATGGAAATACTGCTGACATGGCCATCCAAGCCTCTTTTTCCTATGGATTATTATTAATTACATGTAATGTCCTGCTGTAATCAGTTTTTTGTTATTTTATGCTAGCTTCCTGACTTCATTCTTTTCTTTGCTGACTGCTAGGTCCTGTGAAAAGATTTCACTGACTCAATTGCATTGTACAATCCCTTTGCCAGGGGTATTCTAGGAAAAGAAAATACAAAAGTGGAAAAATTAGTCAGGAATGTGTGCATCATAAGCTTTATCTACACTGCTAAATAAATCAGATTCAGGGATGGGCTTGAGGATGTGCTCTGTCATCATGCATGTTGTTTAAATGTTATCATGCTCCCAGTCATGATTTTGGCACCAGAATTTTCTGAAACAATGTCTGGGTAAAATTTGGGGCATAGGATGTGTCAGGAAACTCTCATGTCCCCCGTCATGAGCAATATGCAGTGTAGCAATTCTGCCCTGTACAGTCCTCCAACAGTAAGTACCCAGCAAAACTGGCATCCTCAAGCACTGCCACGTGCCCACACTCAGGCTACACCCAGAGCCCCCAGTACATCCCCCACTCTCAGGCAGTGAAACACTGGTAGACTGCAACACAGATTTCTCTGTAGTCTAGACATGTTCAATTGAAAAGAAAACATATAGAGATGATAAGCATGACTTAAGGTGACTGAGGCTCAGGCAAAGATGAATACTAAGTGCTTTATAGTGTGGATATAGCTAAGCCAAGCCATTTGCCCAGAAACTGGACCCTGTCTTTGTTTTATTTAACAGCAAATATTGGGATTCCATGGAGAGAGATGGAAATGCATCATACTGTGAGATATTCTTGTCTACAGGTGGACGGATGGATAGAGTATTTATCAAATGTAATGAATAGATTTTTCTGATGTTTAGAGAAGGACAAATGATGTTGCCCTATGAAAAAACATGAGGCTTAATTAAAAGCCTTTAAAAATATTTTTAATGTAGCATATTCCCCTTATACATCACTGTAATTCTACTACAAAAGGGATGCTCTTATTACTAATATTGCCCAGGCTGAAGTGACAGGTGTGCTGGACTCTACAATTCTCTTCATATAGATCGCATCAGGAAATTATTTTGAAATAGTGAAGGAAGAACTGTGGTGATGTGAGATTCATTGCTGTTGGCACATAAGCTGTCTAATTCAAAGCTAGCTTGTACAGTTCTGCCTTTGACTGCAATTCAGACATGCTTGGATACATAACATTGCTGATGTTTGAACTACTTAGGCACTGTTGGCTTTCCAAACAGTTTGCTGTGACAGCCCCTACCCCTGTAGGTAGAGGGAAAGATGCCGTGCAGCCACACTTTCTTCCAAGCTGTTCATTCTTATTCCACAAGATGTTGCATCTGTCAAAAAAAAAAAAAAAGGGAAAAAAAAAAAAGCAACACCTCCCCCCCGCCCTCCACAATAAACAAAATCAGCCAAACCCCAAACCACTTAGTTATAAAATTAGTAGTAAAGGCATATTTTGTGAAATTACCTGGAGAGGAAATGAAATAGACTGGAGAACCAGTAACCACAGAAAAAAAAGAAACAAACCCCAAAGTATGCAAATAGGTATGTCTTCTCTCTTCTGGGCCATTAAAAGTTGTAGGTCACTATTGTGTACTGCATTGCATCACTCATTTTTACTACTTTGATGGTCCTGCCTTCTTTTCTTGCATTTTTCCTGATTCCATCCTGCCACCTACATTAAGGGATTATTTCCTTACACTATGTAAGAGAGAGGTAAGTGCCACTTTCATCTTTAGGAGACAGTAGTGTTGTTTTCATTTTTGCCTGCTTTTTTTTCTCACTTGCTTTCTGTAATTAAAGCTAAGAATTCAATTGTGCCTTACCAACATTTTTTTACTTGCATAGCTCTTTAAAATTTTTTTCTCCTTTCGATTAACAGTTTTATCTTTGATTACTATTCCTTTCCTCTGGATCAGTCTGCTTTCAAATCAGATATCTTGTTCTTGTCTTTGCAACCTGCTGTGTGAATCAGGTAAGCCTGTTAAGATACCTTTACAGAGCAGCCTTGATTGTGTTTGCTGAGCTGTGAGAAAAACAAGAAGTGTAAAAAAAAAAAACAACTCAGAAGATTGCTTGTGAAAGAATCAGCCCCTGCTGAACCTACAGTACAGAAAAAGAAAGAGAATTTTACACTTAAATTTAAAGAGACTTATTGAAGTCTCTTGCTGAGAAGAAACCATTTCATGCTGTTATCTTGATCTTAGTAGTTTTCTCCTGTCTAATGTACTGCTCCAGCAGTATGTTATGCCCAGTTTGCATAGAGGTAAATGACAACATGCTGCCCAAGGCACAGGGGGTCAGGCCCTTGCACTTTACCAAAGAGCTGTGGAAGCACAGCAGTCACCCCAACAAGGCTGAGACTCCACTGCAGCAGCCAGGCTGACAGGAGGGCACACAGCTGCAGAAAGCCTCTGGGGCTGGAGAGACCTCTGATCTTGAAGGGAGCTTTGCAGCTGGAGCAATTACTGCCACACATCCAACTGGATGTGAGGGCGACGGCTCCCAGCCTGAAGCCTACGAACAGACATCCTCTGCTAATTGGGAACAGAGGAAGAGGAGATCAGAGAAGTTAATAAGCGTGAAGTCAGTACTGTGGCCAGTTAATAGCAATACTCTTTTTTGTTATGTCCATGAATGTGTTACAGAAGTATTGGCAAATTTTATCCTGCCTGTAGGCGAGTGGGTGGCTGACACGGAATAATAAAGACTCTTTTCTTTTAGCTGCTAGTTTGAAGGCTGCTCAGACTAGAAATGGCAAAACTGTACCAGATGATGGTCTCTCTGATGGCAATCAATAGCCTTGAAGTATTTATTTGTTAGCACGAGTCCATCTTGTGAACATTTCCCTTTAGCAATAGAGTTACTTGCATTTTAACAAATCAGGCCTGGGGCATGGGTAACCTCTGAGAGTGTCAAGAATGAATGCTTCTGATGGTCTTGCTGTTTCTCCCCTTTTCATCCCCTGAGAGTCCAACAGATGTCTGCAATAAGTCTTGGTTTAGGACTGAACTAGGAATGCCTCCCTGCTATGAAAAGGAGTCATCAAGCAGTGGCAGAAGAGAGGGGAAATACATATCTTGAATGAGAGGATTTTGCAACTTTGAGGTTCTTGAGGTTCAAACTTTTTGCAGTTGAGGTTCTAGAACTGGAATAGAATTGGTGTTGGGCCAAAATACGGTCAAGTAGCAAATGTGGAAAAAGTCAGGTAATTGCTTAGCCATAAACTTTCTTCTACTGTAGCTTCCATCAAATTGTGCTTTGGGCAAAGACGTTTTCTTTTATCTGAAATTCCCCCTGTGAATTCTGGGAGGTCAGCTTCAGACTTGAACGAACAACATCATTTATTTGTTTGCAACTTCTGCTAGTTTCACCATCTGGCATGCATTATACTGCACTGAACATGTTCTGTCTTATCAAATTCTATTATCACTTTGTGCTTATCCTGCAGTTTATCACTTTGCAACTGCCTGTGTAAAAATAAGTAAAGCAAGAAAATAAAATTATTAGAGGTTTGAAAACCCTTTAAAATCTTGTTGGAGCCATTCCTGCAAACACCTGAGGCTTGGATCCTAGTTTCAAATACAGATAACCCTAATATTCTTTTTGTTGTCTGTAAAGCTTTATTTTTCCATAGGGTTTTTGATGACAATTAAACATCTTTGGTTTTACCAAGCAGTATGTGCCTTTTATTTTTCTTCAACTTGTCTCTAGTTGTAAAGGATTATTTATTTCTTGCCTTTTCCTTCTGTTATTTTTAAAAATTTAATTTGATTATTATCAAGTTCTAGATTTGCTGCTTCAATGCTATTTTATTTTTAGGGTATTATAATTTTTTTAACATGGTTTAGTGCTTCATATTAAATGTGTGATTTTCATTTACAATTTATTTCAAAATCATAAGGCTTTTTTAAAATTTATTTTCTCCCTCTTTTTTGCCTTTTCATTAATTTCTTGAATATGCTCTGTTTGTAGGGTAGAACTTAAGTGCTGACTACTTTCTTTCTTGCTCCTGTGAGCTAACCCTGGTCACAGTAAGTTGATTTATTTACATTTACAGGTGTTTTTTCAGGATCAAATCCTTCGCACTGCATCAAATAAATGTCTGAACGTCATGAAAATAATAAACAGAAGAGATTTCACTCATAGCCGAAAAGTGTTAGGGAAAACTACTTTCAAAAGGCACTTTTGCAAACCATTACATATAACAGGTTGAAATCTTTGAAGCATCTTAAATCTGGTAGCTTTAAATTTCAATTCTCGCTTCTAGTTTCACCTTTTGAAGCTTTTTTTGACTTTCACATAGATGTTATACATCAATAAATATTTAAGTCTGACTCCTTGTGTAAAAAAAGAAATCCTTTGGCAAAATCTGTGAATAAGAAGTAGTTGATCTAGCCTGATGATCAAATTGCAAACAGTAAGGATAGACCAAGGCAACAAACCTTGCCCATGATACCAAGACAAAGGTAATAACTGAATATTTATTTATTCTCTCATTAAATTATGAAAATATTGTGCCAAGTGTGTTTCTGTTTAAAGTGCTTTGACCTACAGCACTGCATAATCTTGTTCTGGCCTGGTGAATTCAGAAGTGGAGCAGGTTTGGGGATTCTTGCTGAGATGGTCAGTATACAGCTGTGCTGTATACTTATTCCTCAAGAGAAATTTGATGTTAGCCACAGACATTTTCCTGTATGGCTGCAGTATTACTTTATTTTTTTCTGGCACACTGCAGAATAGAAATCAAACTAGAAATAGAAATGGAATAGAAACCAAAATAGAAATCAAAATTTGGTAAATCTTCTGCCACATCCAGACTTAAGTCACTCTGGCCAAAACATAAAAATCCTTGTACTCATACTGATGGCATAAAGACTATGACCAGAATGTAGCCTCCAAGGAATGTGAATGGCAAACAGTCTACTTACAAACAAATCCTGAAGGAAGCTATAAAAACACTGTATTTCATTCTAAAATAAAAATGTACAGTGCAGCAGAGAAAATAAAACTGGATAACTCTGAATCTTTATTAATTAATTAACATAAATTGTTTCTAGTTCCTTTTGTGTAAAAGGGCTTTGAAAGAAATCTTGGGTTCTGCTACTCCTCAGCTGAAGTGGAACATGTGATGCATAGATAAAGCAATCAGAAGAACCCTTACATATTTTGTGATTTTCCTGGTAAATTTATGTTTGAACAAAGTCATAACTTTATTAGTTTTTAATCACAAGAAACAAATCAATTTATTCTTACAGTGCAAGGAGGGGAAGGCTTTGCTCTTCCACAATAAGCTTTTTGCTTTCATGGAGGCTTTTTAGTTTGTATTTTTAAATGCATTTTAAAACTTGAATCTCCTTGATAGAAACCAGTATCAAAGGGGTCTGAATATGGTGAAGGCTTTTTTTTTAATTAGAGATCTTGATACTCACAGCCAGGTTCGATTTTGGGTTTGAAACATACAGAGCATGGATAAAGTGACGAGTCACTAGAGGTATGGAAACAGCTGTAATCCTAATAAAGTCAAAAGGAGACTAAAAGAGTTTTTTTTGGAAACATTAATGCTTATGCCAGACAAAATATTCTTAGAATGAGCGTTTCTGCACTGTAAGAGGACATCAATTTTGTTTTCATAGCAAGGCATGAGGAGTTAGTAAATAACAAGATTTATACACAGATCTCCTGGGTACTGAGTTGGACAATCACATTATTGATTGACCACCATGATGGCACTAAACCTGAACCTCCTTAATGTTATCATCTGTAATCGACTCTTGATTAGACACTCTGAAGCGCCATAGCCAGGTAGCAGGAGACAGCTCTGATTGAGCAAATCAGTTTGGAAAGGGTCCCTGGAGAAGAATTTCATTTTCCAGGCCAGAATTATCATCTCTGTGCCTTTGAATCTATACTAATAACATAATGGGGGAAAAAAAGGTTTCTCATGATGAAATAAAACATCTGTTTCCTCCCTTTCCTCTGGGTTAGGTATATCAAATTATGAGCTGAGTATTACACAGCTCTTTTGCAGTGAGCAAAATGGACTGATAGTAGATAGATATTTTTAATTCTTATGCTATCTGCTGTAAAAATGTTGACATATGTAATTACTTAGCATCATATTTGAAAGTGCTTTTAAAACTGTTGATAAAAAGAGATAATTAGTGTCCCTTTACAGAAAAGTAATTCCCGTGCCAACTTCACACAACTGAAACTAATAATATTACGGTAACTCTGATCTTAACAGATTCTGTTTGTGGCTGGGGCTACGAATCAATGACACCCCAGTCTGTGATGCTCCTCTGGAGAAAATAAAAACCACAAGAGAAAACTAAACAAAATCCCTCTGAAATTTACTTCAGCAAATTAAATTTTGTATTAAGCTGTTGATGACAGTCAAGAAAGCTGATAATTTTATTTTGTTTGGGTTAAATTATACCACTGTTATTCTCCAACACTTGAAAGAGCATATATTCAGAGAACTGAGATAAAAACATTGGGAGTCCTTGCAGGCAGAGTGAGGATGGTATCAGATAACCAGATGCAGTGGCACTGGTTTCATCCCATCAGTGCACTGGTGTGTATAATGTCTCTCTTTGAAAGGTTAAAAGTGGTAGAATATCAGGGCTGTTGCCCCTGGAGTCTCCCTGTTTAATAGGGTAGAGTGGGAAGCTCTGGGGCCTCTCTTCAGATTACATTGATAAAACCTATTTTTTAAAATCCCAAAAAAGTAGATGTTTTAAAAATGTAAGTACCTACAGCGGTGTATCTGTTCTTCCCCTAAAAGTTCATGATTCCTGCAATATTTTGTGTGATACTTGACATTATTTTTGCATGTCTTTCCAGAATTGTTCCTATATTTGTATAGTCCATAATGTGTTTTTCAAACCTGCTTTTTAGTTTTGTTTTGTGGGTTTTTTTTTTCGGTTGTTGTTCTGTTGTAATTTATCTTTAATATTAAGTGGTCTCTTCCAAAAGTCTCCTTAAAATCCTGACTTATAAATTCTGATTTGAGCTTATTTACTGGGTGTCAAGAGGCTGTGTAATGTTGTACAGCTGTTTCTACATTGGAACGGAATAAACCCTGGCAGATATTGTTAGGAACGGGTTTGACAGATCTATAAAGAAAACAATCATGATTACCAAGCAAAGAAATAAAATCTCAGTATGAAGCTAGAAGTATCAATGCAACTAGGAAGCACCCATAGGAGGTGCCCAAGATCCCACTCCCTGAACATGGAGTTTGTATGGAGTCTGATACTTGGGAATATCAAGCAAAGGATGATCTACATTGACCTATCTGGGAAATCCATCCAACAAAGTTGGAAATGGACGTGCCTAGTGGTTGTTAACTGAACCTATGGTATTCAACTACAGGAAAGTTCAGTCAGCTCAGAACAGTTTCTGATAGGTGCTCACAATTGATACTCTCTGTCCCTTAATCAACACAGTGATAACCTATTTTTCGTCCATATTGACCAGGTGTCAGAGTCTGTCCAAGGATGTGATATGCCTCACGACTGTCTCCAATGATTGAGAACTGAGACCCCAGACTCTGAAAGGAGCCCCTGGCCTGGCTGAGCTGGAACGTTTGCCAAGTCTCGGAGGACTGGTGTGCATTTCCCATGAGAACGGAGTGCAGCAACAATGGAACTGGTCACAGTGGACTGAGCCAAGGCTGCTTGTCCGAACCGGTCTGTCCGTACCAGAGGTACAGTTTGCAGCTTGTTCCTGAGCACCCAACCTCAACACAGGTGGCTCCCGCTTTGGCTCCGTGCCCCTCGCTTTGGTTCCCGCCTTGCCAACCTATAAAAGCTCTGGAGACCCTCTCACACTTTTGTGATCACCCCACTGGAGAACTTCGAGTCTATAGGCATCTCTAAGCCTCGAGGACTCGTCCCTCCACGTTGGTAGCTATAATCCCCTTTCCCCTCTTTCTCTGTCTTTCTTACTATCCTTAATTTCTCTCCCCACTATCGCATTTATTGGCACTAAATAAAGGTGCATTTGTGATTGAGCAAACTGAGTTGTCCCCTGCTGTGTCTTTTGCGCTCTGAGATCCTTAAAACGAGCCATCACGAACCCCGCTTGCAGTGGCGGATCGTGACACCAGGATGCTACTCCCTCTCACTTTGCAATGTGTTGGCATTACTAATTTAGTCTCTATCAGTGGATGAGGAAAAGAAGGAATTCGTCCAATTTTTATGTGCTGGGAATTCTGGAATAGGAACATTCTGTGAAACAGTTTCAGTCATTACTATGCTTGTCTGTTCATTTCTGCTCGTTGTTTTGGTGCCAAAGCAATTTGAGTTTGGTTGTGTTCACAGCAGTACTATTTAAAAACAGGTGTGAAAATTGTCTGTAGCCAGTTAGTATGTGAATCCTCTGTGGCCAAGGAATTCTATAGACACCCTGCTCCTATATATAAGATGTTCTGGCATACTGAACTCTGCTTTAGCTGTGTGCACAACCTTCATCAGCAAAGTTTCATGGTTAAGTGTTCAAATATTTTTCTCTAGGTATTTCATGCTTTCTTAACACAGACAGAGACACACACAAATCCCCTATGAGGATTTTTAAAAGCCCAGACATACCATAGACAGGAAAAGTTTATGATCTCAAAGGCATTCATAAACAGGAAATACAATTATAGATCCTGAATCCAGGGTTTATATTTGTACCTCTTCACAATGTAACATTAAGTCGTAAGGTCAAAATGACAGCCTGAAGACCAAACTTGACAAATTTAATGTCTCCATCTAGTCCATTGCTGTTGGCAGGGGGAATGACTGACCAGATAACCCCCCAGACACCGGGACTGAGGAAAATCCTGCAAAAAATTAGTGGTAGGAACCCCATTACACCCCCATAGGGACAGAATTAATATCTGCTCTCTTCTTTTACATGTAGGAGATCAAAAAATTGTTAATTTAGTGCCACTGTACCAAGGCATATAACCTCTATAAGAGAGACATGTTGGCGCAGGTAGGGAATGTTGGGGAAGCCCCCAGACAGGCTGTAGGTTTGGTTACAGCAGGAGTTTTGTGATCTGTGGCAAAGACTGCAGAATATCTAAAACTTCTCTAGAGGGTGACTTCAGTAAAAAGGAAAGGTTTACAGGCAGAAAGGAGGGAGACAGGCAATTTGCTTAGGAATATCTAGCAGGAGAACGTCTTAGTTTTCTCCTAGTGTGTGTGGGCTGTGATGAGATGAAATAAAATACTGCAATTTCTTGGGGTTTTTTTTGTGGAGAGGAGGGAGAAGAAGTAATTATTGAAAAATATACAAGATTTGAAAAAAATATGTGTAAAGTAAACATGTTTTGTGAAGGAAAAGAATTTACCTGTGATCACAATGAATTATCTGAAAAATCTCACATTTGCTTGTACAGATGTTTCATCCTCATATTGACTACAAAACTCTCCAAACTATCCAATCTTAGTCAAATGTAATGCTATCTCTGGGTAAGAACCGTTGACAGGGTTTTGGAAGAAAAATATTAAAACTAATATTAGCCCTTTGCTTAATATTATGGATAGATAACAATTACTGAAATAAGAAAATATGCTGTAGTGGGAATTTGTCAAAGCATTATAGAATTGTATTTTGTATGACATAAAAATGAAGAAAGAACTACCGAAAAATGATCTAATACTGTACAAGGTCACCAGTACATTTATGGTGCTCCATATAAGGCTTTCCAGGTGGAGATGCTAAAACCAACATTAATTTGTCACTGGATGCTAGATTTATTCTGGCTTCATAGAAGTAGAAAACAGACATCTGTTTAAAATAATTGCTGTACACAGACAGCAAGCTATTAAGCTACTCACAGCAAGTTGAACCTCATTGGTAAAAAATGTGCAGGAATCTCAGCTGAATTATTTTACAATACTTTTGACCTAAAAACTTTTTTGTAATGAAGAGTAATTAATTCTTTTTGAAATAGCAATAAGCTTACTCCTTATGATTATATAAGAAAGAAACAAATCCCTTAAATACCCTGATTTTCAGCAACACATACACAAAACTTGTATCAAAGCAAATTCCAAGATGTTTCCAAGTTTTTCTGTGATTTGTAATAAATACTCAAATTAATCTTGTCTAAGAGTTTTGCAGAAGTTGTGTACCTCTGGTTCCCTGAATAAGAAACTTTAGGTGTGTTGTCTCATTATGCCACAAATATGAAAAATATGACACAACTGTACATTGCATAACAGAAAGGGGACAGTATAAATCAGTCTAACTGAGCTGATGTTTATTTTTTTGGATGAGGGAAAACCAAACAAACTTCAGATTCCTGTAAACTCTATGTGTCCATATGTGCTTCTATTTTGTAATTATATTATTTCAAATTTGGTTTTCATTTGTCTCTTACCCTTTACCCTTCTCTATCACTGATTTTATTTTTTCTTGTTTCTCCACTTTGCTATTGTGGGAGACAGTTAGAAAAAAAGACTGTGAAGAAGGGATAATTTAAAGAAACTTAAAATCAAAAAAGAAGAGGAAAACAAATAAACAAAAAATAGTCTCAAGTTTCCTAAGATAAAACACTGCTAGGGAACACCAAAACTTTTTTTTCCCTTTTCAGTGAAAACTCCTGCTGAGTTCAGTTTTGCCTAAGCAATTTCAAGCTGCTGAAGCACAGAGCCATCAAAGATGCTCAGCCTAGGGTAAACTCACAGAAAAGAAGGAAGAAAATGCTACAAAGAAGATCTCATCAACAAAAACCTAGACAGAGTACTCAACCTGCCATTTTTTCTCCTGGTTTCTTGGAATTGTTCCACTCTCCTCTATAGATTTGCCTGAAAGCACTAAAATAAGTAAATATTCATACTCTTACTTTAAAGCCATCGAGAGTGAAGAGATATGCAGATTGGATCTAAACATCTGGACAGAAACATAAAATCCAATAACTGTGCAGCCAAGATGACTCTATTACATCATAATCTCATAGCCACCATGCTCTGCAGAGCAGGCTGTTGTCTACAAGTGGGGCTGTAATGTCATCAGTCACCTCCTGTGCTGTAGGAAGCACTGAAGCTTCATCCTTTCCCTGAAATACTGAAATACAGAAATACTGTAAAGGGTAAATATACAGGACTAAGTGTATTAGGAGAAATCAAACAGACCTGTACTGTATTAGTAATGAAGTAATTATTATGATATGGACACTATACTAGTTACATATGGCTATAAATAAGCCAAATGTGAAATTTTGTTTTTCCTCTGCATTTTAAAATATTTTGTGTATCTGCTGGTTTAGCTTCAGTACTCCATGCCAGGTGTTTTGCATGAGATTTCTTACCCCCACTTCCCTTTTCTGAAGAATGGATATATAAAGAAAGTGGATTAAGCTATTCTACCTGAAATTGAAATCTATAGTACATAAATATTAGTATGTGCAGCTAGTATAAATCCATGTCTCTGTCCTATAGTATGAAAAAAGCAGTGTGCTTCCCAAATCCCTACACCTTAACTCAGCTAGCTAGGAATTCAACAGAGATTGCTTAGCTGTGTGTATGTGTTTGAGACTGTCACTTATTAATTAAGAATATTTACTGCAGCTCAAGGGACATAGTGTGTTTTAAAGTCCTCACAAATTTCATCTTTGTGAGCACTTGTTTTCAAATGACCCTGAAAGCACAATAATCTTTGTAGTCAATGTGTGTATAAAATGTAAAGTTTAAATATATTCTACACCAACTACAGTGAAATCCATTTATTTTGCTTCTTGGGATGGGAAAAACCGCCCAGATTTTAAAAAATTCTTTCTTTGTCTGAAGGATTTTACCCAAATTTATCAGATTAGAATGCAACAAAAGGGAGATGTGTTGCAAATGAAAATGAAATAGAGTATTTTTGGTGTTTAAAGGAAATGTCAAATAATATCCAAGTTTTTCAGGAATTAATAAAATCTTCTGGTAATGGTTTCCATTCATAAATAGTCAGGACAGCACCTGTTTACTCTTCACTTTACACTTTATCTTTTCTGCACTGTTATATTCATGAACTAAGGGTATTACAATACTGCTAATCTGGGTAATTTTTATTACCATAATCTAAGGGTGTTATGTATGTCTAACTGGTACAAATCAGCACTCCTACCAAAAAAGCACCTTCAGCCACAATAGGGACTTGTCCTTAATCCCCTGCTGCCGACAGTGGAGAGGCCCCTGAGGGAACCACACTGGCACTAAAGCTCTGTGGAGAACAAGGGAAAGGAAAGCTTCACTTAGATTACTCTTGTGGTACGTGGGACTTCTCAGGAAGGATATATAAAACAGTGTGGGTGGGTGGGCAGAGTCAGGAAAAGCAGATGAGAAATGGAAGGAAGCCCCTGTTCTCACTGGCATGTGCTTGCACAGAGTAGCTGCAGGCAATGTGGGTAAAAGAGAAATTTTGAGGTATAATTTCATAACAAGAATCAAATTATGGCATGTATTGAATGAGAAAATTCTTAGTAATATTTAAATAAATATAATGGATTTGACTAACTAGCTGTGTAATAATAACCTATCAGAAACACACAGTGAAATCAAAACAACTCTACGAGGAAAGCAGGAGTTGTTAGAGATGGAAACATCTGAAAAGCATCAGAAACACAGTGGAGGAGCTATTGTAGGACACTTTCTACTTGACAGCCCTACAGCTGGTCTTTGAGTATGTAGTCTTTCCATACAAATATGCAGAATTACAGATAATATTAAATTAGGCATTCCAGACTAATTAATAGGTGTAAAATACAGAAAATAAGTCTGAAATTCAGATGGATGGTTTTACAGAGAGATGTAGGGTAACTACTATAACTAGATCAACCTGGTACTCAGCCTGGCTATGATGAGAAAGCCTCACACATATTCCAACGGAAGATTATTGTGTTCTTAGAGGGAATGTGCACTATAGCAATTGGTTGTTTTGACATTCTGTGTTGTGTTTTATACACTCCATGTGAATGCTACTCCAGGTAGCATTCTGTCCTGGAGAATGCATTTTCTGAGTCATTAATCTGCCAGAGTCTTTGGTTCTTGGAGAGTCTCCGTTCTGTTGGTTGTTTTGTTTTCCACAGAGCTGGAAAACAGATGGAGCTCTAGTCAGGGAGTTTGAGCAGGTGGGGGTCCCACACTCAAGAGAGGGGAAGAATCCTCAACCTGTCACTTGAAAAGAGGAAAAAAGCAGTGCAAACATAAATCCCACCTGGTTGCATGGAAAAGTGCTCTGATACACTGTAGAAGTCATATTTTATGTACTTAAGGGAGGAAAGTTTTGACAATTTGAGAAACTGCACTAATAAACACTCATACTAATAAACTAGGTTCACCAGCTCAAGAGCATGAGTAATTTGTCAAAAATGTGCAGAAACACTCTAGATACTGGGAGAAACATCCCTTTCCAGACTGTAGGCCACCATTTTATACATGGGCTATTGCAACTGCCAGAGAGTGGACAGCATTATAGCCTATGGTTAGTATGCAGTGAAAGGAAGCAGAAAGTTTTATCTTTCTGTTATCTTGCATGTTGTGTTATATGCAGGCTGTTCCCTGGCCTCCCTCCACCCTGGATGTGCTCAAATGGCAGTGAGTGTTTTGGCAGGGAGCACACTGCTGTCTAGCACACACTATCCAGTGAGAGCTATTTTTGTTATCTGCTAACACTACAGCTTGGAAATATGTGCTGTTGAGACATTTTGCTGTTTGAAAATGCTCCAGGAACTGGTTCCATGGCTGTAAATCAAGAATTATAATGTCATCATAATACCAAAAAACTTTTTTCTGTCCCAAATGTGAAAATTTTATGTTCAGCTGACATGAATACAATATAAACCAGTGGGGGACACGAATGCTTTGATAGTTTTCCCATGTATGATGCTAATATTTCATCACTGAACTTTAGTTTCTGAATTTTTGTTTCATTTACATTTACATGAAAATTCCCACCTGTCCACAGTACTTGAAATGGTTGTTTTTCTGAAGACAGAAAAAGGATGTGAGTTCTTGATTCTGCTTTAGCTTAAAATTTCTTAAACATTGACCGATTTTGAATTTTTTTATTATTATTTCTATGTTCTTGGGGGTTCTTTGGGTTTCTTTTGATTATGAAAGGTTCATTTTATAAATGTGCATGTGAAAAATTAGTTTGCTTAGCTCTGAAAGTTGGCAGACAAATAAGGAGAGAGAAAGCTCATTACTCTGAGCTCACACATGCCCAGACACTTGGAATTTCAGTGGCAAGCTCCTGACCTGAGACTTGAAGGACTTGGGAATCCCCTCTGGACTTATGACCAGGTTTCCGACGAGATTCTGTAATGCAAGTCAGAAATGTAAATTGTCAAAATGTGAAAATAACTTAGCTAATGCAGTATCAAATAGTACCATTAAATTTCGTATTTGTGGCATTCAGCTGAAGCTCAGAGTCCAGAGATGAACAGAGTATCCCAGAGATGAGCAGTGTATCCCAGAGATGAACAGAGTATCCCAGAGATGAACACTCACTCCTAAACAGCGTATTGAATGAGGAGAGCAGGTAGATTATGGCACCAGCTTGTGCACGTGTACTCGTCTCTGCACCATTTTGCATGATGGATGTGAATTTTTAGAGATGTTTATTGAAATACATCCTCCACCAGGATGAAGGTGTGTTATTGAACCCTGCCAATAAGCTGTGCCTCTCCTTTCAGTGCTAACAGCATGGCTGGGATCTGACCTCACTGCAGCCCTCTCCAGCATTAACTGCCAGACCACAAAGAGGCCTTCTTGGGATCACACTTCCAATTTTTCCCTCTTTACCAAAGTGCTAAAGTTTCTTTGGGCCAGATGGTGATAGAGCAGAATGGTTAGTAATACCAAAGGCTCACTCTCAGGAGATAATTTATTCCAGCTTTGTTCCAGGATAGTTGACATATTTAAAGCAGGATCTCCAGAATCCAGTATGGGAATCCTTGGCTTTTCTTTCTAATGTCTTCACCTGTCCTGATCTGCTGACCAGTCACATGTCCTTTGCTTTGCAGGTGCTTTGGCATGGATGTGTGAAGTCTCTCTGGAAAGATAGATGTGCATCTTCTACAGGTGTTTTTGAATGTTGGCATCCTGAACCTAAAGGGATCATTCATTAATTTCCTCTTCCACTACATACACACATATAGACACATTTTCACTCTCACTATCAAAGCAGTCCTTATATCCTCAGAATGACTGCCAAAAGATTTAAAATGAAGCAGCAGTCACTGCAAGCCACAAACTGTTCTTTTAGAGACCTCACAGAACTGAACTTTGGTATACAGATGGCAAAGTCATGGTTTACAGAATTCAGTTGTGCTGATGTGTGAAACAGGTCTCAAATAGCTCAGCTGGCAGGAGTGGGTGCTTCAGCCATTCACAAAACAGCAACCAAAGTACTTAAACTTTATAGCCATGCTTGAATTACTAATATGAGCAGAGCCAGAGCAGAGGGCTGGTATTTGCTCATCCTTGATGTCAGAAGAATTCCTGCTATGGCTTTGGCCCAAGAATTTGTCACCGTGCCACTAATTTCCAAGTGCTGCCCGGGAGCTCAGCACACAATCTGTGGAGCATTCCCGTGAGTGTCTTGAATGAGGCCATCCTTCCTGCCTCAGAGACCCAGGGAGCTTCAGACCATGGATATTGTTCCTTTGTGACAGCCAGCCTCAGGGTCCTGAGCACATTTTGTTTCCAAGTCTGGTTTACTCATCTATACTGTCCTGATCTGAATGGAAACAAAGAAATAGGGGAGTTTTAGACCCCAATTATAAGCCCTTCTACTTTACCTAAGACCTAATTTTGATGTCTTAAAATCTTTTTCTTGTAAACTACAATTCTTTCACTAGGCTCAGATAAGTTGAATCAACCAGGGTACCTAGTTGTTTCAATATATAGGACAAACAACAATATATCTTGTCTCCTTTTGGGCCTCTTTTGGGTCTAAATAAGAGACAGTGCTTAAATCATTAAATCTACTTTTTTTTCTATCTGCATAGAATGAATTGCAAGACTGATGCCCTAGCATTCCCTTTATGCCCACCCTGTAACACAATTCCAGATGAACGAGCTGTTGAATATTTACCACAAGAATTGGGGAAAGAAAAAATAATTATGAAGAAAGAAATGAGGAGAAGAATTGAACTAGAACATAGTTTAAAATGTTTCAAATCATATCAGTAAGGTTTATTACTCCTGACTGTAGGGGCACGTTCTCCTGGTAGGGGAAATAATTCTATTTATCAAAGCACACATAAAATTCCCAATGAAACTTATGAACATATTCAATTCAAAAGAAAAGCAGGAAGAAATTATTACACAAAGATACAATTTTGTTTCCTTCATACTAAGTCTACCACCCCTGCACAAGGGGTACTAGATTTGCCCTCCAGCTCCTGGAGTCGCCCCGTGTAAAATTTAGATCTTTCACTGTATTTTGTTTGTTTGTTTTGGGATTTTTTTGTTCGGTTTTTTTCATGTAAAGGGTGTGTTTGGTTTTATTTGGAGGTGATCTCTGGCTGCACATATTGCCCAGAACAGTACAGGTTCTTTTCATTATTTACAAGATATTTTATCTGTTATAGAAAGACCTAATTGCCTCTACATTTTCCTACCCTGAGGACTTCAGAGTAAGAATTGGAGCACAGTTTCACTGGAACCCATAGCACAATTGCTCAAAGCCTAATGCTCACTGTCACAGACAATAGCTCCCATGAGGCGGGGCAGCAATCCTTTATAAACAACAGCCTTGTGCTCACAGTAAAAATTAATTTCAGCTCTCAGAAGAAACACATTTCAGGAAAGGCAAGGGATGTGAATTTCAATATTGGCAAATGAATTTGTATGGAGAAGTGTACTCCACCTCCCACTCTAAAATCCATTAGGCATAGGTAAATGTCTGTATACAAAAAGAAAAAAGAAGGTAGAAAAGATAAAGAAGGGAGAGATGTGCAGCCAAGAGACACACATGAAAAATATATATATTAGGGACTGCAGAATGAAAAAATATACCCAGCGAGTTCAGAATAGCAAAGCAATGCCTGCTACTCTGCCTCTACTCTACTCTTTGGTTATTTGCACTGATAAAAAAGTATAAAGATTTGGGTAAGAATAAGCATTTTGAATCAGAGGATGAGACTACTCCTTCAGATTTACTGTTGATCTGTCTTTCCTGTTTAATCTATGGAACTTAAAAAGATGTTTATATCTGCTGTTAGTGTGCGTCCATCTCCTATAATTCCTGATTTATAGACCCTGGCAAAACAAAAGTGGGCTGAATTATTGAATGCTTTATTATGACATAATGTAATACCTTTACTATGCAGTAAATGCTTGTTTAATAGAGGATGTCCTTTATATTTCACTCGTGAAATCAAGAAATCTATTTTTTGAGCTTGGATTTTATGTTAGCATAGAGAGTGTAAGGGTCTTTCCCTTGGTCTCTGTTGCTTGCAGAATTATGATGCAGAATCATATTTTTCACGTGCTGTAGGACATTAGAATCCTTTTAGTCCTTCAAATTTTATTAAGGGTTGTGAATCTCCAGAAAAGTGGCAGAAAATACTAGCAGAGACAGTACCCACCTCTACTTTGCTAGAGGTGCAAAATGGTAATTGAAATTTATGTTCTCTATGTTTTTCCTGACTTATTTTTTGAGTTGCCTATAAGCTCAAGAAAAGTCTGTTTCAGTCAATGGCTTGGGAAAATTGGGAAGAGGAGGGAGAGGGTTAAACTGATACCAGGAAATGTTGTTTAGAGTTAATCTTTTAAAATCTGTGGGTATATCAGCCTGTGAAAACTTTTGCTGTCAGGTGCAGCCAGATAAAAATCATCCACAGAGGGAATTTATCATTTATTTTAGCTTGGCTGAATGATGATTTTGTCGTATCACAGTAACTTTTTTTATAATGCATCTCTTCACTGTGAGAAGCAGATATTCTCCCTCTGGTATAAAACTGATAGGCAATAAATCTATTTAATATCTTGTAGTTCTGTGGGATTCCAGCTGAGAATTTTGCCAATATAAATGATGCTCCAGATCACATTCTATGTTTGCTCATACTCACTGGAACATCAAATTTCAGTGGCCACCATCTTTTAGTATACACACTATTGGATGAAAGCAGAAATGGAAAATATAATTCAGTACAAATATAGTGGATCTTTTACACAGCACTATCTCCCTACTTATCCCATATTTTATCTTTCTCCTCTCACTATAAGCAATGGTTACTGCTTACTATCTGCTAGGATAAGGTTTCACTTTCTAACGTTATTTTAATTACAGCTTTGTGGTGTCCGTGCATTAATACACACATGCTGGCCTTAATTATTCTTTTTTCATGAAAAAACCCTTTTTCCTTCTGATGTAAATTTGTTTTTCAATCTGGTTTTGCAAGTGGGTCTAAGATCTCTAATACTGTATATCTCTAAATAAAAAGCCTGTTTTATAAAAGGCAGCATGAAGGTATACAGGGCTGGAAGCCTCTCCAGTAAAAAAAAAAAAAAAAAAAAAAAAAAAAAAAAAAAAAAAAAGTCGGTCTTTTAAACGTTCTAGAAGGTTAGAGAGAAATTCAAACTCATAGAATTTATTTAGCTGTTGTTTTCTTTCCATTTAGAATTAGCATTAGGGAAGCAAGGATCTCTCCTGTACCATGTCTTTGACATGAACAAAACTGATGAAAGCACTTGTATCCTGCTATCCTTAATGCAGCAACATAAAATCAGGTTAGGATTGTGCACTGGGAGACTAGCATTTTGGGCAGCTGGTTTTTAAATTATTTTTAATTTTTTCCTCAGCCAAAGATGTAATTTGTGACTTTGGGTAAGCCATTTCTTAGCTTAGGTTTCTGCTTGGCATGTTTGCATGGCAACGCTTTGGCAATGGTGTGGGGGGTGGTGTGGGCTGCAGGTGTGGCATCTGTGAGAAGCCACAGCCAGTTCCAGCTGGGTGCAAAACAGACCTGCTGCTGGCCAAAACTGAGCCCTAAAGTGATTCTGAGGGCACTTCTGTGGTAGCATTGAAGAAGGGGTAAACCTCACGGTAACTACAAGACAAGAATGAGAAAATGTGAGAGAAGGAGCTCTGCAGACACCGAGATCAGTGAAGAAGGAGAGGGGGGTGCCAAAGCAGAGATTCCCCTGCGGTCCATGGCACAGACTGTGGTGAGGCAGGAGACATCTTCTGAACTTCCTTATATCAATTTTACTATTGCAGTGTTTGGTTTTGCACTCAGCATTCACTTGTAATGGGAAAATCTTGGGTTTATTAATTATTTTAAGGACTAAAAAGAAAGAATAATTTCATATTGGAAATCAAAATTTGGCAAGCTATAGCATTTTGAAGACTGCAGTTCCCCAAACATCATATACTTCCCTTCTACTTTTTACATTGCAGGCCAAAAAATTGCACTTTTTATATTAAAATAAGCTGTCTCCATGTTGCTGTATGTACACTGGTCTCAAGGGCCTTAATACCTTGACAGGTCAGTGAAGCAGCCTTCAATGGGTGGTTCCTCTATGGTCAGTTCTTTATTTTTTAAAAAGCTGTTGTGTATGAATAGAAGGAGATTTTGTAATCTAAGGAAAAATGAAAATTCTTAATTCTCATTCAAGTTCAGACCATTTGCTGTTTCCACTCATTTTTCTGAAATTCACTTTAAAAAAAATGGAATCTCTATTATTTATTTGTTTGTTTGTTTGTTTGTTTTAGGAAAAGAGCACAGTGATTGATTAGTCAGATCATATAATCTCTGTCAAAGAAGATGTAATCTCAGGTCAAGAAAAAACACTTGAGGAAAATAAAAGGAGAGACAAGATTTGGGAACAATTCAGCCTCCCCACACATATGGCAGTTTCAGCTGTTTATTTATTTTTTTTGGTTTTGTTGTTGTTAATACATCTAAAAGCTGCAGGGAACAATTATGATCATCCTGGCTGAACTGCTTCATAACCCAAACTACACCATTTCACTCAGGGACTCTTGCACATAACGTAACAGCTTGTGTTTGAATTACTAGAGCATGTTGAATTGCTGAAAGTCCTTACATGGAAACAACTTGTTTGTTCTTTAGAAGTTTGCTCTCTGTTGCTCCACCAGTGTCAGGTCTATGGTATCTTGCCCTAAGATGATTATGACTCTAGATGAGCTGCAAAAAAGTAAATACGTGTTGATTTAAGCCCAGTCAGTCATGGCTGAGCTGAGTTCCTAAAACTCTACAAAAACACTTCTTGGACTCTATTACTTAAAAAAAAAATAGTAGTGACTATGGTCAAACAAAACTCCTGTATCCCTTTTTTAGGGTTGGGGTTGAAGAAGGCTCATCTGTGAGAATGGTTTACTATGCAGGGTGCTCAAAGGACAACACAGAACAAGTCTTCAGACAAGAATTGTGCCTCAGGTGAGCACCTCACAGATTATTGTCTGCAGAGTGCAGGCTATCTCTCCAGAACACACATTAAGTGTTTTCTCAGAGAATGAAGAGTAAGATAAATACTTCACACAGAATGTATCTGTTTACTCAATAGTTGTTTTATTTTTGCTTTTTCAGATAGACCCATTTTCTGTAATTGCTTTAGGAGTAAACTACTACCTAAATAGAAAAAAATAGATATAAGTCCCTTATGATTCATTGGTAACAGCAATTTTTCTCAACTTTTTCCTGTACAAAAGTGTAACAATACAAGACCATTTTGTGATCAATTTGCAGGAATCATCTCTGTCCGGTTATCAGAGATCATCTGTGCCAAAACCCTGGAATATGCCACTTAAAATAAGGAGTAGTGTGACACAGTGTCATTGTAACCTGTGATAACATTCATATTGAGTTTGGCAAGCAGTGTATCAGAAATAAAATTTGATAACTTCAGTTCAAAAATAAACTAGCCAAGTAGATGTATGACCTCAGTTTGAGACTGGGCCCTGTGTTCAAATCCTGTGAAGTGCTGAAAACTGTTAGTGTTCTGCATTTCTGAAAATGAAAATGCTGGGATTTCCAGAAAACCACATGGAAGGCACCCACAGCTTTTCTGCACAATATTGTTGTTGATGTACTCTTTCCATAGTTGAGAAGGTTTTGACTTTTCTTTGACTATTAAAGAGCTGCTTATTTCTTTTGTTAAAATGAAAGAGATATCCACGGGCTTTTCTGTCTTTAAGTTGAACTGTTTAGTAGAGACAATTAATTAATTCTTTCCCAGTGGTTTCATTAAGCCTCTAAAGTTATTCCGTGAACTCCTTTGTTTAAGTAGGTTTGTTCGTAGGCTTTTCTCTTATCTACAAAACCAAGACACTGATAGAAACATATTCTAAGGTCTATTGGAAAGTGGACATGTACTTGAATACATACTGTGGGTGTACATTCATACTTGTAAACCAATATATGGATGGGATGTGACAAATAAACAAATATTTATGTATGCTTTGTCAAAAAACATTGATTAAATCTCACAGAAATCTATTCCAATGATTCAATCTTTAGGATTAAATCTTTAGGATTTATAGTGGTGCTCATTTCACAAATCTGAAGTCACTGATGGTTAAGTCAATTATTCTGACATCTTCCAATGTCAATGAAATGAGAGAGAGAGACACTGGCCTAACAAAGAGTGGGGAACTACTACTTTTCGGGTGGTCAAAAGCATGTAAATCACACTTTATCACTTCAGTGTAAGCAGTCATTAAAACACTATCCAATTGTATCTAATGCATTCCACGCTGGGTACAAAATGTACCAGGGACAGCATTAACAAGCTTTCCATTGTTCATAATTTCACACATCACTCTGTAGAATGGATGTGGCATTAGTTGAAATAAGTCGCTTATTTTGCTGACATGGGGGACATGCAATTGTGGCTTTGAATAAGACTTTCTTACATATCTGATACCTACTTCACTTTTTTTTTTGACATTAGCTTCCATTTTCTCGGTTTAGAAATAATATTTAAATTTAAAGCAGTGTAAATGGAGAATAACACTGATAAATGCTGAGTAGAAGGCATAAAAATACTGAATCTATTTTTAATTGAAAATGAGCTAATTGTTCTGGATTGGGGCCTGCTCCTTTTGCAAGTAGTGCTAATTATTCTAAAAAGAGTTCCATGGAGAATAAATACTATGAGTTGTTTTTGGTTTTTTCCTCACCAAAAAATGACTTTTGCGCTTTGAGATCTGAATCTGCCTAATTTGTCAAGAAAATCCTTAGAAATCTGTAAGATGATACTGCAAGAAACAAGGTCCAGCATGTGGAAATATGTTAAGAAACTGTAATTGCATTTCTACTGTTGTTATTTTTTCATCTGACATGTCATTCTATAGCAGACTTTATAGAGCAGGAGGTGAATTGATATAATTAGTTTGGTTTCTTGCCATCTTTCCCATAGGTCAAGCCAATTAAAAGACAACTGAAGGAGACAGTACTCGAAACTGTAGCATATGGCACCATGGCATAAAACACACAGTAGATGGAAAACAATTCAGTTGGGATTTTAGCTTTGAAATTTAATTGAATATAAACAATTTTTGTCTTTGGATCACCTTGAAATTTCCTTCCTTCTCTTGCCTTCTTATTCTCATCAAGAATCAGAACACTCTTCTCTTCTTGGGTTGTGTAGCAGCATCTTTTTTGCCTTTGAATGAGTTCCCTGCTGCAGCTGTTTCACTGCTCAACATTTTACTTTTGTTGTAAGCAGAGTCAGTTGAAAGTCACAGAATTTATGGTTTGTGGTATATTTGAAAATTCTAAATTTGGTTTTACTGCAGAGAACAACCCTTCTCTTCCACCAGTAACAAAGCAAATAAAACATGTTGTTTTCAAATTTTCTTGCTGTGTAAAAACCAGTAAAGTTAGCTGTAAATGAAACTGGTTGTTTGGTGGTTTGGGTTCGGGGTTGTTTTTTTTTTTTTGCTTCAAGTCAAGTTTCACACTGCCATTCCCTATTTCACCTGAGTCTGAACTCCAAAGACAAGGAACATGATTTCCCTGGGAGCCGTCTGACAAAAACCAGGTTTTCTGGGAAGTCCCTGTCAATGGTTTATCACAAGCTGTGAGTGCACAAGGTATTTCTTAGTGCTGCCACTCTGTCCTCCGTGTCTTGTGAGCTGCTACCAGGCTGCTTGGAATGATTTAAGCCCATACCAACCAGTACTTTAAAGTCCCTGGGGACACTCAAAAGCTAGAATGGCCTAGGGTAGATTCTCCTGACACAATTTGGAAGTGCTCACCTTCTTCTGGAGGGAAAACCCTGCTAGTGAGAAGAAAACATTTGGAGTAAGAAAGTACTATGGTATTATACACAAGAAAGTAAGAAACAGTATTTGGAAAAACATTCTTGTTTTAGGTTTTTTTTTTTTTTTCATTCTAATTAGATTAGAGCTTTTCAGGTAAACTTTGTTTTTCTGCTAATATAACTCAGTATAGCCCTCATCTCTGATGGGACGTCAAGGGTTGCTATTTGATTACAAAAGGTTAACTGAATATTTGGGTCGAAATCCAGGCCCAGTGTATATGATTTCTTATGTAAAATTTCTTTCTTCTTATTTAGGGATTCTTTCAAACACAGACCTTTGGAATTATTGTGATTTTTTTTCCACAGTGTAGTTCAGACAAAGCAACATTTTTTATCTGGCAACTACTTCCAATCTAAAACAATGGTTATATAAATAGTTGCTGAGTCTGACTCTCTGTTGTTCCATTAAGCACCAGCATAGCTCATCTTTCCATAGACAATGGAAATATGCAGACAGTAAAAGTGCAGTTGTTTGCAATCAGTAATGTAGCTGCTTCATAAATATAGTTATCTCACACTACTGGAGAACAGGAAAATGAGATAAAGATCAAAATAAAACTGTTATTCCTAGATTCAAGTAATGAATAAATTAGTGCCTGTATATGCTATTCACTGTGATTGTGGAATGTACATTGGGATACTCTGATGAGCACGAGAGAGTAAAGCATGTCTGCTTAATTTTTAATCCCATCTACCGGTTAGTTCTTGTAAAATAACAATTATCAAGTCAGATTCTCTGAAAGAATGAACTTGTCAAACTCACATACATTATCTGCTGTGGCAATTGATGTCAGTATGATAATGCCATGCCAGCAGTGCTTAAGTTAAGACTTTGTCAGTTACCCCATGATAAACTCTAGCATTTGAGGGATTTCTTTCATCCCAGTTCATCAAATCACACAGGTCTGACATTCAATAAGCCGTCCTCAGGGTTTCAAATGTTCTTTTGCTCTTGATTTATACTAACAATAGAATATTTGAAAGAATGAAGACTAAGTGTCATCACAGTGCCTAAGTGACTCTGATTAAACTGATTCCAGAAATTGGCTGTGGACAGCTGCACTGAAGTAGGAAGTTTGGATGACTGCTGATTTCAGCTGGAGTAGAGTTAATTTTCTTCACAGTGGCTGGTATGGGGTTACATTTTGAATCACAGGGTTGATAATATAGAGATGTTTTTGTTATTGCTGAGTGGGGTTTTTACAGAACCAAGGCCTTTTCTGCTTTTCATTCTGCCACACTGGTGAGGAAGTTGCAGGTGCGTGGGAGGCTTGCAGGTGACATGGTCAGGATAGGTCACCCCAACTGAGCCAAGGGCTGTTCCAGACCCTATGACATCTGCTCAGTATACGAAGTGGGGAGAAGAAGGAGGAAGGGGGGGCCTTTGAAGTGATGGTGTTTGCCTTCCCAAATCACTGTGACTTGTGGTGGAGCCCTGCTCTCCTGGAGTTAGCTGAACACTGCCTGCCCATGGGAAGTACGGAATTAATTCCTTGTTTTGATTTGCTTGTGTGTGTGGCTTTTGTTCTTTCTGTTAAACTATCTTCATCTCAGCTCCTGAATTCTCTGGCTTTTGTGCATCCCATTCTCTCCCTGATCTGTCTGTGGGGGAGTCAGAGGGTGGCTGTGTGGGGCTTGGCTTCTGGCTGGGGTTACACCACAACAAGCAGTAAACTTAGAAGTAAAAGTAAGCCTCAACTTTATAGTGGTTCAGAAGAGCAAGGCAAAGAGAGAAGCAGCTTACTTCCCAAATTTCTTTGCTCTGAAGACAATGAAATTTCAGCATATGCTTGATATTTGGAGACCAGACTCAGGGATCATCTTGTTTGACCTTAGAGGTTTCCGAGGTGAAAGGCTACATGTGTGTTCATCACCTTTGGCTCAGGCACAGGCCTTTGCGGGGTTTGATTCTTCAAGATTTCTTCAAAAGTAAGGTAAATCATACTTTCTAGTATTAAATGTTTTCACTGACAACACTGATAATGTGTCTAACCCTGTTGCAAATAGTTATGAATGAACTGATAAATCCTACTGCCTGCTCTGGACAACTTAGCAGGGACTAAGCAGAAAAAATTAAAGTAATAATATTGACAGGGAAAGCAGAGAGCTTTGCTGCAGGGAGAACAAGAAGTAATTCATAGAAATGGATCTGCAGGTCTCCTTTATTGGTACAACCACACGAGAGATTATATTTAGGATTAAATGGAGATTGGGCACAATCAAGCCCTTAGCAAGGGAAATGTCTGTTTTTCTGAGTATGTTTTTCCATCCTATCATAAATTTACCAATTATTTCCAACCTCTGTCTCTCATTTTAGGTTGGAGTAATCATAACATTTTTGTAGGAAATTGCATTAGTAATTTTATTACTTCTTTAGACATACTTTATACTTTAACATTATATGTTAAAATTTATATTTATTATACTTACAGCAGTATTGCTTCCCTGGATGTAAAGCATTTTGGGAACATGGTTCTGAAAAAATATTCTATCAGATTTATCATTCTAGTATTTTACATATCCTGGTATCTAGAGAACATTCTTTAAATACTTTTAGATAACCTTAAGTGAAAAGAAAAACAACCCCTCAACTCAAATGTATATAAAAAATGGCCAGGAGCACATTATTTTCTTTAAAAAAAGCTCTTTCCTTACTCTCTAAATCAAGCTGGAATTAATGTCTTCTGCTGTCTTTTTTTTTTTTTGCCTTATAACAGTCAGGAAACAATTTATTTGATGCCTTATAATGCAACTGAATTAGAAGACAGAAGGTCTGTGAAAGAAATGTTTTCCAAGGAGAATATCTTTTCTCCCCAAATTCCAGGGGGAGAAGGTATGGCGTATTATCATCACTTTTCTAAACTCCCCTCCTCTCCTTCCCTACACCAGGTTCTCTCAAGGTTAATTTGAAATGGTATAAAATGCCGTATTCATGGAAGGACCTGTTATCTTTTCGTTTAAAATAAAGAGATGTACTTGGGAGTTTTTCCCCTTCATTACTCGGGAGCACCACAAAGGCCAGCACAGCTTACAGCAGAGGGCAATAGTGAGCTGTAAATATTTTCTCCCTCACCCCTGCCTTTTCCATGGACCCTCTTCCCCAGCACTT
The DNA here is from genome assembly GCA_024734555.1 of Trochalopteron elliotii. Taxonomy (NCBI): domain Eukaryota; kingdom Metazoa; phylum Chordata; class Aves; order Passeriformes; family Leiothrichidae; genus Trochalopteron; species Trochalopteron elliotii. The sequence continues at coordinate 3,391,310 of JANPWX010000096.1, read as the reverse complement.
TTAGGCTCCTCTTCTCCCCTAATCATAGGCGGTCCTAACAGCGTAAAATCTTGCACAATAGGACCAGATGCAGTGATGAGCTTTTTCCACTGTTCTCAGAATTTTCTGTATTTATAACAGATAACAGATAAAATAGATGAAATTGGTGACTTTCATGACTCCATAAAGTTACTCACCGATTAGTCTGAACCCAACATTCAGACTTCCCTGCAGTGCTAATATTCCTCTAAATCTGCACTCAGTCAGCTCTTTGGAGTAATGGCTTTTGCCAGAACTGGTAATTCAAACAGGAGGGAACAAGTATATAATTTTACATATTTGTTTTGGAATTCTTTTAAAGTCAATTTAAACCCTCCTCTTCAGAGACGAGGACATTACTATATGCAAATGTTATACCTTGTTACTAGATGTACAAGTGCAGTACAAAGGGGCAGAAGAGGTGAAAAGAAGTGAGTAAGAAAAAAATCAGGAAAATATAAGAGGGTAAAATGTATGCTTCTTTCTTAAAATTCTGTCATAGTTTTCTGAATAAAGAATTTTTTGCCCTAGAATTTAACAAAAAAACTAAGCAGCCCTTTCTGTGTTTTTACCTGTTACGTGGCTTGAATTGGATGACATTTCTAAATCTAAATTTCATCTATCCCAGATTTTTAAAATTATTGCAGGGGACTGCAAGTAGAAACAGGTTCTTTATTCATTTGACCTCTGCCTTTTGTCAAATGGATTTCTTCTGCTTATGCTGGCTGCTGGAATTAAGCTTTTCTGACAAAGTTAGAATGGAGGAAGAAATTTGTCCCATCCATTTTGCATGAGTGTAAAGATTTAGGGAACAAGTCATTATTACCTTATATATGTACATTCTTACATATATCTAGTACAATTTTAAGTGCTAATAAGAGGTGATCTCCATAAGAAGGGAATATATTGATATATTGTTACTGCTTAAGATTGCAGGAGATGCAATTTTTCCCTAAGCTTTTCCTTGATGTTAGTAAATGTTCGGGGTTGGGGGGTGGTGTTTTGGTTTTTTTGGTGTTGTTGTCGGGTTTTTTTTTCCCCCATAATCAGTGGCATTGCACTTTAAAGGAGTTATTAAAGTCATCTCCAAACAGCATTGAGGCACTGTCCCCAAACACCAGACATGATGCCTGATCTGATGGTATCTACAGTCACTATTTTGTGAAAGTAAGTTCTTAAAAATGCCTGCCTAATTGTCCTTTTCTTGGATCTATCTGTCTGACCACACTTGTCAGAGACAAACCCTCAGGTTATGAGACTGTGACAAGGGTCCTAAAACTGTTTTCTGCCTTAATTTTTTTTGTGGTGGAGGACAGGGGCTCTGAAGTGGTTGCTTAATTGACTTTTATATTTAATAGACTGCCTTCCATTACATCAGCCTGCCCCTCAGGCCCTGCTGAAGTCCTGATTGATTTCTGATACCTTTTAAAGTTAATACTGTAGCCTCCTGCTATTTTTCAGTGCTTTTGATTGGTGCTTTTCTGCATCAGGTTCCAAACACATACCCAGATAGTGAAATAGTTTGAGTGTTTCTGATTGGGAAACACTGCAGGGAGGGAAAGAAACCCAATATTGTTTTTTTCATGCCTTTTAATTGGAAATGTCACAGAAAAACATTCCCACAAACCTACCTAGAATAAGTCATCAGTCCTGAGGACTAGGGACTAAGCCCTAGCACCTCATTAATGGTCTCAGAGGATCCAACATTTACAGCTGTGTCCAAAAAAGTCTGCTTTTGCTATTGCTGCTTTTCATTAATTTGTGAAATCTTTGCAAACCACCTCAGATAAACTTCAGATATATCTCTACTTGTGACTGAAAGAATCTACCCCCAAAATGCCTGCCCATCTGGCCATGCAGCAGAAGCGTGAGGGCCACACTGTAAATGACAATTCACCTGCTGGTACTTGGATTCTACCCCTACCTGGCCACCTAGAATTATATAATCATTAATATTGGAATAGACCTCTGCAATCTTTGAGTCCAACCATTAACCTAAAACTGCCAAATCCACCACTAGACCATGTCCCTGAGCACATTCCCAAGCACCACATCTACCACCCACCTCGGTGAAAGTATTAACAACACACATCATGCCTGGGAGATTATGAGTGATGTAGCAGTGATGTATTCATCCAGTACAGGTGAAGCTTGCTGAGTACTGACTGCCCCAGCAAGAAGAGAGGAGTGAACCAAAAGGGGCTGAGCTCAGGCTTGGTCTGACCCTGACAAAGATCCAAAACAATCTGCAGATTTTGGGCTGATAAATCAGCTCTTCACAGGGACTGGCACCTTCCCGGCCCTGGCAGGAGTGAGGAGCAGATGTCCCTATGGCAGCTGGCAGAGCTGCCTTGAGCTGCTTCTGGCCATGTTGATGCCAGGCTGCCCATGGCAGTGATTGTGGGTGATGCTCTGCACTTCACTGGGGGCCACCCAGCTGCAGCCTCCTGCTCACAGTGACTCCCTCCTGGCTCCTGCCCCATCCTGGCCTCCCTGTTGGGCCAGGACTGCCTGCTGCCCCTGGGTAGCTCTCAGCTGCCAGCTGGAGACAGTGCTGAATGAGGCAGTGGTGAGGCACAGCCTCCTGGGCAGCTCTCCCCTCAGACTGCTGCTATTACCAGTTGTCTCCACCCTGATTAGAAAAGAAAACAGCTTTCCTCAGTCTGGCCCTCAGCCTACAGTTTGTACATGTCTCTTCGTTTGGCAACTGGTTTTTCTTCTGCTGATGGCACAGTCTCCAGTGAAATCTGTCTCATAGTAATGAGAGGAAAACTCTGAAAACCTCAGCAATTCCTGCCTCACTTGGTGGATAGTTTTGCTGCTCTGTGTTTTCAAAACACAGTAAAATAATAATTATCCCTTGCTGCTCTATTTGTGGTTCTTAAAACATACTGCCTTCATTTAAGGAAAATGGCATCTGTTGAATCCAAACCACATAGTGAGTTGGCATCAGAGCCAATGTTAGAACTTGGGAGCTCTGGCTTTTGACCTCATACTCAGTCCATCAGGCCATTTAGCTTCCTTAGGAAGCAGAAAACTACCACTTATGAAGTGCATATATAATGAAATGTATCAAGATCTTCAAGAGGGAAAACAGCAAAGTTCTCCAAGAAACAAAAACATCTCTCCTGTGAGAATCAAATATCCAGGCAGTTGCACATCTGCACGGGGTTGGATTCACTATGGAGTTGATAAATGATGATGTTGCCAGTTAGCATTTTTTAAAACAAACAGTTCATTAAGGTTTTGGCTGCATTTTCTCTGCATTTCTGTGCCTGTTTTCACATATTCTTATGAAAAGTTGTGCCACATTTTTATGCAGCCACATGCAAAATTCCACTGAATGACCAGGGGCCATCTGACAGGTGCCATATTTATGACAACAGTGTTTTTAATAGAGATCACATATTTCAGAGAGGGAGTGCCTCAAATATCACAAGTTGGTATCCTTCAAAACAAGGAATAAAATGCATGCTACCCTTCTGTATACAATAATGCAGTCTGTTAGCTTGTGTTGCTTACTGAATTTTCCCAGGATTGTGATAATAGAAAAGAGAAATAACAACAAAAAAACCCCAAAACAAAACCAACAAAAACCAGACCCTAAATCCTCATTTTAGTTCAGCCTTATGTATTAAATTTTAAACCCACTACAGTGAATAAACATGATTTTGAACCTTTCATGATGCACATAGATCAGTCTATTTCTGAAAGCAAAGAGTAAAAGGAAAGTCAAATGAAAGCAGCAGATCACATAGGTCATAAGCTATTTTTCACTTTAAGCAACTTCTTAATTTCACTGGTAGCATATTTTTCTGGAAGAGAAGAATAAACTAAATTAATGTGTGATAGCAAAAACCCTAAAATGCTTGATGCAAGCTGCTTGTAAAGGATTCAAGCCTGAGCAGAGCCACATTTCTAAGCCTGTACATTTGCAGGCAGCAGCGTGATTTTCCTTGTGATGGCAAATTAGCCTTTAAAAGTCACACGATCAACAGCATGTCACTGAAACCTGGGCAAAGGTCAGCAGGCTCTGAGTGGGGCTCCTGCTGTGTTCCTGAGAGCATGGTTCATTTTCTTCATGACTGTGCTGCAGCATGGACTGTTTGAAAGGATTATCCATTGCTGATGGGGGTGTGGGGCTGTAGGTGAGTGCATTGTGCGTGATAAAAAACTTGAGTGTTGCAAACCACGCATGGATTTAATGTCAGAAGCATTCAGCTTAATGCTTTTATTTTTTGGAGGCTGTGTTCTTAATCTTAGTAACAGTGGCCAGATGCAGTTTTGCAGAGAGAAGCATTACAGACACAGGAGAAAAATAAAACAACACATGTCCCTTTCCCCTGTCTTCTCTGGAGACAGTTTTGTATCCTGGGACAGTTGAGAGGCCAGGTTTTAAGAGCATGGACATGCACTGTGTTCTGTGGAATGTGCATGTGATCTTCCTTCCTATGTGTCACTGAGCAGGAGAGGGATGCTTTGCTCTTTCATCCATGCATAACTTGTCACCACTTAAATACAAATTGCAAATATTTTTAAAGACAAATGCATGTCCAAAAGGATTTCTCATCCTTCAAGTTTCCTGTTGTTAATTGACCCAAGTTCACCCTTTCAATTGACAGGAATTTTCTTTTTCTGCTGTGTGAAATGTAGATGGTATGCACCACCACAGAGCACATTCGTAATTCAGAACAGAAGTTTTTATAAAAATCAAAATAATTAAATCTTATTTGATTGTGTGTCTACTTGTAACTTGAGAAAGTGTATGTTCACAAATTGGCTGCAATGGCTTAGGTTACAACATAGGGCACAGATAAGGCCTTATGCATAGTTTTTCTTATTAAATTTCAGCTCTGGATGTTCAAATTATTATTATTATTATTGTTGTTGTCATATATGATATCAAATCACATACGTAATTGGAATTGTTCAGCCTGAAAAAGAAAAGTCTTAGGAGTGACTTAATTGTGGCCTTCCAGCACCTGAAAGTAACCCACAAGAAAGATGGAGAGAGACTGTTTACAAAAGCATGTAGTGCCAAGAGAAGAGGGAATTGATTAAAACTGGGAGATAGCTTTAGTTTAAATATTAGGAAGAGATTCTTAGTTTTGAGGGTGGTGAGACACTGGCACAGACTGCCAGAGAAATTGTGGATACCCCATTCCTGGACCTATTCAAGGCCAGGTTGGACAAGGCTTTGAGCAGGGCTTAGTGGAGGATGTCTCTGCCCAGGCGGTTGGAACTAGGTGATCTTTAATGTCCCTTCAAACCCAAACCATTCTATGACTCTATACTTACAGATAGTTACATATAGTATGTGCATGTGTTTCTTTGTGCTTGTATTTTAAAATACTGAGAATTGTTGCTAAATGTAAACACTCATATTCCTCTGCATGGATTTTAGTCACTGGATTGTCTGTTTCCTGTGAGTTTTGTTGTGTTCAGGGAGTGATTCTTGGTCTAAGTCTTACCATATATTAGCATGGTTTGGATGCTATAAAGAGGCACATATTTCAGCTACAATTGTTGATTTGTGGTGCCTCTTTCTCTTCACTGTCCTTTGATTGAGGCCTGAGTGGTATCATCAAGGAGGGCTGGGAGTAATGTGGTGAAACAGATACAGCCATTTCAGAGGAGCAAAGTCTCCAGTTCAGCAGGCATCGCCCCTATATGTCCATACCTTCCAAGATACCCCTACTTGAACACCATAAATGTGGCAGTGTCATCTCCTGTTGATATACCAAGGCTGGGATACAGCAATATCACCTCTCTTCTGCCAGCAGAACCTCTACATTGTTCCTCTAAAATTCTTGATTTCTCTCCTAAACAGTGGCACTGATCAAACAGCACAGATGGTGATGTTTGGATACAATGTTTCAGATTGTGTCTATTTCTTAAGAACACAGTCAAGTAGTTGCTTACTATGATCTCTTGTTTTGATTTTTTTCCCAGCAATTATAACTGTCCTGTGTGGGTGTATAAACACTAAACCAGGTTTTCATTCAATGCCCCGAGAGAGAAAGTGGCACTTCCAATTCATGTGCTGCCACATAATGAGGGAGGAGAGCAAATTGCCTTAACTCCTCTTTTATCAAACATTTATTTATGATTTCCTGGGGAGAGCAAAATCAGACAATCATAGGATCATAGCATACCCTGAGTTGGAAGGGACCCACAAGGTCCACCAAATCCTGTCTCCACACAGGACAGCCTGAACATTAAGTTGTATATCTAAAAGCATTGTTCGAATCATTCTGGAATACTCACAGACCTGGGCCCATGACAACTCCTCCTGTAAGCTTGTTCCAGTACTTGAAAACCCTCTTGATGAAGAACTTTTTTCTAATACCCAATCTGACCTTCCCTGACACAGCTTTCAGCCACCCTGCTGCATCCTACCACCAGAAATGTAAAAGAGATCAGCCGCTCCTTCTCCACTTCGCCACTGCAGAGGAGGTCATCCTTCAGTCACCTTTTTTCTAAGCTGAGCAAACTTAATGTCCTCATCTGCTTCTCATAATGCAAGTCCTCTAGTTCCTCCACCATCTTTGTTAGCCTGCTTTGGACACATTCTAATGTTTAGCCTCCTTTGGACACATTCTGATGTTTTTATATACTTTTTATGCGTTGAAGCTCCAAATTGTATTCAAGGTGAGACTACACCCATGCTGAGACTAATAGGACAATCATTATTTTTGTCCACTTAGCTATACTATGCCTAATGCACCTCATGATATTGTTGGCACTTCTGATCACCAGGGCCCAGTTTTAACTCATATTGAGTTCACCATCAACCAAAATCTCCAGATCCTTTTCTGCAGGGCTGCACTCCAACTTCTGTACCCCAGTCTATATGTATATCCCAGATTATACCACTCCAGGTACTGAATCTGGCATTTGTCCTTTTAGAGTTCATACAGCCTATGGCATCTATCAACATGTCCATATAAGACCTCTCTAACCCTGAGGGAATCAATGGATCCTTCTAATTAAGCATTATTGGGAAATCTACTTAGTGTCCACCCCACTCCAGTGTCCAGGTCATTGATAAAAACAATGAAGAGAAGCAGCCCTAAAACTGAGCTCTGGCAAACTCCACTAGTGATTGATTTCTACCCTGATGCTTTCCCATTCACCACAACTCTTTGACCCTGGTCCTTCCAGCAACCACTTCCCATTGGATTATGTATGTGTCTAGCTGCATGCTGGACATTTTGTCCAGAGGATACTGTGAAAGACAGAATCAAAAGTTTTTATAAAAACCCAAACAACCCCACTCCCTTATTTTCTCTCTTCTCCTTGTTCACAGGAGAAAAGATCATATTGAAAGGAGGTTGCAGTGCTCTCCTGTGGCATGTCTCTGCTTCAAGGCGTTATATTACTTGATATACTCTGTTTCTGGAATATTTCAGCAGAGTGTGCAGTACAGTATATACAAAAATATATACATACACAGGAGCCTTCTGCTTCCTGCTGGCGTGTCAGTCTTCTTTTGTTAAAACTTTATAGAGACTGAGTTCATTTGTTGCTGATTTCATACGTTTTACACTTCAGAATTACAGCAATTTCAGTAGCTTAATAGCTTCAAGAGCTAGAGACAATCATCAGGCCTGACTAATGACAGAAGGCCAGTACAAGCACACATTGAAGTTGTGTCAGGAAAATTAGAAAGCTTATGTGACTGTGAAAATACAACCTCTGAACTTACTGAGTCAGACCTCCCCATGATTAAACACAGAGCGATGTTCTGAAAATATTCCCTTGCCACCTTTGCAAGTTCAGCATATTTGTGTAACAGGGTGAGGGGTGTGCATGGCAAGGTTTTGGCAGCAAGGTGACTAGCAAGGGGTGGCTTCTGTGGGAAACAACTAGAAGCCTCCCCTTTGTCTGACAGAACCAATGCCAGCTGGCTCCAAGATGAACACTGTGCTGGCCAAGCCTTTCAACAACAGCGACAGTGCCTGTGGGGTAATGCATTAAAAGAAAAAGGGGGGACAAAATGCTGTGTGGCATGAGCCAGCAAAGTGGAAATATGTGAGAGAAACAGCCCTGTGTACATGAAGGTCAGTGAAGAAGGGGAAGAGGTGCTACAGACATCAGAGAAGACATTGTCCTGTGGTCTGTGGAAAGACCGTAGTGAAGAAGGCTCCTCCCCTGGAGGTCCGGAGTAGAGGATCCCGCTCTGGAGCCCATGGATATCCAAAGGAGGCTGTAATCCTGTGGAAAGCCCAAGCAGGTGCAGGTTTGCTGGCAGGAATGAAGTAAACTCCCAACAGGGCAGATTTTCAGCAGCAGAGTTGTCTGTATGTGTGAATGTTTACTGAGACTGTAAGTTAGAAGAAATTAAGAACTACTAGGGAGGTATGGGATACTCATCAAAAGAAGCTGGGTGGGCAATTGGCCATGGTAACTTCTCTTACACCGATGGGAATTTTAGAAGGTACAAGATGCAGGGTCCTGTGAAAATTTTTGTATGAAGGACTTGCTGTATTTTGTATACTAATCCAGATGGTCAGTGATCGCTGGACTGTTTGGATAAAAACGGAAAAGCAGCAACCCTGGGTGACAAAGATTGAAAAGTAGAACTCTGAATGGGAAAAAGAGTCCTCTGAGTCCAGAATTTAGTGTGACCATCTTCCTGCCCTTGCTTAAAGTTGCTCTGGCCAGGAAAAAGACTGAATGTGAAAGAAACTAAGCAGAATATTTGAACTGTTCTCATCTTGACTGTTACTAATGTCTCTTTTACTAAATATTCCTTTCTCTGGATGCACATCTCCATATCCTCTAGCTGAGTGTTCTGTGAGATAACACTGTTACTCAGACTAAAGAAAGGTCATGAGACAAAAACTCCAGAGGTCAATGTACTTGTTCTTGCTTTCTTTTATTTTCTTTATGTATTTTGAAGGGCAGTAGGATTTAACTTACAATGTTCTAAGTATAATAAATCTCTCTGTGGACTCTATGTATCTGATATCTGCAACACTAACTAGCAAAAACCCCCACTTTATCTCTACAATAGTTAACTGGTACATGGTCCTGTAGTTCTTAAATTGTAAAGAGGTACAGAAAGAGTTAAATACTTCCTGAAGACATAGTAATATTTGCACTTCCAAAAGGTCTTCCTGACGTATCTTATACTGTAGTGATGAGATTGTCTGGTACAGAGAGGTCAGCATTGTCAGGCCCTTTTTTTTTTTTTTTTTGCCTGGATATTGAGTGATATTTAAGTTCTGCAATGCAAAGGGCTTAATTTGCACAGGGGACTTTCTGCTTGAAAGAACATGAGGAATGTGTAGGGGTCACAAATGAGTTGTCTATGGAAGCATGCTTTTTTTGTTTATGTCTCAATTTTTTTGCTGTTGGGTAATAAGTTGACAGAAATTTTAGAACATCATATGAACTTAAAATATGGTTTACATTGGCTTGGCAGCTGTGATTGATCTTAAGTAATTTTATCTCATTAACAGTCATCGTGGGCCAAACAAAGATTTTTTCTTCCCTTTCACATTAGGCTGCTTTGGTTTTCTCTCAGTGCATTCAACCTTTTGAAATGTTTATGTATTTTTAACAGATGTCTGCAAAAAAAGTTTTAATGAATGACTTCTGACTCAGTAAATAACGGTATCAACTTTGGTTCCTTTGTGACTTAAAAACAAGCATTTTTTTAGAAAATGCCTTCAGGAAGGATACATTTTGGGATTTATTATATGTCACAGATTAAATTATTTTTTGTTTATTCCCTTCACTAAAAAAATCATAATTAATAATTCAAAATATGTTTAGTTTAGTAGTTACATTTGATTATTTACTTAATTTTAACAGTAATTTCAAGTCATCATAGTGAGACTTAGCCTTAGTAGTCTCTGAATGCAACCCATAAATCAGGTTAAATGTTTGAGTCAGGTAACTTTAAGGCTGCTTTTAAATCCCAAACACTGGCAAAAATTATGTTTATCTTGGGCAGCAGTAGCTTGTCACCCACTGATAATTAATGACACAAGAGCAATAGCTTTAAACAACCACATATCAGGAATTTTTAAAGGCATCTCCATATTAATAGCCAGAGATTTAAGATTTGTAAGTTTTTTTTTTCTAGAGAGAATAGTATACCTTTTACTTGCTTTATATTTTTCTAAACAGAAAATATTTTGCAGTCATTTTCCACACAATGTTTGTTTAGTTGATTCTTTCTTCCTAGTAATAAAGTCTAGCATTTGTCTTTATTGGATAGTATCTTAGATGTTTAGGCCAGTTCTCCAATTTTCCAGTGTAATTCTGAATTCTAATGCCATCCTCTAATGCACTTGCTGGCTGAAAGCAACATCATCTAGCCTGGGGTCCTCCTTCAGGCTTATAAAAGTATTGCCTATTCTCATTCAGCTCATTAACAGAAACATAAATGGAGAGCATCTTACATCTTTTGACTTTGTGTTCAAACGAAAACAAACAAAGAAAATGTCATTCCACCAAATCCTCCTGTTGCACAAATTGGATTTTGAGATGCAAAGAGCATCCTCTTCTGTGTGTGCAGTGGTTCTGAGTCATCTGTTATCCATGTCTGTATACTACTAAACCAAGCTGTGTCGGACTAGGGCCTGGCTATTTTGTGATCTCTGTTTATAAGATGTAATTGTTTTTTATCCATGCTGACTAGTAGCCTTAAAGATAATGCACAAATGCAATTTAGAAGGTAGTATGAGCCACCGACCACACCCAACAGGCATTTTATGGGATGTAGCTACCTCTTAGTGGTGAAATTTTCCCTGTATGTATTGTTAGTCATGTCATGTCACTTACCCATGGGTTTACTGTCGGAGCCCTGGTCTTCTTTAAGCTTTTATCCTTGCTAGCTCTTTTCAAAAAGAAAGTGCTAGGTTCCACTAGCAGCTAGAAATAGCTGCTTAGAAGAGACTAAATGCCACAAATTTTGTTTCCTTTCAGGCTGGAGTCATAAGAAAATGCAAAAGCAACTGGTGTGAGAGCCTAATTGCACATAAAGCTTTCAATAACCTTCCTTTGTAAGTAATAGAGAAGCTTTCATTCACATCAGAGCAGTTACACAATTGAATGAAAACTACAGATATGAAGTAATGTGTTTTGAGGCTTTTTTTTCACCCTGAAGTGGGACTATCATCCTGCAAATGTCACATGTGATGACGCAATGTTCTGCATTAAATTGGGAAGAACAGCTTCATATCTGAGGTCTGTAATGTGCAGCCTTTGAAAAGGATAATCGCTGTGCCTGAGTGGGGACTGGCTTTTAAAGACAGCCTATAAACTATGGGCTTCAGTGGCACTGTGTGACATCAGTTCATACGGGCTGAACATCATAAAACTTTGGACCTTAAATGCAACATATTTTTCATGTTAGCATTTTCTCACAATTTATGTAAAATAATAAAAAATATTGCTGGTTCAATTTTTAATGAACTTCTGAATGTTGAAAATATTTTCTGTGGTGAAATACCTTCACACCTGGGGTGGGGGGAAAAAAGTAAAAACAGGTACTTAACAGTAGATTTTACCAAGTTTACCAAGTACAGTTCTATTTATCTGTATTTTAGGACATCACAAGTTAATATTTAGGTGATACTGTTTTAGACAGTACTTGAGTGTCAGATATGAAATTCGTATTGTCTGACTTGAAAATATCTGCTCAGAACACGAAATATACTGTTAACAGCCTCATTCTTTCCACAGAATTGAAATAATTTTTTTGGTCTTGCAAGGGCAGCACATTGTGTGCAAAATTCACAGACTTCAGGACCTCAACCAAAACTGAGCACTAATTAGCTCAAAGAGAAACATTTTTCCCATAATACCACAGGCCTTAAGAAATATCCCTCATTCTCAAGATTTTAGTAAAACTTGGTTAGTATCCTACTGTTTTATAAAAGCTTTAAATTATTTTTGGTACAGATTTAAGAGTCATGTTATTTCCTTGATAAGTATATATAGCTAATCATGTATAGCTTCAGATCTGTTTGGAAACACCCATGTAAATTGTCCCTCAGGCAGCTCTCTGCTCTGAATGCACTTTGACCGTGTCTGTCTGTCTTTGCATAGATAACCTCAATATTCAGTTTGAAGATTTAGGTCATTGTTTCCATTACCTTGCCATCTGATTGTGCTCACTAACCACTAAGGGACATCTCTTTTGCTCTTTATGTTGGTATTCTGTTTTGGGTTAACCTTGGCAGGCAGTTGAGCCCCTCACAGCTGCTCTCTCCCTCCCCTCTCCAGCAGGATGGAAAACTGGTAAGTGCGAAAACTCACCAGTTGAGACAAAGGTAGATCAATAGGAAAAATAAAACTGCAGACAGAAGAAAAGCAGAACAATGAAATCATTCACTGCTTTCTGATTTTTGATACTTTTTTTGATTTGGTTTTGTGGGAGGTTATTTGTTTGTTTTTGTGGCTCTTTTTTTTGTAAGGTATGATTTGTTGAACTTCTAGGTTCCATGACATAAGAGCAAGTACTCTTAAAACCTGTCTGTAATTAGTTTCATACATATTTTTATTATGTCATAAATGTCACTAAGATTAATTATATGTTTTTTGGACTTAGTTGACTTTTTAGGTATAAACACCACATAACTGTAAATATTCATTGTAGAATACATTGATTTCAATTGGAAAATGGAGCATATAAAAAAACCTGTTTACTTCTTCTAAAATTTTTCTACCTATATAATTTCAACTTTTGCTAAGTGTTAACATTAACTTTCTTTGAACACTCCCAGTTTGCCATGATCATTTGAAAGGATCCTTTCTGTGATTATCAGATTTATTTTCCATTAATATCCAGTTGTTTCATCCTATTAAATGTTAATGCACAGAGAACATTTGGGAAGTTATTATAATCCAGTAAGGTGTAAAGACTCTGTTACAGTCCCTCATTAGCCTGCTAATAACTCTACTTTGTCAAACAGAAACTTGGTTTCTCTACTAGCAGAAACTAAGTTTAACAGATACACAGTGTTTTCTATAGAATATCCCTAACAGAATGAGTTTCACTTTCACTCTAAAGCCAGGTTTTGCTGTTTTTAAAATTCCTTATCAGTATTTTTTTTAATTTCCTGAGTCACTCAGGATAATATTCTACTATAAGTAAATAATTTATAATTCAAAAATAGACTCTTCCAGTTTGACTTTAAAAGATGCATAAAGTACAAGACACTTTTTTGCCAAAGAGAGATTTTATCTATATAAGTGCAAGAAACCCCTGCAAATTGTGTACCCTTGGGAAGAACATCCCATTCCAGACTACAGAGCAATTCATCAAAACCTGAAAATGCTGTTAGCAGATTCTGTCTTACACAGTTTCAGATGATGACTCCTTTCATAATTTTTAAACCATCCCCTGCCTTACTAATAATATATTCATAAATAAACTCACATATACCCAAGAAATTGAAATGGAACTAAACAGTGCCAGACCAATGCAAACACCCTCCCCAGTTACCACAAGTAAGACTCCCTAAAACAAAAGCATTAAAATCTAGACGTCCTATACTTGTTCAACCCAATCTGTGGTGTACTTCATTTGGTGGAACAAATGCCCTTGTGAATGCAACATGGGTGCAATTAAACGAGTGCTGTGTGCTAAAATGAGCTCACTCAAGTAATTTGTAAAGGTTGGAAATAGCCACTTAACAGTAGGACAGTATTTTCCATTCCATTTCTGACTGCTCATTCCTGATCCCCTAAGGAGTTCTACAGACTACCTTCAAAAGATGAACCCACAGACCAATATTCTTAGCTCTACTTGCAGCTAAAAAGAATTAACTCAATAAAGACATTGGTTTAATGATCTATACAGTTTTCCAGCTAGCCTGTCCCTCTGATATTGATGCTGAAACCCCTTTTCTGCCTTTGCTTCATATGAGCTAAGATCATCTTATCTTTCTGGTTTTGATCAAGTCATTTATTTGATTAACGTTCACCTGGAATGTTACTCTTTTTTTTTTTCCACTTTTCAGGTCTGATGAGCACTGAGACACTTTGGAGTCCATAAGCTAGTCTTTCTGTTTTCCTCCATGTTTGTTGTTCCAATAGAAGATATTTTTTCTTCCCAGAGCTACTTTCAAACTAAAGACTAATTTCTTGATAACAAAACGGGAAAGTAACAGCCAAAAATAACTGAAGGGTTCCATTATCACAAGGCTCAGCCCTTTTCTTCCTGCTAAAGGAAAGAAAAGAGAAAAGTTTATTCTTGAGCCAGGTTATTTTACTGTGATTTCTCGCTTGCTTGACCTAATCAGAATGCCTATGGCAAGCACTGTCAGCTGAGGCAGTAATTTAAACAGCTGAAACCTTCACTGTCTGGCAGTGTTCTATCCTCAGTAGGGGTTTCTGGTTTTACAGACCTGGAGGGTAAGTTCCAGCACTTGAAAAACAGTTCAATAGCATCTCTGGAGGCAACAAATTAATGACCAAAGATTTTAATGGTCTACAACAATTGATGAGTGTAAATTTAAGCTCTGTGGGACTTATCTGAGAGCAACTGATGAAAAGATACTATATGAAGGTAGCTGTTCCAGAGATAATGTCCATTAGGCGTTGCACTACGTTTGAACTTGAAGAGTAAAGCAAGGCTGTAAAATCACAGACAGTGTTCCTCAGGATGCAGCCAAGAATAGGAAATATTTATGGACTGCTTAGGTAGCTTTAGATCAGATGATGCTGAAGTGCATTTTTGCACTTCAAATGGCTGCTGGAGGTGAGCTTGTCCCACTGGAAATTTCAGACCAGCAATGTTAATCATTTTTGTGTGTTCCAGCTGCAGCGTCCTTTCTGATAAGGTACTGAAAGATGGTGATGAATCCATGAGTCATAATGCTGTGTTGGGTTTGCTTCTCAAAGAAGCCACTCCTGTAATCTTCCCCTGCTACCAAAGCTTGGCCATGCAAACCCAATACAAATGCCTACAGATGCCAGCTGAAATCACCTTTATTGCGTTACTGTCAATAAGAAACAAAAGAAAGTGTAAAAGCTGCTAGTATGTCTCTCTTGCTAAAACTATTGTTAAAGGATTAGCCCAGATTGTGGTAGCTTGTCTAACTCAGCAGGTCCAACTCCCTCTACTTACTCCCTTTGCAAATGATGTTTAGTTGCATACATAAATTTTCTGCTTTGAAGCATAGAGTGTAAAATCAGGCTGTCCTTTCAATAGCATTCCTAATTCTCATTGGTTTGCCTGTGCCACCTCTTTACATGGCAATACTGTTTATCAGAGAAACCTATTATTACAGTATTTGAGATACTACTGTAGGCAGAGGCTTTTTCTTCCCTTTCTCTGAAAGACAAAAAGCCTTACTGGACTGAGTGTGTTACTGTTGCTGCACTTGTCAGAATCTTTTTTTGTTAAAGACACCAATAGGAAGGTATACAAAGCAGAGAGGGGAAAAAATAAAGGGAGAAAATTATTTCTGTCTTCCTGGTGTTGAATGATACTTGCAGCTTTCCTCTTGCAGATTTACAATCTTACATCCTGTTCTTTGCCATGTTGGCAAGATCAAACCTGGAATGAGGTTAAAGACATTGTTTCCAGCTGCCTCTCTGGCCACAGTCTCACAGCAATGCTGGATAATACACAGTTAGGGATATCTAAACCCGGTAATTGTTGCAAAAGGAGAAATATCAAGGAGGAAATGAAAAGAAAGAAATGAGTTTCACTGCACTTAGTTGTCTTTTTTTTTTTAAGTTCATCTCTAGGATTTAGAACACTGATCTAATGCTGTCATAATGGATTTCAAGAGGTAGCATTTATAGTTGCCATGATAATAAAGCTTCTTTAGGGCCAGTTATTCTCTGCTATAAATTAATGTCTCTAGCAAAGTATTTTAAGGGAATTATCCCATTCTGTTTGGTTTTCCCGAGAGTCACTTTGTTAGTTTCATTTCAAACAGCACTTAAAGCACTATTGGGGGGGTTTGGCTATCTCTGTGCCCACTTATCTCATTTTAAAATGTGACTGAAACATAGCTGTTGGAAAAAATGAGGAAATCTTGTTTTTGGTCAAGTCCAGCATCTCTGCCTGTAATTGCCACTGTCTTTCATAAGTAATTTCCATGGAAATTTAAACTGACCAGCTTTGCATATTTATAAATAAAATTTGTTGAGCATGAATGATCCCAATTAACTTTCATCCATTCTTTTTTTTTCCCCAGGTGAAACTATTTGCAAATTCAAATTCCTTCCCTGGTAACATGGTAGCATCCATAGTGCAGAAAAGAATGAGGGCAGTGTTCTGGAAACAGCTGCTCAGCATAGCCTCTGGAAAGGGAAATCCCACCACAATGAGCTGCTGGAATTCTCTGAAGGTGCCTCGAAGCACAGGAAGAAATGACAACCATTTGTCTTTTTTTTTTTTTTTTAATTTTCTTGAAAATTATGAAGAATGGATAAAGTGAATGTAGACCTGTTATTTCTAAAATCTATCAATAATCTGTTGTGAATCAAGGACACTTTTTGAAACAATAGGAGATCAGTTTCAGCTAAACAAAAGGAAGGTCATGTTAAATTAAAAAAAACAGTATAATCAGGATTGCTTATTTTTGTTATTTCCTAAATGGTAAATAGACCTGTTTTTTTTTCTCTCTCCTCCCTGTATAAAGAATTTGCAAGTCTAGGCAAGTCTACTTGGCAGCAGGTGTTCAGTCATGCTTGTAATGATAGTTCTAATCACAATTCATGAGGTATCATGCATTCAGGTATGATTCATCCAACAAGAAAATATTCTGAAAAGAAGCAAAAATAAATTAAATGGGGCTTGGTATTCTAAAGGTTGAAGAAATGAATAGACTTGGGGTCATTTCCCTTCTATTCACAGCAGAGTTATTAGAGGACACACACAGGGAGCTTTGGGAGAGAGCTCAAGGGGGCCAGAGAAGTTGAAACAGTTGAAGCAGGGACCTTTGATGCCATGTAGCAGACTTTTCTATATTCTGTCTGTTCATGCCAACCATACTTCATCCTCCTGGCCCTGTATACTTCATTAAGTATTAATAAGTAAGCAACTAACGGTAGCAGAGATTGCAGTACTTGTGTACTGTATTTCTTCACTTTCTGTTGTGTGTTTTGTAAGATTACCAACCATTTGAAGTGAGGAGATTGTACTTTGTTTAGTGTTCAGTAGGATATGCTCTCACTCCTGCCTGACCTATGGGTAAGAAGTATGGTGGGTTATTAAAAATGAATATTTGGCTCCAGTCATTCCTAAAAATTGCACAATCTGAAAGACATCAGCAGTTTGATCACTGAACATCAGGTATGTGATGCAGATTCATGAGTTTACAAAATGCATGAGAATACATGCTCTTGAGAAAGATATAATCAGCTTCCCTCTGAGATATTTAATTTCCTGTGTTATGCTGGAGCTGCTTCTGTTTCCCTTTACTAGTACTATAGCAATGTGCAGATGGATAGCTTGAAAGTCACATACACACAGGGATGGAAAAACCTTTTAGAGCTTGCAGAATATTCCTTCTGTCCCTCATTCTGCACTGATGACAGGAGAAATTATGTTTTAGTTCTAGTCTTGCAGAATATCCCTTGTGCTATCTGCTTGGTCCATTGCTTTTCCTGCTGGAGCTCCTTCAGGCCTTATAAATAGTGTTCTTACAGGCAGAAAGAACAAACTTTAGGAGCTACTTGAGTATTTCAAACCTGATAAAAAATTTGGCTTTTTAGTTCATGTTGGTACAATTCTGTTAGAAAAAAATTGTGCCTTCTCAATTTTAATATGTTTAATAATTAGTA
Source organism: Trochalopteron elliotii (assembly GCA_024734555.1). Classification (NCBI taxonomy): domain Eukaryota; kingdom Metazoa; phylum Chordata; class Aves; order Passeriformes; family Leiothrichidae; genus Trochalopteron; species Trochalopteron elliotii. Next base: position 3,373,529 of record JANPWX010000096.1, on the reverse strand, counting down.
CTTTAAATAATATACCTCACTGATGGCCAATAGATTTGTTAAGTGATTAAATGAAATGAAAATTCTTCAAGTCTTTTTCCTGCTTCCAAAAAGAACATGATCCTGTTAATTTAATTTTTTCATGGTACATGGCAATTCCTTTTTTTCTTTTACAAAATCTCTGTATGAGCATTTTTTAAAAATATTTAAGAGACTCACATACACTAATGCACATATTTTTGTAAATAACACCAAAGCAAGATACTTCAATACAATGCTGTATTTTTGTTGAAGAATGAAATCCTTTTATAGTGATAGGACTTGGATTACCAGAAAAACATCAAAGTAATTTAAAAATAGCACATCTTTACTTACTTGTTTTAAAATGATACCTTTTAAACAACATGAAATCATTCAGGGAGATATTTCTCTAATATCTATAAAACCTGTGGACTGGAAGATATTTTTCTTGACTATATTAAAAAATTTATATGTGTAAACAATAACTTAATTTCACACACAAAAGAAATAATTAGAAATGTCAGGGATATACACAGTTATTGAGCTGTTAATTACAGAATATTTCAAAAGAAAAGTCCCAATAATTTTCCTCTTCATTTTTCTAATTTGCTTTACCCAAAATAGCAAAACTAGACAAACTTGTTCCTGGTACAATTACATTAAATTCCCTACTAAAATCAGAAAGAATTAGTTTGACTGTGTATTAATAGACTAACCTCCAAAAATCTCTTCTGAAGGGAAAAAAAGTCCAAACCCAACCAGCTTCATGCTATAGAAGTACAATACATTCTTTCTAAATCTTCAAACAAAAACATGTCTTGGGTATATATAAACATTTTTTTTTCTTCTTCCATCTGTTTGTGTAACTACTACCACTGAAACCTTTTCAGAGGGAAAACCTTTCCAACATAGCATCAAAATACTTTTCAAAATGTTGCATTTAACTAACAGCTTTTGGGTACTCTATAAAGGGCAGTTTAATACCTACTTTGCTATATGTGTATAGGAACAAATGTCAATCATCTGGGTAAGCTCTGTTAGACCACAGACTTGTCTTTGAAGAAGAATTTTAGAAAATTCCATATTTGAAGTCAGAGGAGCTATATATGTAGATACTTTGGTATTACAAAGAAATCTTATGTCTAAAATGACTTAGTTGAAAAAAAAATATTAGAGGTGGCGTATTTCATTGGAGTATTTTTCCTGGGACAAGAATCTCCCCAAATATATGGTTTCATGAATAAAAATATTTATTTGCTACAGAATTGAAATTCTCTTAGAAGAATCATCAGAAGTGTCTTCTGAGGCTTATGGGTAAAACATACTTTGTCAAGAAACTGATAACCTATTCTGCATCAGTCTACTTAGCTTTCATTGAACTATGAAGATGAGAAGGCTGTTGCAAAACTAGACAGGTGTCTGTCAGAAACTTAGTCTCCCTCAAAATATGCTAACAGGCATCTCGAAAATAAGATTCTAGCAGGCTTGGGGGAGGAAAAATAAGAAAACATTTTCTATTATCTTTGATTTTCTTTTAGTCAAGAGGGCTAAGTTTATCCTACCTAGCTGAAGGCAGTAAATGAGGACCTGACTGCCAAAACTTCATTGGAATCACTGAAGAAATATAGTAATTTTACAGAGACTGATTTACATCTGTAGTCAACTCAGTTTTAGAGTGTTTTTTGGATGTATCTTCCCCTTTTAGACGAACTGCAGAGGGTCTCAAGGCTCATCTGGATTTAAAAGCAGGATGAGACTATTTTCTCTCTGCCTATAAATGGGGCATTCCTCACCTTTTGAGTTCCCCTTCAGAAGCCCAGTAGTGTAACGGAGATGGACTCTTGGCTCTGTGGGAGGAGAAAGATGATGTGACCCTGCTGATAGCACTCTGTTAGGGGAGTTTCTCTATGTTAAAGAGTGTGAACTTGGGTATGTCCTGTGCTGGTCTCAGCTGAAATGTTGAGTACTGGTTGTGGTTTGGTTTTTTGATTATCCACTAGTGACTATGCAGAACACAGGACTGGATCATGCAAGTTCAACAAGATTTTAAAATTCACTGGAGAGAGTTGTAGTTCTGAAGTATTGCACAGTTGATTCAACACATATCAATTTGAAAAACAGTACCTGGAAAAAATCTGCCCCTCTGTACTGAAGATGCAAGGTGAATCGATTCCTTTGCCTAATTGGAGCTGACTGGAGACACTGGGGATAGACAATTTGCTTTATCTACCCTGGTTGCTGCTAGCCCAGACCTGGGACCAGGTCACACCCTGGTCCTGTGTCTTATCTGCTGATTCCTTTGTATTATATACCCTAAAGCATGTCAGATGTGATGACATGCCATTGCTCATATTTAAGCAATACAATTGTGCCCAAGTGTCTGGTCTGCTGAATATGCTGACTATAATTACCTTTGATTAATTAAATCTTAAATACCTACCTCACCTGTAGATAACTATATTTCTAGCTGAATGCTGAATCCAATTTGTTGTACTGAAAAAAAGATAAATAATTCTGTGTAAGCTAATTAAAAGCACCACAAGCGTGTTGGTAAACAGTCTGTTGACAGACAGTTTGGGCAAACTGAATTTTCCATGCATCTGGCCTGCCTGAATAGAAGCAAAAATATTGCCTTTTCTGATTAGAAGTGGATACTTGGAAAGAAAGGGTGGGAGTGATAATACAGCAAGATTTAAAAAAGATACAGAACATTATATATGCATTTATAGTCTAAAAAACTTTATATTATCAAAAGTCAACATAAATCAGATTTTTTTAAAAAATTCCGATTTCTAATAATTAACATTGCAACTGGTATTCTTGACAGAATACTTGGACTGTGATGTTAAGATCTCTATTTGAGACATATTCACTCAGCTGGCTTTATTTAATTCTTCATGGAGAACATTATTTCAATTTTAATTATCAAAAACTACTGTATTTTAGCAATATTTATAAAGATATTAATACTGCAGTCTTTCTTTCTTTCCTTAGTATACTTAAAGGAATTTTAAGGGACTACTCAGTTTCATACAAGAGGAGAAAAAACCCATGACAACAAAGTCCAAATCTTCACTATTTCTAGTCTAATTTATTTTTTTATGAATTCAAATGATGTGTGAAATAGAATACAGACTGCCTTGAAAGGTGACACTATGAACTATGACTATGCAAGCAGAAAGAGCAACCAGCTCCCAAAGAATTTTCAGGAAAATATCTGAAATATCAGTCTGTTTTCCTTGCAGTTTCAGGATTGACTTTGAATAGATTTGAAGATTCCTAGAAGCTGTGGGGAGAAGTAAAGCTTAATGGTCTGATAAAAATTCACATTGTAACTATTCAAAACTTTTCTGTTGTTAGTTATCCTCACTCCTTTAAAATACTTTTTATGGAAGAAGACATCTATAAATGAACACAAATCCAGAGAGATAATGGGAATCTGCCTTCATGGAAGAGTTCACCAACCAGGGTCACAGATGCTTATGAAAGTTTTCTGGAACAGTGCTATTGACTAAATCAATATTCACTCCTCATTAATACAATGTGCACCTCTACAGCAATTGTTTGTCTCTGGGAGTATTGATTTGTGACCACTCGACCCCTCGTTTTTTCTGTGTTTCTCTATGATAGGAATATTTATGCCTCTCAGTCCATTGCTTTGTAGTTAGAAAAACACAAATACAGGAAAGATATGTGGTTTGATGGCTACAAGACACATGCTATCACCTTATTCCACTCAGTCAGGAGTCCCCTGTTAATACTTACTGCTGGTTGTAAACAGGAATCTCAGTCTCTCTCTGAAAATCATTGCTGGGAACATTTCAGCAATTTTATAAATCAAATATGTTTCATTAGAAGATGAAACTGTAGCTTACATTCCAAGCATTTATATTGTTGATAAAGCTTTCATCCCTGGGTTGTTGTAAACATCCACTACTGAAGATAATGGGCAAGTTATGTGCGTTCTGTTTAGTTACAGGTACCATGAGCTCTCCTCCATTCACCAGTTGCTTTTCTCAATGCATTGAGGTAATTCAAACCAGGCTCTGTGTGTGTGTGCATTTGTGCAAGAGAGGGAGAAGGGATGAATGGACCATAAGAGTGGTGTTAAAGAATTGTCAAGGTTTTTATGGGAAGAAAAGAAAAAAAGAAAAAAGCCCAGGTTGTATAGGGGTATCATGCTTGTGTAGTCTCCATACCCTAAAAAGCCTTAAATTTCCAAAGCTAGATGTAAAAGGAAAAAAAAAAAACAAAAGCCCACAGTTTGGTTTTTTTTAAGCTATAATAATTTATGCCAGTATGTGTTCTAACAAATGCTAGCTATGTGGGAATGATTAGGGGTGAATGGATTATGAGCTCTCTATTAGAAGGCAACACAGCACAGCATGTGTCTTCCAGCAAAACCAGGTTCAGCTGTGCTGGGTGTAACTGTCAGAAGCTGTCAAAGAGCAAGGTGTGAGGAAGGGAAATGTGCACGTTGGGCCTCTCTTGCAACTTCCTTCAGCTTTGTGTCATATACCATTTTTGACAAGCCTGTTTAAAAAGGGCTGATTTTGGACATGTTCTCTGAGAGAAAGCAGATGTACAGGTACCCCTCAGAGGCAGAACAACATAGGCCCACTTGGAAAAAGTGAAGAAAGACGGCAAAGCCTGTTACTTGAGGGATGCATTCCAGAGGGGCATACAGAGTCAAAAGTGCAGTTTGCTCTATGGCTTGCTTTGGCTAGCACAAATATTCAGTGCAGATATAAGCTAAGTCAGTAGAAAAATCAGACAGCCAATGATATGAGTATTACTATTTTTCTTGTTGGCTTTACCATTTCATTTTTTTAGGTTTTGGGAATTTCTTGGCTCTTTACTTCTGAACTGATCTAAGATAAACATGGCCACATTCTCTCTTTCTTAGTGGAGCAATGTGGTTGATATGACCTGTATGACAAACTTAGACTCTGTTTAATGAAAGAGGATAGGAAGGAAAGGCTTAATGTGCAACAACAGAAAATTATGACATTGCTTTTGTTTTCAAGACTGCACATGCTGCTGAATATTGAGGATTTTGTGAATCTGCTTGCTTTATATATCCCTGTGCAGTAAAAGTTGAAAGTGTATTGGAATCTTATAATTTTATTTCTTCTAATCTTGAGGACTTCTGCTGAGCTTTTGTTTTCTCTAAAATGAATTCAACTACTTCTGTGTGTTTTTTTTATCATAGCTGATAAAATTGTTTTTATACTGGAGAATAAGTCAATCTGGAATTTGTGTGTATGGAAGAAATATTCTGGGTTTGTATTAAAAGCACTCCTCATAACAGTTTTGCTATCACCACTGACATGCTGAGGAATCTTTTGGAAGCTCCAATCTTCTAAAGTTTTTTACCTAAATAACATGAGATGTGTTTATAAGAAAGGTTGTTCAGTTTTTAAAATTTTAGGGAAAGCTGGAAACATAATGGAAAAATTATGGTGGACACAAACTGACATCATCAGTTTATCATCCTACAGTAAAACCTTCATGCCTTTTCTCTGTGAGTTCTCACAGGCAGTTCTGACTCCTCCTTCCTCCTCCACAAACGCCTAACTCCTTTCTGCCCCTCATAGCATGGTCAGCAAACTGCAACTAACTCTTAGTCAGCTAACTCACATTTAACACCCCTCCTTATTGGACATACCTGTGGGCTATTAAGGGCAAGGCTGTTTCCTCTGTTTTGCAATTAGCACAGCTGCAACTCATCAAGGGCGAGCACCATCTCTATTCTCTTACAATCCATTCTCCCACAGAAAAAAGCATGTTTATTTCCAGATAAACTAAGGTGAACTTTTCCTTTGACTGAAGTTGAGAGACAGCAGTTGGATAAACAAATCACCATTCTCTGTCAAAATGTGAATGTGTGACCAAGGGTAGATTGGCATCCTTACATTACAGTCTACTCACTCTGAAGGCATGGTCTAAACACCTTTAAAACCTTTTTCAGAGGTAAATAACTTTAAAGTGCAAGTGAAGAGAGATCAATTGTAAGGCTCCCATTAACCTTATTTAGTGTTATGGTTAAATTCCCACAAGTGACTTAGAAAACGTACTCTGCAAAACTGAATTATTTTGGGTTGTCTAACAATGAGAAGAACTACTCACCAAGGAATTCTGCAAACATAATAATTGGAGCATTAATTTGCTTGTCTCCTTGAACCAATAAATTGTTTCCTATTTGCGCATACTATGATTTGCTATACACTCATTCTTCTACTGATTCTTTTTCCCTGAATTATTAAGCATTTGTCTTCCAACATTCAAATCCCCAATTATAATGTTAAATTGATTTAAAGAACTTTTATGCATCTCTTTATTTGTGTTTAAAGCTCCCTGTTGAAAAACAAAACAAACATTTTACTATGGTCCCAAAAACAGGGCAAAAAACCCTAAGGTTTGTTTCTACAAGGTATTGAGCTTCCACACATGCTTCCTGCTAACCTTCCTTAGCTGAATTTTTTGCTTATGCTTTGCTAATGTTTTGCTGAAAAAAAAAAAAAAAAAAAAGTTTTGGAAGACCGGAAGATGCTCATCACCTTACTACTTCATGCCCATAACTCAAAAATTTTCCAAGGATATTTGGACGTTTCTCTATTTGTTCACAACTCAGCAGAAGCAGAAATCCTCTGTTGGAAGACCATTCCAATATAAAAGAATTTCTTTACTTTAGGTTCCAAAAAGACCAGGAAATTCAACTTTTTTTAATGTAAAATATTTTGCTTTATTGTTTATCATAATTTTCATGATTTGAAGAGTTTGTATTAATCTGCTTATTTTAAGAGTTTGTATTAATCTGTTTATTCAGATTTAATTTGAAATTCTTTTCTTCTTTGTTAACTCTTCGAATAACACAAATTCTAGGTCTAAATTAGCTATATATTTCTGTGAATATGGAGCAAAGTATTTTATTATCTATTTTGTCAGAGTTAAACTGATGCATGAATATAGTTAGCAGCTGCTTAGAAGAGTTGATTTTAAAAGAACTATAATTCCATTAATCTCTCAACATTTGCCTCACTTTGATTTTTCAAGCAAAAGCTAACCTCAAAACTGTTTTTGAGGCTTGTAGCAAAATAATTTACTGTTTTTGTGTTGATATAATTTTTCTAGGGCATGTATTCCTGTTCAGAGAAGCAAATAACAATTGCTGGTTCAATGACACTTGAAACTTGCAGTCTTAGCTCAGATCTATTTATTTAAAAAATAAACCCCTTCTTTTGCACTTGTGCTTGGTGGCCTAGTTTCATCACAAAAGGTAAAAAAAATGGCTTTAGCAGACTTTAAGTGAAAATGTATTCCCTAGCAAAAATGAAGCATCTGGACACCAGCAGCATGATATTGTTCAGAAATTAAAGGATTTTACTTACATAGAATAAGAACAATTGCATTTTTTATTGATTTTTCTTAATCAGGTCAGCATGCTGTTTCAGCCACTAATGAATGGCACTCCAACTAAAAAATATGTAATGGAATGAAGTCACCTAAGCTATGATTCTGACAATAGTACTGTCACTGATAAACTCAGTGTTTCTTAGACATAAACTTTTTTACAAATGCTAAATAATGCTAATTTAACATAATGCTTATGTTCTTATTATATCCTGTCAGAAGAGGAATTTCTGAAACAAACAATAACAAAAACATTTCACTGATGAAAACAGAAGGGATCATGTTGAGAGAAAACCAGTATATAATCCTTGAGTTTATTTTAACTTCATTAATATGTAGTCAGTTATAAACTTTATAGTAACAGGGTTTAATTTCTATCTTCTTTAAGCAGGTCTGTATACACTTTAAACATACAAATTTCTACACTGAATTTGTTCCTAATTAACAAGCTTGTGGTTCTTTTGGACAGCAAAGAAAACTATTTTAAAATAATAAAAAATACTGAGTCACTGACATCTTGGAGTATTTAAGAGACAAAAATGAACGTAGCAGTGAACATCTAACTGGGTAATTTGAATGTATAAAGAAAAGCTTATGTCATTCATGTGCAGAGTTGCAGCTTTGAGGGGAAAAAAGCTATAACCTTTATTTCCTTTTAAGGTTTGTATGAGCTTTGGAAAAATCAGGACAGGTTTCTTGGAATAATTTGAAACAAACTTCCGAAATCACTGCATCCTTTCTTACTATAACACTGCATGTTGTGTGCTTAATGCGTAAATAGAATAAAGAAGAGCAGAAAATCTGTGAGTTAGTTCAGTCCCTGCAAGCTGCAACTTCAGTCAGGAAAGTCTGGCTGATGGGCAAGAAATACTGCTTTAAACAATCTTTTTGTATTGCTTAAGTCTCTTAAACTGCTGAAGAGTAGCCCATTTATCATCATACCATCTAGTGTAATATGGTATTAACAGCCAAAGCCATTTTATAACCCCTGGAGAGTTTTTTGTAGTTCTGTAATTGATACACTTACTATAGCACTTGAGATTTCCTCCTGATAAGAAGGCATCTCCAGTGATTTGGAACATTTTCCAAGTTTCAAATTTTAAACCAGATGGACTTAGACCTTTTCAAATATGCAAACCAAAGCCATGCTATGGCTTGAACATTGTCCGGTCCTATGTACTTACTGCTGGCATGTCTCTGATACAAAGTTGACCAGTGCTGACCAGTACTAGATGGAGTTGTCTCTAGGAGCCTGGTTAGGGGGTCCCAAGGGCCAGTATTTTTCATGTGTACAGAGATCATTTTGAGAAAGTCAGAGAATTTAGCTGTAAAAATACCCGCGGATCACATGTGCCATTTTTCCTCACCGTCTGGAAATTATGTATCTAATTTTATTTACTAGTACAGAGATGGCTAGAAGAACAGACAGAAATCAGATGAACTACAGTTGAGAAATATTACCATTTTTGTACAATGTTTTCCCTGAAAGAAAAATATTGCAAGAACCAAGCTCGTGAAACAGTATTAAACTTGCATGTGGTGTTATCAAAAAACACAAGAAAGTGTGATGAAAAGGGCTTGAAGAGGTTATCTACTTTAGGCAAGATCAGCTATATTGTACTGTTGTCTATTTAACTTACAGTTGTCTATTTAACTGGCTGAAATCTTTTTAATGAGTCTACAAGCTCTCTGGGCACCACATTCTAGTATTACACTATCCTAACTCTTGCAAAGTTTTTCCCAGCATTTAAAGTGCATCTCTCTAGCTGCAGGCTTAGGTTCATTATCTGTCTGTCTATCTATCTATCTATCTATCTATCTATCTATCTATCTATCTATCTATCTATCTATCTATCTATCTATCTATCATACGACTTCCTTCGGTCATTCCTTCTCTAAATTAAACAGCACTCCTTCAGCCATTTCTACTAGGGAAAATTTTCAAGATAAAATTCTTGTTGCTATATGCTGGTATCTGTCCATCTGTTTTACATCTTTCCTTAAATGCTGTGCAAACTTGCCCAGTTTTCTAGTTCAGGAAAAACATGTATTGAAGATGACCACCAAGTCTCATAAATGATGTTGCAACCATATGATATCATCTGTCACTTACTGTAACCCTAAATAATTCACGTTAGAATCTAGACAGCTGTTTCCTGTCTTACATTTGTGTATTTACCTGATGTTTGGTTCAGCACACCAAATATAATCATTGATTTTCTAAATTCTTAGTTTTCTCTGTTGTTAAATGCAAAGGTGATATTACTGTTTCCCTGTAGTTTTGTGTAAAGGCAGTAGAGTCCAGATGCCACCATGGCATACTCAGAAGGAAAATATCTTTTTCTTTGAAATAAAAAAAAAAATTGATTTAAACATAAGACTGTCTTTTGCCAAGTGTGTTGCTTCCTAATGGTACCATTTCTACAACTATGTGAATTTTTTATTAATGGATTATACTACACAAGATTTAAAAGGTATGATTATTGCCCTGTTCCTGGATGAATTACAATTAAATACTCATATGATGTCTAAATATAGTATCTGAAGTATTGTGCCTTTCATTTCTGTTGCAGTCATGGTTTTCAGAATGATTTATGAACATAAAATATGTGTGCAAATTGCTTATTCTTACTGCAATGAATAAAATAAATATTTTAAACATTTTTACTGTTTATATATCAATACCTTATGAATGTTGCTAACTGTATGGAATATTGCTGACCTCATGTAAGGAGTGCTTGCCTAGCACTTACTGGCGAGGGTAAAGTGTTGGATTATTTGGTGTTTCTTTCTCCCTGAACGTAACAATCTGTATAAGGATTAATGGCTCTGTTAATTGTATGTATCTGTTTGTAATTCACCTGCATCTCAGTGCACCAGTATGCAGTACAATACCGTAATTGTAGAATTCAAAAATAATTACATGCTTTGTCCTAATGTATATTTAGATGTGATGACTGGGAATTACTGCAGCCTGTTGTTTCAAACTTTTATAATCACTATGGTAAGCAATTACCTTGCATCTATTTACACAATTTCAGAATTCTTACTGCTGTGAATGAGAAATGATCTCCACTTGACATTTGAGGACATGCTGCATAGACTAAAGGTCCTCTTACTGTTAAGAAGGTCATGAGAAGTCATTATATGTTGGTCTAATGATCTGTGTCACTTTTGTAACTGGCACTTGAAAAATTTAATCATAATGGTGCTTAGAGAGTCACAAAAAAAAAAACCTTTGAAAAATGACTGTGGTCCAGAAATAATATGTATATAATCCACCCATCTGCCTTGGTTTATACTCTCATCTCTTGACCTGAAAAAGGAAATGGTAGAAAGGCACACTTTATTAAATTAAAATCCTAGTAATTTCACTTTATATACTTTTGAGAATTTTCCTTAAATTATATCAATAGTTATGTTAGGTCAATACCCAGAGACTCCTCTTAAGATCTGACCTTGTTTATGTTAAGTATGTAGCAATGAATTTAAACAAATGGGCCGTACCTTTCCAGAATCTCAGTAAAATGCTTAATTCTTATAATTTCAAGGGCCATTGGTAATTACATTTACATAAATAACTGCTGAAAGTAGTTTACTTTTAATAGTGCTCATACTGAATGCTGAGTGTCAAATAATAAATGACTGTACACTAAATGACATAAGAAAATTTATTTTTAATATATTTGTGAATAATTTATCTAAGGGGGAAAATTCATGTAGACAGCTGCTGAATATCCTGCCTTTACATTCTAGTAAAAATATGAACTTACATATGCAGCTGAAGTATATATATCATTCGTAAGGAAATATTTGATGTTTGCATCTGGAAAGCATATTAGTTTCATGTGATTAGATTCTGTTTACAGAGTAGCTTTCAGAAAAAAGATAGACACAGTGAACAGACAGTTCACTTTGGGGAGCTTTTTGCAGTTTAATCTATTGTCAGTTAACACAAAGTCATAATTACTGATTTGTGTATTGAGAGAAAGATAAAAAACAGCATAAAAAGACCAAAAAGATAGCAAATAGTTATGGAACATCTTTCCTTCCCTCCCTCATGCTCAACCTAAGTCACAAGCTCCTTTTGCAGTGGCACCTTTCTGCAGAGGTGCCACGGGCTCTCTGCCTGCAGAGTTTTCGGACATGATAGGAGTCTGCATTGATATCAGCTCTGGATGGTGATGGTGCCCAGCGCAGTCAGGTTATGGACACCCCCAGAGAGAGCACCCAAACCCTGCTGTTTGTGCCTGGTTTAGTGTCTACTTTCTTTTGATCTGTGTAAAATATTCAAAAAGTTTCACATGGTGCTCTGTGAAGTTTAGTGTGGTCTAAATTGCACTTCTTTTGATAACTATGGGCATTCCTTCACATCATACACATTTTTTATGGAATGAGGCACCCTAGAGATCATTTCCTATTTAGGAGGAGAGGAGTGTATTAATGTGTCGGTGTGCTTTCTCCCATGCTAGTTCATGGTAAGCTTGGAGAATGGTTTGGAGAACCTCAAGCATTCCTATAATGTGTCATGGTCTGGGCTTAACTCTAAACAGATTTAGAAAGTGCAGATAGGCAGAAATTTTGGCTTAGTGTGAAGTAGGACTTACTCAAGCTAATCTTTGGCGTAGACCTTCCACAGTGCTATACAGCTTCTCCTTGTTGGAGAAAGAATGGTTTGTGTTAGAAGGGACTCCAAAGATAATCTAGAAGGAGGGGAACTCTGTATGTCAATATTTTCCTAAGCAAGATCAATTACAGGTTTATGGGAAGTTCCCTCCCTTCATTTTCACTGCATCAGGCAATCTGGCCATGCTGCATGGGAGGACAAATATTAAGCATGGTCTGACCTCAGACACTCTGGCATCCTGTTTTCAGGGAATGTCTGTTTCTTGCCTTACTCATCAGCAGTGCATTCACTTCTTCTGGGTCTTGATGCTAAATTTTTTTACCACCTGACCAGAAGAAATGGAAATACCTACTTTCCCAAATCAGCATGGAGGTTTGTGGAACAGGAAGATGTTATTGTGGTGCCAAAACCATGTGCAAGGGGCAAGAAACCTTCAAATTATGTGTTATTTCTTCATGTTGGTTAAAGTCCAGTGAAGCAAAGTCCATGCTGCTGACACATTGTATTTGTTTATTTCATAAGCAGGTGCTTTGCCTGAAGAAAGCTGAAGACATAAGCATAGCACCTGCTGAAGAAATTAAATAAGCACACTACAATAATCTGAATTTGAGTCAAGATCTTTTACTTGCTTTTGATTTCCATCAGCAACTTGCAACCTTTAAAATTGAATTTCAGTTTGCAAAGCTACTTCTTTTAATGGATTGCTTATCCTGACAAGCACTGCACTCAAAATATTGTATCTAATATTAAACCGTAATGAACTTAAACTGCATGTGAGTTATCTTTTTATCATGCATAAAAGCCTTTTTCAGAAGTTTTTATTGCCTGTGGCTGAATGCCCTTCTGTTATATGTTTTCTGACAGGATACAGAAAAACATAGTGGGTCAATTTTCTGGGTGGTGGGGATAAATTCTGCATTAAATGGGTGAAGTTATTTATTTACTGTTGCAAACCCACTCCAGTTCATCACAAGCCTTTCAGAAAGGAGGTTTAACAACACAGAAACAGCTGAACATCTAAATGAGAACTTGAAATGTCTATAAAATATCGTCCATGGGTACTTTGCTATGCAATTTCCATGCTACTGTGAGGGTGATGACAGCTTTTGTTAACAGGGACAGGCAACTGTGGGAACATGTGTGAAGGCTTTCTTCACCTACATATAGGTTTCTGCAAAGATGTTCAGAAACAGTGAGTGTTAAATTCATCTGAAGCAGACATCCTAGTTGCTAGGATTAGTGCAGTCTGGTGTTTTGCAGTGCAGCTTGTACTCACTTTGATCATATATATTTGTCAGAGCTGCCAGGTACCGCTTTATAACAAAGTCTTGCTTTATAACAGTCTTGCAATGCCCAGCAGAAGTTCAAAATCAAACCACCTATGAGTCCTTCTTTCATCTGTTTTAAGTCACCTGAAATTGAATAATCTTGATCCAAGATAGCCAGACAGCTTTTCTTTATAATTGTAGAACATAGGTGTCTTTATAAAATAATTTGTCTCACCAGGTTTTAATTGCGTCTTTGAGAGACATGAATGGTTCTCTTTTGGTATTTATTTCTTCTTATTTACTGTAAATAGACTTTCTACAAGGTAATGAGAGACCTGAAAAACTTGCTGTGGACCCCTACATTAACTGAAATTTTGTTAATCTCAATTGATGATAAGGGAATTGAAATTATTTCAGTTTGACAACTGGTCTTCTGCAAACATGATCTGTGTAGGATAGGACAATAATGGAATTAATCAATCTCAAAGTGAGCTGAAAATGTAAGAATTTTGAAACCTTTTTCTTAAAGTTGGCTAGGAATGTAGACTTGAGAAGAACTTTCTCACTGAAACACTTCAGGCATCAGGACTATATCCTCTGCTTAAGTCTGGAAGAAGTATGTAAGTCTGATGTGTAACCCATTATGGGATGACCACTTGGCATTTAAAGTATAACAGTGTTACCCACCAAACATCTCCTGTTTTGTGCAGCCCTCATTTTGAAGTGTGTGAGCTGAAAGTGGTTTTGTAGGCAAGTTAAGGAAAGATGGCTTCACATACTTAGCTCTGTTTTGGGGAATGAAGAACCCAGTTTTACCAAGACTCATCTAGGTGACAATGGTTATAATTATTGAACTGCTTGGTAAGTTTTTTTGGGTTTTTTTGGTTTTTTTTTTTTTTTTTTGATTTTTTTTTTTTTTTTGTTCTTATTTTTTGGTGGTTTTTATCCCCTTTTTTTTACTGGTGGAAACATGGATGCCTGAGGAACTTTTTATTCACCCTGAGCTGCTGCATTTTAGCTCTGAAGAGCATGTAGTTGTCTTAATTTAGACTTAGGAAATTATGGATCTGTGTTTCTTTGTGATTGTGACTAACATTAGTGACTAATATTGTTGCCTAGATTTAGCATTATAAAAAATAAACCTAAAAAATCAACCTTTTGTAAAATTGCCTTCAGCATTGCTTGCCTCGTAATGCCATTAACAATCCTTTAGTTTCAGAGAAAATGACTCTATTTATTGCTCTGAAGTATGTGAATTCTTTGCATGTTTTTGGAGTATACCTGCAGAAAAGAGAAAATGCTAGATGTTTCTTTTTACTGCTCTAGTCCCAATTTATAAAGCTTAACTATGTCTATATTTCAAACTAGATTCTTATCCATGTTATAGACTTTCAAATGAATTACACTTCAAATAAAAGTGAAGAATGAGCATAGGTGGTTATAAATGAGAAATCAAAATATGCAAATAATGTTTGGTATGAAATAACGGATTATACTGACAAACTGTATTTAACAGTCCTATAATTTATAAACGGGGTATAGATTAATGAAAAGTAATAATGGTTGGATTTATTTTTCTTCCTTTGGAATGGAACTGCTTTTCTAATCTCTCTTGCTTCTGTTAGCTACTGGAAGGTAGGATAGTCTGTATGAATCCAGAAGTAATAAAATGAACACTATTTCACAAACACATTATTTTAAACTCAAGTGAGGGGTGTCCATGAGACATTGTGAAGGGTGAGGACAGGGTCAGCAGTAAGTCCTGGAAGTGCCAGACTGTGCAGTCTCCAAAATGCTTCTCAGGAAAGTGGAATTGTTTTCTGTGTTCACATCTAGGCAGTGCCACCAACTCATGTTTAGGTGAACATGGCAGGGCTTAGTGCCATTAGTTTTGCGCCATTCAGGTGCAGGTCTGCCGAGTTGCTCCACTCTTGCCTGGTAATGACTGGAAGCGTCTTGTTTTCTCCTGACGTGAAACTAATGAACATAAAAGTCCACTCTCTGTGCAGAATAATGAAGGCTTGTGCCATGACCTATAAGGCTGCAAATGGTTGTGTCTGCTTATTATAACAGGGAGTAGTGACTGAGGAACAAAGGAGACGGAGTTTCAGGATCAGCAAATTCTCCTCTTCGAGGTAGATTGAGGCAACAGCTCCACTGCCCAATTGGCGTTGCAGGGCAGGACAATTGAAGCAGTTTTCACTGCCAGCTCTGCACCTCCATTCCTGTTACAACTCATACAGTGAATATGATCATGGTGCCTCTTTGGAGGGAGGAAGGACCTTTTATTTTTTAGTTATATATCTTCCTCCCCCTTTGTTTTTGTTTGAAAAAAATCCAAAGGGGCAGACACAAAGGCACTCTAAATGGAAATACATGTCATGACATTCAACTGTGTTAATTGTTATAGATGCTAGATTCTATTATATTCCTCTTCATTTTGTACTTCTATTTAAAGACTTCAGAATAAACAGCTGCAGAAATTATTCCTTCCTCATTGTATTAGAACAACAACACCTAGATAATTTTTTATGAGCCCGGATATCAAGCATAAATTTTCTTTTCTTTTCATGTTGGCAGAAGAACATTCTGTGGTATAAAGTTAATAACTAAAATAACATGTATTTTTTCTTAGTGGAGTGTGATACCTGACTCTACTACTTCTGATTGTGAGAGGAATGAAGTGAAAGTTTTTCTTCAGAAAATCCTATGTTCCAATAATTTTAAAATTATTTTTATTAATGACTGTGAGCTGGAATTTCATAGAAAACACCAAAACTGAACAAATGCAAAAAAAAAAAAAAGTGTTTTGACACTTTCTATTTTTTAACTTTTAATATTTTTAAATGCTTTACTGCAATACACTCAAAATAGCATAAGATTCATTGAATCAAATCACTGGTTTGAATTTGAAAACATTGTTTTGAAAAGCTGAAATATTATTTTTCATCTAACTTGTAGAAAAATGTTCTCCAAACAGACATTATTTCCAAAATATCTATTTTGATGAAACACTATCTTTGTCACAGGAAAATGCTCCACTTTGAATACTTGTGTCTAGCTGTAGCGTCAGTAGAAATGTAGTGGAGTGAATCAGATGGCTGTTCCTGTGCTGTCTGGAAAAAAGAGTGCTAGAGACAGAAATGGAATTCGAATGTGAGGAAAGTGTAGACATACATTCAGGATTCTTATTCTTCCTTGTGCTGAATAAGTTAACAGCCCTTATCACATTTTAAAATTCAGAAAATGAAGAAGTTTTCATCAGTAAGTCTCGACAAACCTTAATGTTTTAGGCAACATTCTAAGAGATGAACAAAAGCTAAACATATACAATGCTGTAAGGTTGTATTTACCTTTACACATATAAGAAATTTTTATAAGAGACGGCCCATTTATAACCATTAAATTCTTCATTCAGACTGCTGACACAACAGGGACAATGTGGTTTTTACATACTTTTACTTCGTCCAGTTTAATGAAGAGGAATTGCAAGATGGCTGCATCCCTGAAGTAATTCTTCAGCAGGGGTAAGGCTGAAATAGCCAGCAACCCTAATGAGGAAAAATGAAAGGGCATCACCACTTAATTCATCTCATTATTGGCTCTTAAAATGGAGATAAATGAGGCAGAGATAAAAAAAGGAGAGCATGAGACAGACACACATTTCATTTCTGAGTGGTTATCGTGTAGAAGCAGGAGCCTGTCTAAGTTTGGCTGTGGGTGTGAATTCTGGAGTGCCATTACCACTGGCAGAGATGCTGACACAGTTGTTGCACTGATGACAGGTGAGCACAGTCAGGAATGTGGTTGTTTTAATTGTACCTTGTCTGATTGTGCTTAACATAATTTCAGATTTCTACCAAAAATTTAAAGTACAGTTGAAAGATCTGCTGTGCCAAGTTGCATGCCAGGGGCATCTCAAATAGCAGCAACTTGTGAGCAGATTCTGTGGGAAATGTTTAATGCAGAGCTGAAATCTCTATTCCCAAAATCAGGCCAAACTATTCCTGTCCTACACACATACACACATACACATAAACGATGTTTTACTGAAAGAGGTAATGTTCACAGCATTGTCCAAGTGATAGCGGCAGCTCCCTTTGTGTGTTTCTCTAAGTCAGAACAGATTTAGCAACCCATAAATTCTGCACTATAACAGTGCATTGCTTTCCTGCAGCATATACCACCAGCTGGTTTTAAGGGGGAGATACAAAGCCATTGATTCCTGTGCTTATTGGTCACTCAACCTTCCACTTCCTGAAATTATGTGGAACACACTCCTTCCCCCTCAGATGTTTTGCTACCACCTCACACACAATGTCCTCTCAGCACGTCATAAAAGGCATGAAACACCGTTTCTGGCCCAAAGGATGCACATTTGCTTTAACAGGTTTAGGCAACATACCCCAAGGTCTTCTGTGCTAAAAAGAGCAAATGATTATGTTTTTGATACAAAGACTTACACTTGGACCATATATAGGGACGATTTGTAACTTCTATTTTTTCAGTTGTTCAAGTTGATTCACTGTAGTGTGGTTTAAATCTTGTGTTCCTATTATTCAAGTAACACTAACAATGCTCTTCATAAGGTTGTGAATTTCTTGTAACCGTCAAGTGCCCAAAACCACTAAACCTATTGAAGAGATAGCTCTTCTTATTTGCATCATTACTGAAGTCAGGGGGAAGCTCATGGTGGTCCAGTACCAGCAGTAAAATTATTTTAGTAAGAAATAAGTAAGTAAGAAATGCAATATAGATACGATGATGTAAGTAAGCAGAACCCTTGAACATTTATCACTGTTTAATTTTAATGTTACTTTCCAAAGGAATAATGCAATTACAGACAATAGACAGCATTTCTTCATGTGTACATTTAAATTGATTTAAAAAAACCCAAACAAACTGGAGTTATTTTTTTTAATGCAAGTTCTTTTTCTGAGGAAAAGATGTTGCTACGTGAATTTCTTCTTGTACGAAAAACGGAACTTCAAATCTCAAAAATCCATTATAAGAATGGTTAGCACTAAGCATGTCAGAGAAATGAAGTATCTTGCTCTCTCAATGAGCAAGCAAAACATTTTTTTCTTCCTTTCCTCTTCAGAGAGAAGTGAACTGCTGCCCTGATCTTTGTCCATTCCACTTGTGAATATGAATGTTTCAGAAGTCTATCCATATGATGCTTAACCTCAAATCTTCTCTTTTCATATTCATCAGTTAGAAGAGCAACTAACTCTAGAGTTAGAGAAGCAAAAATTGTCCTTCTTTACCTAGAATATATCTTCCTTATTCCTTTGCCCATGGTCACACTTCCTTGGCTTAATTTCTTTCATGTATTTGATCATACATCACCAATAAAATTGTTCATTGCAGACTGGTGTTTGCTGGGCACTCCAATTAAGCTTTTGGTATTTAAAAACCTACCTGCACAAATTTTTTGAGTTCTGATTTACAGAATGAATGCTGAATTGTGCTTGTATCTCATATTGCTGTATTTCATTCATTGCGAAATCCCTCACTGAATGGGAATTTTGAACTGATCATTAATTATCCCATGAATTGAAAGTGAATGAAAAACCTCATTCTTCAAGAGGAATTGAGTCTTCCTGGAAAAAGATTTGATGTTTTGGTGACTGCTCTAAATTGAAACACAGCAGATGTGAGCAGGAAGAAAATAAAAATTTTGAATAGTATTTAGATTTTTCCCCCCTCTGTTCCTACATTTTACTTTTTTTTACTTTGCAATCCCTTTCTCAATGCAAGAGAAGAAACTCTTGCCATGTGGTTAGATTTCTGCTTTAATTTCTACCTCAGTCTTATTTACACACTCTCTATTAATTTGTAAATTTCTTGAACAAATGGAGTGTAAGAATGTCTTTGACAACCAGTCTGGATTATGATTTATTTTCTTGCTGGTTTCCTCTATGTATCTCATAACTTCAAAGTTATTTATTTGCTCTGCTATATAGTTCTTCTCCACTAAGAAATTTTATTTCTCTTAGATATTTCATTCTGCTATTCCTGGGTCATCAGCCCTGAAGAAAACTGAGGCCTCCTGCTCCTGAAGTCTTTTTTTTTTCTCTTTTGAAATCAAGATTTTCAGTTACAGAATGTAATTGGGTTATAAGCCATGACAGGTTGCTTACTGGGTGTCAGTGTGGGAAGGCACATAAAGGATCAAAAACAGAGACAATATTTCAATGCTCTCTAGAGTTCATAAACATTCAGAATGTTCAGATCCTAGACTGGGTCTAAGTAAACATGTTGAATGCCAAAAGCCATTTCAGTCTCTCACACTGTCTTAGTTGCTTTTATTACTTTATCAGTGGTGCAACTGAAAATGGAGCCGTTGGAAATAATGATTTATGGAATCATATCTTGTCATTGTGACTTCCAGGAAATCAGTAAATATTCATGACAGGTGAAAAATTAATATGTCATTCCTTAAGGGTATCCTGTGGTGTTATGAAGACATGAGATAAAATTCTGCACTTATAAGAATAAATGTGTTCCCTATAAGCCAATAGAGACATGGCCATTTACATCAATACTAATTTTTTTTCTGGCCACTGTGTATGGTAGTTGCCCCATATGATCCTGTAGATTTATGGATTCTGCCACCAGCACTTTTTAAAATTAAAAAAGTGAAGGGACATGAGAGATTCATTTCTTGAACGGTACATTTTTCATACTCTTTCATCAAAAAAATATGACAAGTAGCTTATTATCTTTGAGAAGTTGCCATTTAGTGAGAGTACTGTCAGGATTTTATTATTTGGATGCTTTAAGTACTTGATACATTTTATTTAGTAGTGTAATACTATAAAAAACTCACAGATTTCTTAAAGAAAATTATCTTGATAATAATCATCTTTCAAATCTAAACAAAGAGGAACTTTTTAAACAACTATAAAAAAATCTGAAACAGCTGTTTTTAAACAACTATAAAAAAATCTGAAACAGCTGTTTGGAACTTAAGTGTTGGTGTGCGTGTCCCTTTGGTCAGCCCGGTGTTCGGCTAGACCTCCCAGCAGCTCTGACACGCCACAACAGGACCGATTTGTGAGTCTTGGCTCAGCAGCCCCTGGACTTTCGCTGTCACGGCCGTGGTGTAAATGAAAGAGGGATTTCTTGGAGGTTCAGAGGGGACAGAGGTTTATTGGAGTCACAGGAGAAGCCCTTACCTCCTGTCTGGTGCCTCAGGAGAGAGCTCGGACCTGGGCTGCAGGGGGGTTTTGTCCAGGACAGGCTCAAGGGGTGGGTACAAACTACAAGCCAATAAAACAAAGCAAAGTACCAAATGCCAACTGGATTACCTAACTACTAACAAATCAAAGGTAATTTGGGGAGGGGTCTCGGGGGAATCTGCCAACTGCTGGCCAAATCTCCTCGAAGGTTCTGGACCTTGAAGATAGCGACTCAATGATGGACAGGGGAAAAGGGAGACGATGGGCAGGGAGCATCATGGGGAAAGGACCAATAGGAAACAGTCTCTGGGCAAAGACCAGAGAGGCACAGAAACTCTTATCAACTTATGATAAGAGAAAACTCCAAGACAAGGGGCCCTTATGATGTAACTAGAGCTATACTAACTTATAACAAAACCTTTTTTAAAACATGGAAATCTTGCAAACCCACACTTAAAAGTCTCACGTTGAACTCTGTCAAATGTTTTCTTGTTATTGTGAAGTAAATAAGATCCATTAGCATTCTTATGATAATCACATTCAATATTGCAAATATATGAGATCAAATAATAATGTTCCATATCCCTTCCTAGTTTTTGAACTGTTTATGAAATCAACCCTCATTAAATCTGAAGGTTGCAAGAGCATATTTCACCGTTTAATGATTAATTCTGCAGAATATTGAAATGTCATTCAAAGAGTCAATGCCCTTCTTAGGAAAAATCTGGATATTCAAATGCTCATTGCTTTAGTATCTCCTTCTATCCAGAAATATACTGGCATATTGCAGTACATTTATCCCAAATTATGGTTGTCAACCAATCAGCAGTTCAACTTGAACCAAGTTTGGAAAATGACATCAGCGCTTGTAGCCAGCAAAGAATAATTGGCCTGTAGGCATGACATAGCAGAGGATGTGGTATGAGATTAGTTATCAGAGAATGCACTGAAGTAGGAATTTTGAAAAGACAGAGGAAAGGAGAAGGGAAAAATATATAAAATTAATTGCAGAATTTTTTTCAAAAGAGAAAGAAAATGTGCAGAAAAATGAGATTCAGTGAAGGAGAAACAGGCAATGTGTGTCAGCTCCAGATTAGTAAACTGACATGGTCATATAAGCATAGAGAAGAAGTATTAGTCACTCAAACAAAGCAGATTTGTGTATGGAATTAAATTGTGGTATTTCCCTATGTATTTTCACTCAGATTTAGGACAAAAGTCAAAACAAAGTAACGCTACATAGAACAAAAATTTTTTAATACATAAATGCTTGGAAACCCTCTGCATTTGCAATGTTATTGATGTGTCTCAGGAATTTTATTTCTGTGCCCTTAATGCCTCATATTAAAGAATAAACTGTATTTCCCAAGGTGCATTTCCCATTTACTATACATTAAATTTTAGGCCAGTATACAGTCAGCTGGAAATGGTGATAGCATATCTATCAAACATAATCTTCCTCAAAAATACTACAATAAAAAAGCAAAATTATAGATATAATGGCAACTCCTTTCAGTTTGAAATGAAATTGAAATTTTGGTGCAGATAAAAGTGACAGGTTTCTTTTCAAAATTTTGCAGTAGAACTTCTTCAGATTCTTAAACATTTTAACAGCAAGCTTCTATAAGTAGAAAAGGAGATGACTCCTTGGACCAGTCAGAACTCATTGGAGAGCAAAAGAAATTTCATGTTTTATGTGAGCTTTGGAAAATTGGCATAGAATGGATACTTGGATTCCTAAAAATCTCATTTAAAAACTAAAAAATATTTTCTACAGGGTTATCCATTTTGAAAGATCTTTATTGGACTGCAAAATTTGGAAAAGTTGCTTTATTTATAACTTGATCATCAAGGTATTCTCTTGACAAATCACATTTACATGTATCTTTAAACAGCATTTAGTAATTCACTGCTACCTTCTCAAACTAACAGATATTTGTTTTCTCAGATCCTAATCCTACTGACTATTTATTCCTGCAGGAATGCCTTGCAGCAACATAAATTTCAGAGCATGCTTCTTCTATTTTATCCCTCAACTTGCCAGTTAGATGAGAATACAATCTAAACACTGTTTATTCCTAGAGGTACCAGACAATCTAAGTCTAAAAAATAATGTTTTTTAAATTATGTTCACCCTCACTTATTCTAACTCTTCAACGTTACAAAATAAAAAAATATTAAAAGAAGTGCCAAATGTGCAGCATGGAATATTTGTAAATCTTATGGGCTGCAAAGTAACAACCAGGCAGATTAAACAGAACTGGGTAAAATACATTAACACACTAAAAATATATTAATATTTTTCAAAAAGGACACGTGAAGTGATTGCCGAAGGGCACTCATATTTATTACAGTGATTTTTTTAGGCTCTTCCCTAATGCAGGCTAAGATGGGATCCTTCAGCAAAACCAGAAAATGAATAGAAAACAACTGGTCATTTTGAAGAGATGGATGCATTTCTGCTCTAACATAACTTTTTGTTATTGAAAATATTTTTTATCATAAAATCTAGTTCTTGTTCTGTTACTGTTGGCAAACTATTTCACAGGTATTTTTGTAACTTTCATGTAGCTGATACAAAAATAACTATTTTCACTTCTGTGTATTTGTTTTTCATAGATCACTCACTCTTTCTTATGACTAAAATTTTGAATGTAAGGTGTTTAGTGTTTCACATCAGCAACTACGTATTTCAACTGTATGGAATATAGTTGCAGCTTTGCAGAAGGACTCACAAATTCCTGGGTTTGTTTCCAATTTTAATCTACTTATACTGGGATTTGTTTATAGGCAGAACCTTTGAAATTCAAATCGTATAATTAAAGTACCTGTGGAGAACTTGCTTTGCTTTAACCTAAATTGAGGACTTCTTGTGTTAGAGAAACTCCCCAAAGTCAGGTGCGCTTACCCCAGTGTGGTTCACAATAGAAGTTAGTACCTGAGAAGAGGGGTACACAGGCAGTGACAACCTCAAAAATTGGAGATACCTAGCAGTTGATCAAACAGTGCTGGATGCAAGTGAAGTTGGCACACTGAGCCTCATCTACTTTTGTTTCTACTCCTCCATGTAGACATAGTCAGAATATCCCACTATGAGATACCTAGGACAGGAATAACTAATAGCTTAATGATAGCATGCACAGTTTGTGAATCAAAAGGATATTTTTGGAACCCTTAACCTGCCTGGTTGTGCAGGAAAGATATAGTCCCTTTTCTTTTCCCAAACCATCAGATCAGTGGATTCTCACAGTGCATTTCACTCCTGTTGAGTTTCTATATTAGCCACATAATTAAATATTAATAAGGTTAAATGGAGATCAAAAAGAGAATTTCATGTGCACTCTGCCTGACATTAATAATATCTAGATGTTTAAGGTTTTTGCCTAGAATTAAGAAGAACAAGGTGCAAGTTCCTGGCCCATGACTGTACTCCTGTTAAGAAAATAGGAAGGAAAAAGAAACTGAATTAAACTGAATGTGTTAATGATTGTTCTCTGAGGGCAGTTCTCACATGTTAGAATTACAATCAGGGCTATGCTGACACTGGAAAAAAATTATGTAAAGACCATCTTTAAAAATGCAAATATTGACAAATGACTTGCAGTGCTCAGAGATGTTTCCTGGAACTCATTTAGGGCTATAGATGCAGCCAGACTGGTTTCTGATTGGGATGCACTTGCCCAATCCAGCCGGAACAGGGCTTTCTGCAGCAGTCTGTTGTACAGCTAGAGAATGTCTTTGACTGGAGTTAAGCAGACAAAAGAAACAATCTGAGAACTGAGAGCTTTGTATATTCAGAATATAGCTGCTAGCAAAAATGCAGATATTTACAGGGCTAAGGAGAAGACAAGCTGACATCGGTAATGTTGACAATGGAAGGAATATCTTAAAGATAGGTTGTGATCTTCTTGTGGTTTCAAAACGTGCATACTCAAATTAAGAATTTGTATATCATATTTAATTGTGTATATTTTACTTATCCATTTCCTGACTTACCCAAGATGAGAGGCTTTTGAGTATCTTCTAAAGTGTTGCTTGAAAAACAGAGAAAGCTGTGGTGTCTTCACCAACAGAGAAGTTGCAGGAAGCATTGTACTGAGGCAGTGCCCATAAGTTGCAAACTGGCCACTATGGTATAAGTGATGATTCTAGTTATTAAAATAGAAAAACAAGTACATCATTATATCTCTAAATGATGTTTTAATGTATTTTTTATATAGATTGTTATTAAACAAACTAGACTTCATAAATATTAAACACAACTCTTATCTAGAAATTCTGTTTGCCAGTTTTAATTTAAAGGGAGAAATTGGGTTCCAGTTGTCCTTTGCTAAAGATTTCCTGCTGGTTCTTTATCTGTTTTTGAATGTCAATGAATAGGAGTTTCAGCTACTCATTAATATTCAAGAAGTGAAAATCTACTTGTTATCTCTTTGATTAATCCAGCCTATTGTGCCTTATAGCATCAATCACAAAACATTGCAGTGGGTAATGAATTACTGCGTGACTGCAGAAGACCATAAGGGGTATTAAACTAAACTTAATCTTTTTAACTAACGACATTCTAGAATGAATGCAGAAGATAGAATTTCTCAGTAAATAGCAGAGTGGAAGGCTTTCTTTGGAATTTATGATAGATATTCTTGAGCATTTTCTCTATTAAAGACATGCGCACTAAAAAACCACCAATGTATCTTTATTTTTCTTGCAAATTAATTCCAGTCTGGTGAAACAATTTTGAAAAAAGCTAATGTTCAAAAGTTTCTCTCAAAAGCTTTAGAATTTTGTTTTTGACTCCTCATGCATTCAAAAAAAAAAAAAAAAAAGAAGTATTTCAAGACACTATTTATTAAGGCTTTTGTTATCCTAAAAGTGATAAGATATATTCACCTAGGTTCATATTGCTATATGAAAGCTTTCCCTAGACAGTGCCTATAGGGAAGGTTTTCTCTTGCCCTTTGGTAGTTGCAGGTGAACACGAATGAGCTTCCTAAGCCCCGCAAGTTTCAAGTTGACTCATAAAGATGACTGGAGGGTCTAAAAAATAGTATTTTTTGAAAATGGTTATATAAATTATAGGTGCAAAAGTAGACCCAAGAAAATATCTTAAAATAAGTTCTCTTTTCCAGTTAGTGTTTAAACAGATTTGGTTTGTATGGATAGTTAGGCCCTTTTCTATCCATTGCCTGTTTTATGCTTCCTACTTCCATAAACACAAAAGCATATGTAGTGGAAAATAGAGCATGGAAAATTTGTTCTGTGGACACATCTGCTCTTTTTCAATGCATCTGCTTAAGAGTTTTTCTCTGCACAAAAAAGTACAACTTTCAGTAAGTGTAGAGTGGTGTAACAAAGAAATATAGTAGGCTGGTGTGCAATAGCTTTCCACCGTCATACCAGAAGTAAGGTAATTATTAGATTCCCAGAGTTCATTTTGGCTTAAAATCTTACTTCTGCCTCAATAAGTATTGCATAATGAGCCCCAAACCCCCAAGTCTAAATCTAATTCTACCATGAGGTTTTAAAAGCTTATTTTCATGTAGGTGCAGAGTTTAACAGGAATCCTGTGACTTTTGCTTGAATGAAGGCTACCCTGCTGTGTTTGCTGAAGGAGGATTAGAGAAAAATGGTATTAATAAATTATGAAGCAGTTAAAATAAACTGCAGGCTAGCAGAACAACAGAGTAAAAAATCAGCAAGACAAAACCTATATGTTTTACATCTGTACAGCTCAGAATATGAAATAGATGTGCAGTGCCTGGGACGCATGTCTATGGAAGTGAACAATGCTGAGTAGCTGTGATCAATGCCAACACATTCGTTAGCATCTCAGGCAGAGGCAGAAATATGAGTGTTCTTAGCCCTTAATGCATTCAAGTGGCACTTAGGACAGAATTTTTGGAAGTTTTATCTCATGGGACTGGTGCTAGCATAGGCAAATCTAGTGGTATACCCACAATATCTCTACTCTTTTAAGTTTTTAGTTAACAGGTGGAAATGGAAGATTGGGCAACACAAAAAGAACATTTCTGAAGTTCAAAGTGTGTTTGGGTCTATTTCTGGAAAGGACTGTTTCCAAAACTGTCTTTCAACTTTGGATCTAACTCTGTGTACCCACATCTTTCATATATAACTCCATATATTTGCCAAATGAAAAGAGAAAATTAAACTATTTGAAATGTTCCACCTAGGCAATAACAGCATATAATTTGTCATAGTATTGAGCACTGGAGGAGCCAATCAGAGACCTATACATGGAAATACTCTGGGTATTTCATAATAAACAATTCTGCTACCCTTTATATGGTATGGATACATTAGTATACAGGTAGATTTCTGTTGTGTGGTGAAGAGAAGACACTAGAG
The DNA here is from genome assembly GCA_024734555.1 of Trochalopteron elliotii. NCBI lineage: Eukaryota > Metazoa > Chordata > Aves > Passeriformes > Leiothrichidae > Trochalopteron > Trochalopteron elliotii. Next base: position 3,346,671 of record JANPWX010000096.1, on the reverse strand, counting down.
AGGGATAAAGTGGTGTGGGTGCATGCTCTACTTTGTTGACTACTTCTCTGGTTTTCTCAGAAAAGAAGCTAAGAGATGACAGCTATGCCAGTTTGCTGGCTCCTACCAGAGAAAATTTAATTGAATAAAGAGATTTTGTGGTTCAAAACAGAAAAAAATATGGCAGGTTTTACAACACTAATGTTCTTGTGAAAACAGATCTGGTTGCCATATTGCCTTTCACTGTGAAAAGCATAAGGACAAACCTGAAAATGTGTTTCGACCATGCCACTCCTTTCCATCAGGTGAATTATAAAGCTGAGCATGGTGCATGGAATCACTTTGCACCTGTCAGCCCCACTGCAGGTTGCTTTGGAACATGAATCAATATTTTATTCCAGAGGGGAACAAAAGCAGTCTGTTGGGGGTCAATCTTTTAATGTTAGTGGGAGCACTTAGCTGCTACTAAAATTATAAAATCATTTTTAGTACATGTGAACACACATTCTAAAGCATCTACGGTACCATAGCAGAATTTTTTAAAAATTGAGCTTAAACCTCTATATGCAACTTTCACTCTCATCATTTAGTGGATTGTTACTTTGTTATGAAAGTGTTTTTCAAGCAATTCTCCCAAATGTTTTCGTTCTCACATTTGGAGGGAGAAGAGCATCAGAAAACACAAATTGGAATACTTTTAGATCAAATTAATCTGGAAAATACATGCCCAGATTACATTTCCTGCAATGTTTAATGAACATAAACTCCTTGGCACTGTGATAAGGAGATTCAGAAACACCTCACTGTAATGCATACATTGTGGATCAACTCCATTGATTAATGTATCTACTCCTACTTCTCATTTCTATTAGGTTACTCATGGACATCAGGTATTGCTTTCATGAGTCAGTTCTATGTCATCATCAAAATTCTATAGCTGGGAATTTAATTTTTCCTGAACTATTTTTTGCTACTTCCAGAATATCTCTGCTCTGATTGTTAGAAAGTTTTCTTCTCCCAGTCTTAGGATGGGGTGCTGCATGATCAGTTGACTTCCCTTTGTTAATGTACTAATACAGCTCAGAGAGGTCTTCTCCTTCCCTGAGATATAACCTTTATTGTATAGAGGAAGAAGACACATCCTTTTTCAGTTACCTTTTTGTTGGATTATTTTATCCAAGCTATTCAATATGTGTATATATTTTTATTGAAATTAAAGACATAGGTAGGATTGGAACAACCAATGAAATTTTAAGCATTTAATTAAATAAATATTTAAAACATCCATTATAGCTCCATCATGACAACACATACTTTGAAAACACCTTCTGTTTCTCTTATTCTTTGTTGCCATGGTTATAGTTTTAACCACCACTCTCAATTACTACAGTACTCCGTTATATTGTTAAATTTTTATTAGATTTTATTAACATTTTCAGAATAATTACTCTTTAATTCCAAGTGAAAAGAAAGTATTTTGAGACTTAAATCTGTAAAAGAAAATAAACTTCCAAATACAGTTAGGAAGCAAAGTTCTATAATTTTTCTTAAAACTGACATAAACTTGCGAGAGAGGGATGGAGGTTACATATATATTCAGATCTATTGCTAGGAAACACTAGGGAAAAAAAAGAATTCTTGAACTTGCTTTCATTTCATAGCAGTTTTGTTCAGAATAAAGTTTCTCTGTCACTTAAAATATATAAGACTTCTGAGAAATATTAAACCCAAATATTAAATTTCAACCTGCGTTTCAACAGGGGTTGGAAGATTAAGCAATCTTACTGAGCTAAAAAAAGGCCTCTTGTTCTATTAAAGGCCTTTTAAAGTCACACGAGTGATTTGTTTGTCATGCAGTGAATGGTGCTGACATTTCAGAGTTTCCAAAGTACCGAAATGGTTTTGGACTTTGTGAACAAGGGTTTGAGATTCTTGGTTCTACAGTGTGAACTGTTCACTCATTTTATTCTGACATTTAACTTAGTATGGAACAGACAGACTTGCACATGCCAAGAAAGGCCTCTTCCATGACATGACTGCTCCTCACCACATTTTCATTGTTTCCCACTATTCTGGGAACTCCTCAAGATACACAGAGTGATGTCTCTTTCTTGAGCATGATGTTCTGAGTATTGACTCAGGAGAGAGCAATGTTAGCTCTGGTCCCCGTTCCAAAGGAAGTGATGTATGTTCCCATGAAAATCAAATATTTAGAGTAGGACAGGTGTTCTGACCTCCTGACTGCTGTGTCGGTATCCATGTCACTGAGCTATATGTATTCTGCTTTTTTGCTCTCCTTAATGATTAGGGAGTATTGGACTTTTTGCCATGCAGTGTTAATTTTCTTGGTAAAAATACAATCCTGATTCAAAATAGCATGCAACTTCAAGTTGAAAGCTGAAGTATTATTCTAGGAAAAAAACAAAAACCAAAAAAGATAGGTTCACCTACTTTACTCCCTGTCATTTAAACCCATTACACTACCCAATTAATACTACATGTGTTATTTTTGCACTTCAACACCTCAGAAGGCTTCAGTCTAGGTACTGAAATTATTTGAACAGCTAGAATTTATAATGCTGTCAAGAGTATGATTATGATAATAAAGACAAGGTATATTTGGTTCTATACCACTAGGAAAATGACCTGCACTTATCCCCCACATGTATATTTTGATAAGATGTAAGAAGGCAGAATTTTTTTTCATGTGAATATCTCAGGAATGCTTAACGTTGTAGCCTATGTACAATACCCAAATTGCCTTTGGGAGTGCCAATATGCAGCCCTGCTTCTTCCAGTTCTTCTTCACCCTTTAATATGTGGTTACATCCTAGTGCATAGTGGGCCATGACGGCATTTATATATTCAGGAGTTCATTGAAGGAAAAGTATCTCCTTATTCTTGTTACTTATATTTCTTATGATCTCTGTTCCAATTACAGCATAGCCCTGATGCCAAACAGTCTGTCAATAGCATGGACTGTTTAAATTATTGACAAAAAGTGTTTTTTTATTTGTAAATAGTCAGGATTCTGTTGTTATTGAGTATTTTTTAATAAAGGAGTCCATATATGCAACTCACACGTGACTTTTTCCATTAAACACTGTTTGGCTGTATTCATTTCGATATCAAAACCCCCTTCCCAAACCAACAAACTTACTAACTGCCCTGATATTAAAACAGATTCACATATGTGGGAGAGAATGTGCCTCCTGCTGCAGCCACTACCAGAAATTACCACTCTCTGCTGCAGAAGGAGCCCAGACCACAGCAGAGAGACTGTGAAAATTTTGGAGTAACTGCAAGAAGAAGCCTCTGGCTGGTGAAGCTGACAGCTATCCCTCCACTGGAATCATCAGTTCTAGATAAATTCTGAAAGAGCTTTGCCGCCTCAGGTGCCTTTTCTGGTACCCTGAAGAATTACTGTGGTCCCACATGAGCTAAGAATCTAAAGAGGAAAAACATGCTTCAAAGCTGTCCTTTCAAATTTCTTAAGTTTTTGCAATCAGAAGTCATTACAACTTCTTGAAATGGGAAACAGGGAGTCTCATAGGACACACATGGGAAAGTTTTGGGCATTATGGCTAGTGGTAAGAATCTTCTCAGCATCTATTTAGTTTTTCAGATATCTATCTATCTGCTTTACACAGCAAACTCATCATAGTGAAACAGCTTCATCTTCAATGCCTGTATTTGTTATGCTATTTTGTGCATTAAATCAATATAGCCTACAAGTCTTTGCCCCAGAGTATATCTTGAGCAGTTTGCTTAATGTGATTTCCTTCTAATATGCACTCTTGTGTTTGCTTGTAGCCTTTTACTTTCCTGTTTTAAAATGATCACAGCCTAAACCAAGGGAGCTGAAAAACACGTGCCTCTTCTATTTAAAATGCAGAGCCATCAGAGTCCTCTCCTGCAAAGGCCTGATAAGTGCTTTAAATTTTTCAAATATGGTAGAAATTGTGGCCTTTTGCCTTTAGCCTTGATTAGGGTTGGGATTTAACACATGCTGCCTCAGTATTTTCTCTGATTAGATTGTCCTTGGGCAAGTGCATCCAACACGTGCTAGACAGGTCAGTGATCAGTCTTCCACTGGGAAAAGAACATGACCAGGAAATATTCATAATTCATTGTGATCAGACATTTAAGAGTACACTAGAGAGATCTGCTGGTTATGAGAATTTATTCTAGAGTCTTATTATTATTTTACAATTTGTTCTCCACATTGGTCTTTATTATATGCTTTCGTTATTTTAAGGCATTAGTATTTTTTGACTTTGTATACACAAGCCAGAGTGTAATTATCCTCATATTTGCCTGTAGAAATATTTCATTCTTTCAAACAATTTTGTCAGGTCTAGAAAAAATGTTCCCTATTTTAAGATAAATTAATCAGGCCAAGACATGGATGTGATAAAAAACTGCTGAATAGTGACAGCATACGATCCTTTTTTGCAAGATTTTAACTGTGTTTTCTACATTTTAGTGAAGTAAATATGCATGCTATATAGATATTTACAATGCACCATTCTCAGTTACAGAAAATCTGTCACCTTTTTTCTCTAAGTTTTTTACCCCTAAGATGAGTTTAAAGATCTCAAAATGATACTGACAGACAGTGGGCTTGTGTACAGCTGAACACAAAGGAGTGAAATTTGCCTTTCTGCAGGGAACCAGTGTGATTCCAATGCAACAAAAGTTCTACTTAAACTTGACCTCAGAAAGCTTAACATTTGTCAGAATCACAGAATAGCTGAGCTGAAAGGAACCTCTAGAGATCATCTAATTCAATCCCCTTCTACAAAAATGGGGTTAACTAAAGCAAGTTGCTTCAGGTCATGGTAAGCTGTGCTTTGAATATCTCCAAGGATGTTGACTCCACAACCTTCCTGTGCAATCTGTTTCAGTGTTCAGCCACACTCACAATAGTTAGGCACTTTCTTATGTTTTAAAAGAATTTTCTTTATTTCCCGTTTGTGCCTGTTAGCTCTTGTTCTTGCACTGGATACCACTGAGAAGAGTCTGGCTTCCTCTCCTCTATTTCTTGCTGCAGAGGGTTGACCTTGTCTGGCTGTCAGGTGCCCACCAAGCCTCTCTATCCATCTCCCTCTTCAACAGGACAGGAGGAGAAAACAAGATAAAAAACCTCATGGGTTGAATTAAGGACAAGAAGGCCATTCAGCAATTACCATCACAGGCAAAACAGACATGGAAATGAATTTAATTTGTTACCAATCAAATTAGAGTAAGAAAATGAGAAATTTGAAAAAATCTGAAAGAAGCTTCCCCAACCCTTTTCTTCCTGTACTGATCTTCACTGCCAGCTTTTGTACCTTCTCCAAGGAGCTCAAGGGGCAAGGAAATAACTGTTGCAGTAAGCCCAAAACACTTTGTCCCTTTCTTCTCACTCTCTTCCCTTGTTCCAGTGTGGGATCCCTTACATATGAATTTCGACACAGTCTTTCTCATGGGCTGCTGTTCTTAACAAACTGTTTCAGTGTGCATCCTCTTCATGGCATGCTTTTTATCCAGGAACAGACTTTTCCAGTATGGGTTTCCCTCAGAGTGACAGATTCTGTTCGAAAACATGCCCTGGCAGGGTTTCCCTCTGCAGGCCACAGTTCCTGCCAGGATTCTGCTCCAGCATGGGCTTTTCAAGGGTTAATGTTTCTTTCAAGGTATATCCACCTGCTTGGTGTGGGTTTCTCCATGGGCTGAAGGTGAATATCTACTCCCTCTTGGACCTCCACGGGCTGCAAGGTGGCAGCTGCCTCACCATGGTCTCCTCCACAGATACCGCCTCTGTAGCTGCCACTGTCAAACCTTGCTGCTAAAGCCAATACACCTGCTTTATATATGAATATAAACATAGATCAAATTCTCCTGAAACCATTCTGCTTAAACTCAATCAGCCCCATCTCTGAGCCTCCTCTTGTATGTCAGACCCTTTAGTACCCTAATGATCATCATGGCTCTTTGCTGAATGTGACCATGGACAGCCCTGTTTCTTTTTGACTGGGGAGCCCAGTATTGGGCTGCAGAACAGAACCGCAGTTGTGTTTTACCAGGGATGAGAAAAGGGAGAAAGATCACCTGCTTTGACTTTATGATTATGATCTTTCTAATACAGCCCAGGCAGCTGTTGGCCTTAGCTGCAAGGGTACTTTGACAGATCATGTTCACCTTGGTGCCCAGCAGGACCCCCAGATACTTCTCTGCCAAGCTACTGTTGAACCTTCAACCCCAGCATATATAGGTGCATAAGGGTCTTTCCTTCCAGGTGCAGAATATTGCAATTATGGTTTTAAAGGATCCTGAGATCCAAAACAACCGCCTTCCACAGTCTGTCTAGGTCTCTGAAGGCTACCACAAGTAATTAATGTATCAACCACTCCTTCCAGTTCTGAATTATCTGCAAACTTGCTGAGAGTGTACTTTTGTACCATCATACAGGTCACTAATGAAAATATTAAACAGTGCTACCCCCTGTATTGGCCTCTAGGACTACACTTTCTTTTATCCTTAACATGTTTGGGAATTATTCCCAGAAGAATTCTCTCTTTCACATTCCCAGGGGTTTAGGATTAGGCAAATCAATGTGTAGTTCCCTGGCTCCTGTATCTTATCCTTCTTGTAGGCAGAAGCAATATTTGCTTTCTTCTAGTGCTTAATAACCCACCTTGATCACCATGACCTTTCAAAGGCAATAGAGTGCTCACAGCGACATTGGTCAGCTCCCTCAGCAACTGTGGGTGCATCCCATCAGATCCCATAGATTTATGTATATCCAGTTTACTTACCTGTCCCCAATCTGATCAGCCTCTTCTGAGAAATATTTCTTGCTTCATAAGTTCCCACTGGTTTCAGGGACCTGGCATTACTGAGGAAAATTCTTGTCAGTAAAGACTAAAGTGGAGAATGCATTGAGTTATCTCTGTCTTCTTCATGGTCTTTGCCACCACAACTCCTGTCCCATTCAACGATGGACCCAAATTTTCCTTCATCTTCTTTTTACTGTTAATATACCTGTACAAGCCCTTCTTATTTCTGTTTGCATCCTTCACTAGATTAAACTACAAATGGATTTGGCTTTCATAACCCAAGGATGAGGCTCCCTTTAGTTCTTTTGTTGTTTATAAGGTCTGTCTTGTCCACATCCTCTGGCACTCTTCACTTTCCAGACTTATCTACCCCTTCCTTACTTGACTGGGGATATCTCTTTCCTTCACTGTTGCTAGTTAAAAAAACCAATATCCATGGATCTCATATTGGCCAGAATAACCTTACATGGGATCCATGTGACTCATGCATTTAATAGCCATAATTGTCATTATTTCAACTTGAAGCATTCGACAAGAATGTAGGGTTTTTCTGATTAAAGATTTGAAGACAATTGTCTGATTGATTTGATCTTACAAACTTCAAAGATTCTAGTCTGACTAAAACTTTGAAACCCACTTCATGATGTAATTTTTTTCTGTTTGAATGGACCCTTCAGTTAGGTTGTAAAAAACCTCTGAGATCAGAGTCCAACCTATAATCTCTTACAGGATCTACTTATAAGATCTATGCAGCAAGATGAGCATTTTAATATGTTAAAGACTTTTAAAAAGAATTGTTCAAAAATGTCCATCTTTCTTAAAACAAGAAACATTAAAATCAAGGCTAGTTCTCTTTCTGATTTGTGAAGTCGTGAGTCTTCTAGAAAAGAATATGATAATTTGATTACATTGGAACTGTTTTCTTCACAATTGTAAAGAATAGTTCTGAATATTTCTGGGAGGTTTTCATAAAGACTTGTCTTAATGACAAGTCCATAAAGTCCAAAATTCTCCCTGTTAATCTTGCTCTCCAGTCTGGATTTCTCAACTGTGTTTTGAATCAGAGATGTTCCATTTTCGCATGGTCTGCTAATAAAAGCTCCTCTTCATTCCTGAAGCACTTTTTCTTCCATGGGCATCTTGCAGTTGATTCTCTGCCCTATAATGAATTTCAGTTCACATTTTAGTACACATAATGAGCCAATGCTTAATGTTTTCTTCTGTTCGGGTGTACTCTCTGAAATGTTAACATTAGATTTAGTGAATATGAAGAATATAGACAACGAGACCCAGAAATTCAACCTGGTGCAAATATTTTATAATCAGAGTACCACACAATATCTTAATGTTTCTATATGTTTTCACCTTTGTGTGTGTGTGTATATTCCTTGATGGGTTTACTGTTCATCATTTACCTACCCTTTTGTTCCTGTTTACTCTGTCTTCCTAAATAAGAATGCAGAAGTCTTCACAAATATAGATTCGTTCATACAATTTCTGAAGATACATACTTTTTTGTTAAATTATGCCTTTGATTCAACAGCTATGTTTTTCAGCTCTGTGTTGCTTCCTTTTAAGCCATGGGGAATAATCTTATTTTATATAGATGTGTCAAGAGTACAACCAATAGAAAATCACACAATCAGATAATGTTTTGGATCAGAAGGGACCTCTAAATGTAATCTTGTCCACCTCCTGTCATGGGAAGGGTCACCTTCCACTAGATGAGTTTGCCCAAAGACTGACCCAACCTGGCCTTGAACACTGAATATAGTTTTTATATGTTAGTAATGTTATGTGAGCCTTTTAATATTGGGGAATTCTTTTCTATATTTAAGTTGCAAAGTATTTCTAAATATTCCTACAATAGAGGGAATGAAACTTTCTATATTAAGTATAGTTGGAGTTTATAGCTGGAGTTTGCTGTGTAAGGAAATTCCTTCTGTAAAGATAATACACTTTCTCTTGCAACTACAATTCTTTTGCGCAGTTTCTGATTATTTACAAAACAATAAGTGTTTGGGCAGAAGTTAATTGCTTGTGTTCAATCATTTGACACATTCTTCATTACTTTTAGAGCATGTGAACCTTTCAGCCAGTCATACTTACAATTAAGACTGATGAAATCATTAGACGTGTTACAAACATTCAGTTTATCCATATAGAGTTTGGCAACTTCTTAAAGGTCTTCTGTCAGGTTCATTCACTGTTTAATTATTTGTTGTTGATACTGAATAACAATATGATCACTGTCATTTGTCATTACACTCTATTGCAGGCACAAATTTTTGACTGGCTGGTGGTTCCAAGGTTTCAGTTAAGTGAACAGGAGTTAATAACATCTCACAGAAAGAAGTCTGGTTTCCTTGAGAAATATATTCTTACAATCCGTGAGGAATAGCAATGAATACTGCAATTGGTGAGGAAATACTGTGCCCTCCTGTACTCAAATCTAACTCGCTTCCCTTGATAATTATGTCTCCTCAACAAAGTTAAATTTTGAGGAGTGGAACTCTCACTTGTTGCTGTTCAAATGTTTTTGAGTGAAAACTCACAAGGCATGATCCAGTTGTCTTTGTTAAACAGTGTAGAAGTGACAGATGTTAAAGTACCTTTAGTAACTTGTATTCTGTGATTCAGCTGCAGAGTCATGTTACACTTTATTTTAACAACTTTTCTGAGAAAGTAGATAATGTGTGATATCTTCCTTGGTTATCCTATTAGGACTGAAGTAATGGAAAAATAATGCTGTATGATGATGATCATGTTGGTAATTTATAAGCCATCTACATCCTCACCTTGTCTGTTTTCTGTGAAATATCCCCTGTGACCTCTCAAGGGGTAAACTTTCATCCTCTTTATTATCTTTGATTACAAGCAGAATGTAATTTTTTGAACTATATCAACATTGAGAAAAAAACTTGTAGTTGACAGTTTTTACCCAGACTTTTTCTTATGGAGGGATAATTCTGGTTTTAATCTATTTCATCCTCTAGAGTAGAAGTAGGTAGACGAGGTATAAATACACCACACAAGTGTGTAAGTATAGAACAAACTGAAGACCAAAGGCTCTTTATGGCTGATGTATGAGCTTTTCCTCATGTGTATGCACCTTTCCTCACACATAGATGGCTGATTAAATTATGCAAAACATCTTTATCATATACTCTCCTTTAAAACTCACACCCATAATAACTGGAATCAGAGAGAAGCACAGAAAGCTGGGGATTTGAAATCCTTATTCTCAATCCATGCCAGTTGCCACTTTTGTATCCCTGACTTGCTTCCCTAAAAACAAAACAAACAAACAAAAATCCACCACCAAAAAAAACCCCACCAAAACAACAAAACCCAAAACAAACAAAACAAAACAAAAAAAAAACACAAAAAAACCCCCCAAAACAAACAAAAAAAAGATGAGGTATAGATCTTTCTGTAGTTGGTTCCTTGTTCCATTTTCTTTTCCTCTAAATTGAAAAAATACCTTTTGATGAAATTACCTTCTCTACAAATGTGGCTTGTTTGTTTTCAGAGAAGAAACTAGTATAAAGGTGTTCAGTTTGAATGTTAATAGAAAGCAAATATGCTGATTTCTGGAGTAATTTTTGTGCTTTTTTGGCTTTCTAAACAAAAGTACTTGCATTTTCAGCTGAGGCATCTAATGCCTAGAACCCTGAGCTGCTTTTCATCACAGCCGTAAAACTGTGGCAGCAGTTGAAATTACCTTGATTATGCTCACAAAGGTGTTGTGAGGCTTAAATAATTAATATTACAAAATGCTTCAAAATTGTTAGTGTAAAAGATGAGGTAGCAGCTCTTAAAATCTGGAACAAATCTTGAAATCTTAGATAACATTACCCAATACTTAGAGCACTGCTAAAGTGTTATTTGGGACTACTACAGATAAAGAGGTGTGGTTTACCTGGTTATAGAAATTCTATTAAATGCAAAATAATAAAAACAGGTCTGTCTGGATGCAGGCAGTAGGAATTTTTTGTAAAGGAACGCTCTAAAAGGTACTCAGTACATGTTCTCAGCAGCAGTGAGACTCAAACGGGCTACTTTTGTTCCCTCGGAATGACTCATAGCCTTATCTGAAACACATTTGTCAAAGTGATCCAGGGTTGCTTATTACTGGGAATGCTCACTGTGAAAAGATTAAATCTCTGTGTACCATGGTAGCCCCTTTATATGAGTTAAATCTGCTGTGACTCACGATAGGAAGCAGAGTATATTAGTCTGGGCAGAACTATGTTAATGTACTTCTTCCCCTGTACTCAGAGCAGTGGGAAGATGTTTGGTGATAAGGAGACTTGCACCATCTTCTTTTTGTCCTCCCCTTACTGAAATTCTAGTCCTTTAGGCACTCCTCATACTGCTGTTTCTCTCGATGGCGTGTCGGTAGCAGCTGACAGCACATAGGCTTTTTTGTTCCTGTTTTGATGATGGCCTTTTTTCCACGCTCTCCTGCAATGCTGAAAATACAGCTTTCAGGAGCCAGGCTGGTTATTGTAACACTGTGCATTGCAAGTTCCAGCGCAGACAGAGTGAATTCACTCAGTAGGGAGTGGATTCACTTCACCTGCCTTCGGGTGTGTGTGTCTGAATTGGTTCATGCCTCTAACAGCCATTGCAGAGAAAGGCATGGTGACAGTCAGGCCTCCACTTCATGGTAAGGTGAAACACTTTTTTTAGAATTACTCCCAGAAGGAATTTAGAGGCAGTCTAGACAATTCAATCTACGTGTTGGACAAGATAACCTTTCATTGTCTCTTCCAACCCAAGTTATTCTATGATTTTACCAATTTTAATAATATATTTTCCACCTTTACTGATAAAAATAATTTTGTGATGTATTGCCAATTACGTAAGGAGATGGGCCATGTCTTTATAAATATGTATATATATGTCTCAATATTCTCATCTGTACATTATCATGAAAACTGCAATCCTGAAACTGAAAGCATCAGTAAAGGAACCACTGGCAAATGATGGGCAGTAGGAGTATCTAGTGTATTTGAGTGTTTTTGTTCCTTCTAAAACACTAGTGCTGTCATGGGGAAGCTGGTGTTTTTTTGGTTTTTTTTTTAAGTATTATCACCCCAGAGACTATATTACTTTGAGAGAGAAAAAAAAAATAGCAATTTACACATTTTTTCAAACGTGTTCAGCTATTATTGTCTCTTTTGGCAGTACTTGATATTAGAGTTTTCCATAACTCAATTCACAGTAGTGCCTGCTGGTACACTCATAATCTGGTTTGACTGATTTGTTCCTGTCTGGAGTAAGTATATCAATTAATACAGTTTAAGTTCTGGCACATCTCAAAGAGTTTTTGCAGGTCTTCTGTATTTTTAATATTTAGATTCTACTCCTAGGATTGATTTCTCACCAGTGTGGCATCATTTTCTTGGGTAGGCAAATGACAGCCAAATCTATTTTACACTTCTTTTAGATCTTATACTGCAGTGTTTTATCCTATGTAATGACCTCTATTATGTATAATTTTGCATGCCACATATCTTAATGAAGTTAATACAGTTTGCATGTCTAGGTTAGCTATGGTGTACTAGCACTTGTGATGTTTTCCAGTGTATGTTGTCCATATTTTTCTGGCAGATGAAGTTGATTTATTTTCATATTCTCATCATATGTCCTGTAGTTTTGCCATAGGCACCTGTGAAGTCTCATATTGATTTTAAGGTGGTTAATAAATTGCAAAGTCCAACACCTGAAATGTCTCTCAACATTTCTTCCTGACCTTCCATTGTCTTATATTTAGGCAGAGCTGTAGCTGATGATTATATGTCACAGGGGCAATCCTTTTGAAAATTCTCTTCTTTTACCTTATCTGAGTGGCAGAAACAGCAGCTTTAAAGGGATTTATGTTTCATTGCAATTCAATCTTGTTTTGAGTGTCAACACTATCCAAAACTCAGGCATATTATTTCCAGTTTGATGCCTTCTTTCTTGTTTCTTACTGTATCCCTGAGTACACAGTTTCTCAGAGCTACTCTAGGTGTCTCAAGGCCCTGCAGTGCAGATGTTGGAAATAGAACTCATCTCACATAACACTAGGTATGCATGCATACTTTTATGTTTATACTAATTCTATAGAAATCGCTTCACACTAGTGATAATTAATGCTTGGTGTTTGCAGATGTTATTTCTTGATGAAATTTTAAAGCCAGAGCTTTTGAAATGGCATAAAGGCAACTGCTGTAATATTATACTTAATTAATCGATTATTTTTCTTATAAGAAAGATGTACTATTTTAAATTAATACATTTTTTCCTCTTGCTGTGTTGTGCAGAAAAATCACAACAATTAATAAAAAGGCAAAGATCTGGGTAAGGGGCTAGATATATAGAGCAGGATGCAAAAACAACCCAGGGAATAGTCTAAACACTATACTATGCAGCTCACTAGCTTGTCCTTGTTATCTCTGTGAATCTTGAGTCTGCTGCACAGTAAAGTACCTTTACAGTGTGGTGAGGTTGAGCATGCATGTGGTACAAAATTTCAGATAGTCATCCTAGCATAACTATTGTTTTAAAAAAACAAGAAATAGGGCAATTAGCTGCACCATTTATAACATTCCAAGGGTATTGGTAGATGGGACTCCCAAGAGTTAGAGTCCTATCTACCAATCCTGTGACATGTCTCAGTTTGCACAGAAATAGTTCTGCTTCTTAAGACTATTTTTCTTTCTTTAATACAGAAGAGATTTTCTATACTACCAATTCTGATTTTCTTTCTGATTTTTTTTTTCCATTATGATAGGAAAAATTGCAATGAGATGAGACAATCTCTCTTTCACAGGTGTTTACTTTGAGGTGTTTCTTTGTCTGCAATGTGTCATTTATGAATCATAGAAAATTACTTCTGTTTGTCACCTCTAGTGTTCCATCCAGCTATCCATATTTTTCACTGGTTGTGATCACTATAAAACAGAATACCTCTATTAATGCATTCTTACTTTTATACCTCATTGTAGTCAGATAGACAGCTAAGAAAATGAAGGAATGAAAGTAGTGTCCCAAATTGTGGGAGTGCATTTTTCAACTTTAATTCATAAGTTAATGTTCTTTGTAAAATGGTTTGTTCTCTGTACCCCTTTTTTGTCACCCACTTTTGGTTTATCCCTGTTTTTTCCCCAGTGACAGTTCTGTAATTGGTTCTGTATTCTCCCTAAGTTTTCCCCCCCCAAAGACAGTTAACTGTCCATCACTTCATAGACAGCCACCTGTTGCTGTCTATCATTTTTGGGGTCGCTCCCCATTTCTGGAAGATTCTGAGAGAAGCATCGAGTGATTGGACAAAATTCTGATTGTCACCTTCTAATGTTCATTGTATGGTTGTTCTGTATGTTTGTTTATGAGACCAGCCACCCCCCTGTTAAACCTTATTGGTTCCCTTTCTGTGTGACACCCCCAGTTACAAGGTCTCACCTGAGAGATAACTGGGGTCTTCGGCACGCTGACTCTTGAGGTGAGGACCCCACACCGGGGTTCCAATAAACTCGTGTGACCCAGCGTCTCCGGAGTCCCCCTTTTTATCATCCTCCTGCCAATCGCCATGCAGGAGCAGCTCAAGCGAAAAAGAACCCACTGAAAGGAAAACTGTTACCTGGGCTGAGGCTAGCCAGCTTGAAAAACAGGCAGAGTAACACCAGATCACTTGGAAAACTTTTTAATTTCCAGAATTAAAGTAACAGAGATTTACATTTCATTACGGAGCAATGCTGTTCAGCATCTCAAGGAACCTTTGAAAGTCCTACTTATGGTGACCCAAGAAGATATGGAGTAAGTGGATGTGAAGAACTGAAATCATCCCTAACTCCTTTAGGTTTTTTAAACTTAAATGAGAAGTTTTGGCTGAATATTTAATGTGGAAGTCTGACATTATCCCTTGGTTTCCTCATTATTTATAAATCCCATACATTTGCTCAGTCTTATTCCCTTCCCTTTCTACAGAAATGGAAGACTAATTGACACTTTTTTTCCCCCACAATTTCCTTTTATATATTTTATATTTTACACTGGAATTCAGGTTGACTTTTTAACTCCTATTTTGTAGTCCATAATTTGCTCTTCTAGAGTTATGATTCTTTTAGAATAATTGGTTTGTGATTATCCCCCTATTCCATCTCTAAGTAGTCATTACTTTTAACTGTTTGCCTTTCTGCTTCTTGAGTAAAATACAATCCCTGCTGTGCAGGTCAACAGTTTTCCTGAGAGACTGAAATTGCTGATTATCTTTCCCACAATAATCTCAATCATATACTGATTACACACTTACCTCTCTGATTGCTTTGATCCATGCTGAGTTTCTCCCTGAAAACTGAAATGACTTTGGGGCCTCATCTGCTAGTTAAAAGGGTTCGTGGCAACAGTGTATCTCTAGACCTTAGTGTTCATTATTCTTTCTAGGAAGTGTCAGAACCTTTATATAAGTAAGGTGGACAAACTGCTTTCACTCAGTGTTATTTACTTCTGGAAAAGTAATGTCTGATTTTCTTTCAAAGCTACTGATAGCAGTCTTCATCCACTTGCTAATAAAATCGCTATCTTATGTGTCAGAAAAGTGGGGTGAACAATCAATACTTTTATTATTCAGACTAGCTAATTGAAAGAGTGGTTATACCAAATTCAAATCCCTTTTTCTTTTTCTTTCTCTCTTTTTTTCCTTTTGTTGCTTAGTTATGCAAATGCAAATCCATGGTTAATAACCACATTTGTCCATCATCCAAAGCTCATAATGTCCTTGGTGATCTCAAATTCTACAGCAAATGCCCTGCAGGCAGTTTGATAAGCAGGACTTTACACAGTAAAATCACACTGTTGATTGTCAGCCTCACTGCACTTTCCACTGTCATTGGTTTTCCTTGCAAATGAAACTTCAGTAATCTAGGCAACAAAAACTACATTGGACATTCCAGTCGCAATGTTGAGAGCATTATTAAACCAAGTTATCTACCGACACACTTCATATATCCTCCTCTGTGGTGGAGAATAAGTTTTTTTTTTCCTGTCCTCACAGGGAAAAGATGAATGAAATAATCCAGAACTCATTCTGAATTTTCTGTTGTGCATCTGATTTAAGGTTAAGTAATAAACAATGCAGCACAGAGTTTGTGAGTTATTTTGGATATTAACTAAATTAAAAATAAGAGGTAATATGATATAGGCTCCTGGTGTTAGAGGTATCTGTTCTTTCTCTTAGAGCCATACCCTTGCCACTATTGATGTAAGGGCAGTCAGGAGAAGGTGCAGCCTCAGGGTTGAACTTTTGCGATTTCCACATACCATTCCAGGCTGCAGAATCCAGACAAATTCCACATAATCTACAGACTAGAGAAAGAGAAGTGTGAATGGCTTCGTACTGCTGCAGCCCTCCTCTTTTTTTTTCCCAACAAGACTTGTTGCCAGCTGCCATCAACTGCACCATTGCTTCTTCATTGTGAGCCCATCAGGTGTGAGCAAGGTGAGATTGTGCTGAGCAAGGCAATGTATCAGCACACATTCAAGAAGACATTGCATATTACACTCTGCATCTCTGCACTCTCTTTTTCTTCTTTTTTTCTTTTAATTTTCCCATCAGGGCACTTCACCATAGAAATTACAGAAAAGATCCTAGAGGCACTTTTGGACTTAGAAGTACTCTATTTCCTTTTTTAAGTTTATTATATCTTCTTGTTATTACAGTACTTCTGTTCACACTATCCATCATGAAATAGGACAAAGATAAGCACTTACCACTTCTAGGCATGAGTGAGTTAAAAGTAGAGAAGTTTGGTGTGATGCAATCTTTGGTTTGTTCCTATTGAACCAGAGAATTTGTGCATGTAGTATTTGATTTCCAGTCAGGACTCTTCTTAAGCATTGCTTTTGGGTATAAAACCACAACATTCCCTTTGTGTTCCTGTTTCATGTTTCTAATTAACACGGTAACTGTCATCAAAAGGCCAGTAAGCATTGATCTGTTGATCTCCCAAAGTGATTAGCAACAAGAAATTTGCTAATAGGATTTGCCTGAAACATCACTGAAAAGCAGAAAGGCCAGTTTCACCTGTGTAACCATTTAACATGAATGGGCTGTCACATCCAAAGGGTGATTGTTTAGTTCTCATCTTAAATACCATTGATACTGCAACTCTACAAAAATGTTGTTTATAGCTTTTTTTGAGATGAATGAAGTCTGTCCTTCATTATCCCAGCACAAATAAGCAATACTAAATTCTTTCATGTGAAAAACTTAATGACAATGATGAAATCTTCTCAACACGGTTATCAATACCTGATAATTTTGTTATGAAAATGCTTGAAGAGACAAGATGATTAGATTAAAAAGAGGATGAAAGTGAGACCTTGTTTATTTATCTCCGTGTATGTGTGTGACAGAGAGAAAGATTTGGTTGAGTGAAGATTTCCTAGAAAGAAAATGATAAAGTTTGCCTGATATCAAAGATTCATTCCATAGGACATTTTCCATAATGAATGAACCCAAAGAAAATATAACAGTCTTGTACAGTTCTTTCACTAGTTTCTTGTAATCACATTTAGATTTTGATTGAATCAGTTAGTAAGGTGGTTGTCAGATAGAATGTGATAGAGAAATAATATTTTCCCAATATTTACCCTTTTGCCAAGTAATTATTTCTTAAAACTCATGATAGACAACTGTAATTTTTAACTGAAAGTACTGAAATGGTTCTTCACCAGACAGAATATTGAAACTTTGCAATTTACATAATAATAGTGTAATTTACATATTTATTAGTTTCATTTAATTTGCCGCAAATAAAATATTCTAATCTGGTTTGAGGATAATCTCTAACCTTCTGTTGTTCTTCATTTAATGCACACACATACACAGACAGGCATACTCGTACTGGCCTTTATCTACATTTCATAAAATGTGTTTGCTTTTCCTCTAAACACATTTCTCAGTTCTAAGAAAGATATTTATTGGGGGAAATGCCAAGAAATAAAAAAGAAAAGAGTGACCTTTACAGTTTTCTGTTTATTGTTCCCTTTTTGTTGTTGTTGTTGATTTGTGAGGTCTTCTCTTTATCATGCCAGTCTTAACAACTGCAATTACAAAAGTTAACAATTCCAGTTTTGGAAGACAATGTGTAAGTGATGATTATTTATCACTACATTTAATAGTTTGTTAATACTTGAGCTGTAAAAATACTTCCTTTTATACATAATATAAATTTTTTTGAAGTATTTTCTATATATTAATATTTGCAGTCCTAAAAATTATACAAAAAAATATGTATGGGGGAAACATTATGGGGGAAACAATCTCCCAACATATAAATTCCTTGTCAAATATTCAGTTGTCAATATGCATAATACTAACACTAGGATGGAATCAGGAAGTAAATACAATTCTCTTATTAACATTTCTATGTGTTATGTCTCCACTACTGTTGCCATCAGGTAGGAGAAAAGATATTCAGCAGTAGCAGGCAATAGCTGTGATATAATAAGAAAGAGCAGAAGGAAATCCTCCTACTATGGAAAAGGGAATGCCAGAGATCTGAATGACCCCTCCAATTAAGCACCAGAACAGTGACTCCAAATGGAAATATTTCAATTTTGGGAATTTTTTTTTAATTTAAAAACTTAAGTATGTTTTATTGGGTGGTTTGTAGGAAGGAAAAAAACCTTAGCTTTTTCCAAACTAGAAAGCAGTCACAGAAATTCTTTTTAGTCATAAATGCATAGATTTTGAAACTAAACTCCCTGTTTTCTGGGCTTATTATCTTGGGAATAGCAGCCCAAGGGCAGCAGCCTTCCTTTCTGTTCTGTGTTCATCCTGGACATCTTTTCTGTGTTGTGCCATGAGACGTCATTGTCTTCTTTTTGCAGTGTGAAAATGTAGGAGGACCTCAACCCGGGATGGGGTCAGTGAGCTTCACAACCATCACCAGCACTGGCAGCAGCCTCTCTCTGTTGCCAGGTGCTCTCTGCCTCCAGGGTGGCACTCAGAATTGCTTGCCCCCCACCTGGGAGCTGAGCAACACTTACACTGTCCCGGGAGGAAGGTGTCTGCATCCTTTAGCTTCTAACACTACGTTTGTATGGTGTTTTGTAGGCACATGTGAGAAGACCTAGTTACATCATACAGTGTTGTGATAGCTGGAGGTGCAAAGCCCATAGGGAAGAAGCTGGTTTGCATACAGCAGTCTTGGAACATGGGGGAACCAGGATCATTGTGCAAAAGGCTTTGTTGCTATTTGGACTCAGCCCCCACTCCATCTATACTATTTCTCCATTTTCACTGTAGTTCTGGTCTCATAAAAACCGTGAGTGTAAAGGCATCTTTATAGAGTATCTAAGTTAACCAAATGTAGAGAACAGATCTGTATGGTCAAATCCAGTTGTTGTGCCTAAGACTGAAGGATTCTTAAGGCACTTTGAATAGAGAAATATTGCCCAAGGAGCAGTCCTTCTCGGGCAGAAGTGGCCCATTAAAGGAAAGGCAGGACCTTGGAAACAAAAAGACAGAGACCTGTTTCATTATTTGAATGACCTTGTTGCCCTGAGAGATTTAGATACCAATCAAGAGGAGCTGAAATAAATATATACATTAAAAAATTAAGCAGGAGAAGTTATCTAAAGACTAAAGAATAAGGTACAACATAATATATTTAATTAGAAATATATAAATATATTCTGAATATCCCTCTAGAAAAAACCAAACAAAACACATACACTTTTTTGGAAAGAAAATCCTTCTCCTATGAATTTGTTATGAGCTCACTATCTAAATTAATGATATGACAAGGGCTTCAGGTATCAGGATTTCCTGCAAAGGAAATTATTTTAACCTCAACCCAGAAATCTGAGGTTATGATGGGAGAGAGTGCAAGCTTGATGATTAAAAGAGGATTTGGATAAAACTGTTTCTCAACTCTAATCCAAATTTTCTAATTAAATGACAAAGCTATCTTTCCTTTAAAAAGTGTTTCTGACAAAGTTCCATATTTGAGGTTAATGATATGTCTACCTTGTTGGGGTCAGAAAAAAATTAAAAGTTGACTGAGGACTTGATGTATGAAGAAAGGAAACAAGAAATAAAACAATTATAAATACTTCTTCTCATGCTGGTAGATCTGCTAAATAATAACATTTAAATGGAAAGAACTGTCCGTGTATATTTATATCCTGTCAATGCCCAGGCCCACTGCAGGAAGTAGAAGCCTTGCCTTTCATTTCAGAGGACATAGGAAAAAATCAAGAGAAGTTTTGGTTTCAGTTATAAGTGAATAATTATAAGACGGTGCTAGATATGCAACAGAGTATTCAAATATGGGAGAGAACTTCTGTAGGATCTTCATTCTGCCATTTAGATGGCAAGTAGTGTGTGTATCCACTTACATGTTTTTTTAATACTTTCATGTTGGAAGCACAGAGGAAAGTTTCTAAACTTCATGGAAATTAATCACATGTTCATTATAACCTCTTTCCTGTAAGGAAGAAATGTGACTAAACATGCTTTTAATGGTCCTTATATAAATTATTTCCTACCAGTTAAAAAGTTGTTATTGATACCAATAAGAACTGCTGCTGCTTTCATGAAGATGCCTTTGAAGGGGAGGCAATCCTTATGGGACATTGCCATAAATTTTTTTCCACACAGTGCTTACTGGCTGGAACGAAATAAGTAATTAACATTTTTAGGAAACTCTTGTCTTTTGATCTGTAAAGGACTTTCACATAAGCAAGTGCTTTTAACATTACTCACAGCTAAAGGTGACTTTCCATAAATATGTTATGGAATAGTTTGTGTACAAAAAATTTTCCCAGACAGCTTCAGACTGTTTCTCCAAAGACTGGGAGAAACACAGATTTGAGCCTGGTAATTCATAGTGCAGAATCATGTGGAAAACTGGAAAGTAGGGGGAAAAGGTTTTATGAGTGGCCTTTGAAAGATTTGTCCTCATTGTTGTTGTGCTGTTTTGTCATACATACTGTTATAGAAGGTATTAATTCTAAATCACCATTTGGGTACAAGGGTGTCAGGCAGCATTTCTTATCCGGTAAGTCTGGGTCTGCTAAATGTCAAATCCTGTTGACTGCAGTAGATATTTATGTGTGAATATCCAAATCACTGGAATAATTTCCTTTTCACTTGCCTGTCAAAGATGTTTATAGGGTGGAAATATGTAATCTGAAAACTGTTTTCATGGCATTTTTGTCATAGTCTCTATTTCAAAAGAGCCATGTCCACCTGTGGCTCAGTTTCCCCATTTTCAATGTTTCTTATATTGTTTCAACAGTCCTAAAGATTTTATTTCTTCTGCCTGCAAACATTGGCTCATGTATACACAAACCATCCTGATTTCCATGTTACCCCTACCATTCTTCAGTTGTATCTGTTTATTAGTTTTAAACAAAGTATCAGTTCTTTCTCCCCTTCCCCTCCAAAAAGAGAGAAAAAAAAAAAAAAGAAAACTCTATGATACAATTGCTACCTTAGATAGAATGAGGTCTGTCTGATATGATAATATGTCCTGTATTCCCAAGGTTATTTTCAAAACTAGCCCATTCTGATAAGCCCATGCTTATTTTAAGAATATTCTACATGTCAGTCTTCCCTTATCCAGGTTCTGTCTATTTGTCAGACTTGCTTTATCGGCAGGTTGTCTGTTATGTCAGCCCACAAAATAACATGTATAGAATGAAGTTTTATATATAGTAATGTGGTAATGCCTTTTAAAAATATGCTGCCTGCAAAATAATTGTATGTGGCCAAGATAGCCACATTTCAGTACCAATTGAAATTGGTACTGAAAATAGAAAATGCTAATTTTTTTTACACTTCTGTTAAATGTCTGAAGTGTGCATACAAGTACTATTCTGCTTCTTAAATGTCTTAACTAAAATCTTATCTTTTATGGGTGAATATATATGGGAATTGTAATCAGGTAAAATTGCAGCACTGTGAAGTTACAGCCTGAGCATCTCTCCTGTTCCTGAGTAATCCCTGCAACAAGAGGGGCTGTACAAGTTCCTGGGGACTTAATCACAGGTATAAATTTTTGCAGGAAGCTTCAAATCATTACAAGAATAATACACTTCTGTTGGTTAATTTGCAGACCTAACTTGATTGAGGGTTACAACTTCATTGTGGATTTCAATGTAGGAAACTGCAAGAATTTACCTAGATGAGAAAAACAGTCTACATTTTAGAAAATTTAGAAAAAAACCAGGCAAAATATAAGCACAGATATTGCATTTCTCTTTGCATTCCTAGTGCAGAGGACAAATAAATTGTGTATTTCAAAATTTCAGTGTTACTGCAAATAATGTGATGTTTAGCTAATAGTAGATGTCTTGTGAGGGGCAGTAATTTGCCAAATCAATATTCAATTATATATTTTTACTCATTCTAATAACAAAATCAAGGAAGCTGAAAGATTTCTTCAGTAAAAAGTGAAGGGTGAAAAAAAGCAAAAATCATGGTTATTTGACAGTGGGTAGCTTGCTTTTAGTCTCTGCTGGAGGGAACAGTGAAATAATGCAATTCCTGGTGCTCTTTTGCTGGGTTTTCTATTTCTTTTTGGTTTCTGTCCTTAGCTGGATGTCTGGTAAAGCAAATTCAGCTATTACTTCTCATACTTGCATCATTAAAAAGAGGATGTCCAGTGACTATAAATGTTTGAAGCAGACAGGAGATGAGAGTGAGAAATAATTGGACTAGAGTATTGATTAATGCAAACTTCCATATTACTATGGAAAAAAAATATTTGGGAGAGAGGAAATAAACTGAAAGTTTTGTCTCTGAGCAATCAAAAATTTTTTTTCTTACTACTTGTGTATTTCAGATCTTCTATTGTTTGTTAAAAAACACATTTTATTTTAATTTCTTTGGTGTTAGTATTCATGAGGAAAAGAACGTGTTAATATCATTATTATCTTGTTTTAGATAAAGATGGATTTCAAACAATTGATTCTCTGTGAGTAATATAATAGTCTGTGTAGCTGGTTGCTCATGATACCTCTGAAAAAAATATATTAAAGATATTGAGATTTTATGAAAAAATATTCTAAATTATGGCATGATTATTCTTTAGGGGTTTTTAAAATAAAGTTTGCAATTTGCTTTGTCTTTCATACATTCCTTGTCAAATCCTGTGGGATTTGGAATGCATAAATAAAGGGACAGTTACTCCTGGGAATAAGAACCTAGGCAGCGACTTACCAATCAAACCTATAGTTAGTCATATGTCTTTTAAAACTGATAATGATTTCCAAACAGTTTGAGAATTTCAAGCTTTGGCAAAGGCAATACAAATTACTTTTAATTAGTTTCCATTGGCATGTATAGGCATAATTTTTTAAGTTTTATCACTTTATAATTTTTAATTCACAAACCAAATAGGATTAAAGTGAAGCCTTGCATTAAGTAAGCAATATCTATTATTGTTTTTCACTGCGCGCTAGTGAAGGTTAGAGCAGATGGGGATCTAGCATGGACAAAAAAGAATATTTTTGGTGGAAGCAAGAACAATAATATATAAATATTATAAAAACTGGCAACACAATAGATTGGTGTTCATTTCCAAGTGTTTATAACACGGTCCCTTTAGAATACCAAATGACTGGTCATTATTTTGATAGGGACGCTGATTACTTAGTTTCCTTCTGTTTCCTTTGAAATCACATCCTCATTGTGACAATAACAATGAAATCTGCAGACAATGGCTGCAGAATTTGATAGATAGCAAACTTTTCAGTATACATTCTGCAGTCGACATGAAAGACTGTTTTAGCACAGTTGCATGTAGGAATTCTGAACTTTTAGACAAAGGCAACATTTTTAAAGGGCACTGTTTGCTATCTAGGAAGCCTGAGGCCAGGACTTGTGTAAGAGTTAGTGTCTGGTCATATACAATGTCAAATGTGCAGTCCAGTCTCTTGCAGTGATGCCAAGCAGGGCAGAGGTGTTGACATGGACCAGTTCTGGCGACCAAAATGGGCCAACAGTGGCCCAGAACCAAGGAAGTTTAACTTTATGAGGACATGCTATGCTGTGCCAGGTGTCTGCTGCCATACAGAATGGTTCTTTGACTGTTTAATATATTACCATAGATGTAACTTTAGAGTTCATCCTCTAACAATTAGTGTGAAATCATATCATCTGGCAGAACTGAGAAGAAAAACAAAATCCTATCATTTAACAGAGGTAATAAAGCCAAATCCCAAATAGAGGAACCTTCCAAAGGACTTCTGATTTAGGATTTTCGCCATCTACAATGAACTAACTTGTATGAGCAAATTTTAGAAGTATGCTAAGCAAGAAAATGAGACAAAGTTAATAAACATCATTTTTCAGGAAGGTTTTAATAGTGCAGAATCAGTATAACACTAGCCACAGCTATGCAGAATGCAGCTTAGAGATGGCTTTGATTCAGCTGTGCTGGTGTGCAGGCAATTCTCCCTTGCATCTGTTTGCAAAATGTAGCCTGCTGATGTATACCTAAATTAGCATTTACAATAGCAGTTGAAAGCAAAGCTTTGAGTAGTTAAGGACATCATCTATCTTATGCTATCTACAAATAAGAACACTATTCTTACCAAGCAAAAGGAAGCTCAAACTTAATCACAAGAATATAAATGAATTGTAGTTTTAATGAGTGAAGAAGTCTTTTAATGCGCATTGAACTCCACAATTTGTTTCAAGATCTTTTAAAAGCTGAGTTTATGAAACTGTTTTGGATTTTTTTTCTCAACAAAATTTTGGGGATATAATCAACATTTCATCCCTTTGACTATCATTTTGGAAGGTTTTATTTTTCATTTGAGTTTGTAACAATAAATCCTACTGCTGAATGCAAAAAATGTTGTAATTTCTCAACTATCAGATCTCAGGAGTCTCAGACTGAGCTCAAAATGTGAAGAATTCAAGACTACACCTGAGTCTGAAAAACCTTTAAAACACCTTTTAATTTTTTTTTCCTTGCTTCACTTTGCCTTGGATTTTAGGTAGAATTGGGAAAGAAATTATTGGGGTAAGAACTTTTGATTTATTTGGTTTTATAAGAAATAAATATTTTCAGTTTGTAATATAGATAGAAAAATTAACAGCAAAGCAAACAACCCAAGAAAGAAAGAATAAAACAAGGAAAATGATCAAAGCTGATAATACAAGTCCTTCCATACTTGAATAAGCCCCTATTTTTTGAATTTTTTTCCTATTATTTCTTATTAAAATATAAGACTACTTTGGCTAAAATTTGGTAAGTTCCCTAAGTACTAACATTAAACTTCACAGATTCTAGCATGATCAACAGTAGAGACATCATAGCAGTATCTTTAATAATATATATTAAAAGAGGATCTCAGTTTTCAGATGGCTTAAATGGTTCAATAAGTCTAGACACTAGGCTGCTTGTTCCTGTAGCTTCACATTTTCACATCACTAATGTGTGTTACTGTGTGTATTACCACAGAGTCTTTAATTTGCTTTCTTTTACAATTTATTGACCGGATGACATAGTTAAAAAGTGTGTTTTGTTTTTGCAGAATTTTAACCGTGCTGGACACACACCACCGTAATCTACTTGATCCCTTTTATACAATTTCTGAAGGCTACTCTCCTGCTATTAGAAACAAATTTTCTGCCTGAATGCCCTTTTAGGCTTTAATTATATGTATGCACATTTTGCACAAGTATATTGTTACTAGGGGCTTTAATAAAAGTCCTGACTTGATGAAGAAAATTAATCAAAAATGTATTGTGAATATTTTTACCACTGCGGAAGATTTTAAGGGTTTTTCCAAAACCTTATTAAATTTCCATCCTCCACAGCAAGTAAATAAACAAGCCAGAAGAATGACAACTGTGAACTTTTGCTTCAATAATGCTGCATACTGGCCATTGGGATTTCCAATTTATTGAATAACTTTATGGCATAGATACGTCTCTTGTCTTCAGCAGAGCTGGAGAAAGATATCTCTCATTACAATTCTGTTGCAACTTTCCCTCAGTTGAACATCAAAACTTTTCAGGCTTTTGAACTGGATTGTTTGTGTTGTTAGACACAGCGCAAAGGCACTGGCTCATGTTTGTTTGACAGACTATCACTTACAGTGCAACGAGGGAAGACATCTTTCTGTCAGCATAATCTGCCCACGGTTCTTCACTTTCATTACATTCTGCTGCATGCTGATTGTCACCATGGTGTTGCCTTAACCAAGGAATGAACTGTAGGGTTGAACAGGGAGAAAAAAAAGGCTTGCTACTCATATCCCTCTGTTTTATTACCAGTATGCTGTAAATCACCAAGCAGCTGATGACATTTAGTCAGGGACAGCAATCAATAAAGAGAAAATCACAGCTCTTAGAATGCCTCTGCTGGCTTTGCCTGCTCAGCTTGTTCTGCCCTGTTCACAACATGCAGCAAACCTGAGCTTGGAATGTAGCACAAAGTAATTTTTTGCCCACTCAATTATAAATGCTTGGTTACTGAATATTTAACGCCATGATTAACAGTGTGATGATTCATGTCACATTTTTTATTTGTCCGTTTCATCTGAAGGATCCTGAAATGCCTTTCATATCTCTGATTACACAAAGACTACAGAAAGGTTTCTTAATCCAACAAGAGGAAAAAAAATGACTGCTTTAACAGTGTAGCACATCTCATTGTTATTAATGATAATAATCATTCCTGGCACTGGCTGTAAGTTTCACCTTTTTTATGAGGCTCTCAGAAAGCAATTTATAATCCAGCATTGGAAGTCTTCACACACAGCAGTTTCACAATACAGATAAGCTTATAACTCATATCTACAGTAAAGGAAAGTGGAGGCACACACTTTAACAGATTTACCCAAGTCAACAATGTAGTTATAATTGGGGATCTGAGGAACTTTGAAAGAGTTCACATATTCTCACCTCAATGTCCTATTTTCGCTGTTATGACATATTTCTGAACTAAATGTCAAGATAAGATGTGACAGAATCTAGGGAAGAAAATCTAATTCCATCCTATTTGGATAATTAGTTTTTTCTAGAATGAAAAAGCTCTGCCTTGGTTGTGAGACATGAATACTAAAAAAAAAATAAAGAGGAACTGAGGCACAATATGAATTTTTCAGGAGTTCTGGAAAGTTAACAAGTTATTTTCAGGCTTATAGAGCAGAAAATTGCTATGTTTGCAGCAAATCAGTTTAGTCATTATGACAAATCTGGCACTTGCGGCACATACAACGGACCTCCATGTATGGGATGAAAACATCAACCCAGGTATAATGAGAAATTTATTTGCTTGAGATGTGGACTTGGGGTCACTAGCTGACAATCTCTGTGTGGAGGTAGAAATATCCATATGGCGTATATATATCAGCTAATATCAGCGAATATCTGTTGATGGCATACAAAAAGTCATAGCTTTCACTTCTGTGCAGAGATTCATATCTGGTTCCTCCATCCCTGTCCTCATCAGGTCTTTATCCCCTAAAGTGCAGACTATATGCTTGTTATGGTGTCTGAGAATGGAAATCACAGTGGAGACACAAATTTCATTCCATGCCCTCTTCCTGTCAGGCCACCAAAAAGGCAAAACAACATGTGAGTCTTGGGACTGATGAGACAGGGACCTTGGGGAGCCTGGTTTTACAGTCTGAGTGAATGAGGGGAAAAAATGCTGGAATCTGTCCAGCAACAAGAAGGTGCTTCTGTTTGGAAGTGCTTTCATGACCTGCAACTTTCTTTCCACCAGATAATTATTCTGCATTTTTCCAGATCTCATTGCAATCTCTGAATTCTTGTATTCTTGGTTTCATAGTGGCTGAGTGTCTACCAGATAGTGAGAAGAGTCTGGTCCCTTCAGGCAGGAGGTGTAGCATCACAAATGTCAGCTCTTATACTTGGTTCAGCTTGCATGTTGGGCATGTACTGCTCATTGTTTTGTCTCCTGCTCTACGATCCTAAGGTTAGCTGTCACTGTGTGGGACATCAAAATCTGTCTCTGACAGAAGAAATCTTGTATACTTAAGGGAGACGTCTTCATATGTTATAAATCATCCAGATCCATTTGTCTTCCTCTCTAGGTGAAATTTAAACTGTACTTCTTCCTCCTTCTCTTCTCCCTCCCACCTTTTTAAATTACCTTTGCTGATTATGTAGTTTCAAATATAAGAAGTATTCTCTGTGAAAGGTGGATTTAGCAAACAGAAATAAATTCATCCAGCAACCAGATATCTTCTCTTCTGCCATGCATTATAATCATTCCAAAGAAGATATTAATCTCACAAGATTTTAGATGTAAAATTGCTTTGGTTCCTTCTGACCTTTTTTGCTCCTCTATAGTCTTTGTACAGCCCCATTCATTTATCCATCAATTTTGAAGACAAAAACTCCTGAGAGTTTTTTGAAGAGCCAGACTTTTGTGATTTTAAAACAAACATTGCGAATACTTTCATGAAACTTCTTTTTAATATTTTCCTAATTTTAGAAGCTTTCCATGTGGACTGTGTCACATTTTATTATAAATTCTCGACAAAAGAGCCTATTAGTCTGACAGCAGTAAAGATATTCTTAATTCCTTTAGTATTCTTCCCAGTCTGCAGACCGGGATGAGAAAAAGAAAATGAACCTTTCTGAAACAGGGGTAAACAGCTTGTTATATAGGTCATCTTTATTTATCATTCATTAATGCTTTATTGTTCAT
The DNA here is from genome assembly GCA_024734555.1 of Trochalopteron elliotii. Classification (NCBI taxonomy): domain Eukaryota; kingdom Metazoa; phylum Chordata; class Aves; order Passeriformes; family Leiothrichidae; genus Trochalopteron; species Trochalopteron elliotii. Next base: position 3,318,173 of record JANPWX010000096.1, on the reverse strand, counting down.
GGCTTTTTACTTAATCATATTTATTTATAGAAATTTCTCACTGCAAGGCAGTTTGGCTATGCCACAGTTTCTACAAAAGGAGTTTATTTAAATATTTACATAACATGCAAAAGTTATATGAAAAATTATTGGAAACAGCTTTTATGTAACTGTTCATAATTTGAAAACAGCAAAGTCCTTACCTTCTGTTCCCTTCTTACTAAGAAAAAATAAAGTCACCATAAACTACACATTAAGCATTGAGGTTGATCTTTATGGTCAATCAGACATGTGAACTCAGGTTGAGTGTAATAATTGTCTATGAATTTATCTGGTTGTGCTGGGGCTCTGAGAGTTTTTTGTGAATCTGTATTCTCTGCAGATTGCCATGAAGAGACTCCTCAGCCACGTATCTTTGTGAGAGTCTGTTGATTACCAGAAAACCCTACATCGTCAAAAATTTTTCACTGTTAGTAACCAACCTCGGAATACGTAAGAGAAATAAAAGTTTTATAAATAAATTTGGACTTGAGTAGAAAAGCCTTACAGTCCCTTAACCGTTAAATTGGTTTCTATCAAGCACAAACTGGCAACTATATTTTATGCAACATCAAAAGGATTGAGGCGTCATGTGGGAATAGACTAACCTTTCCTTTTTGTTGTTTCAATAGACTAATAATTAATTCATTTTATTTCATGAATATGTTAACAAATTTTTAACAACTGCACAGATCTTCTGTAATGATGTGTTTAAATCAGACAGGTATTGACCTGTATTGGTATGTAATGACCCATTACAACTAGATGTCTGAAAGGTCACAGGTCATCCCAAGGGTACTGCCTGCCTTTATTAATGCATCAGTAGCTATTAGTTATACTGCTAGTCTGATACCTTGCGATGAATTTTCTTATAAATATTTAGTAGGTATACTACAACTCTATTGTGAAAGGAGAAAAGTAAGAGAAAACATGAAGATTAATTAGAGGTGTATCTTAAAACACTTGCATATATTTCTCAGTTAGGATTTTCAAGAATAGAAAACTGAGTGGGCTTGATCATCATGTAAATCCCTCCTCCTTTATACTTGTTCTGCAAGATAAAAAGTGGAATGCAGGTTTGATTGATGTTTTGCCCATCCTGTTTCCGGCATCTGTGCTGAAGAGTTGCTCTGCTGCTCAGGGACTGACTAGGATAAGTGGACATTAACTGTCCAGTGAAAAATGCTTTTTTTTAAAAACAGAAAATTCAAGTCAAGTCAGATGCATAGGAACAGCAACAAAAACCATGTGGCTTATCTGAGATGCTGCTTAGGACTTACCTTTAAAGTTTTTATACAGAGACTAGAATGATTCTACTTTGACTACGCTTTCTTCTATATCTGATGTTTAGTATGAAAAAATCAAAACCTGTCCCCTTGGCTGTTGCCTTTTTTTTTTTTTTTTTTTTTTAAACTTATGTGACAACCATTTTCTTCTTTTGTGAAAAGAAATACTTTTTTTTTTTTTAAATCTGAGTAGATACACACCTTTTGAAAAGTCAGCACTAGGTTATACCGATGTTCTATGCAAGCTATAGTATTGGAAATTAATAAGTATTTTCTCTTTGTGATGTTGGTTTGCCTGGGTGCATCCACATGAGCAGCTGACCCTAGGGGAAGGAGCGTGAAGCCTATTTGCACAGTCATTTGTAGACCGGGACAGAACCTGTTCATTGGGTGGGAGAAGGAAAGAGAGAGGACAAAATTCTTTCCATAACAAATGGAAAAGATGCTTGAGGAGGAAGAATGAGCAATACCTTTGCATATTGCAGACCCACAGGCCACATGCCCTACGTACTTGCTGTGGTGTGCTGTCATGATCACATACATGTGTACTGTCTCATGGATTGCCCTTTCTTACATGAAGTGGGCTTACTGCCTATGTTGAATTTAATTACAAAGGGAAATATGAGCCAATGCCTAGATTCAGTCTAGAAGATGGTGCTTTCTGGTCTTGTTCCTAGTCTGAGAATCACAATAAAGTGCATGGTTCTGTATGCAGATATTTTAATGAGCCTTGGGATTTTGCCATCTTGAGCTTAAGCCTTGCAACTGTTTTCATATGGAGACCCTCCAAGAATTTAGAGCCAAATCAGGGAGACAGTCACTGTCTATGTCATCTGGTCAGGAATATAAAACACCCATGTGTGGTGGCATACATTGTGATGTAGACTGCACTGCGCGTGTCAGCAGTGGTCTGGGCCAAGTCTGAAAATTATTCTTTTTGCAGCCAGGATCAGCCTCCAAGAAGTGATATACTAATCCTAGAAGCCTGCATTATACCGCTGTAGCAGATCTTCCTGTGCACATGATCACAGACTCCTGTGAAAAATCTTTTTTAAGGGTATCATGGAATCATAGGGACAGCCTTTCAACTCACACAGAGTTCTGTTCAGATGATGTGTATGTAGACTCTTTCTGTCAATGCCTCTCATGTCTTCAATTTGCAAGACAAAGTATATAATTAGTGATTAATCAATCATTTCTCACATTACTGTTTTGATCAGCCAACACTGCAGTTTATGGACTGCAAATCATAGTTCACTTGCAGGAAGGATGACAAGGCTCCAGAAGCAATGACAATCTCATGCATAATGGGATGAGAAAGTCATGTTGTCCTGTTGAAGATCCCAAGCGGGTTACTGGTACAGAGACCTGGATGTTATCTTCCTTAACTGAAATGTCTATACATTTTTGTAACACTATCAGAGAAAACTGAAGAGGGTGAGTATTCTTCTCTGAAAGAGAGTTAGGCACAAAACTTAAATGAGCCAGGGCAAAGGCCAGCAGCATGGCTCTACCTTACTCACAGTGTTTGCCTTGTGAAAATACAGCTCTACCTCAAGCATGGCTACCAAGAACAATTAGGACATAACTATAGCAATGTGAACTGGTTTCAGCTTTAGATTTTTGCAGTTCTGTGAGTTATTGGTAAAATGAGTTTATGCATATCTTTTGGGTGTGTGAAAGTCGGCCACAGATGACTCTGCTTGTGTTCGGGGTTTGGAATCAAACGCCCTCCAAAACTCTCTTCCAGCTTCAGCCCTGACGTGATTCTGTGGTTAACATATATTAGCAGCAAGTCATATCGCAGTTATAAAGCCTACAATTTTTTAAATTCGGAGCAGTGTGGTTACTCACTGCCAAAACTGGTTGCCAAATTGGTGTCTGCAAGTGTTGTTATTATTGCCTGTATATATGCTATGTTTCTTCTGCTACTCTGACTAAGTTTTTAGGTAAGGGTAAGGCACTAATTGTACATGCATAAATGTGTGTGTATATGAGTTATTATTTTGCATTCTTTCTGAGTAAATTAAAAAAAAAATCAGTAATTCATGGAAGGCATTGTATATATTGTAATTTCTTTCCTATAATTCCTCTCTATTTCTGCCCAACCAGTTGTTTTACAACAATAACCAGTGAAAATATAGAACCTCTAAGGTTAAAAAAAAAAAAAAAAAAGACTGAATCTGTTAATTGGAATTCCCTTAAGGCATTCCTCTGAGAGAAGATCTGGCAGAAGTGAAAGATATTTTTATTTTTATGCTTGTGGACAAAACCCACTGTTTTCTTTGGTACTGCTTTCCAAGCCCTCCAGATTTGTTGGGACAATGGAAACAACCCTACTGACAGATGTTCCTATTGAAGCTGTAAGAAATCCTCAAAAAATATTGCTAAGACAGCAACATCACTATTCTTTGTCCTTTGATGTATTTGTTAGACACACCCACAAAAATTTAGATTGAATACAGGCTCTACCACCAAACGAGTTAAGTTGTAAAAGAAACTTTCATTCTTTTCCAGAACCAGAAGCAATTATCCACAGCTCAAAGCATTTCAGCAGACATAATGAGGGTATGATATTAACCAGTCAATTGGACTAATCTGAATGACTGTCAGTACTCCCAGCAAAAGAGGCCTTATTATAGTTACAGCTATTACACTACTGCAGTTACAAGGTTACTTAGAAAGCTGAACTCAATCTATCAGCATATTAGAGACTGAAATGCTGAGTCATCAAACTGTAAGCCTTAATATACCATTTAGAAATGGTGGGGTGAGGAAGGGGCCCATATGAAAACTTAGAGAGAATAGGATCTCCTTGACATAATTCTTCTGTATTTTCTGAACCACTCATTCATCTGTGTGATGTGTGGGAAATTCCTATATGTTCTTTCATCTTTCTGGAAGTTTTCTTCAGCTGGGAACTTGCAAAAAACCCTTCTTGCATTGTAGGTTCTCATTTAAATGAACTGACTAAAGAGTTTATATTTCATTATCACGGATAATTTTTTTTAAAAAATTGACTAATAAGAAAAGTGAAAGAGCTAGCATATGTGTTGATACTACATTATAGGATCTTGAATCATAATAATCAGGGAGCACAGCAGGTTATTTCATTACTGGTAAAGATGGCCACATTTTTTTCTCTCAAAACATGCCATTGAGTATGTTTTTCATGCATGAAGAAGGTTCAGCTGTGCTTCATAGCAAGGCCACAATTAGACAAGATTATTGCATGCTACACTATACATCTGGAGGTTAGAAGTGAGGAGGATCAGGACAATAAAAAAAAAGATTTTCTGCTCAATAATGAGAGTTGGAATGAGGGAGAATCTGGAGCTGGACTTCACGTCAAATGAGCTCAATAAATGAACTAACAAGATCAATAATGAAAAGTCCCTACAAAAAGGCAAGGCATGAAGAGAAAGACTTCTGGTCCAAACAAAAGGAACTGCAAGAAACAGTAGACAGAAATACTAGTGCAAAGTGCTCTTTTCACTGGAGTGGACTGACATCTTTGGCATCCTCATGGTAGTCTGGAAATTGAAGGAGCCACACTTCAAATATAATAGAGTCAAAGTTCTTGGCTAGAATTATTTTCCTTCCAATTCAACAAAAGAAACCTGAAAGTTCTGATTAAGATACAAAAGGACACAAAAAATATGAGCATGTGACCTAGCAGAGAAAGATCTTTCTCTGAACTCTTACGCAAGATGTCTGCTTACACCAGAGAACCGAAACAGCTAAAGACAACTGGAAGCTTGGTACAGGCATGATCTGGTCTTGACTTTGCAGCTAGGCTTTTAGAGGTTGATTGTCTTTGAGGCCTGCTATTGAATGAGCTTTCTCGCCTGCCTTCCAGAAATCATTGATTTTAATCTCAAGTGATATATTAGGAACAGTAACAAAGATATCACATGGTAATAAAGACCAAATACATAGTAAAGGAATCTAGTATCTAGTGAACATTCAGGTGTAGCAGCTTAGGACTCTTTTATACAATACTCTATTCATAGGTAGATGTGAAAGTATTTTAGCCATATCTCAAGCCAACTGTTTGCAAACCAACTCCAAACCCATAGTTATATTGCAAGAGTTATGTCACATGTAATTCAAAGTGGTAAGCCCAGATCAGATTACTAAAAGTACCATTTGGCTAATGACCAATGTACTGTACATCAGATTGTTTTGCCACTTTGATGACAAGGTATCTCAGTCTCTTTTATATCAGTCCAATAGTGCACAACAATTAAACAAGAGTAGTCTGGCTGTGAGAATAACCTTATCTCCTCAATAATTCAGAATTTCTTTAATTTTTTTTTTCTATTCAGTGTTCACCTCTTCTAACTCTATTTTAAGACCAAGGGTAACTCCAATTCTTCTGTTTTGTCGCTATTCCTGCTTTCTCTTCTGCTTCTGATCTTGTTCCTCTTCTGTTGCCTCTGGGCTTAGCAGTTCCTTCCCTCACTTCAGAATATAACCTCTAGTTCAGATTGCTTCCACAGAATCCACAAGGTGAACATCCATTAGTCCACTACCAAGAGGAAAAAAAATTTGGAGGAATCTGTGTAACTGTGAAAGTTTTTGTACATTTGGTACATATACATGTGAACATTTTACACAATTACGTTTAACTATATAAACATAATTGTGTATTTATATTTATATTAAAATGTCAAAAGGTTTTTTCTAGGACAATAGGTATTCTCAATATTTTTATGGGATGCCTTCCACTGGCAGACATTTCAAGTGTATCAAATTCTGTCCAAGAAAGGACTTTTTGGGATTTTTTTTTAATAGTTGCAAGCTTAGTTTTTTATTTGAGCACAATAATTACAATTTGAATATTTAAACAGATCTACAACATCCTAAAATATTATTTTTTGCTATAGTAATTGTTGAAAGTCATGATTTTATTTATACAGTGTCATGAGAAAAAAAAAAACATTTCTTGTCCTCACTGGAGAAAAACAACCACTTTCATATTAGATTCATTTATGAAGGTTTCTTATAATTTTATAGCCTTAGAGTTCACAGAAAAATGTCTTTTTAAAAGGTTCAGCTCAATGTTCATTTTAATTTAGCTCTTCTATAATAGAGTGTTTCTTACTAAAATGTTTACAGTTGGTGCATAGATAAATCATAAACAGGAATTCTAATTCTTTGGTAGTTATTCATATGAGTTCCATTACTGCCACATTGCAGGCAGTGATGCACTTCAAGGATTGTGCTGATGCTGATGTTATAAAGCAGAAGAACAAAGTTTAAATGGTCTGTAAATGTCAGCAGAATCCTGATAGTAAATTATGACCTTGCTATTGACTCCTGAGTACCTTTAGCTACATTTTATGCATTTTGTATAATGAAAGTGTAATGTTCCTCAGATCACATAAACAAAACAGTAGCTTAGCTCCCCAAATTAATGAATTAAAGTGAATATCAGATGCTTATCAGAAGCTTTGTGAAGTTATTTGGAGAAGTGAAAGTCATCTTAGGAAAGCAATAATATCCAGTGAGTAGTAGTATTGCAAGAAATACTTGCGTCTGTATCGCCACAGAAATTAACTTATTTAACTTCTTTTTCTCTTTTTTTTTTTTTAATATATGTAGGGGTTCAATACACAGAACTGTGAGATTCAGCATATTAAGATTTCTCCATCCTTAAGCATAAAATTTGAATTCTTGCCTTGTTTTCCATTTATATATTGAAACTTTGTAGCTTTGAGGGGATGTATTAATGTCCACTGCAGTGTCTGTGTCCATGAATGAGGTTCCAAGGCAAAATGAATTCAATAATACAGAGTTGATTATGGATAACAGAACCAGAAGTTTGTGCTTGACATGTAAGTGACCTTGTAATCCTCTCCTTAGAATTCTTCCCACCATTCCTCCCTCCTGCCGCTCTCCTTTATTGTATTTTAAAATTAGGTTAGAAGGACTTTGGGACATAGACCATGCTGTCGCATCCCAAGGAAGAGCTTATTTTTTTTACTGCACTGGAAATGTATCTATTGTACAGATAATTTTTTGAGTTCCTAGTTTGAAATGTTAAAATTTTGCATTATCCTCATTTACATTCCTTTCATAAGCCTAAGTAGGATTCAAGAAAGTTATATGTTGCTCATTTAATTTCATAGCAACTGAATTGATCTCCACTGGCTTCTTTCTTTTCTCAACATCACCCAAAAATTCCTGCCTTACCTATTTTTTCATATAATTTTTTACTTACTGTTGTAAATCTGGGTGTAGTCACAGCAATACTGATAATTTTTTTTTTTTTTTGTATGCCTAACCAATCCCAAAATTAATTTGTTCTTCTGTACAAAACTCATAGCTGTGCAAGTGAGCTTAGTAAGGCAGTGCTGGATTGTATCTGGTTTAGGACAAACATCTTCATATGCTGTTGCTTTTTTGTTTGGAACAAAAGGCCATTCCTTTTAAAAAGTTAGTCTGTTGGGAGAAGAATACAGCTACAAAGTAAAGGACAGCTGTTTGAATATGTCACCAGTGAAATCAGTGTGCAGCCAGGAAAGCTTTGAAATTCCTATTAAAATCTTTGAAGCATTTGGAGTTTCTCCTTGGCAAATGTCGATACCCTAGAACAGAAGTTCTTCCACTTTAAAAATAGTAGAATCATCAGGCACCTTTATTGTCCTTATCAAAAATAGCTACTGTCTTTTAGATACTGCTAAAAATGGTTTCTGATGAGTACACAATGCCGTACTGCAGATACACTGGGTAGTATTTTAGAGGCCATAAGGATTCTGTACATTAGAAATAGATAGCTCCTTCTAATACCAGGAAAATGCAAGTAATGCCTAAATTTCTTGCGTATGCTGCATCAGAAGCCAGCTAGGAACAAATAATAAATCAGTATTGACTGAAGCACTCAGGAAGGTCAGAGAACCAAAGTGTTGAGAATTTGACAAGTGTGGTCAATAAAAGAGGCAAATCCCACTTGACCATTCAAAACAACCACAGTCCTTGAACTATTCAGTGGAAACTTAATCAGATTTTTAAAAAATGTCTTACAGAAGCATTTTTCAGACCCTAATGGGCTATTGGCTTTCATCATTAATAACCGGTATAAGGATGCTCACTTTGCTTACCTGTCCTGCTAATGAAGCAAGGTGAAAGCAGAGAAATCGTGAACTCTTCTCAAGGCATCGTCTGTCTTTATTGAGTTCTGGCATCATGTGGGTGAGAAAAAGTCTTATATCATCTGAATTGGAAGACAAGATTTTGGCCAGAAAGTTTTGTACATTCTTAGGAAGCCTGGACCTACTGTTTCTATCCAGCTGCACTGATCAGTGCATTCAGAGCAGATCAGAGCTCTTCCAAGCTGGGAGACCATGACCTATGCCCATCTCACTGCATCTACATCTTTTCACAGTTTCTGGTCCAATGCCGTGTTCACCTTCCAAACCATGCAAAATCATTATCCTTTATGTATTTAAGTACCTGTTGAAAACTCACTTTTATTGAGTTGTTCATAAGTGGTTGATCACTATAGATATAAAGATGCACAAGCATGAAGTCATATAGAGAAATTTGTCCAAATATTTAGATATGGTTCTTACGTCACATCAAGTGATCACACTTGTTTAACTATGGGTTCCACTAGCAGCACCAGATAAATGCCTATTGAGACTGGAAACAATTATTATTCAAATAAGCATAAGAAAATGTGAATTGACAGTGTTAGTCATCTCTGGTATTAAATAACCCAGGAACACAAGCAGTTAGCACAGACCATCCCCTCTGGTTGCATATATCTTTAGGAGTTTGTATATAAATACATTTACTCAGACAACTACTCTGGAGCTTTCACACAGATTTGCTGTGGAATGTTTAAAGACAAGTCCTATGTCTGAGCTCAAGATGCTATACACACAGTTTGCTGCAAGAAAAGACAATTATCTTCTGCTTTATCTTCACTGAAAGGGAAAGACATAGAACAGTTTAGGTTGAAAGGGATCTCTAGAGGTCATCTAGTCCAATCCCCTGCTTAAAGCAGATCTAATCAGATCAGGTTGTTCAGGGCCAGTCAAGTTTTACCACCTCTGAGGACTGCCACCCACAATGACTATAGATAACTAGTAGTTGGTGAACATTTTGATTTTTTTTCCCTTATACCAGCTTAAATTTCTGATGTTCCAGTCATATTCAAATAGGACTTCTTAAATTTTATTGTGAACCATTGAATTAAAAATCAGTTTCCCAGTTTTGATACTTTTATACCAGATTTTATACTACTATATGAGTTTTCATATGACCAAGAGATTTACAGACTTTAAAAGTTCTGATGTAAAATTTGGCTTATATTCAATCTAAATCTTTAAATCAAAGTTTTTATTCCTGAAATAGAACTTGCAGATGCTTGGATTTGGTCCATATTCTAACAAGCATGAGTTTTCTGATTGAAGAAAATTTCTGATATTTCCCTGCACCTTTTGAAAATGCACCATGTCCAAACAAAATTAAAAAAAAAAAAAAAAAAAAAAGAAACAACCTCCAGCAACTGGAACCTGGTTATTAGAGTAATCCAGGGTGCATTTTGTACTCATATTTCTACCTAAACTAGAAGAAGAATATAACCTGTCCTTTTAAACTTGGTGCATGTTCTGTTAGGTAGCTTAATGGTTCTGATGCTGACAAGTCAATCAAATGAAAACCCTTTTGGTTTATCTTTTTAATTATCACTTTTTTTAAAATTTATGTTCACTGAAATTAAATCGAAAGGAACTGCAAAAGCTATATGCTCTTGAGACACAAAAGCATTTTTGTGAAGAGGTAATATCTTTGGAATAATATACTGAATGTTAGCAATTTTGGGCTATGCCAAAACAATTCACTACTCTAGTTGGAAAGAAGATTAAAACCTCCCATGTGCTATAGACTTGGCCAGTGACAGGTCCTCCTACAGAGAATATGCATGGATAGGAGGCAGTAGGACTCTTCTGTCAGTCACAGCAGATGGGAGCAGTGAAGTGATTTTATGCCATGTAAAAAGATGGACTGAAAGACTGAAATGGTAAAATATTCTTGCTTGTTATCAAGGGCAACAGGATTTATTTTTAAAGTTTTTCTAATCACTGCAGCAGGTTCAACAATCCCAAATGCATAGCCATAAGTAGTAGCTGCAACAATAAATTGTCTGTCTTCTGAGGTAACTGTGTTGATCTGTAATTGCAGAGTACTGAAGGGGTCTTTCTCATTCAAAATTAGCATACTAACTACAGTCACTATGGGCCCCTGCCTAGTGACGCCACCTCCTCATGCCATAATTCAAACCTGCATGTTGCTTTTGTCTGCTTACAGCCATCTGATGGCTACAACCAACAAACACTGTCAACATCGTGCAAAGTATTGAATATTGATTGTCGCTTATAGACTAAGTCAACTGACCATAGTCAGTTTCTGAGAAGTGCTGCCCAGCTCTCCCAAAACCTCAGCACCACAGTGAATTTTGGTTATAAGACTCAACAGACCTCCTTTACTAACTTTTTTTTTCCATTTCACCCATCAGAATGGAAATGATCGAAAGCAGCAATTTCAAGATGTGAATGAAATTTTCATACTACATTTTTATCCTCAGCTGCAAGCCAGAATTGGACACTACTTTGTCCAATTTAAAATGGTTTTGACATCTATGGTTATAGTTTCTGCAACACCAAAGCTAAGGAAAAAAGCTCTCTTATGACTGGAAACTCAAGATACTCGGTGAATCTCTGTGCAGTGAATATACACTTGCTGACAATAGGCTTATTTATGTTTCCTTCTTGAGACTTAAAACCGACTCATGGATCACACTTCCCCTGAATTTGAAGGCAAAAATTGAAAAACATTAACTTACAAATACTTTCCTGCCCTGCCCTGCCTTGTCTTTCTTCAGTCAAATTATTAGGATTGATAAATATTTTTTTTATTTCAGTCAACAAGTGTTCTTTTTACCTGATTTTGCTTATATATTGGCTTATGCAGAAACCTTAATTTCAGTATTACTTTGAAGTTATTACATATACTTAATATGTAATACAAAGTAATACTTAATTTCAGTATTACTTTGAAGTTATTACATAATCTCTTTCTTTCTCATCAAGTCTGTAAAAGTATGGAGTATTCTGCCTCAGTGTTTTAGATAAAATCCTATCTTGTAAAGAAACTTCCAGTCTAAATTGATGATGGTGGCTAGAAATGTGATATCCTAGCTAACTTTTTACTAATAGTCTTCATTCCTCTCTTATTCTTATCAGTAGCTCTGCCATTCATGGTCTACTCAACAACTCATGCCAATTTCATTAAAAGGAATCCAATTGCAATATACAAAATTCAGTTTCAAACTTTAGTGCCCAGAATTTTTGTTCAAATGTGACCACTATTTCTTGTGCATGTTATCAAATTTCAAATGAAATATTTGGATCTGAAAAATAGTCTCTGATCTGCAAAAGGGGTGGCATGAAGGCAAGTAGCTTTTTCATGGACAGGTGGTGTTATGATGTGTCAGTTCCTGCAGATTTTCCTTTTTTATCCGCAGGCTAAGTATGGAAATTCTAATCTTGAGGTATAGTAGAATTTTCTGTTAGACCACAATAGAAAAGCTTACAATACTCAACTTTTATTATATGTAAGAGAACTAGCAATACTCTTATTGTAGGCATATCCAAAAGTATGTGTGGGTCATAGTATTTGATGTCCTTGAAAATACTTGTCCTCTCTTTTCAGACTGTAACAGTTGCTTTCTTTTAAAGCGACAATGTACATAGGTGACCAAATAAAATACAGAGTACTGTCCAAATGTCAAAAGGTTATAAAGAAATTCCAAGGCTTAGACATATGTTGTGGGAAATAGATTAAGAAAGATGTGAAAAAAAGGGTAAAATAAGAGCAGAGAAGCTATACTAAAATAAGATTAGGAGAAGCAAAGAGCAAACACAAGTCTTGAATAGAAAGATGAACAGATGAACAGATTAAAATATTTAGTTGCCTTGCTGCTATGACAGCAACATTATTTCACAATGACTTGACAACACAGATCAGAGTTGCAGGATGTCTAGTAAGAAATATGTTCCAAGAGTCCTAAGGATAATGTTCATGATGTGCACTTGGAATTTAAATGTTGAGTTTCAAAATGCCTTCTGTGATTTTAGAAGTTTGATCCAGAGGCCTTCAACTGATGTCCACTAAGTAAAAATTAAAACAATTCATATCCAGCAAAGAAAACATAGAACATGGTAATGATACTAAATTCCATTTCATATGGAGTGTTTTCACATCTGAAAAATATGTGGAATCTTTTTCCACATGTTTTTCTTGTGGTTACTTTTGCATTGATGTATGTTTATAACACTAAATTTCTACTAAGTGGACATAAAACATTCTCTCAGATATTATATAAATTTTCCTTGCCATAAAGAGAAGATAGGATGCAGAAATTTTTGTAGTTTCAGTAGAACAACTTATTCTAAACAGCTTTGAAGAATCTTGTGCTCTCTTGGATATGCAGTTGCTAGTTAAATACCCTGGAATAAAAACTCTTGACCATGGTCTCATCCCCTTCTCCTTCCTTTCTCCTTCCCTTCCTTTTTCCTTTTTCCTTTTTCCTTTTTCCTTTTTCCTTTTTCCTNTCTCCTTCTCCTCCTTCTCCTTCTCCTTCTCCTTCCCTTCCCTTTCTCCTTTCCTTCACCTTCCTTTCTCCTTCCTTCCTCCTTCCTTTCTCCTTCCCTTCCCCTTCCCCTTCCCCTTCCCCTCTTTGGAAATCTGTTTATAAATTACATGTAGATTTTTTGCTTTACAGAATTGGATCAGAATAATTCTGATACACAACAGAAATATCTGAATTTGTAAAGACCTCTAAATGATGAAAAATCTGTATGCAAATACATATTGAAAAATTAACAGAAATCTTTAATGCAAAACTGATTGACTTTAATACAGTTTTGGCTCTGATACAGTGTAGCAGAAGGACTAAATGTATTTATTTGTTTATAAGAGCTGACTAGATTTATTCTGAATATTCTAGTAGGAAAGCAAACTAGATTTACATTTAGAACAGAAATTATTAATGTTTGCACAAATAAGTCATGTAGTACCATATCTCAAAATTGAAAACATAAGAAACTGTTTCTGAAGTCTTGAGCACATTTCATTTTCAATTTTATAATCATTAGTGTGGTACATACTTTATTACTTCTGGCCAATGATATATTTTTATTTAGAAATGGGTATAAAGCATGGAAAGAATAAAAATCATGAAAGTGTAGAAATAGGTAAATTGGTGATCATTTAAGACCAGAAAGAATATACATATAAACTTCATAAGACTCAAGTCTACTTTTTAAAAATGGGAAGTTTATAGGAATGAGGCTATTAAATGTAAAATTAATGGAAACCCTGGAAAAATGCAGAGAATTTAAGTGGGCTATTGTGGATCACCTTGATTCTGACTTTCATGTGTTTCACACTCAGGAGATGCCTTGTCATATTTTGTGGTGACATTTTCTTAGTTTCTAAAGCAGCTATAATGCTTTTACTTTACCCATTCTATGGGTGTTACTATGATGCACCTTTAATTACTCACCTATGGTTTAGACTTTTTGGCTTTTTCGATAATGACTAGGTCTTGAAGTTATCTTTAGTGTATTTTTGGCTTCTTATCCCTACTGGAGAAAATACTTGTTTATAAATATAGTGGATCTTTTAACTCACATAATAAGTGATCCATCATGCTAGAGTATCTGATAGCATGAAGCCTACCCTACTCCTCATGTATCTCTGCTGCCCTGGTGCTGCTTTGGGGTCCCCCAGGTAATGGAACAAATTTACTCTTTGCATTTCAGCCTGGGTTTGTGGTTGTTCTGGCCACCTGTCCGTACGACTCACAAAAACCCAAAATTAAAGAAGAAAACTGCCAAATCCAGCCCAAACCACAATCTACTTACTTTATTGCAACAACAGAAAAGAGGAAGGGAATTCTTTGCTGTCTGAAACAAGTCATCTGTCAACACTTGCAAGAAGACAATGACTGTAACTGTGAATATCCCTGTAAAAGCCTTCCTGAAGTAACCTTTACCACAAAGTTCAGATAAGAGTGGATACAAATTATTAAGCAGGTACTGTGCCAGAGCCAGAATTGACTTGGATGCTTCATGGAATTTTCTCTTTTTCTTGTACTCGCTTCATCTTAAGGTTGAAATGAGCAGGATGATTTTTCTGTGCAGTCTCTAGCACAGCAGGGGCCTTTTCTGTGATTGTTATTGTGATAGTTATGAATCAGTACTAATAATCTTGACTAACACTTGCCTTGCTTAGGATTAGGTATAGTATAAATGGCATTTTATGGTCTATTTTCAGAGTCTGATTTTCTGTTTTTCATTCTGTGCCTTCTAATCTACTAGAATTTCCCTTTTTGTTTAGGCTGTTGTTTTATAATTCCTAATTTCGAGAACAGTGACAACAAAAGCAGTGGAAAAAAAAGTCATGCTGGAATCTATTTTAAAGGCATAGAGCAAAATACCTTTTGCAAGTCTTTGCAAGTCATGCCTACAGTGCAAATAATGAGTAAGAAATGTATGACAAGAAATGTCTGATTACCACAAATCAAAACCAGGTACACAGCTGGTAAATGACAGAGAACACATTTTAATAGTGAAAGTTTCCATACTTTGTATGCTCTCAAGTTAGATTTTACATGAACCAAAATAGCAGTTATTTTATTTTTAAATATTTTTCAGCTGAGCAAACTAGTGCTAAGTGAAGGTTCATGATTCTCTGAACTTTTAGATGATGGGCTGTCTCTGCTTTTTAAGTTTTTGTAATTTTTAGTTTATTTTGGTTTTGTTTTTGTTGGGATTTTTTTTTTTTTTTGGTAGGAGATGACTGTTACAAAGTAAAATAGGGGCATTGTCAATTGATGACACACAAGCAAGCTTCTTTGCATCTTACTCATTCACATGAAAAAAGCACACTCAGCTAACTAGAATGATCATGTCCTAGAGTGCCTAATAATTAGAACAATGCAATTACTATTTAAAAGCTGATTGTGGCAATTGCATATCATTTCCATTGCAGATCATCCCATCAACCATAAACTCTAATATGGAGGTAAGTGAATAAGAAACTCATTTAGAGCAGGTACTTGTTCTGTATGTCCTATGAGCACAATCAATTGCCAGTGTCCTCAGGTCCTACAGATAACATCTGTTTTTGCAATTCAGTTGATAATTCATTAGTAAAACTTTTCCTGATGAGAATTCATGGACTCCCACTAGTCCTTTTATTCCTTTGGGCTCTAGACTCCATCTGATCTACCTTATTTGATCTTGAGATATGTTAAGATGTCCTCAGCTTTCACTTTCCTCCTGGTAACTTTCTGCATAGAAACTTCAGTTTAGCAAGAAACCCCTTGCAACAGACACCCATCAAAACACAGGAGACATTTTTGGTTTAGGGGAGATGTATCTCTTGCTATGTATATCCTGTCCAGATAAACCATGAAGTTACATCAGTGTTGATAGAACAATTATGATTAATGTTTTTATCAGCAAGGATATTAGTAGGGAGTCACAGTGTGGTCATCTAGTATAATATATTATAGTTTATTTAGTGAATCATAGAATTATAGAATACATTATTTAGGAGTACACTGTTCTTTATGGATTATACAGACAGGATCTTGTTTAAATCACCAAAAAATCAAGAGACCATTCTGGATCATCTAATTTATTTCTTGAGTAAGTATTAATATTTTGGTTTTTAAAGAAATGCTCATTCAAAACAAAAATTAATATTTTTCATTAATCAGAAGAAAGCAGTGTGATTTTGTGCATTTTGAAAACAGAGTTAACATCTGTTAATTTTGAATGAGAAGCCAGAAGAAGATGATAGAAAGAGTTACCATCTTGGCCCTTTTTTGGCTTTGATTAATGAAGTCTTTTAGTAAACTTAAGCCAAAGCCCCTGAAGTTTTATTCCTTCCTTTTTAAATTCCAAAAGAATAAGATTAAATGCTTAAAATTTTACCTTCTAAAACACACTGCTAAAAAAACTATTTCTTATTAGTTCCCTTAATGTCCACTTTTCCCCAGAATCTGTTTAGTTAATTATGGAAGCCCATGAGTTCTGTCCAGAAGTTTTACATGTCTGTGCATGGTCCAGATTGCAGAAACATGACCAGACTAGAGGCCCTGACAGATAAGTCAAAGGAAAGTTTAGAGACAGACAGTCTTTTATTACCATCCTCACTTCTCTGTTGGGTAGGAAGCAGTATTTAGTAAACATGTCTTTTCTGAGATAGATGGAAATGTGTAATATTTTCGATGCCAACATTAATTAGCTGGAAATGTAATAAGTATTCTCACAAGTCTACATGAACGCACATTTTCTACATGATCTACAGGAATATTGAGAAATTTTCTGAGTCACTGGTATAAATAACTAAGAACATTTTTAATAGAGAGAATCACTGAAGAAAGTCATACTGTATACTGGTATTTTTGGAGTCTAAATGGGATGAACTGGGCAATTGTCTGTCTTTTAATTTTATTTTGGACACCATGAAAGGACTTAATTTTAGCATTTAGTCAGCAGTTGTAGGCAGCAGCAAAAATAATTTCTGCCTTTCCAATGTGGTGTTATGGATAATGATTATTACGAAAATATTCTAGGTGACATAAAACCTCTTAGGGCAGCTTCCCACCATCTGGACAGGAGCTTCTCATAATTTGAATGACTGGTTGCCTTTTCCTTTGTAAAAATAGTTGTAATCTTAACCACAAAGATGCAACCAAATCTTAACCACTCAAATCTAAATTTGCCAAAACTTCAAAGTAGGGACCCTCACTCAACAGCATATAATCTGTTTTTTTCTCACTTCTATTCTCTTTCTTTTACGACAACTTGATAATTAAGTTAAAGGGTTGTATTCAGTGTCCCATTCTAATGAAAAGTTAAAAAGCACTGGAAAAAACACACTACAGTTCACTGACCATCCATTTTTTCAAAATCACTGTATAATAAACACATGAAATCATTACTATTTAAAATATGTAATAGGAATAAGGTCGATTTTTCCAGAGAAAATTATAAAAATTATAAAATTTATAAAACTAAAAATTATTTTCTGCAAGAAAAACTGGATATGCATCTAGTATATTCTCCTAAACTGAATATTTCACAGTGGGCAGTAGCATTTTGATGGTGGGTTTTCATGTATCTGAAGATTATCATTTTGGAGATAAGGCTTGATAAACTTCAACAGGATATAAGACAACCATTTTTAACACTTTGGGTAAAAGAGAGAATATATTTAAGATACTACAATTTGAATTTCACCAGAATTTTCTACTTGCTACAGATCCACTTAATCCTGTATTCTTTCTTAAGGTGTAGTGGTGTGTTTTTGGTTTTATCAGTTTTTATGTATGTATTTGTTCCTTGTTTTATATTGTTTTTTATAAGTTGTAATGGTTTGTCCCATGTCACCCATGTTTAAACCTTTTTGGTTTTACCCCAACCCTCGTTATGTGTCAATCATAAGTTATACAACCCCTGGGTCTTGTCTATCACTTTGAAGCCTCTCCCAAAACTCTAGAATGTTCCAGTGAGGGCATCGAGTGATTGGACAAGACTCTGGCTGTCTCCCCGCCTGAGTTATTGATTTGTTATAACACGTGTCATTTACCTGCAGAGCCGTACCCACATGATCCCTGATTTGTCCTCAGTTAAACCCATACCCAAGTTCCGCCCCCGATTACAAGATGTAACTCTCCGGTGCCCTGTCTCTTTCTGCTTGGAGCTCCTACTGGCAAGGAGTCTCTGCTGAGGCAGACACCCTGAGCGGATGAATAAAGCCAGTGGTTGAACTCTGAGCAGACTGTCTCCTTCTTTCCTGCTGTCATCACTTCACTTCTGCGGGCAAACCAGAACCCACGGGATGGGCAAGGTTCATTCAGCTACTGAGCCATGCCCCTTCTTACCGTGGTGCCAGGGCTGGCCGAGGCAAAGTGACACTGACACTGCAGCATTAAGATGCCTTTCTTCATACCTAAGGTAAACGAAAAACTAGAGCCATTCCTGGCTCCGCCAGTATCAAGGCAAACTGATAAGATCCCATCAGCCATCCCACAGACTAGCAAGGCAGCTGGGCCATGTAGATGTTGGGCACCAGACAGTTACCCAGTTCTTTAAAAATTCTTGCTGCTGGAAGCTTTCCTTCTGCTTAAACTGTTTTGCCCCATGAGCACATTTTTTTGGAAAGTATTTGATTGGTGTAGTAGTTATTGCCTGAAACAGCTTCCCATTGTGACTGTGAGACTGATTTCTTCTCCTGAAAAGTCACATCTGCCAAAATGTGCATGTTCAAAATGTCAGGGAAATTCCTTTCAGCCCTTCTCTGTAACTAGATACACTGGTAAACCAGAGAACTCTTAGAAAAATTTTGCTAATTTCAGTTGTTCAAATGATTCTTGTGTTATAGTTCTTGTGACCATTCTTGAGAAAAAACAGAGCAAAAATAAAGTATAAGAACTTGTTCTTATAGAAAAGAGAATGGGCAAGGACGTGATATAAATAGCAATCCTTTTCTGGTGGAAAGGTAGTTCCTATGGTCACGTGTGAGTGAAAATTTAGAAGGCTGTGGAGGTGTTGACTCCTACAAAGTAATATTGCTGAGATAAATCCCAAGCTAGCTACAAGAGAAAATGAAGTGGCAAACCAGGAGAAAGTTGGACCTGACAGGCCTCATTCTGTACTGTTTTTTCAGTGTCTGTGGCTGAAAAATGAATTCAGGAATGGCTAAAATATACTGAATGGACCACATGTTATTTGGTAGTCATGGTGGAAATTATCCACAATGAGAAAAATTTGTTGAATTTAAGTTACTAAAAAAAATCCCAAAGGCAGGTATCTGATGCAAAGTGATTCTTGAAGAATATCACTTGGTTCAAAGAGTATCAACTCTTCTGATTTTCCACTTTTTCCTCCATTTAAAACACTGTTTTTTTGTTGTCTCTTGAACGTTCTTTATTTAATTGTAAATACATAGCATTGTCACCTACTGAATACAAATAGTGTTTCAGATGATCATTACTTCCCCTTTGATTTTAATCACTTGACAAAGTTATTTAGTCTCGTTTTCTTCTGTCAGGACAATTTACACTGTTGTGTTCCAGATGAAAATATAATGAAAAATATGTAGCTTTCATATTTTATACTGCAAAAACTGGGTGAGGCTCTCACTTATTTTCAGTGTTGAAAACAAAACAGTTTTATGGAGCTTTTTTCTGATTCAAATGATAGATTCATGAACAACTCAAGTTCGTAATGAGTAAGATAAATTGCCATCAAGACAGAGATCTCTTCATTTTGCTGACTACATAAGTGGAATTGTTCCCTTGATTGTTTTTCCACTGAAAACAGGAATGTGTTCATTATACATCTATTATCAAGAGAAAATTCTTCCAACAAAAAATTCTTGTGTTTTACTTGTTTTGCTGTGTTTGTGAGGAGCAAACATAATTTCTTTTCTATTTTGTTTGCCAAATGTGTCAGGGGCAGGCATTTAGATAAACTCATATATCAAGAAAATGGCTGGATTTTTGATAAACTCATATATCAAGAAAGTGTCTGCATTCAAGCTTTGCCAGGTTTAAATATGATATTTTTAGAGAAGATTGGGACAGTACTGTGGTCAACTTACAGTAGAAGCTTTTGAAACCCAAATTGCTGCAATGTGAAAAGTGCAGAACCTGAGGGGGCTCCTTAAAATTATGCTAGTAGCAGAAGCTGAACCAATGATCATTTGCTTTTTCCTACAGTTGTCTTTCAAGCTCTAAGCTGATGGCCTGACATCAGGCAGTAAAACAGAAGGAGACGGAGCTGAAGGAAAGAGAAGGAAGGAGATTCACAGAATCAACAGACTGACTATCCCAAAGATGGTGGGTGAGTTTGTGCTTACAGTTGAGGCTATCAAAGGTAACCTAGAAAGGAAAAAAATCCCAAACTTTTACAAGAGATCAATAGAAACACTGTAAAAAGGATGGGGATCAGCTGAAGGAGAAGCTGGTGGTCCTTGAGAGCTAGAGGGCAGCCAGGGTAAAATGAAATTGCAGAAGAAAAAGGATGATGAGATTAAAGAAAACACTTGGTTGAAACTCAAAACCAAGAGATTGAGGACAATGCGCCAGTTCCAACATTTGGTTGCAAAGAGTGCAAAGGCTAGAATCTAGATTGAAAATGGACAGAAAAATACACCATTAGATGTAGTTAAACATATAATTGTCTAAATCTAAGCTAATTTTTGAGACTGATCTTTGAATCACTGAATAGAAAGAGCCACCTGCAGAAGACAGCTTGATTTCTTTGTCTTGAACAGGGGTTTTAAGATTGAATCCCCTTACCATTGATCATAGAGATGACCAGTTGAAGCTTGGATAATTGCTCAAAAGGAAGTTGCTCCAGGCAAGTGAGAATGATTTATTTATTGTGTTCTCAGAAAAAGACCCCAGACTAGCATGGTTCAGAAGCTGGAATCACAAACAGAATGAACTCTCTTTAGAAAATATATTTTGTAAAAGAATTGGTTTCTTTTCTGGACCTAGAGGGCAGATTTATACCCAAAATGAGCTACTGTGAGAGTGAATAACAGGTGAGTCTCACTTACAGAAACAATTTCTATCTGGTGAAGCTCAGCTTCCTGCAGAATGCTGAAAAAAGATTGTTGCAGTGTTTACACTCTCACTGAAAAAAAACCCCAAAAATTTGTTGTGTCACTCTTGCAATATTCTTCCCCATAACTGCAAGTTTAGGCTGGTACAAATATTCTAAAGGGACAATAGTTTTATCTGTCACTAGATGAGTGCTAAAATAATACAGAGAAGAGGAGGAGGTGAGAACATGTGAGGGAAACAGCATGGAGACACCAAGGTTAGTGGAGAAGGAGGGACAAGAGGTGCTCCAGGCACCAGAGCTGAGATTCCTCTGCAGGCCATGATGATGAGCATGGTGAAGCTGCTGTGCCCCTGCAGCCCATGGGGATCCATGGGGGATGCAGAGATCCACCAACAGCCCGTGGGGGAGATGGCCTTGTGAGAACAGGTGAATGCCTGGGGGAGGCTGTGATGCAGTGGGGGAGACCCGTGGAGAGAGAGGGTCTTCCTCTGGAAGAGCCTTGCTGCCAGGCTGGAGCACCCTGTCATTGGAGCACTGCACCCCATGGAAGAGTGACCCACATCACAGAAGTTTTGGGAGGCCTGCCTGCCCGTGGGAGGGACTCATGTTGGCAGCAGGTGCTGTTTGGCTGCTGCTCATAAGAGTAGACCCATGCCAGAGAAGTTCACAGAGAACTGTCTCCCTTGGGAAGGGACCCCATGGCCTCACAGCAGAAGGACTCTATTCCCTGAGCAGCGGAAGAAAACCTCAGGTAACAAACGGACCAAAACCCCCACACCCTGTCTCCCTGCACTTGTCAGTGGGAAGGAGGGAGGGGCTGGGGACAAAAAGGTGTTTTAAGGGCTTATTTTACTTCTCATTATCCTCCTCTGATTCTGTTACTAATAAAGTTGCTTTGAAGCCTTAAGTTGAGCCTGTTTTGCCCTTGGAGTGTTTTCTCTTGGTCCTTATCTCAACTCATGAACCCTCCACTAATTTTTTTCCTCTCTGCTGCCCAACTGTGGCAGGGGAGGGTGAGTGAGCGACTCTCTCGGGTGCCTGGTGTTGGGCCAGCATCAAACCATGACAACAATGTATACAGAAATATATTCTTTGTTTCCAGCACCTTTTGTGTGCTTTGGTTTGTCAGTTTGTATGCCAGTCTATCATGAACCAATATATTCATGCAATTGATAAATCAATTCCTCTAGACATTGGAATTCTTTAGCCACACTTTCAGGTATAGCTTGTGTTCAATTTATAGCAACCTGCCACTCTAGAAACAGTGCAATCAGCATCCTATTTAGTGGACTTATTTAACTAGGATTCTCTCTCTTTCTACTTGTTTTCTTTTTACAGAGAGGAAGTCATCCTTGACAAAAATAAAAAGGAATGGACAGTCTGCATTTACAAAGTTTGAATAGCACTTTTTCAATGATTAGTTTGATCACTTACTTAATAAAAACAATATGGCTAGTATTGTCCTAAGTCTGAAGGTGACCTTTCCAACATTTTAAACAAGAGAGAGATGATTTATGGTGATGCATCCCATCCTATTACACTTTGACACATATAAATGATGTGCTGAAATTCTATAATGCATTAATTTGCTCATGCTATCTGTAGATATTGCACTATTATACTTGCACTTCTATACTACCCTAATATAAAATTTATTTAGAAATCAGCTTAATTAATAGTAAAACAAACAATGAATACTTACTTCTTTAATAAAACAAAAAAATGAAAAAGAACATGAATAGATATAAATAAAATATTTCACATTTGATTGGAAACTTCTGCTTCCATTAAATATTTCATTGTGACAGAATTTCAATAATTGCATAAAATGTTGGACCTCAAATTCCTCACAGACATTTACAAACATCAGGGAAAAAAAGGTATCATGAAATAGCACTCTATTTCTTCTTTCTTTCTTCCTTTCCTCCTCCATTTTCTGAACTGTGAAATAAATACAACATCTGCTGCAGAGCTACAGGACCAGAGCATGGCTGAGGTTGGAAGATGTATCTGAAGGTTGTCTTTTCAACCCCCTGCCCAAGCATGTCTACCTAGAGCTGGCTGCCCAGGACTCTAGTTAGATAGTTTTTTAATATCCCCAAGGACGAAGACTCCACAACCTTCATGGCCAATCTGTGCTAGGGCTCAGTCACCCTCACAGTAAAATCTGAGGTTTATAAATGTACAGATACTGTACATGTTGTCAGGGGAAATTTACGTGGATCAGCATAGTTAGGTTTCATTGCAGAATTTTTTTAAAATCTGCTTTCATCTGTCCTTTAGCAGAAAGAATATCCCTGGGTTTTTTTCCTCAGTGTGTGCATTTTCTGTGATTCACAAAATTTAGCTGCAACTTTGCTGTGAAAAAAAAACCCACTGAACATGACCACCTTCCTCTTGATTCCTGAAGTCTCCTTGTATATTTTTTAGCTGAAAAGGCCCAGTGTTACCTTATGGTGTTGGAATTTATGGATGTATGAGATGTCTGCCTGTCTGCTTGTTTAGTGAGTTAAGGGGGTGACAAGATTGCCTGGGATCCTTTCTGTAGGCTCAGAGCTGTTGCAGCTGTAGGGAGACAGTGATTAAAATTACAAAGGTCTTCAGTCACTTGGTTCAGAGGACAAGGTAAGACTTTTTCTGTGATGAAGCACTGGGTTGTTTTTCTGTTATTTTCTTTTTGCTGTTGCGGTTATTGCTGTATGGTTGCATGTGGGTTCTGGAAAATGTTTCCTCCCCTTTTAGCATGGCAGGGACCTGCAGACATTTTTCCTTCTTTGCCACATGGGGTATGGGCTGCCTGCTAGGATCATCTAGGCATAACTCAATTCATTAGTCCCCTGCTAATGTAACTAATGTTGTATTTCAAGTGGCAGCCTGTGCTGAAAGACTTTATATAGCACTGTTTGAAGAATTCTTTTCTACCTTAACAATTAACATATGTACAACATAACTTCTCAATTTTTATACACACCTGACCTCTGTAGTTTTTATTGACTCTCATATTGACATTTACAAAATCCCCAAAGTTTCAATATATTGAAGAAAGAGTTGTATGTTACAGTGATGTATTTTTAAAAGCTTATTTACAGATATGACAGGGTGCTCTTTCCCGTCAGAGATGCTGTTTTCTGTCTGAAATACTGAATTAGTTGCATTATTCTGTCTTTGCTCTACCTGATTTTGATTTCTGTTACTCAGAAGAAGGGAGTTTTAATGCGATATTTAAGAATCTGTCCGACAATTGCACAGGAGTCTGTATGTGCAGTTTTTCCAGTACAGTAATTTGCTGTAAATATATAAGAAAGCTGTTCATACAAATATTCCAGTATACATCATCAAACAATTGTAGTCTTAAACTATATTTGAAATGGAGATGATACAGATTGAATATGGATTCCTGAAGTGTTATCTGCCTTATAAAGACACCCCTCTTCCCCAACAAAAAAAGTAATTAACATTTAGTAACCTAGTGAATCTGTTCTGTTTCATCTGTAAAAGAAGAACGCATTTTGGATAAAATCCCTTTCTGATAACATCCTAGAAACTAGTTTATTGGCATTGTGAGAAACAAAATATGTTGCTGCTTTTTCTTCAAAATGGTTATACATACGTTGCTGATCTCCAATGTTTTCTTTTCCTTTTTTTTATGTGAAAGGCTTTACAGACTGAGACACTCTAAGCATCCAATGAGACTTAAAATGGGACTAAAGGAAATTTCATTCCAGTTTTATCATTAACCTAATAAGTGACCTTAAATATTTTCCTTTCTCTGCAATTCAGTTTATGTCTCTATCTGATTAAAATAATGAGAGTTCTTTTGTTTATAGTGTTCTTTGAGATCTCTGCAAAATAAAAAATTGATCAGAGAATAAATATTATTTTGACATTTATTGTGTTCTAGGTTGTGCCCTTCCATCAAAGATTGGTTGAATCCCTTCATGTAGCCAGCAATGCATAGTGAATCGTAATATTTAGTTCCATTCTTTTCTTTTTATTGTCTGTTGAAGTATATTCATCACTTCTCATTTTTCCTTTGAATTACAAGAATTAGAGAAAAATGCTGCTATTGTATACAATATTGTGACTGTCGTGTCTTTTGTGGTATCCTTCAAGGTATACACATATTAAGACAATTTTATGTCAGACCTGGCTGTGAAGGTTGATTTATCTTACTGAAGTCCAGGTATCTACAGCAAAGATATCTACATTGAGTTATTTTCCTAAATGGCTGTTTTCTTTTTTTGTCAGTCAGGAGATATAAAGAATTTAAAGGCATGAATCATTTGAGCTGTTTTAAATGTCACTTTGAGAATGAGAAGAATTGTGCTCTGGGCATGCCCATTTTTTTTCATGGATGGAAAAGGGACTGACTAGTCCTGGCATCTGCACTAAATCAGATGACTCTCTCTTTGTGTGAAGGGCAGCAAAGCTTGTAAAGTGTCTAGAGAGTAAGTCCTATGAGGAGCAGCTGAGGGAGCTGAGGTTGTTTAGCCTGGAGAAAAGGAAGCTCAGGGATGACCTTTTTGCTCTCCACAGCTCTCTGAAAGGAGGATGTAAGCAGATGGGTTTTGGTCTCTTCTCCAAGGCAACAGGACAAAAGGAAATGGCCTGAAGTGACTCTATGGGAGGCTCAGGTTGGTAAGGAGGAAGAATTTCATCACTGAAAGGATGGTTAGACAATGTAATGGACTACCCAGGCAGGTGGTGTAGTCACCATTCCTGGAGGTGTACAAGAAATGACATGGAACCCAGTGCTATGGACTAGTTCATAGGTGGTCAAAGGCTGGAATTAAGAACCCTAAAGATATTTTTTCAACTTAAATGGTCCTGTGAAACACACAGCATCACTTATCTTTAAAGTATAATATCCAGGGGAGGGTCAGCAGTATATTTAATCTGAGGGTCACAATCCCTGTGAATTATTAATATATTTTTATGCAATTAAAACTGTTAAAAATAAACTAAAATAAAAATAATAAAATAAATATAACTAAATTGATAAAAAATAACTGGTTAAAATAAATCTGTTATAGAATAATTTAATCAGCTGTATCCTACATCTGGCTTTAAATGTTTCTGTTCTACAGTGAAACACTTCTACTGCCAAAGTGTCACAGTCAAGAAACATAGTAAACAACAGCCAGTCACTTCAGTTTTCATTTTGGGACATTTTGTATAGCACCTAAAAGAAAAATTAGGACAGGATAAAGAACGGAAAATATTAATATTCAGCTTACCATTCTTCTGTGGCTGAAGAGTTCTTCCATTTTTTATTGATTCTGCTTCTTTGAAGGGGAGATGAAGCCGAAGAAGCTGTAATTGGAAGTGCCCCAGTTACATCTAGAATCTGTCAGAAGTTTTTCTGCTAATCATGTTCCTTAGAGCTGCAGCCTGATTGTCTATACCCTCCTCACTTGGGAGCTTCTTGCCTTTGTAGTCTGTAGGTTGTTGTGGTTTACAGGTAATTTCCAGATTCAGTTCAAAAAGCAAGTTAAGGTATAGACAAGTCTGAAATGGCACAAATTTCCCTTCTGCAGAGATTAGCTGGAGGTGTCTTCAGGTGTTCTTGTCATGTTTCCACTGAAATGACCAACAGTGAGCCCAGTTTTACAACCAAAAAGAACCAAAAAGAAGAGTTTATTTCACTGATTACTGGAAAATTGGCAAAATTTATTTATTCTACGATTTTAATAAAAACTCTCTTCCCTTATTTATGGTTAGCACTCAAGACAACATGAAATTCAGATCTCAAGCTTCATTTCAGTACACACCAGTCCTTTTAAAACCTCAGAAAAGTTGTCCCTCTGTATGTATATAAAAAATACTTGTTTGTGACTCAATGGCTCTCAGCTTTCAACTTCATCTAAAGCAAGAATGGATAGTTGTCTTTGGTAGAAGCAAATATCAAGTGACAGGAAATAATAGCTTGGGAAGAAAGCAAGAGAACATTTCTCTATCAGTTTTAGAGGGAGAAAAAAGCTGGAAAAATTATTATCAACAGATTCATGGAATTTTGTCTATGACAATATTTTTATGGCTTAATTGCATTGCCTGTAGCTGTATATATATATACAGATATCTGCTTGGAAATCCATATGCACAGTGCTGTAATCTGTTATTTATCACATGGGTCATGTGCTATACCAAGCAGAGTTTAATCTTTCCTCTTCCCTCTTCTGTATTAATAAAGCTCCCATTTCCTATTATGTTTTCTATTTTCTTTCTAAAGGATTAGATTATTTTTATTAATGAGCCTGAAATTCAAGTCCTACCAGTCTTGCTTGTATATCATTGAGTAGATGAATGTCCATATTTTTGTTAGCATATTTATGAAGTGTTGATTTTGATGCTCATTTCAGTGATTAATCATTTGGTGATCTAGGTCTAAACAAACACACTCCTTGCCTGTAAGAGCATATTTTCTGTCTGCCTCCCAACAACAAAAAAAGACTCACATAAAACTATTGCTTATGTTTTCCAAACTAATCTGAAATACAGGAATCTTTCAACACAGTGATTAGAAAAAGAGGTTGCTCTGTAAGAGGGAAAAATAAATCACTAAAACTGATTGTTCCATGCAGAGCATCCTTTAAAAGCACAAATAGAATCTGAGCCAGTTCTAGCAGAGAGCATTCTAAGATGAAGATTATGCTGTTATCATATCATGCACTTGAGAATCTTCTGGTAGAAAACTTTGGGAACAATTACTCACTGATTTATATAGAGGATATTAATGTCTTTCAGAAGATGCAGAAAAAGTGTTATTGAATCTCAAGAATCTAAGTTTCCATTCAAAAGTAAGGAGCTTCCAGTTATCATCATTAGAATGCAGAAGAGGTATAGGTAACAAACTGAAAAATTTCAGAACCATGGCTCAGGATGGTAACATTAATATGGAAAGGCTTTCTTAGTTCTCTGAAATTAAATTCTGCACAAATCTAGAAGACGTAATCTAGAAAATAGAAAATTTGAAGTAAATATATGATTCTGGGAAAAGTAGTTCATAAAAAAGAAATAAAAGTAAAATAAAGAATAAAAAATGTACTTTGGATAGTAGTGAATAACAGTAGGTGCTGAACATCTGTCAAGAGGATGGAAACCAAGGGTGTTCAGGGATAATATACCACCTTGAATAAGTTTTCTCTATGCAGGTAATCATTAACATTGAAATCTAAAAAAACCCAAAAATACACCCCATTAAAAAAACCCCAACCTATAGCAGCATCATCAAAAAGGTAGAATTTAGCACTCCTAGGTAGATGTTTTATTCACAGCTGTGTTTAAATAGTACTTTTTCCTAAGGCTTTTTCATGCCCACACAAGTCATTCACCAGCTACATCCTTCTCCAATTGTGTGTGTGGTTTTCACACAAGAACTTGCAGCAGCAAGTGAAATTTGACCTTTTGTTCCATGTTCCTCTCAGACCCATAACACGTGGGGGAATTTGTTCCTAACCAAACTTGAAAACATGTCTCTGACTTAAAAATGAAACAAAACAACAGTGAAAAACAACATCTTCTTGCTTTTTAATTTAACAACTCCTCCCCCAAAGCAACAGAATAATATTATCAAACCTTAATGTTTTAATTAACATTTCTATTGTTATAATTAACATCTCTATAAAGCCCACAAAAAAGGAAAAAATTTGTTTTACATATATAACTTTCAATACTGACCTTTAGATAACAGAACTAACTATGCTGAGCATTTTCTTTTGATATAGCTGTATTTGTTCTCTGGATGTTTTGCTGTTTAAGGTACAGATAGTTCAAGTCTCTTCTAGAGTGCAGCATGCTGATTTTGTAAATGTGGCAGAGAAGTTTAAATCCTGCTAAAGGTAGGTTTTTAATTAGATGAACATGGGTAATTTCCGACCATGCCTAGTGGCTGCTATAGCATGAATTCAGAAATCTATATGTGGATGAAACACTTGTCTCCTTTAGCAGTTATACCATGGGCATACCAAATAAATTCTGGAGGAACTTTTTTCAGCAATGTAAGTGAATTATTCATGAAGCCATTTGATTGTCCTAGGAATATTTGGAATATAGCATTCCAGGGGACTAGGTGGTTGGTATAGCTAAACAATCCCAGTTTTTTGTTTGTCTGATTGACAGGTTGAGTTTATGACCTTGGGTGTCATTTTTCTTCATCAGAATTCACAGAAGTTGCCTCAGCCCACTTGGTTAATTTTATTCAAAATAAGCTGTAGCTTGGAATCTGTCATTTTGTGCAGCTAATCAGGACCCTCAGAGGAAGGAAAGGATGAGCTTGATTAAGATTGCAGATTGAATTTGAGACATTTTATCTTCATTTCCTCCCTCTGTGACTTCTGATATTTCTGTCATAACCTTCTGCAAAAATCTTGACAATACAATCTTGCTTAGTCCTCTGCTCTTTAAAGGAACTGATATTATTCCATGTAGTTAGATTGCAATTATTTTGGTCAATAATTGCTACTTCTTTTTTTGTTGTTGTTGTTGCATTTAGACTCTAACATAATAGGACCTGTGTGTGGTTGTTTTGTTTTTGTTGCTTGGGTTTTTTAAAAAATACAATACTTACATGGTATCAATCCTATTCCACACTTGCACATTTATCATTGGCCAAATCTTGACTCAGCATTCTTTCATAGTTCGTAGCTTATTTTACTTTTCATATCTGAACTAAAATCTGTACCTGATTTCTTCTCACAGCTGGAGATTATTACTGTTCTCCCTGCTGTAAAAAGGCTGACATAGATCCAAAGCTATCCCATGGGAAAAATTGCACTAATGTAGAAAAAAATCATAATTCCCCCAATTAAGCAAACCTTAGGGCATTAATAAACTGTGCAGATTTTGAGGGGTGTAATGTCAATAACCTTATCCCTGTCTGAGGATGGACAAGGCATATCCCCATTCAAGTTGTTACCAGAGCCAGGAAGGGATGCCGTGGGAGTGAGAGCAATTAGAGAAATGTAAGCTATTAGATTCAGTATTTGAGGGAAAGCAATTTAATTTTGGAACCATCTCTCTGCTGGAGGTAACTGTTGCTGTAGGGAGCCCAGCTGCAGGAAGGAGGTTTGATACTGGATTGTGGCTTACCCACTAAACTGAGCTTTTGTGTTTGCATTGACTGTGGTACAGGGGATGTGGCAGCTATTTCCATAACAGCACAGCTTATTCCTGGCAGATATTGAATAAACTGTGACTTCTGCCAGAGCTTGTTCCTGTGGAATTCAATTTAGGACCCCATCATGAGTGTGAGCAGGTGATTTGGCTGACTCTTCCTGTGGAGATTAACTAGTTACATTATAGTGCCTGGATACTTCCAATGGGATCAATCAGGATATGTTAATTGCACCAAGATAATTTTAAAGTGGTGTAATGGGAAATTTGTTAACTTGGGAGAAATGCTATATTTTTAACAGTAAGGGGTATTGTTATTATTATTCTTTTGAACAGGTGGTCTAACAGCATGGAAGGAGCCATGCCGCTGACAACAAGAGAAAAGAGAGGGATGCAGAGAAATGAACCAGCAGGAAGTTCAGAGTTTGTTTGGATAATTTAAAAAACTTATTAGTAGATGGTTCGTCTGCACCAAGAAATACAGTATGCTCAAATTGAAGGGATTGCAGCAGGACTTTATATTGTTTTCTCAATTGCTTCACTTCTTTAACTTCAGAAGGCTCTAACAGAGGGGAAAACCCTGGATGGTGATGTTTCAGACAATATTATAAGTTGTAAAAACTGTTCATTTAAAAGAAAAAGAGAAAAAAATAGTTAATTAAGACACTCAGGAACTGCTGGTGATGTTCTTGTTATATCTGATCCTGTCTTCTTAAAACTGAGAACTGAAAAAAGAAGAGAAAACCCAATATCAAAGTTAATTTGCTCATCTGATGCTGATTGCTTCGAGTGCTTAGCTACTCAGAGAATGGCAACCTTCATCCAGGGCCTCTGCAGCAACTCCCATTGATAAAGGTAAAACAAGATTCAGAGATAATGGGACATTGTTGAATACAGGCTCTGATAGAAGGTGAAAATTGCTTATGGTAAGAAGTGGAAGAGAAAAGATGAGAAAAGGTGCTTAAGAAGCAGAGAATCAGAAGATTTCACAGATAGAAATAGATAGGAATAGAGATAGGAATAGAGATAGAAATAGAGAGGAATTGCAAAATTAGGTCACTATTGGAAAATATTAGATGCTCCACAACAAACTAGGGCTTAGCAGTGTGTTTGTTTCTGTGCAGGAAGCAGCTTTGGGTTAGCCCCAGAAGGAATTGGAGTTTCTGTAAAGGACAGAAGTGAATGCGTACTACAGCTAACTTCTGGGCTAGTGTTGCAACTGGTAGGAGAAGGACAACAGGGAATCTCTTCCCATCTCAGTCCCTTCTTTTTGTAGCTATATCATAAAGGACAGATTTTCCCTCCTTGCTGTCTTGTAGAAAACTTTTTCTCCGAGTTCTGGGAGTGTTTCTAAGTGTAAACCCTGGTTGGAGGTACTACTGCTGCTTCCACTCAGATGTGAATTAAGTGCTTCTAACTGTGGATTAGGAAAAAGCTTAAGATGAGTTCTCTCCATCACATTTTCTTTTATTAGCCAGTTCAGATAGACCTTTTTTCAGCAGGCTCATTATTGCAAATCCAGCATTGAAGTGATCAACTCACTCCATATGTGGTATATTGACCTTGGGTATCCCTGGTCCAGGATCATGGGTTCCATTTTGGCACCTTAGCAGTTAGCTGTCACAAGGCAGGGTAATGTGGTGTCAAATACTTGCACAAGCTTTCTTGGAAGAAAGTTATATATGAGGAAGGTTGGACTTGGAGAGGGGAGACTAGCAGTTCTGAGACATTAAAGGAGTGGGATTGCTGCTGCTATTCAGTTTCCTGCTTTATGCCACAATTTTGTACATGGGCTACTACTCTGTGACATATTTTTCTGCTAGTTCAGCCACTGAACAAGCAAAAAAGCGAAATGGTGCACGTGGCACAACAGACAGTTGAGTATATGGTTCTCAGAATAAAATAAATAGCATAAATTTTAGAATAAGTTTGGTAAATTTAGAAAGTAAATTAAAAATCAGAAAAAATATTACTGTCTGATTTAATCTATTCATTTTTCACACTATCAAAATAAATGGTATTTGCACAGTAGATACTATCAACAAAAATAATAATTTTATATAACCCTTAAGTCCATTCTGGATCATAGGAATTTCTGGAGACTTGTTTTAAATGCAGGATAACAAGTTTATATAACTAGTTCAATAACCAGTTTATTAATGTTTCTGTCATTGCCTTTTGTCTAGGTTGGCTATTTTATTTGTAGGGATGCAGTAATGGTGCAGTAATGTGACCATATGCAAAGTGATTGGAAAGAATAAGGGTATTTTTTTCTTCACATACATTATTTGCCTTTAGAGGGACAAGTAGGGCAGAGTCAAGGAGGAGATAGAGAGTGGGGCTGGGGCCAAACAAATGACAAATACGTCCTGCATTATGAATGCAATGTGTGAATGGCAGAGCTGGTCATTAATCACTGGAAATAGGGAGGGACATTTCTAACAGAGAATTTTTATTTATTATGTTTATTCAACTTTTAGAATATTTATCTTATGAGGGGGTAGTCACAACTGAAACTAATAAATCTCATTTATATAAAGATATGGTGAAATATCTATTGACAAGATTATTGAACTGTCCTATAAAACATCTTTTAATAATAAAAAAATATTAGAGATTGTTACGACAAATTTAAAAACATGCAGTGATTAAATGGGGTCATAGAAAAAGTGAAAACAGATCAGAATTTATGAATAAATCAATGATCTCATCTGTACTGTTGTCTTTATTTATTGGTGTTAATATGTTAGGATGTTTACTGCAACACAATGTATTCCATACTTCATGGAGATCTGTGAAAGCTATTCCTCCTCTTATCACTTTTGCAATTTATTCTGAAGAACTACCAATTCATAGATGTCAGAATCTGTCCATTATCAGAATGAGGGTTCTGTTTTTTGAAATCATACAATGCAGACTGAGGTATTTTTTGGGACATGTATTTATAATTATCTCAGTACTGTTCCTCTAGGGACCCAGGTCCTACCTCTGCCGTAAATCCTAAGATTGCCTCTACTCCAATGAAAGATTTAACTCTTCCTTCAGGATTGCATGGTAGAACATTACAATGTGGAAAGTACTGCTTTCCTAATATTTTATTAGACGTAATTATATTAAACATTGTGCAAGAATATTAAACATGAAGGTGCTTTAGCCTGGAGAAAAGGAGGCAAACGGAAGGACTTATTGTACTGACAACTCCTTGAAAGGAGGGTGTAGCCAAGAGAAGATCTGTGGGGTTGCAGGATTTTGTTTTAAAAGTTTTATTATAAGTTTAGGATAGTTTTAGTTACCCCATATGGGCCCCTTGTCTTGGAGTTTTCTCTTATCATAAGTTGATAAGGGTTGTTATGCCTCTCTGGTCTTTGCCCAGAGACTGTTTCCCATTGGTCCTTTCCCCATGATGATCCCTGCCCATCCTCTCCAATGTATCCTTCTTTCCTCTGTCCATCACTGAGTCCCTATCTCCAAGGTCCAGAACCTTCGAGGAGATTTGGCCAGCAGTTGGCAGATTCCCCCGAGACCCGTCCCCAAATTACCTTGATTTGTTAGTAGTTAGGTAATCCAGTTGGCATTTGTTGCTTTGCTTTGTTTCATTGGTTTATAGTTTGTACCCACCCCTTGAACTTGTCCTGGACAAAACCCCCCTGCAGCCCAGGTCCGCGGTCTCTCCTGAGGCACCAGGCCTGAGGTGAGGGGTTCCCCTGTGACCCCCGAATAAACCTCTGTTCCCTGAACCTCCGAGAGTCCCCTCTTTCATTTATACCACGGCCATGACAGTGAGAGTCGGGGTGCTGCTGAGCCAAGATCTCACAAATCAATTCTGTTGTGGCGTGTCAGAGCCACCGGGTGGTCCAGCTGAGCTGACCAAAGAGATACACACCCCAACAAAGATCAGTCTCTTCTCCCAGTCAACTTACAACAGGATGAGGAAATGGCCTCACACTCTGTCAGGGGAAATTCAGGTTGGTAATCAGGAAGAATTTCTTCACTGAAAGGATGGTTAGGCATTGGAAAGGGCTGCCCAGGGAGGTGGTGGATTCACTGTCCCTGGAATTATTCAAGAAATGACTGAACATGGCACTCAGTGCTATGGTTTAGTTGACAAGTTGGTGTCCAGTCAAAGGCTGGATTCAATGATCTTGGAGTTTTTTTCTAATCTTGATGATTATATGATTCTATTCTATTCTGTAGTTCTTTGGAGTATCTGGTTTATCTGATCCTTCATAGGCATTAATCTGATGAAAGGTAAAACAGTACAAAACAATAAAAATATATATCTAGAAGGGCTCAGCAGTGTATGACCTTATTAAATGTGTGGAAATTAACCTTATCAAACAGGTTAAGCATTCTTCCATTATTCCTGGAGACTCTTCTGCATTAGATGTTGTAGTCATTTAACATTTCATTTTGCTGTGATGCTGTAGTTGTCTACATCATGATCCATGAGAGTTCCTTGACTAGCAGGTACATGAAGATGGAGACTGGGATTCTCAGGGTTCCACAATACACAAGGTCACAGAAGTCTGTGTTTCTGAAAATGTCTTTATTACAAGTACAAAACAACTCTTATTGAAACCAAATATATAGTGTGTGCATGTATATATATCTATCTGTATATATATATTTATATGTCTCTGCAAAATTACTACTAGGAGAGCAATGAAACTTACATATGTGTGTTTGTATATATATATTACTAGAGCAGAGCAATTACTGAGTTCCAACTATGGAACCACATATATGCTTATGAATATTGGCCTGTATGTGTGTGCCCCATAAATGTATCACACAAGATGTTACTGCTACAGCATTCACCAAAATGTTCCAGTCTTTGAAGGAAAAAGTTGTCACTTCAGTGATTATGCCTATCCTGGTGTCATGGAGTGCAGAGTCAGGCAGGCATCCCCAGCAAGACTCTGATCTGTCCAGGAGACCTCATGCAGGTCAAGCCCCGGAAAAAATGTGCAGAGAAGATCTCTTTGAGTAGGCAGCAATTTACTTTTTGTACTTTTTATTGTAGATACATAAGTGGGTGCACATCAACAGTTACTGAAATAATTATTGGTGCTTCCTGTTTTTCTGGGAGATCAGTTCATTATCAGAGTTTCTTTGTCCTGGACCCATCAAGGTTTCTTTGTTCTGCCAGCTATTCCCCATCACAGAGGTTTTGGATGAGCTTATCAGATATGTCTTGGGACTCCAGCTAAAAATATATCCTTTTTTGTCTGTATGTTTACCAGGTCACCATTGTGGTAGCTGTTATGAGGTGTATGAGTGAAATTATTTAAATTCTTAAACAACAATTTTATTCTTTAGTCAGAAATTTAATTGATTGTAATCTTAACAAATATGAAAGTAGTAAAATAGTGTTCCTGACCCTTAGAAATATAACTGAGTACTCAGTTTTATGACATTTTCTTTTCTGTATTTCTAGTATCAAGTCTCAGAAGACCTCTGTGTAGGCAAATTAAAAGAACATTTCTGGGTAAAAAACCCAGTGGTTTGGTTTTGTACAGAAGGATATAAAACCTGCAGTAGCTTTTTAATCTGAATTACAAAAGTACTTGATTTTTTTCTCCAGTGTGGCACAATATTAATTCTAACTGTTTTCATACCATTTTTAATTCTGTCTGCTTTCATACCCTTTTCAGAGACTGGAGACCAGAGAGATGTTAAGTGAGTGTCCAAGATCATTGAAATTACCCTATAAACTTTAATTTTCTGGGTATTTGGTCATCATCCTCTTTTTATTCTCCCTTCCTTCTCCAAATCCATATGTAGGGCAATATCCATGCCAGTCAGAAAAGATTTGCAAAGAATGAAAGGTTTTGTCACTTTAAAAAAATATTTTAAAATGTTCAAATGTTTTAAAAATGTTTATGTGTTCAGTGATATTATTATATTTACCAGGTGTATTGCAGGGGCCAATAAGGCACCATAGCAGCATATCAGCATTCTCTAAAAAGTAAGACCAGATGGTGAATTAAAAAACAAAAACAAAAACATCAAAAGCACAAAAAAACCCCCCACCACAAATTTTGGAGCATTTTAGTGAGAAATTGTAATTCCAGTTCTACCCTGCAGGGTCATCCATATTTTCTTGTTCAGCTAACCAGCCATGTAATACTCTGAATACTCTGAAGACCAATACTGGGGAAAGT
This sequence comes from Trochalopteron elliotii, assembly GCA_024734555.1. NCBI lineage: Eukaryota > Metazoa > Chordata > Aves > Passeriformes > Leiothrichidae > Trochalopteron > Trochalopteron elliotii. Next base: position 3,281,930 of record JANPWX010000096.1, on the reverse strand, counting down.
TCTCCTTCAGTGCTGAGGAATCTATCTGTGTGTAGTTATGAAGGAATCATTGTGAGGCAGCAGGGAAAGCAGGATGGGTAAAATAAAGGTTTGTCCAGCAACAGCACAAGTGATTGCCACCTAATTCTTCATAAACTTGTGTGTTGGTGGTCCTCTCTTTGAATAAGGGTATTAGGTGTGGGATCTCTCATTATTCGGAAAATATACTTATTTCCTTAAAACTAAATAAAATACTGGACTGAGAAAATGTATTGAAGGGGGGTGAAGGCATCCTAGTTCCAGTGCATGTTAGGAAACACCTACAGCAGTAAGGCAGAATAAAATATTATTTATATATATATATGTATAGTCTCCATGTGCCCTTATGGTGGGTTTTTACAAAAAGGAAAGGGAATTTCATCAGGGAGACAAAAAAAGCCAGTATCAGGTATTGATCCCATTTACTCCCCCAGTATTCAGTTTCTTTTGCTCCTTTGCATTTCTAATCCACACTGCATCTGCTCCCTGCCTTCATTGTCAATGCCTAAAAAGCAAGGTAGAAAGTACCAGTGCTCTAACAGTATTAAGAGTTTTTGCCCCAAAAGACGCAGTCCTGGACACCTAATGCTACTGCCTAACGCTTCAGTCGCCTGAGGAACAAAAATAAGGAGGGGATATCAAGTTTTCTCTGAGATGACAGGCTCTAAGCCTTTCTTCGGCTCTTCATGGTGACATTGTAAGCTTGAGCTTCAGCCAACCAAAAGACTTAAATATTCCTGGAAATGACAAGGAATGAATGTCAATAAACATGACAAAATCACATTGGAAATGCTTTTTGCTGTATCATGTACATTTTGTTTCTTTTTTCCTGCTAAGAATAAGAGTTATTATAACCACAAGGCAATTATATCTTTATCTCCAGAGTGTCCTGATGAATATCTTTGTTGGTAGTATGTAGCAGTCAATATCATACCAGTATCATACCATACGTATCGTAGTAGAAAGGTAAAAAACCGAAAAGTAGCAAATTTTCTACAATGTAGAAGTAAAAGTATTGATTGTAGGTACGTCGTCTTTGGCCCAAATTGTGGCTGCTAAGTACCAAGTTACCATTTTTCTTGTGCTTTTCTCATCCCTGCTACACCTTCCTGCATACATCCAAACATTCACAAACAGAAAAAGAGATAGCTCAAAAAAGCTTTCCAGAAAGAATAATGGAAAGAGTGAAAAACCTCAGCCCTTTTCCAGTCCACATTATTTAGCAATTAAGTTGTAAGCTCCCTTCTCTTTCCTTTTTAAGAAGAGTTAAATATTTCAGTAGGCTTTGGATTATGGGAAAAAACCCTACCAACCAACTAACAACAAGAGAAAAACCAAAAACCCAATGCAGAATAAAACTAAAGGGAAAAAACCTGAATTGCTAAATGGATTAGATCAAAGTGAACAGATCAAAACCCATCTCTTAATCCTATCCTGCCAATTAGAGGCCTCAGCTGAGAAGGAACTCCACTGACATTTTCAGAGTTTTAAAACGGGGGTTGTTAAAGATTGCATGTAGGAACAGACTAGTAACAAAAGCTTCAAATGTGATTCTGTGGGTTTATTTGGAAAAAACCTCACCAAACTCCAAGATCACAAATGTCTGCTTTACAAGTCCTGCTATATTTATGTTACAGCAACAAGTATTAAGATGATACAGGGATTGCTAATCATCAGCTATCTGAAGTGACTGGAAGTCTTGAAATCCTCCATTCACATGGGATTCTAAAGAAATACTAGCAATATTCTGAAGAAAAGATTCAAGCTGCAGAGTAATGGTGCTTGCATTGCACTGTGTCTTTTGTACAACAGTGTGGCACAATTAGCCAGATTGCAAAGCAAAGTCAAATACACGACACACTACAGCAACCAAATTCTCTCAGTTCTTACAAGTTTTTCAGCTGACTATTCTTATTAATATATGGCTTTCTAAATTTTCCTTCTGTAGTCATATAGCTCATAGTCCTTGTAATGCTGTAAATGTTAAGACAGAATGAAAACCACAAATGGGAGAAACATGATTATAGGGAATAAATGAGTAACAGAAAACACAAACTGGTTTATTGTACTGAAACCATAAAATAACCAATAAGTTATGCAAAAAAAAAAAAAATCTGAATCTCTATATGAAATTTCTATAAATTCTGAAATACTGCTTAAATATGCAAAAAGGATTTTGGTGTAAATTCTAGGTAAAAGTGTCTAGTTAAATTTCTGTACAATTTCTTGCTTTTAAGTAAGGGTGACATCATCACTATTGCTAACACTCTGGAGGGGATGAACATCTGGTCAACATGGAGAGGAAATGAACACTTTTGTGAAACTCCATTTTCATCAGCCTGCAATACTTTGCAGTATACAAGGAAATTACAGTGGTACTCTTTAATATGCCAAAAATGGACAGTGCTCACAGAGATTTTTATGTCAAGCAATTTCCAAAGAAAATTAACAAGAAAATTTTGGTTTATAAAACAGTTAATCACTTTATCTGGTTTCTTCAGTGCATGATCAATTTAATGGAATTTAGGCTTTAAAATTGCACCAGTGAGAAACCACTTTAGGGTCCAGTGAAAAATGGCATTGTCACTATGTCAGCAAAATAGATATGTTTTCCATACCCTGTACTTCAATTCAAACTACCTATTTGTGTGTATACAGGATAATTTATCAAAGCTGAATCCTTATGTACAGGAAAATCCTGTGCAGGCAGATTCTCTGCCTCATTTGTACCATTTCCACTATCAGGAAACTTTCACAATCTAGGCAAATAAATGTAAAATTTCCTTAATATAAGCATTTATAATAATCTCATTTTCTTCTATTGAGAGTTATTGCATGGAAAGTTCAGTACACACTATTGATCTCATCTGACCAAGTTCAAATTAAATAAAAATTTGTACAATGATTACAGTTTTTTATATAATTCTAAAAAAAATTTGATATGGAAAATTTTAACATAATAATGAGATACGGGAAATCTTTTGAATTTCTAAGACAAGACAGGCATGAAGGGGTTGAAAATTTGCCTTTGAATGCTCCTATCTCCCCAAATCCCCATACATGTAATTTTACTTTTAGATTTTGTGCTGTGTTTCTGTGTTTTGTTCTAAATTAAAACAAATAAACAAAAAACAACCCCCCCAAAACCCAGACTGTATGTTTTGTTGTATATTTCCATAAATAATCAAAACCTCAGCTCTATTTTTTACTTGTTTCATTCCTTCTCTTTGCAATTTTGGAAATAGTGTATACCTGTTCATATCTTAGTAGTTAATATTTCTTATTTTTTGTTTTAAAGATTAGATCTTAGTTTTGTCCTAAGAAACTACCATTATAAACCCCACCAAATAAATGAATCTTGTATGATAACTTTTCTGTAGAAATTTGCTGGCATTGGCCTGCTTTTATGTTCTATAGGATTTTTTTTTGTCAGTCATTTAGTCGATTTAATACTTTAAGTATCTTTTTGTTCAATTGCACATTTCTATAAAGGTGCTTTGACAACTTTGGCTGTGAAACATTTTACTTCTGCTTTGCACAGAGGTTCTGTCTGAATTCCTCAGACTGTTTATCAGAAACTTGGCTCACAAAATTTCATTAGTAGTGCAGGAAACTACTATAATTCATCTAAGTGTAGTAAATTCAGTAGGAGTTAATTACTTAATTATACTTAGAAGTGTGATTGAGACCTGTTTTGCACTGACAGTTAAAGCTTCTCTTATTTTTTAAGTTTTAAGCCCTTTTTTGAGTCAAGAGTTGAGTGGAAATCTCATGTCACATCTAGATCTGTATGGAAAAAACTGGAAATCGTATTAATGAAGTATTGTGGATAAATCTTAGCTCTAGATTAAAGAAAGACTTTTCAGAATTATAAATCTCTTATTTTCCAAACCCACTAAATGTACAATAATGATACGACACACTAATGGCCTGTAATACCTTCAGCAGTGCAAAAAATTAACAGCATAATGCGTTGAGTTGCATTGTTGACTTATCATCTTTTCATTAATACTTTTTTAATAAATTATAGGTTCTGACTTCTGCAAGTGTGCAGTGTGGCTGTTAGTGAATGGTTTTATTTGGTAAAAAGTTGTAGCATACAAATGAAGGCTGAACAAGATGTTGATCATCAAACTATAATAATGGAATCTATTTATAAAAGTAATTTTAATGTATTCTTGTGTGCTCTTTGCTTATGTTGCTTTTTCTATTCTCAGAGAGAACATGTATTTATAATCATATATTGTCAGTTGATTCAAGGTTAAAGACAATGTTGATTACCACAGAATGCTTGATTTTACAAATTGAAAGTGTATTATGTGTATTGCTCTCTTTAAACATCTTCCTAAAGCAATTGGTGATAAACAGTGATGCAGACTACTCTTTATGACAAATCAGTATGCTTCTATCTCCTTTGACATATTCAATAGCCCAATTGCCACGTTTTTGTGTGTGTGTGTGAAATACCAGATGTTTCTGAAAATCTTTGGATATGAATGAGTAATCTACTAAAGCTCCATTGTTAGAAATTTTGAATGAATTTTCAATACAAACAATGGAGAATTAGATAAAAACCTCCTGCCATTGTTAATAGGAATTTTACATGGAATGTTCTACTCCCATTTTAAAACTTTCCATTTTGCTTCCTTGAATACTAAAATGCATGGAGTGAATGAAACAGCACCTAAAACAAGCATGAAAGAAAGTTAGAAGAGCATAAAGTATGCAAATATTTGGTCATAGTACTTGACAGGAAATAAGTAAAGTCACGCCTCATAAATCTGAATGTATTTTGTCTCCTTAATATCTATCCTTTTTCTAGAGCAAGAGGGAAAGTATGGCTTTTATAAAGTGACAACAACAGAGGTTTATTATATATACTACAACAAGTACTTTTTGTTAATCTTGATGTTATACCCTTCTGTGCAGCTTTGCCTATTTCCTTTATAATCCATCAGCCACACTTTTTCTATAATCTTTTGAAATAAAACACAGAACATTAGCTAAAGAAATTACATTATATAAAAAGATACTATCAGATGGGAGACCTCTGTTTTTAATTTACTTTCTGTTGACACAGATTTCTATCTGCTATCGCTTTTCCTTATCAGGCTGATGAAATAGAATTTGAGCAGTGGATACACAGAAAGCTCACTGAATGGCTATCTGTCATAGTCAGAAAAAGTGCTATCTGTCATCAGCAGAGACTTTATTTAGTCTTAAAAATGTTTGCCCATACAGAGAATATCAGCCACAGTGTCCTTGTCCTTTGTTTTGAACAGTCCAGTTATTAGAAAAGAGGGAACTCATGCTAAATAACATAATCTGCCTTTTTTCTCACAGGTATTCTTTAAAATATCTGTACACTAAACTAAATTTGTACACTAAACTAAAACTTCAATATGGAAACAGTCCCAGGAGTATTTATTCAAAAAAAGAGAATAAAGTAATTATTTTTAGGTATGTTTGTAAGCATGTTTGGCTTGTGCCATTTCCAGAGTAAAGAGGGATTATGTGCTTCAGCAGCTTTACCTACTGTAGTTAAATATTGGAATCTCAGTATCCTAGATCCTTCTGACATATTAAAAGTAGAACTTCACAGAACAATTTTCATTTTAACATGAATTTCTCTAGACTTAAATTAAGGGGCCTAAATTAAGGTTAAAAACCAATTTCTGAGTAGCTTTTCTTCTCATGAGCAGCTGCTTAAGAAATCTCGGGCTGAGATGAAAGAGATCGGAATGCCCCAATAAAATTTCTTGTCACTGGCTTATGATTGTTCCCTTTGAAAGAAGAAAATGAAACAGTAGAAGTAATATGTATTAATGTAAAAAAAAATAATCACAGTGTAGTGAGGCACTGAATCCCTTAAAGTCAGAGACTGTAGAGAAATATTTTAAAAGTATATATGTTTTGAGCTTATTTTCAGATGGCTCTTGCAGTCTACAACATAATGGACAGTTGTTTTAAACAATGGCACATTTAAACTCTGATGAGAATCCTGCACAAATGAAAATGTAGTCATATGAAGATATATGGTGGGTGTTCTCTGGCTATAAATTTCCCTTGTATTTCTAGTTTGCTAAGCAAGTTGTTGGGGTTTTTTTGGGGGCTTTTTTGTTTTTTTTTTCAAAAAAATCTACTCCAAAATTACAGAGATTTAAGACTGATCTCTTCTTAATATAGTCGTCAGTCCAAGAGAAAACTTTACTTTAGATTTTCAAAAGTATTAGTTTCATGTTCACTTCCAAACCTGAAGTGACTTGTTATTTTAATTATTAAGAATATCCTAAGCATGAGCAATGATTTTAAAAAGTAAGCACATCAAGAGACTCAGAAATTAAAGATTAACTTCATAATATCTTATGTTTAAAACTGTCTAATGATGATGAAGAACAACTGCTATTTTAGAGAGCCTATTAACATGGAGGCAGTAAACCTTGATGAAGTCACTGTGCTAAGAATGCAGAAGAAAAAAACTAATTAAATGAAGGGAGAAAATCAACCTATCTGTCTCAAACACAGTAATGACATAAATATTTCAGTCCAAAATGTGCAGGGGAATTTCAAAGTGGCTAATATTTTGAGTGATCAGGTGCAACATGAGATTGAATACGTGGAAGTGACAAATACAAAGTGTGAAAAACATGCTCCCCTATGTGAATCTGCTACACAATAATCACTGTGCCGCTGAACACAAACTGTGCTAAAACAGTATCTAAAGGACATGGATACCTTATTGGCAATTGGTGTTTCTATTTCCTGGAAGAATTCCTTTCATGTAACCTTCAGGAAGATGCTGTTCTTCGGGCAGTGTTGTTCACTGCCACACAAGCAATTACTATGTTAGTGGAGCAGTTCTGCATGGAACCTTTTGCTAGGACTGAGGCAACTTCCTTGGTTATATGAAACAGCATAAGTGGCACCTGCTTTTAAAAGGAAAAAAAATCTGTGTATAAATTAAGACCCACTTTTTGCCCTCAGCAAGAGCAAATCTGAAGGGTAGATTGAGAGTACCCAAATTACTGTCATGAACTACTGGAATTTGGACACTGGCTTCATTCTGTAAAAAAGTAAGCACCAAAATTTCATTTTGCCTATGCACTACAAGAAATATGCACCAATCTCTTGGATTAATATCGTTGTGAAGTAAAGCTACATATGAAGCTGGAAAGATAGAGACACATAATGGTAAATAAAGTTCACCATAGTCTGGAGTGCCCTGCACAGTAAGAGAAGGGTAATTATTTAGGGAAATGTCTCACATAATGTTCTTATTTGTTTATCCAGATTTTAACAAAGTCTTTTTCTCCCAAATGTAGCTAAACAACTGGCAGTGCAGAAAAATTAAGGAAAAATGGTGCACTGAAATTAAAAAAAACCTAAACCCCAAACCACTACCATCCCACTTAGCAAATTAAAGGGAAGAAAATTTGAAACAACATCACCATCAAATAATTGCAGTGATCAGTTAGCTTGGCATTATTTTTCTTTTTCCTAAGGAGAGAACTCTTTTCTTTTTCCTAAGGAGAGAAAAAATTAATAACAAAACAATATTCAGAAATTAGGAGTACTGCAGTGTACCCTTTAGGACAGAACTTATTCCTTTAAGGTTATTTTAAGTAGAATATATTTCAAACCAAGAAAATGTCAAATTCTGACTTTCCATAAAAATCTAAAGGATCTACGGAACTCTAGGGGTGGACCCTTAAAGACATTATCAACTACATCAGGAGATGCTGTACTGGGCTGAAAAAAAATTAGAAGAGCGATGACTGATAATGATAGTGGCTCTCATTGGAGAAATGGGCTCATCTGAGCTGCAGTTGTTTGATTTTGTTATTTTAACTGACTACTGCTCATGCAGCACTGTGGCATTTCAGAAGAGGTGTGAGCTTTTTGTTCTGAGTTTGGAAAAGCTACAGGAATACCACAATTATGTTGATATCCACCTGGCTGTTTGGAGACATCTGTGTTTGGGCTAGTCCCCCAAAGCTCCTTTTTTAGTCCTTGGAGGACTATCCCTTCTGAATTGAGCTACCCCAATGTGAGTGTCTGTTAGAGATCAGATTAACCTGGCTTCTTCAATTAATATGTAGAGACTCCAAAAAGGCTACCTCATGTACAGACATTTACAATGAAAATTTAGGTGAAATTACTCTTTCCCTTATAACTTTGATACCATCTGTTCAGTTGTTTCCATGTGCCTCTCTTTCCTTGTTGCACAAGTTGGTAATTTGGTGCTTTTTTGTTAAATAATAAAATTTTCCTTTGATACTCAAATCCTTTATCAAGAAAGGAGGTTTTACCCTGATTTATGGCATGAAAAAAGAAGATTCCCAACAATGAAGATACAAACATGTCCTTTATAAAAATGTAAGATGTTGGAGTTCTTTTACCCCTTTGCCAAATGAAAAATAGTCACGTGACAGGTGAAATGCTTGGGTTCAGTTTTTGACTGTCTATACTGACACGTTGAACCTGCTTCGCTTGCTGACAAGATTCATATACTTGTCACAAACTGGAGTCTTTCCTAGAGAGGAAATGAGATACCATTTTCTCCTCCAATGAACATTTATGCTAAAAAAAGTGAGCTTCACCAGACAGTATTAGCTAAAACATAGCAATTGATGGTGGATGTGCATGTAATGGGTTAGGGAGATATGTTCTCTTTCTTTGTAAGAAATTGACTGCCGAATGGTACATAGGAATAAGGAGAATTCATAACTGAAAACAAAGGTGATTTATTTCCGATTAAAAAGAAATAGACTGTATGCATAAAACAATGTTTAATTTTATAACATGGTAGCTTTGGTTATGTTTTTTCATGTGGACATGCACTAGACCCATTTCAGTTTGGTACACATAATGGTGACATTGGCATAAAACTCATGTAAAAGCGAATAATCACACTTCTTAATTTTAACTTGTTAACTCTGTTCCCTGGTGTTTTTCGAACTTTGTATTTGTTTATTGATCTGTGGTACAGTGAATTTTGTCTCACAACAAAAAGATGTGTGAAAATTAAATCACACCCATATGCCACTGAAGTAAAGCCTTATTAAGCAGAGAAATAGAACAATAGTCCATAACCTTTAGCTGTTCTAGCTGATTCTATGGCAGCATTTTCTACGGCTGTTAGGACTAATGTTTCTCTACTATCTGAGAACATTTTTATAGTATTGATTTTATTATTATTATGCTCAATAAACTTTTAGTATTTTTTTAACAAGAACACGTGATTTTTCCTGAATGATAGTCTCACAGGGAAAGGATGCTTTAAACATCTCCGGATGTGTAGCATACCATTGAGATACAGAAAGTGTATTACATAGTTACTTCATTTCAGTGTGTATTAGGCAGAGATAAGAGCCTTTTGTTTGATTAATTCACTGCAAAATCTTCTATCAAGATATTAATATCTTTTAAATAAGCATATCCACTTAGTAAATGAGATATCATCAACTTCCTTTACTCCAAACATTGAACTATTTATCTGTTTCTTTGGTAAGTTGTCATAGCCCTACAGCCCTAATGAAATAAAACATGCCTTTGATATGATAAGGGACAAGGTTTACACTGTCTGTAACCACAAAGATTTCTTTCTTTCATTTATTGTCTTGGGTAGAAGGACTTAATTTGTAAAAATGACGTAAATATAGCAATAAGTACAGACAACCTAGAGACTGTCCCCTGAAATTCAATCTACAGAAAAAAACTGCACCATTCTAAAATCTCTACAGAAATGTTATTAATGTAATACTGTGCATTGAGAACAGAATCTAATAATAAAAACATGATTACTGCTAAATTTGCAACCCACCTGTCTGCAGAATTCCCATGATAATTTTATTGCTTCAAATATATATGCACTCAGAAGTTGGGATTTGGTTGAACATAATTAAAATTCAAAGTATGGGTTGTTATGATTGGTCAGATCACACACATCAGATGACTAAACATTAGAGAAAGAGGATTACTTCAGCTAAAAGGATACCATTGTCTCACAAGTGAATATCTACTAAGTGGTCATTGAATTTTGACTGGAAATCTGAAAGACTCTGTGCACCTCAGTAATTTGTAGTTGCTCTTCAGAATCCAGAAATGAGGAGATGGCTGGAGACATCCGTGTAACACTGGGACTTCTCCCATGTATTTGGGACACTAATCCCAGATTTTCATCCAGAACACTTTTGTCCTTTACTTTAATGGGTTTAAACTGGAAAAACAAGAGTCTGGGGATCCAAGTCCTTGTACTTGGCTTCATAAGAGTTGACTGTTTGCTGATACGTGGGTTTGTAGAGAACACCTAGAAAGGTTAACATTAAACAAACAAATGAAGTGCCCCTGACAGTTGCATTTCCTACGTGTGCTCTCAAAGTTCACATGCTGACAGAGGCTGCTGAAACAAAAGCAGAGTAATTTCATTTAAAACAACAGTTCCTGAGGATTATTCACCAGGACCAACAGTCTTGGTAGGATTCCGAGAATAACCTATGAGGATTCAAAATTACACCCTCTCTTTCCCTTTTACAAGGGAAAGAAATTATGGCACAAGACAGAGAGAGCAAATTTCTAGTGCTCACTGATGTGAACCTTCTACTGCTCTTTTGGATTTTGAACCTGCGCTGACGTGGCTATGACTGCCAAATCAGTATATTGGACAATGTATACGAAAATGGGAAAAAAACCCGTCGATACTTGTGCTGTGATATTTCCCCAAAACATTCTCCTAGTTTCGAAATAATTGTTTCATGGAATCTGAAACTATTCCTATGTGTTCCAAAGGATATCTCCTCCATTAGTTTTTCCATTTAACATGGTTAATCTTACAGTTTCTGTAAAACACAGTAATTATAAACTCATAGAAAGGTTATCTTGCTTTGTTCATGTGAATTGGTCATTCCAGTGAAACATTCCAGTTTCACTTAATGTCCCTCTGGTCTTTCACTGGAAACCACAGTGAACATTGTTCATCATTATTCATCTTTTCACTGCCACTCATAGTTTTGTAGTCTTTTGTCATATTTCATTTTGTTATTCTTTTGCCAAGCTGATGGGTCTTAGTCTCCTCATGGAAATTATTCCATCCATTTGATGGATGACTGGTTTTTACTCCTTTCTGAATATTTTTCAGTGTTACTAGTATTAATTCTGTATTCAAAACTCCAGGTATATAATGCAATTTACTGATATTTTGCAGTTTTTTCCTCTCTTTTATTTCTAATAATTTGTAAGCTTCTTTTTGTTTTTCTGACTACCACCTACTTTGGACTACTATACATTTTTATAAATCTATCTTTATAATATCATTATTATATTCTCCCCATTCTTAGAGCAAATAGTCAGCTGAGAAGTCTGCTTCTGTATAGGTAAAATCAGAGCTTTGTTTTCCCATGTCTTTAATTTTATATTAAAATTTTACTGTATTCCATTTATGTCTTTATTACCTGATAAGTATCAGAGTTCTTTTGTAGAACTTTCTGAACCTCGCATATAATCGTCCCGACTGCTAGGGTCCATATTATGTATGTACTTGTACTGCCTCTGGATGCAACCCATTTTTCAGTTCACCTATAAATGTGATGAGGAAATGGATTTCAATGCTGTCTTCAAGTTTGGAAATGAAATTCTGTTTATTATCTTTTAATTCTGAATTCCATATGTTCTATATATTCTGTACATTTACTATGGTGAGGTTTTTCACCATACTTTAACTTGTACTTACATGCTTTATAACTTTTCTGGGGCATACCCCACTGAGCCAGGGACATGACTTCCCAAATGTTCATTCTCTCATTGGTCCTATGAATCTTAGAGTCACTGCTCCAGGCACTTTAACTTGAAAGGACACATTCACTTGTGCTGTTTAGTTCAATCTGTAATCCAAAGTAGATCTCAATCCTATCTCCAAAAGAAATTTTCAGATTGAAAAATGATGTCCATATGGTGTCAAACTAAGAAGATCAATAAAATACACTCTCCAGAAAAATTGGGAGAATTTCTTCTTCAGATTTTTCCATCACTCCCAGCAGCTACGAATTACTTATGGTGAACTCCATTCCTAAGCTCCACAGCTTTCCTCATGCTTGCACAGAGAACACTGCTCAAGCTTATGAAGTCCACTAGGTGTTGAGGGGCCAAAAGCTGTGGTCACTAACACCCCACCTCATTTCTGAATCTTACCTTCACATATAAAATACTCTAAACACACATATTTTCCATATCAGTTATTTGTTCTTACCTTTGAGCTCTTGTTTCATGAAAGCTCTGCTGTCACTCAAATTTATTCCTAAATAAATTTAATGGCTCACCAAGTAACACAAATAAGTCAAAGACTAAAATATAGAAAGCTTACAAAAAGAAATCTGAAAACACAAACCACACAGGACACTCAGAAAAAATAACTTTTTGTGTTTGTTTTTTTTTTTACAGACCATGTTGGAATAGCTATTGATGTCTCTTGAGACTAGAAGGCTGCATTAACTTAAGCTAGTGGAAATTTCTGATCTTGCTATGTCTTTACTTCATAGATAAAACATTCATTTAGGAAGCACTTTGAGCATAAAACAATGACACATATAAATGAAACTATAAGGAAAATATACATGGTCATCTTAGAAAAACAACAGTTGTCTGGCTAACAACTAAAGCATTTTCTACTGAAGAATGTAATTTTGATGTTAGTTGTCTTTGTTCTCCCCTCCCAACAGACCATGCCATCCATCACATCCATTTTCCTTTTATCAAGTGCCACTCTTGGTATTTGTTACTGTTTAACACAACAAAATAGTACCTTATTGTCCTTCAGTGAGTCTTCTTCCCATTCCTCCAGAAGAATTTCTTGAATGAAAAATCTCAATCAGCAGCTCACCTCCTCTTCATGACTTTAAAACCAGGATGGATTTGGTTGAAGAACTGATGGTGAAAACATTCATTGTGCTTTACCTGTTTATCATTTTATGAGAGAACAAGGCTTGGTTTTATACTATGTGAATTCCACTTGGAATTAGGTTCTTTCCTTCTTAAGTGAAAAGGGGATGAATTAGGATCAAAATCTTTAATGTAATCTGGGAAATATTAAGACAGAGATAATTTACATTACTTAAACCTTATACTTTACTCTGGTTAATTACGAAGTTAATACGTATCATTATTGTATAGAAATCTAGAAGGCTTAAAATAGCTTTTCCTAGTTCTTCTGATTATTCAAGTGGTCAGACACTATTAATGGTGACCATGAACATCACATAGACTTACTGTTACATGTTTCCAATCAGAGAGCCTTGGAAAAAAAAAAAAAGTATTTTTTCAAGTAACACCCAGTTGTTACTTTCACTACATTCAAATGCACATATAGCAATCCCACATTATGTGCATTTTAAAAACACACTGCAATTTAGTGCAATTTTATAGTACAATACTAATGTGTTAAAACTAAATTCAACTTTCTAAAATGCAGCATGGAATACTTTCCTTTCCTTGGAGTGATCTTTCTTCTACCTAATTTTTAGTAAATTCTAGTAAGCATTAAGTGTGCTACTGATGCTTTCTCAGAAGTATTTATATGACAGTTTCATTTTGTTTTTAGACTAATAACCTGACTTAATTATGAATGATGCAAAGATTATAAATGATTGGGTTGTCTTCTGAAAATGTAAATTGATTTTACATGCCTTTTCCCCTGCTTCTTTCTAAAACAGACTTAATGTTCCAAGATGAAACATCTGCTTTCAATAAAATCCTTATGAATTTTTCCCAGCAAGTGCACTTGTAACGTGTAATTTCTCTTCTGTTTGCAGCTATTTCCACTTTTTCCTTGTCTTTGATTCAGACTTATAAAAGAGAAGCTAAATCCCTTGTCCATCTGATGCATTTCAGCATTCTCCTTGGGATGATGGACCTCAAAGCTCAGAGTAATGTGCAATAGCCATTCATGACTTGGGAAGAGATGTTCCCTTAGGGAACATTACTCCCAAGGGGGATCTGCCACTGCAGCGGCAGGTCTGTTCTCACCAGAAGAATGTAAAGAATGGGGTTACATCCTAATTCCTTTGGCCTCACCTGGTGTGGGGAAACCAATGTGTCACTCTGGAGCTTGTCTCTGCAGGTGTTGTGCATTAAGAGGTACAACAGAAAGCAAAGACTTCTGCATAAAGCAAACAGCATGGTGACTTGTTTTCCCATAGCACAGAGAAAGGGCACAGAAATCTCTTTTGGCTCTTCTTGTTTCAGTCAATTTTGCATTTCAGGGAGAAAAATCAAGGACAGCAGGCATTTCAGCCTAATTAGAAAAGGAAATGGGAGCTTTATGGTTGATCCATCTGACCACTCGCTGTGTCTCTAGGGAGGTCTTTGGCAGAGTTAAAACAGGACTAAGACATGTTTCTGTCCTTTCTGCACAGAAAAGTCTTCCAAATTTTCCTGGTGCTCATATCCATGCCAAAGCTTGAAAGTAAGGCAGACAAAGAGAAGGCGTCGAGCTGAATGCAGTAGTGCATACACACAGACTTTTCAAAGGATTACAGGAGCCTTGAAGTATAAACCTGAGAGAAAAGCAAAATGCAGCCCACCAGACAAACAAAATCTCAATTTAAATACTTTTTAAAATTATTCTATACCAGCTTCCAGTGCAAGTAGCTATGCAAATAAATCTCAGAAATAATTTACCTGAAAGTAATTGGCACCTGAAAGTGCCAATGTTCCTTTATTTTCCCATTTTATTTCTTCATGGCTTCCACCCCATGGCTTCTACCTCACCTCCCCAAACCTTTTTTAATAACCTAGATGCAGACTACATAGGCCGTTGCCTGGGGCTGTCACAGCTTTAATACCTACATTTCCTTTGAAAAGCTTAGGAGATCATTCTGTTGAGGGGAACAAGGAAATATTTAGGTCATTCACTCAGCAGCAGCTGCTAATTGCCCTTCCTTCCCCTGGGTACAGTCCCAGAAGGACCAGCAAATTAGGTCTTTAAGACGTCTCCCACTTCTCCTTCCTCCCCCCCAACATTATCAACTGTTCAACCCAGCTATTCAATTCAACCCTCCCCCTAACTTTCCTATAGTAGAGAAAAACTTTAACACAACATTCTTAAATTGGATAAACATTACTTTTCTCATGCTTGTAAGAAGACCGGACAAGATCCAGATAAGCATTCAGATTTCCTGGAGACTTTTAGAATTTCAGAAAAGAAATAAAAGTTTTCATTTTTTGTTTAAATTTCTCAATATGGATTCTGATGGGTATTGTTTTCTTATCCTGCAGTAAGTCAGATGATTTCATTGTTCAAGGCTACACTCCAGAAATCATCACAAACTGTAACATTTGTTTAAAATACTTCCATTATTTCCTGCTAATCAGTCCCAAATCTGTTAGGTTTTGTTTGTCGCCCTATATGTACTCTATAATGTGTTTATGATATTGATTCCGTCTGTATGGCTCCACTCCCAGTCTTTATGGTGAACTACATTTTTGAAGACTTTTATCCACAAAGATTCATATAGCATACTGTCATTTGCCAAATAGCTTGAATATAGTTTTTCTGTTGTTCTTCTTTGCACATACAACAAGACAATTGAGGAAATAATATATAAAAAAAGTAAATCAGCTGACAAGCAAAATGTCAACAAGTGATTTATTGCAATTTTCTGTGAAAAGATAGAAAGTACAGTCTTGGAAATTTTGACCATTGCTTGCATTAAAATTTAGTCATAATCTACAGAAAAAATTAAGACATTATATTATTGGGATACTTTCCTAAACAGAATATTTAAAGCTCAATTTTTATAACAGGACAGTGTATAGTATGAATGGATTATCATTGCCACTCATTCATACCACAACCACCTGTTCCATTTTCTTGTGCCACATCTAAATTTCAGGAATTAGAGAACTCATCATTTCTGGAAGTGACTGAAATGTCACATTCCCATGAAAAATAAGATACAGTGATCAAAGCTGGAGGCAATAGCTGTTCTAGTTGACCAGCTATTGATATTTTTTGATTTTACCTTTATTATTTTTGATTTTCCTTTTTTAAATTTTATTTTTCAATAAATTAAGACCATGTTTTGCAGTTATACACCACATTTCATTCCAATGTTACTCACTTTTATTGTGATTAGAATTTTACATTAAGTGCTAATGTTTTTTACTAAGAACCACGTTAATTGTATCATCTAGTTTCAATTATCTCTAATAGAGTGCATGTATAACTTCAGAGTCTATTGTGCATATCCTCACATAGATGGGAAAATGGAATAAAAGCTATTATTTTGATGTCCTGATAAATTATGTTCCGTATTATGTTAGATTAACAAAATGCATGACTAATGTCCCATGTACACATGAGCTGTGACAGCATTTCTGAGTGTTAATAAGTCTAGCTTAAGAGCACTGGCTGATGTCCAGTTTATTTTTTTATGGTAAATGCAAATTAAGTCCACATCTCATTGTATTTAGTAATTTACTTCTAAATGTTCAAATCTAGTCATTGTTGTTGGCAACTTTTATACTGTATCTCTGCACACTAAATTAAAAATAATAATAAAAATAAAGTAATTATTATATCTAGATTAGAGCCTGAAGATAGTTGTTCTCTCTGAAAGCACATTGCAAAATTGCACATAAACACATTAGTGGCTACGGGCAACACTTGTGGATTTGGAGTTACTGAATTTGTTTGCAAACTTCACCACTATTCAAACCAACAAAAAAGTTTTTCTGTGCAATAGAATATAAGTATCAGAAAATTCTGTTACCATTTTTTTATAAAAAGAAAAACCCTGGTTTTTGCAGCTGTGAGGTACTACTGAGGCTAAAGACATAGGAGGGTGCTGGGGCCACTGATATTAGAATAAGGGTATGGTTGGCTGAAACCCTGTAAGACACATCAAACAGCAATTTTAAGAGCGGTTTAGAGATCCTCCCTTGGGGCAAACTGATCCATTCCCTACGACCAGTCCTTGGAGGATTGTAATGCTTTCCTTGGGCAGAGTGCAGCTGGAAACTTTGCTTCTTTCTCTTGTGAATCTGAGATCATAGAATCATGGAATCAATGGAATAGTCTGGGTGATACAGATCACCTAGTTCCAACCCCACTGCTGTGGATAGGGATATCTTTCACTAGATCAGATTTCCCAGAGCTCCTTCCAGCCTGACCTTGAGCACCTCCAGGGATCTGGCAGGGTATCCACAGACTTTCTGGGCGACTTGGTCTAATGCCTCACCACCCTCACAATAAAGAATTTTTTGCATTCTTCCAAGCCTGGATGGTACTTGGTTGGCAGAAGCATCACATATAGATATGAGTTTGTATAATGGTGGCTATAGCCTGGGCTGCTCAGAGATGCCTCTAGACCCAGAGATGATGTACATACAAATATAGTTAGTCCGAGGCAGATATCATATGTAATGCCTGGAATATTTGGTTTCTAGAGAGAAAATAGTATTGTCCTTAACGTGCTGCTGGGTTCAGGATTATAATTTAATGGAACTCTCTTTTTTCGCAGGGACTACAATTTTAGATGTTCTCAAAATATTTCCTAACTCCTGGGGGCCCAGTGCAGTAAAGGAGTTGGAGCAGAGGACAACCTAATTTGTCAGTTCTTGGCCTGACAGGGGACTGTAGTGAATCTTGGCCGGCAGAGAAGGAGCACCTAGGCTTTTCACCTGGAACAAGTGAACATAAAAGCAGGGCATTTTGCCCAAGTTGAACTGCTTTGAATCTACATCTGAATCCATCCTAAGTACGATGTAGATGAGAGGCAGATGCAGTGGGTACAGCACGTCTGAGAAGCAGTGCACCTATGATTGTGGCATAGGAGACACAAACTATTTATGTTGTACTGCATTTTGCAACCCAGTATTGGGTCAGACAAAACACTGCTTCCTTTATGGTGCAGTAGACATGCTCAAGCTGCTTCAAAGAATATTTGTGATCCAAATGTTCTAGGTATATCATATATGAAAAGCATAAAAAATTCATACTGCTTTCCCTTGACAATAGCCATTTGAAAATGCTGAAGGAGATTGTGTTTAGTGGTAAGACTACAGCCCTTCATCCACTCCTGGTAAGGTTGTTCAAACCATGTCTAAATATTTGATGGCTGGACCATAACATACAGTGACTTATTATTTGCTATTGAATTATACCTATCTGACATTAGTGAAGATTGCAAGAAAGTACTGCTGCTGTTAACCCCAAAAAATGAAGTGAATTATATTTCCTCAAAAATTTGTCTTTGAAATATCTTTGTAGTAGACTGGTGAATGATGAACAAATAAGCAAATTGAATCTGACAGAATAACACTTTAGTGGTCATTCTTAAACTTTTTTCATGTCAATATGGTTCTAAAGAATATAAAATAGTAAACGGAAAAAAAAAAGATAAGAATACAGATAATTCTTTCGGCAAGTATCCCCAGCTACTTAAAGAACAAGTGAAGAGGTCCAATTTATTTCAGAGGCAACACAGTTGCTGGAATTTGACTGTTTGACAAAGACGGAACCTCTGAAGAGCTTCTTTTGGGAAGGCTGTAATTGAAGCAGACAATGACAGGGACAGGGTTTACTGAGACTTGTTGCCTACATCACATGACCTGCATTATTTTTACTGCTTTTGACTTTAAGAGCTTTCCTCAAGAGGAACATACGTAGTTTGCCAAGAAATCTTTTCTTTCTTGTCTGCTTAAGTGTCTAAGTATGGACTCATCACCTTTATCAAGGGAAAAATAGCTCTCTGGAGGGACTGTTTCAACCCCTACTGAAATATGTAGCTGAGCAAACCTGGTCTCCAAAGGTGTAATTTCTCATCAAAGGCTTTAGAAGAAACTTAGGATGATTAATGACTTATATTTATTTGTCTTTTGAGATAAGACCATTGGTATGTTTCCATGTAAGATTTCTCGCATATGAAGGGAAAAATAGGTTAAGTGTAATAGTAGGTTTTATTCTCTATCTTTGAAATTTTGTGATCAACTATTAGATACACAAACAGTCCTAAATAATGCCAGAAGTAATGGCTCTATTTTTATTCTGGGAAATGGTTATTGAGATAAGAATGAACAAATCTGTTCTATTTTGTTTTAGACTGTTCTGTGAGGGAACATTTTTATGTGATTAAATTCTGGTGTGTTTCTAAGCAAAAAGACTATTATATTTTATGACAGATTCATCCATGAGAAGATAGACCACCTTTTTTCCCCAGCATACATTATAAGTTCTTTTAAATATGCAGGAGGATGTTTAGCATTCTAGTAATGAGCATCTTTGATTTGAAAAGCTGTGATAGATTCCAAGGATATGAACTGGGATTATCTACAATGGTAAAAAAGAAGGCTACATTTTCTTTCTCAAAGATTACAGACCTGTGTTTGTGTTGGACAAAGTGTTTAGAAGCAATCACTGTAACTAAATTGAGAAAACATACACAGATTTCATTTTAATACTATGAGCCATTAAGGTATTTCAGAGAGACATCCCAAGCTATTTATCTGTACTGAAAATCACATCTAAATAGACCAAATCTGACGACATCTACCTGAAATACACATTTCTGGTATGTAGTTCTCCTGTAAAATATAGGCTGTCGTATATAACCTATAATTTTTAGAGATACACATTAAAGTTTTTGCATCTACTTTTCCCCTCCAAATTCATTGTTTCTTTACATGTGAATCCACATGGGATTCCTTGAAATAGTCTTGAATACTTCTATTGTATTCCCAAATTATTTTTTTAAGTGCTCTACATCTATTAATGTTATTAACTTCCTTCCCCTTTTTTAAACCATTTTTGTTTATTTTATTACAAAACCTACTTTCTTAGTTAAGTATCAAATAACCATCACAGAAAAAAATTAAATGCTTTATAATCACAGTCCAGAGATTAAACACTAATGAGACCATTACTCTGAAATCAAGAACTGCTTTGTTTTTCTTCCTTTTCTTTCACTGTCAAATCTTATTGGAGTCAGAACTTCCTAAATGCTGGTCTACAACCCTATTTTATACTGATTTAAAATTACATATTGCACTCTATGGTGCTAGTCCAATTTTACAGTCTTATGCTTTTTATAGGAGCAAGTGACTGTGATTTAGGTTAAAGTGCATTAAAATTCTGATTATGTTGAAAGTTGTGACAGATCAGGTAAGGACATGAAAAGAGAATTCTTCAGGGCAGAAAGGACAGTCTTATTTGATATAGGTGAACCAGATACATAACAAATATTTAATTTTTTTTTTAAATAGAAGAACATCACAGCTGTACAAGAACACTTTCACTAGAAACCCTTCATAAAAAGCAGTCCCATATGAGTTATATTTCAAAAGTCTAGAGTATGAGAAGTGATAGCTCTCCTCCACAACCAGAAGTAAATTATATCCAAAATAAATAATTCAATTCTTATTTATATGTATGAAATGGAAAGAGAGGTTCTCAAGTCAATTGGCAGCAAGATTTGTTCAGCATCAAAACTGGTAAATCAAGGAAACCAGTTACAAATTCTGTATTGGTAAGGACATTTTCTTTTGATCTGTTTGTTCTGTATACATGCATAAGTCCTCTGAGGAAGAACGGTCTGTATCTATAGGTACCCAACTCAGTGCATCTTTTAAATGAGGCTTTTACAGAAATAGTGTCCTTTGAACACCTGTTTTGAAGACAAATTTTGGATTAGTAAATTTTATTGATTATATTCTAGAGTAAATTTTACTTTTGGAAATTTCTTAGATAATGTTTTAATAGATAAAGACAAGGTTTCTACCTTGCATTTGAACAGCTGCAGAAAAATGTGCACAAAGTCTTTTGTGGTCTTAGATTGTTCTTTCTTCTATTGCCAGATGAACATTAATGTTTAATATTTTAATTGTCACTGGAATACTACTTTATTTTATTCATACATATGCTCCATGAGTGGAAGCATCTATCCTTTTAAGTATGGGCACACCTTGGTATATCCTAGAAATGCAGTAGAATAGTATCTTTCCTCAATTATTGTCCTGAATCAACCCCCATGTCTGAAGGCATATTTCTGATCTTTTTGGAATTCTTCCTGTTTCTATCAGCTCAGGAAACACATATTACCACTCCCTCCCTCAAGATAAGTGACCTAGGGACATTTTACTGTTCAGTCATTCATCTGTCTGAGAAGAAATGAAACTGTTAGACACAACAGAGTGGGAGGAATTCTGATGCTGGTGAAGTTATTTCACCAGCATATTTTTCTACAGTTAGAAGCTCAGATTTCTCAGACAGGACACAGGCAGCAATCAGGGGTTTATGTATATTCATTTCCACTCTTTTTTTTTTTTTTTTTTGGTAGCACATTGTCATTGTCAGCTCTCTGCCTTTTTTTGATACTAAGTAACTTGAAATTCTCATGCTAATTCTTTGGCTTATAATAGAAGTAGTTTTGAGTCTGCTTCTTTTTTTAGGTTCCCACAAACAAATGTCCTTTATGCTTTGTTAGTTCTTTCTGGGAGCTGTGCTGATGAAATGAGTTGGAAGTGTGTTGCATGTTAGCATTGCCATCACGTACAAGTTTATTAGTGTGTGATATGCACCATGTGCATTGATCCAGGACCACCCCACAGTACCACAGTTGTTTCTTTTAAAATTAATTCATAGTTTGTGGAAGGGAACATGGCAAGGACTGCAGAAACATGGCAGGTTTGAAAGGACTGGCCTGAAATAAACAGAGTAATAAGGAAATAACCCTTTCCACAGGACAGAAAAAGGCAGAAAGGTAATTTTTGCAAAATCCTTGTTCAAAACCAAAGTTTAAGAGTTTCTGGAGCATTCTGCTGTTTTGCTTTCATGGTGGATAAAACCTTGTCACTAAAAATTATGGCCCTGCAAGGCCAAAACTCATGGTCACCAGGCTAGGGAGTTGTGTGAGATTATATACCTGGTAATTTTACCTGATGAAAATATTGCATGTTATTATCATTCATGTCATATTCATGCCTTGCTTGCTCTCTTAGTCCCTTATTTCAAGAATAAATCAGAAGTCACCAGAACTTGAGTCTAAAGAGCAAAATCTGCTGCTGCTGAAGTTTGTGAGTAAAAAGCATTAGAATTCTGGCAAAACTATATTTCTGCAATGAAAAATGGTTGATGGAAAGTTATCTCTATCTCATAAAGTCATTGCTTCACAGCTACATTGAGAAAAAAATTGAACCTGTCATTACAGAATTCTGTATTGAAGGAATTAAGCAAATTATGCATGTACATAGTGTCACATTCACTTTGTGAGAACCCAAATATGATATTCAAAGAAGCTGAATATTCACACTTTATAAGTAAATAAAATGTAAATGACATTATATCTGAAAAGTTTACATGAAGAAAGTCTACAAAGTGCCTGTGTGTTAGCTTGCACTTGAGCTGTCTGGTTCTTACTTGCATTTTCTAACACTTTACCTTCTTATTTTGATGACATTTCTTCCTTCAATATAGAATCATAGAATATCCTGAGCTGGAAGATACCCTCAAGGGTCATCAAAGCCCAACTCCAAGGTCTTGCACGGACCTGTCCCAGGAATTCCACCATGTGCCTCAAAGGATTGTCCAGGTACTTCTTAAACCCAGTCAGGCTTGGTGCTGTGAACAAGATCCATTCATTTGAAAAGAAAGTTATGTTATATTTTAAAGATGAATTAAAATTATTTTATTAAAAAATATTAAATGTAATTCAATACAACCTCAGAGTTTTCACCTTTTGTTATAAGCCCAAGGATGTGTCATAAGCATGTCTAAGAATTTATTGCTCCTAAACAAGAATGTGTCAAGGACACCCACATGTTTGAATTAACACACACTGTTAAATAATTGACTATTATTATGCAGTAGGTTACTTCTTTGCATGTTCTTGGTAATTTGGGGTATTGTGAGGTCTATAATATTTACTATAATGGTTGATTCTTACAATTATATTCTGCAGAAGAAAATAGTAGAAACAATTCTTTAAAAAGAACCCTTCCATTTGTTATGTTATGCAGAGACACTTTGCACAAGTGTTCATCACGTAATTTACACACATAATGAAGCAGGCTTCTGCTGATTCCTTCATCTATGAAAGAATCCTGAGAACACATGGTCCAGCCTCACCTTTTAGGAGAGTCAAACCTCAGAACTAGATAGATTTTATTTATGCTCTTCAACACTGTTCATTTTCTTGGGA
The DNA here is from genome assembly GCA_024734555.1 of Trochalopteron elliotii. Taxonomy (NCBI): domain Eukaryota; kingdom Metazoa; phylum Chordata; class Aves; order Passeriformes; family Leiothrichidae; genus Trochalopteron; species Trochalopteron elliotii. Next base: position 3,258,726 of record JANPWX010000096.1, on the reverse strand, counting down.
GGAATTTCTTACACCATTTACAGTACTCTTTATGTGCATGTATGTGCAGATAGGCAAAATCAGTGAAGGTTTTAGTTAAATGTTCAGATTCAAAAAAGAAGAATCCACTCTATGGCTTTGACATCCAAATGATCTCATCTATTTGGAAAATGATGGTTTGGAAAATGTACATCTATGATTTGTAAAACATGCTTCTTCTGAAATGTTATTCAATACAGAAAGAAAAAAGAGTTTGGGTTTTTTTCACAAAAAGAAATGCATTAGCACTACTACTGAACAGTCTTCTAGGAAATCAAAATATTTTCATGAACTGCACACAAGACATGATAGAACATATCTTTATAATGATATTACATTTATGAGGGATTTTCTAAAGAGACATGGATACTTAAATAAAAAAAAACTGAGCAGCACACAGAAAAGACTTGCAAAATTATATTTAGTGTTCAATTTTTAGTAAAAGTGGAATTAATTTCCTAGGATGGTGATTACTGACATAATACATGACAGTCCCATTATACCTTAGCATTTATAATGTCTTCCTTCAGTTTATCACACTACAATTCAAAAGTGTGTAATATATTTGTACATATAAACTAATTTAAAGTAAATTCAGTAATGGAGATTAGGAAAACAAAGACAGGCTTTGTCTTTCATAGGAAATTTGGCAATAGAAGCTATAACTCAATCAAAATAGTTATTTCATTCAAGAATTCCTGTAATATTGAAGAGCACTTTAGCCCACAGAAATTAGAGATATTAAGCCTAAATCATTGCCTAGTTTTTTGCAGTGCAAATTCACTTCTGGGCACATTTTTAAATGGCATACAGTATTTCCTCCAAATTGTATTAGATAAAGTCATGGACTATTACACTGTTGTCATTCAGCTCATTTTGATGAAAAAGCAATTACTCATGGCAGATTAATGCAAAGACTGGCCATAATCACACTAGGTTAGGTTGAGAGTCTATTAGAAAAACACAAGCCATTTAAATTAACCCAAATGATCAGCATGTCAGTTCAAAAGAAACATGTGCTTTAATTTGTTAAACTGTAACCTTTGCTATATTAGAAAAATACTTTGACACAAACACTTTACAAATGTCAGCAGAAAATCCATACTCCATTTCTTCACATTGGTTTTGTGACACAATGTTTGCTGATATTCGTCAAGGGATAAGTTACGATTGATTTCCTTCCACCCCTACTCTTTTCTCTTGTATTATGGGGAATTAAAGGGCAAAAATGACCTGTTTTTTTTCCCCAGACTATTCATATGGATATGCTACCATAGGTAAACTTAACTGCTGCCTGGAACTTAAAGGTCAACAGAATCTCTCAAAAAAGCTTTCAACAGTAACAGTTAGAGAAGGCCAGAGCATCCCAAGACTGAAGAGCAAAAGTAATGAAGAAAACAGGAGAACACATCTGAAAATAACTTGATTTAAAGAATCATTACTATTTCTTGCTTTATGATAGAATCTATTAATTTTCCTAACCCCTTATATCTATCTCTCTCAAAAATTCTTGTCAGCATAGGATTAAAAGATTGTGTTTATAAACTAGATTTTGTTCACCTGTTGTAATAATATTCTCCTCTTGCTAATCCATTTTGAATTGGGTGGGAAGGTATGATAAAGACACTTTGGAAACATCCTTAAAGTCAGATTCTATGAATGACCCAAGCATAGGAGTTGCTTCATTCCTACTCCTATGCTTTCAAATATCTGACCATGAGCTGTGAGTTCATCTGACCAATAAAAATGCATGCATTATGGCCCACCACAGAGGAGGGCTAACAAAGGCTCTTGTTAATAGATCCCTTGTGGATTAGAGTGAAGCAACAGTGAAAGACTGGTGTATATATACATATATATATATGGTGGGTTTATTTTATAGCAATTTGGTTACAATAGAAAGGAGTTCCACAGTCATTTTGGTTTTTATCTATAGCAATATAGTAATACAAAAGTATAAAAGTACCTGTTAAGAAAATATATAAGGAAAATAAAGAAAAAGAAGGAATAAGAGTAGATAGTAGAGACAAAAGATATCACTGCCCATGGATGCAGACATAAGACTTAATTGTTGCAGTTTTGATGTCTGTGGTTTGAAGTGATGGTCACAGTCTTGATCCAATGCGGGTGGGGGAAGCCCATGAAAAAAAAGGTTTAGTGGGAAATACATGCTTAGATTCAGGTAGGAATGCCCAGGTATCTTCTCTGGGGGGGATTTTATACTGTCTTATAAAACACTTTGGATCATGCATGGTCCTCTGGTAGAAGGCTGTGGAAATTAGTCTGGGAGCACTTCAGAAATCTTTGGTGGCTCATGACTCCTTCTAAGACATGACCCCCATTTCTTATGCTGGTGTTGTTGAGCCACTTATGCCTTATAGAAAGGGATGGATACCTTAAGACCTTGAACCTCCCCACTCCTCCCCCCCCAGGGGTGGGGGTGGAATTTTACACCTGAGCCTCCTCAGGAGGGAGGATATTGGCATTATAAAAACATAATCTTCTACTTATCAGCCTTTTCCCTTATTAGACTCAAATCCCAGCTGGGTGCTAAATAAAGGTCAATTTGTCTTGGTCATCCTCTGGTGACAGGGGCTCGCCCCTGCTGCACTTGGGGTATTATGTAGTTTAGAGGCTTCACCATCACATCCCCACCCCTCCTTCCCCTTAGTTGTGGGCTGAAAACCTGGCCTGAGAAAAGCACCTGCTGCTTTTGAAAATGGCTGATAGTTTGACTCATGAATCTTTAAGATTTCAGTCTCTCACAGAATATATATATAAATACATGTATGCATGCATATTGTATGCATATGTATATGTGTATGTATCTCTACATGTACACCTTCAGTGATTTATTGTGCTGTTTGACAACTATTTTTCCTGGGGAAAGCTTTTAAGAAGCTATAAGTGGTTTTGTTGATGCTATATCAAGACACTGCAATGAAGAAAATTATTGTCTTTCACAGCATAGCAGATCCAAACCAACAAAACCGTGTATTTCACGTGATTGTGGGTCTTACATATTTACTTTTTTATAGTCCTTTAGTTTTGAAGATGCAAAGTAGTCAAAATGAATACTCAGAGAATATATCTCAACACAGACACTCCCAGATTTGGCAAAATTTAATTGATTCAAGTGGAATTATACCTTATTAATCCAGGACAATTTTTGGAATGCTCACATAGATGTTTTGCTTCAAGAATATTTTTCTTTTCTCTATTAGAAAAGATGGGCATTCTGAGCAACAAGTGAGGTAGATGGACAAATAAACTATTCATCCAAATATGAGAGGAGTAAATATATATATTTTATATATATATATATATATATTTAAAAAAATACACTAAAAATTAATGCTGTATGTATATCTAAAATAACTAATTAGAATGAGGAGGCAGATCGTTCAAGAAGGTAGTTCTGCTGAGATATGTTATGTTCTGCAGCATTTAAGGGGAAAGGTGGAAAAGATCAGTCATTTCTAAAAATGCCAGAAATTAGTAGCACAGGTTCTATACTATTCTTTCCTGGCATATGAACCTCATGTTAATATGTATGGCCCTTACTGATTTTAGAGAAAGCTGTCATAGATTGCATCTTCATGTATGATTTAACAAATGATTTGACTGTGTTGAACACAGACCACAATTAGGAAACAAAATTAAAAAATTCCTTTCTGCTGATGTACACATATTCGAAGGAATGTAACCTCTAAAGCCATCTGTGATGGGATAAACCAAAGGGATTCCCCCTCTTTGCATGGAATACTTTTTCTATGCAGGAATAAAAGGTAGAAAGTATAATGTAATGGATACAGTTTGTAAGAGTTTGGAATCATCAGAGACAGTACACTGGTTCAGGTGACTACTGCACAATTGAATTCACCTGGTTTCAGTTAAAAAAATATGATCCATTAGTATTCAAAACCGTAAAGATAATACCAGTTTTATTTGAGACATTCAAATTCTGCATTTTGGCTTTTTGACTGTCATTATTCTCAGTGCAAAGTGATAAGGAGCTCAACAAAATGAAGAAAATGAAGAAATCCTTGCTGAAAAAAAAGAAAAAAAAAATTCTTTCCTTGCAATAGAAAGTGACATAAGAAGTTCCAATGCTCTTTTCAAGAGGCCAGTGGACCTTTGTAAAATTTACTTTGGTTGAAAGACTGAGTAGCTTAAGTATTTATTTCCTAGGATGTATATTACCATATTGCTTAATAGATGTCAGTGATGTGGTACTTGAACCTTTTTGATTAAGCTCCTGTTGAACTTTAGGCTGAATTAATCAACAGTCTGTACAATTAAAATTTTAGATTATTTAAGAAGTCTTCAGAAGCACAGACATTATAATATGAGATAATTATTGTCGTTGTTATGAAAGAGTCTGTTAAATCTACTGGGAATGTTCATCAGCATCCTGTAATCAGTAGCTACAGAGAATGCTTAATTGCAGTTATTTAGGTTGATGCAGTAGTAGTGGTGGTGAAAGCAGAAAAGCTGCATGGTAGACATGTGAGAGGTTATTAAAAGAAATGTACATCAGTATAGAATGCTTGATTATGTGGCTGTTTATAATAATTTGTCTTACTATTAAATTACAGTGCTCAGCATAAAGGACCATTTGGTTTAAATTTTTTCCTATCTTTGAAATTTATTCGAAGGAGAAAATATTACTCTATATTTCATTGTCCAGAGTTAAATGTTCATGGTTTATCTAAACAATTTTAATGGATAAACTACACAGAAGAAAATGCAGTACAAATATGGATAATTCTTGTAACTCTAGGACTGTTTTTAGCATAATTTTCTGACTAGATTAGGTGTTAAAACTGGTCTGTAAGAAATTTTGAATGCACATTTTTGTATATTCCTGAAGGTTATGTAATTCACATAGCTTAGTGAACATCATTGCTTTGGGTTACTACTTAATTTCTCCTGGACTTGTGATGTTTTAAGAATTAGGCTCATCAGACAGTATTAAGTTTGGCTTTAACTTAGGAAATTCTTAAAATTTACATATTACATCCATAAATGAAGAAAATTGTTCACATTCCAATTTTCATGTAACCTGATAAACACTGATATATACCAATATATCAATGATATATTGATAAATACCAATATCTTACTATCAAATTTGGGCTCCATATGAAACCAGTGTTAAATATACACAATCTAAGAATATTTTATATTTTTATGTACTTTTCCAAATTCCCATTTCACTATTAATTTTAATAATGTATACCTCCAATTTTATAATAAACTGTACATATAGTTAAAATGGAACTTCCAACTAAATGTGAAATTTCCCAACAGCCATAAATATTAGGACTATTGATTCACAAGCATGATATTATGTTTGCATTATGTGACATTTTGCAAGAATTCAAAAAATTATTGATGCTAAAGTTAAAACACTGTGAATGTCATGACCCTCAAGTGCTTTCTTTTATTTTAAACAAAATGTTAACAATTTGTAAGAAACTTATTGAAATATTAAACTTTATCTAGGCATTTTCCTTAAAGCAAAAATGTTTTCATTTCATGCAAAGCAAATTATGTTTTTCTATATTTACATATTCAACTCAGTCTCTCAGAGAACTTTTTTCCTCTGCTTTCATATGATTAACTTTATGAAAGTCTTAATCTGCCATCTGCGTGCAGACTATCTGAGCATCTGAAACCGAGAATGCAAAGTGACATTTTCTCAAAAGGTACTAATTGCATGCAACATATTGCAGGAGAAACAGGGAATGCTTCAACCTCTCCCTGCCATTTTGAGCTATATCTAAGGAGCTATAATTAGCAAATGTACCTGAGTAGTTTAGTAATTTTGACTGATCAGGACCTTTAACTCTAGTCTTTACCTCTACGTTTTATTTTTTTCCTTGAAATAAAAAAAAAAATATATAGTGGCTTATTGATTTTACATTGCAGTTCAAATTAAAATTTGTCTTACATAAAATTAAAATTCAAGTTTTTCTTCCTGTATAAGCTATTAGTGCATAAAAGATTGGAAAAGATGGAGAGACCAGGGGATTAATTTCTTTGCTCTATATGTTCATTCTTTGAGTTGAAGAAAAAAGCTTTAGGACAAGGATGGAACAATGAGGGTAGGGTTCATATGTGTAGAGATAGATATGTTTTGTTTTTCTGTCCAAATTGAGAGAGAAAGATGCTCCATACATCACACAATCACATAATCATGAAATGTGGTTGGAAGGGACCTTTAGAGGCCATCTGGACCAACTGCTTGTTCAAGAAGGATCACCTAGAGTGATCCAGGATCTTGTTCAGGTGGCTTTTGAATAACTCTAGGGTCTGAGACTCCACAATCTTCCTGAGCAACTTCTTCTAGTGTTCAGTCACCTCCACAGTAAAAAAAAAATGGTCTCCTGATGTTCAGAGAGTACCTCCAGTATTCAATTTTTGCCCTTTTCTTCTTGTCTTGTCACAGGATACTACTGAAAAGATCCTGGCCCTATCCTCTTTGCACACTCCCTTCAGATGTTTTTACCTTCATGATATCCCCCAAGAGCTTTCTGTTCTCCAAGTTGAACAGTCCCAATACCCCCAGCCTTTCCTCATAGGAGAGATGCTCCTGTCCTTTAATTATCTTTGTGTCCTTTCATTGAATTCTCTCTACTGTGTCCATGTCTGTTTTGCACTGGGGAGCCTAGAACCAGATGCAGTACACCAAATGTAGCCTCAGCACTGCAAATGGAGGGGAGAAATCATCCATCAGGCTCCTGTGCTGCAAGGACACATTGGTAGCTCATGCTCCACCTGGTACCCACCAGGATTCCCCGGGGTCCTTTTTTGCCAGATGGGTGGCCTCCAGCATGTATTGGTTCATGGTGATTTTTCTCCTAGGTAAAGGATTTTTTACTTTTCTTTCTGACTTTCATCAACTTCCTTTTTATCTGCTAATTTCTCCAGCCGTTTGTGGTCCCTCTCAAATGGGCCCTCTCATCCACCCTCTGGATGAGCATATCACAGCCCTCTAGCAAATTATTGACTCCTCCCAGTTTTGGGTCATTAACACACTTAATGAAGATATTTAAACAAGATTTCACCCACTATTGACCCCTGGGTGCACCACTAATTACTGGCTTCCACAATGGCTCTGTGCCACTGATCACCACCCATTTTGTTGATTTTGTAATGCCTTTTTGTCACATCATCAATGACTTTTTCTCAGGGACCCTGTCTGTCACTCCCTCACAGGGCTGCTGATTACTCTGTCCCTTTTCCATCATCCTTAGTTTAAATCCCTGATGATGATAGAACCCAGAACCTCGTGGACAAACCTGTCTTATTAGTACTCTTCTGACACCCTTTATTGTTGCTGTCAGGATTGAGGAAAACACCATTTGAGCCTTCAGACCCTTGACTATTAGCCCCAGAGCTCTGGTAGTGTCTTTTGGTCTTTTGACTGTCCACTTTATCAGTATCCTCTGAGCTCACATGGAATAAGAGTAGGAATGGAATAAAATAGTTAAAGGAATGAACCCAGGCAGGCAAAAACTCTTCAGATATTTGATTGGGTTGACAAATGGGTGCCCCCGTCCCTTGCAGCAGGGAGTTACACCATGATTCCTCTTCAAATTTGTGAGGAACTATTCTTTGTGGTGACAATTGAGTAGATAGATAAGTATACAAAATAAATGAAAATATTCTTAAGGTGTCTTAAAAATTACTTTTGTGTTCTGTTATTTCATTTTCCCAGTGTATTATGACTGCTTTTAGGGAGTTGTAGTGATATAGGAAATATACTAAAATTGTAAGACCAAGTATACTAATACTTTGTCTCTATGGGCTGACTATGGCATCAATGCTACTGAAGGGTCAGAGCAGAAAAGCAATATTTAGAGGAGACTGTCTATATCTGTGTACAAGAGAATAAAAGCACCAGGAAAAGGCTGGAACCTTCTCCTTGTGTGGTACATCCATTTCTAAGGCAGACAGTATGATTTTGCTACCAGGTTGGTTAAAAGTAGAGCTCACTGCCAAGAAATGTGAACCATTGTTCATTTCTGCACTTGGGATGAGGGTTTAAAACCATGACTCCCATTTCCCACCTGGATATGGAACATCCTTCCAGAAGAATATATCAATAGAAAGGGAGTCCGACAGTGTGACTGGTCAAGGGGAGAAAACCCTCTGTTCCACTTCACTTTTTTTCTTCCAGTTTTGTTTCTCAACTTACTACAAGGAGGAGGAAACAGATTCTCTCAGAACTGCCATAGAAACCAGAGGAGGCAAGTTTGTACATTAATTTTAGAAGCTGTGCATCACATAGGTGCAAGTATTTGGTGAAAAGCACCCAAATTGCAACAACATTTTAGACCATGTAGAGGACCTTGTCCTTCGACATGAGTGTGCATCCAGGAGACTTCCATTCAGACCAGAAAAAACTTAGAAAGTTCTGTGAAAATCATACAAAACTGTAGACCTTTCAGATTACTTAGGTGGAAATATCTAAATATCAGTGCTGGGTTCAAGGAGATTTTTGAAGTGTCCTGCTGTTAAAACAAAAAGTAGATCACAGGAGTACAGGAAAACCAGCTATGCTACCATTAAAAATTGAAGGAGGTTGTGTTGTTAACCTAAGTTTATTCAACTGCCAACTATTCCTTCTATTGAAGCTAGTGTTAATATTCAACCTACACTAGTAAATGTAAATGTAAGTCCTTTCAGAAGTATTTGTTTTATAGTGGTTTTTTTTTTTTTATCTTTATGCTTTTATCCCATAGTGAAGATAACCCATTAAGTTTCTCTGTATGGTTATTTTAAATGATTGTGCAATTGTAATTTTATAAATACAGTGCCAGTGGAGACCATTCAAGAGCTTAGACTGAATGATATTTTTATTATAAGTTTTCCAAAAAGCATATGAAAACTTGGAAAAATGAGAGCCTCCCACTTTCTTTGGCAGTCTTTTGCAATGGTTAAGCGGAAATTCTGTATTGTACTTTCTGTCTCCACCATGGCTGAATGTTTGCCCAGAGCCTTTTGAGCTTTCTTTCTAGCAGTTTCTGAATGACTTTGCTGTTTACTATATTTCTGCAGATTTTCTTTCAGTGAATAATACATAATGTAATCATAATGTTAAATTGAGCCTCTGAGACTTCTCGCCACTACCTTTATCATCATTCTCTACTGGTATTATTCAGTTGGGTCTGAAAATGAAAAAAGCCAAATCTGCAGTGATCAATGCAGAATAAATGAAAGATAGTGATCTACTTTTTTAAGGGGAAGCATCACTTGTATAAAATATAATTAAAATATAATGGACTCCAGATGCTACACAATCATAATGTGTTTACTTTCAAAGCAGAAGACAATCAGACTGAGGAAGAATCTTTTTGAAATGTCTTTATTTCTCCTTTGTAAAATTACTTTGGTAGATATAAACAGCTTGTTGAAAGATGTTAGTCATAGTTGCTTATTCTACATCTATTGACTCAGTGTATCCAGAGTGGTTTGTACTTCAAATCCATTGTGTATCTGAGCTAATCAAACATTTGATAATATGTAGACAAGTTGATACTAGATTATGATTTTTGGTAAGTTAATGTTCATAATGTGCTAAATTTACATTTTTCAGTACTGAGGCTGGACATTAAACTCTGTATTAAGGCAGAGGTATTCCCTCAAATTCCTCAAAAGTAAGATTTTAGATTTGTATTTTTGCTTAGGTTCAGATATATGGCTTCTTCTTCAGAGTCATAAATACTGGCTGTTGTCAAACCATATAAATTTTTGCTATAGGTCCCATTAGGTATTTTATGTGGTAGTCAGATGTTCTGAGACAGCACTATGTTCATAATTTAGTAGATTGCCCTGTATATACACACTACAAACATACAACTATTTTGTATTTGTTTTTTAATTCTTTCTCTGTGGCCATGATCCAGGAAAGAAAAAAGAAGAAATGTATGCACACAAAAGCAGTGGAACTCTGTGGAATTTTAGTAACAACTCATACAGGGAACAAGCTTAATCACATTGAATAAAATGTGAAATATTATTATTTATAATCCTTTATTCTATTTTCATTTTGCCTTACAGATATGATCAGGGTGAGTCAGTGATTACGAAGATGTTTGTTATATTACCATTTCTTTTGGCTCTTTTTGATTCCATTTTTCAGCCCAAGGGAAACTTTTTACATGCCTGTCAAATGCAAGGCAGAATTTGATGCTCACCTCATTACTCTGAAGAGAGACTTTTTTTGACTGAGGACCAGCAAACAAAATACCACAAATCCTACCCTGTACGCTTTCTGAGCTTCAGCTGAACCAACAGTCACTAGCACATTCTACCCCCAATCTCTTTGACTAGCTCTCTAAGGATATCATTAAAAGTACTGGATACTGTGTATAGAAAAGTGAAGAAGCATAAGATGTAGTCTGCAGTAGGCTGTATGCCTTATTTATACAATAAACCAAGTTCAATGACATGGGATATGACATGGGCCTGATAAAGCCTCTGCAGTCACACAAATAATAAAAGTAATTTAGAAAGACAGTGTTTTAACAGTAGATGGAGAGTAGGTGACAACACTTCCTAACAATTATCTGTACAATGCAGGCTATTAAAAGTTTTCAGAAGACTCTTTGAGTTTTTCCATTAAGAAATATTCTGTAGAAGGTAACAACTACATAACAGCTCCAGTCAAAAGATGGGACTGATGGACGATGGCAAAGCAACAGGTGTTGTACCACAGAGGAACTTGCCAGAATGTACATGACAGAAGTGTGTTAGTGAGCAGTAGTTTTGGTCCTTTCAGGTACTACAGCATTAATTCAGAATTATAGGAATCCAAAGTTACAGAAGAACAATCTGTTTCCATTCATTAGATTTAGTTGTTAAAGGCATCCTGGTTAAACATGCTGGCCCTGTTGAAATCAGGGACTCAATTCCCTGATTCTTAGTCCACTAGGAAATTTGTTTTTATAATAAATACAAAACCTTATTTTTAAATTAAAAACTTGAAAAATTTGTTTGTGCTTACCTTTGCGTCACTGTATCAAAATCAGCGTTTGGATAAAACAGAAAATGCATCATGAAAAAATTTAAATCTGGTCAGTCATTGCATAAAAATGCAAAGCAGTATAATTAGGAATGGGGAGAGTTAAATAAATAGTGACATAAATATCTGTATCATTTTCTAAAACTTGTCATTTGTATTTTCCTCAGAAGAAAAAACTGATAGCATTGAGGTTAATGACTTTGTTAGATAAAAATTTAATTTGTAATAGTACTTGATGAATATGTTGATTTTCATGCCAAGCATGTCAAATAATGTGAGATTAATCCAGTATTACTTTAGGCTTCTAGAATGTAAATCTCTTAACCTAAATTGGTTGTTTAGACTGTCTCTGAAATCAACACTGAAAGATTTCAGGGGACAATTCACCTTTTCCTATGATAAATGTATAAAAGAAAGATAGATAGTACTCTCTGGAAGGGCTTGTCTGACTAGTTTATACCAAATTCCTAAAGACAAACTTCTTTAGGGATGGCTTCTTTAAGAAACTGCTAGGAGTTTCCTCTATGTCCAACAGAGCCAACACCAGCCAGTTCCAAGACAGACCCACTGCTGGCCAAGGTCAGGACCCATATATAAGGAGGGAAAAACCTGCACCACAGCAATTGCAGCCAGAGGAAAGAGGAGTGAGAATATGTGAGAGAAAGAGTTATGCAGACACTAAGGTCAGTGAGGCAGGAGATAGGAGGTGACCCAGGTGCTGGAGCAGAGATTCCCCTGCAGCCCCTGGTGCAGACCATGCTGAGGCAGAATGTCCCCTTACAGATAATGGAGCACCCCATGCCAAAGCAGGTGGATGCCTGAAGAAGGCTATGATCTGATGGGAAGCCTGTGCTGGAGCAGGCTTCTGGCAGGAGCTGTGGACCAGTGGGAAGGGGAGCCCAAGCTGGAACAGGTTTGTGACAGCAGGGGACCACACTGGAGCAGCCTGTTTCTGCAGGTCTGCACCCCATGGAAGGGACCTATGCTGGAGTAATGGAAGAAGAACTGCAGCCTGTAGGAAGGGCTTATATTGGAGAAGTTCATAAAGGGCTGTCTTCTGTGTGAGGGACCCCATGCTGGAGCAGGGGAAGAGTGTGAGGAGTCTCCTGCCTCAGGAGAAAAGAACAACAAAGGCAATGTGGAATGAACTGACCATAATCCACTTTCCCTATACCCCTGCACTGCTGGTGGGGAGCATGGAGAGAATTTGGGAGTGAATTTAAACCCAGAGAGAAGGGGCATGGGTAGAGGAAAGGTGTTTTTAAGATTTGGTTTTATTCATCATTATTCGACTCTAATTTGACTAGTAATAAATGAAGTTATTTTTCACCAACTTCAGACTGTTTTGCCCATGATAGTAATGGATGAATGATATTTCCCTGCCATTATCTTGACCCATGAGGCTTCTTTTGTATTTCTCTCCCATGTCCAGCTGAGGAGTAGAGAGATGGAGCAGCTTGGGAGGACTCCTGATGTACAACCAAGGTCAATCCACTACAATAACTAATTTCTCATCCTTCCTAGAGTCTTTGAAAATATAGATATTTTCCATAGTGTTACATTGGCCTGTCAAGGGTGCATATACATTTGTTATTGAGCGTGAAATGGGCCCATAGGTTGGAACATCTGATTTTATAGATCAGTGTTACCAGAGTGAGCTTTTTGTGACAAGCTATTAATCTCTGAAAGACTTTCTCCAAATGCAGAGAGATACTTTCAGTGACAAGTGTTACTCTTGGTTCAAAATCTTACTCAGACAGCAAATAGGACGTTGTCAGACATTTAACAGATTTTTACTCTTTCCACAGGCAAAGTTCCTGTAAATGTCCTGTATAATGCAGAAGGCTGGACTACTGAAATTAAAAGCATTGATATTTATTCGTCTCATGCTCAATGTGAGATTGTAGAAGAAAATGATACAGGGACACCTCATCATAGACGTTTAATACTTAGAGGAGGGTTATAAGAAAGATGGAGACTTTTTCACAGAGCCTGTAGTGATAGGACAAGGGGTTAATGGCTTTAAACTAAAAGAGAGTTGGTTCAGACTAGATATAAAAAATAATTTTTTTAAGATAAGAGTGGTGAGACACTGAAACAGGTTGCCTAGAGAGCTGGTAGACATCTCATCCTGGGGAACAGTCAAGGTCAAGTAGGACGGGGCTCTGTTTAATCCAGTCCAGTTGAAAATGTGCTCACTTTAGGGATTTTGGACTACACGTTCTTTGAAAGTCCCTTTCAATCCAAAGGATTCTTTGATTCTGAGAGTCATTCCCCTTTTAATATTTAACGCAATCTTCAAATCTGAGAAATTTTAGGAAGAGAAGGTTCATATTTGTGTGGTAATTAGATATTACTGCTATTAAAAGCTCAATCTCACCCTAGGATGATCAGGATAAATAGATTTGAATCTGTATTTCAGCTGCCCAGTGACTAAGAATCTAAGTCAGTTGTAAGCCACATGAAGACAGAGGTACCCCTCCAGAAGGTGATTCATCTTGCCTGTGCTGGACTCCTGGACTTCCAGCTCACTCCTAAATCTCTATCCATTGCCTGAAATGGATGCCATTATCCACTGAGCAGGGCATAGTTGTGATGGAATGGGAAACAAAAAAACCAGTTTATTACTATGTAGAATGTCATCAATATTTTCTTATAATTTCAAAAAGAGGAGCTTTGGAATGGAACAGCCAGTAATTTTTCTGTTTTCTTCACTGATATTTGGAATGTTTTAAGTCGAAAAAGAAATATCCTAGAAGAGTCATCTTTGAAATATACTTGCAAAATATAGTATTTGGTCTATACTGTCAAATCCTGGGAGAAACTTGTGTCTAGAAAAAAAGAGGCATTAACTTACTTCATTCCTAAAGGAGAATACAAGAAATATTGAGTATAATACAAGGAATATAATACAATTGAATAGAATACTAGAAATATTGAATAAAATATAATACTACTTTGAACTAGAATCTTTTCAAAGGGGTACACCTCTCCAGAGGTGTTCTCTGTGTTTACTAGCCCTGCTTTAAAAGGTTAATTTCATCTAAGCATATGCTTTTCTTTCTATGTCCTTATCTACAAAGAATGGAAATATTCTTACAAAATCAGGATTATTTGGTACATGGTGAACAGGATAGATTTCAGTCTTTCTCCACAGTAAAAGTAAGTGATAAAGGTCTAAAATTTTTTGCATGGACTTTGTGTAGAAAAGCCAAGAAGATTTACTTTAGCATGTCTAGGATTGCTAATTAAGTTTAAGCTTTCATATAGAATGGTTGAAATCTCAGTCATTCAAAATGATGAAAACAAATATGAACTTAAACATGTAAATGTAAACACAGAAAGGGCATCTTTTATTTTTAAACCAACCATATTGTCTTGTAGTCCAGCTATAGCAAACTAATTACTTAAAATCGAGCCATAGATTTGAGGTGCTTACAGCCAGAAACTTTCACTGGGATTCACTTTGGAACTGAGACGTGGTTTTGATTTATCTATATTGTAGAAGTAAGTATGCTACAGTTATTTAAACACAACTCCTTCCAACATTTGAGGTAACCTCATGTATCCCAGAAAGCCTCTAGGTCCTTTTGAGGAGGATGTGGACCTCATATCATCCCTGTGCTTTATCTAACAGGTTTGTGATGATGTTGCACATCCAAGGATATCTCAGGTGGCACCAGATATGTACTTTTGGGCAAATTAATTTAAGATTTATGTTCTAGTTGTCAGGTGTTTAAACTAGGTGCTGAATAGTTCACAGAATCCATGATACTCAAAAGACATCTCCACTGGCTGGCCACTAGCTGTTTACTGCACAGGCAATAGACTGTAACCTAAGGACAGGTAAATAGCACCTTTATATATAATAGCAGACATATTTGCATGTCTTGAACTGTATCTTGAATTTACTATCTGGAGAAGAAACACTGAACGCAAAGATGCAGTGGCAGAGAACATGACATTTCACCATGCATAAGGCTAACTAGGAAAGCATAATGATTCTCTACTGCTCTAATGGAACCCCTGCTTAGAACGGATTTAGTGCTCAGAGTATTTTCGCTTAGAACATTCAAAACTTCAGTCTTATCATCAATTGTTCCTAAAAATAATCAAAACAAGAAATTTTGTATAATCTGATAAATTTATCAGATGCTCTCAATTCACAAGATTGTTTCCACTGAACTGTTAAAATAATCTGTTGTAGCATTTACAATATCAATATGTACCTATTTTTATGGTGTTTGAAAAATCAGTATGTTTGCTGATAGAAGTGTTTAAAGGCTTAGAGGCTAAACAATAGTTTAGAGCTTTTTATAAGTACATAACATACACTATACTGAATAATGGCTCTTTTTGGGATTATCCACTTTCTAAGTAAAACAGAATGCACCAAGCTGATATTTCCAGGAAGAAGTCTAAGTCTGAAGTTTTGCCTAAAATTTTAGGAGACAGGAAATAGACTTTCATGCTATTGTATAAATAAACATAAACATAAACATAAACATAAAACATAAACATAGAGTTTCATGCAAGTGCAACCTGCAAATGTAGTTAATTTTGGTCATGAATTTGGATGGACAGGTTTAGGTTGGACTTGTTTAAATTACTAAAAGTATTGGGGTTTTCCCAGAGACACAGATCTGCAGTGCACATTCTTTGTGTGCACTCTGAAGTATGTGTCCTGGGAGCATGATATATGTACACCATTTGCACGCATACTTCACTGAGGGAAATCCTATGGAAAATTATGCCAAGCCACTCCATATGATTTAGAAAATGTTATAACTCAGCAACTACTCACTTTTTATTAATTAAAATCACATTAAACTTGACTCACCTTAACTCAAATGCTGTCAAGAAGGCCCAAATCTCCTTGATTTATCCAGGGCATCATTTTTGTGTTTCTGCTTATACCACAGGGTCAAGAGAAAATGTACCACTGCTTTGTGCTATTTTATTTAACACAGGATAGGACTAGAGCTACTTCAGTATAAAAGCAGTTCAAAACTGAGAAATCCTGCTGAAAACAGCAGTTGAAATATTCAGGATTACAGTATTTTATTTTAGCCAGTGAAAAGTGTCTGGTGCTTACTTTCTGATATCTAAGTGAGACTTTCCCCTTAAGACATTTTTAATTTATATTTTTGCAAACACTTTGTTATGCTAGTTGGTAAAAATTCTCTGGGGACTTGTGGAAACTGAAATTAAAACGAGTCTTTAAATTATGGTGAAAGTATTTTAAGGAAATGTGAATCATAGTTTAATGAAAATTTCAGGTTTACAGACCTAATTATTGTTTATAATCTGGACTTTAATTTAATTATACTAATTTATAAACTAGGAAACCAAAAGTTTTATAAAAAATATTCATCTTCTATGAATTACCAATTTAGTAGAAATAGTCAAGGTGGTTTTGTTTGTTTGCTTATTTGGGTTTTTTAAAGAATAAATTTATGGGATTTTGGTTTGTTTGGTTGTTTTGTGGTTTTTTTTTTTTTTAATAATTCAGCAGTATTATTGACAAGGTCAATAGAAACATGCAGAGTTTAACACCACACATTTCAATATGAATGCCAAGACTTATGCAGAGCTTTTAGGGACTAATTCAGAGATGAAATCCAAAATTTATTTTTAGCATTACAAAAAAAAAAAAAAAAAAAAAAAAAAAAAAAAAAAAAAAAAAAAAAATTCACAACTTTTGCACTTTCGGATCATTAGGCCTGTGAGATGACATGACACAGGTTTCTAAATATCATAGGATCAATTCTGAGCATGATCTGGAGCTACCAACCTGAAGTGAATTTGAATTTAGAAGAAATATATTTTTTTGTTCTATTGTTGCATGTAAAATTATTGTATATACTAAATAAACAGAATGAAAGATTTCACACAAAAGCACTGTCTCAAAAATATCAGAACAATCATTCACTTGAAAAAGTTAAAATATTTTGCTTTCTGAAAATGTATTAAATTTTACTTTCTTGCTAAACTGCCTGATTGTCACAATATTAAGCTTCTCTTTCTGATGAGATGTGCTAAGTTTAAGGCTCCTTGTCCCTGTGTAGACAGATTTCTGCATGATGGCTCATTTGATGTGAACCAGATAGCCTCATCTTCAGAAATCAGTGATGGAGAGCTTATTCTCTAAGGTCCACCCCATGCCTTACACTGACTTCATCGTCAGTGGCAGAGGAAATGCTGCTTGATGTTGAACTGACACAAAAGACAATTTCTGGATCAGTTGCACAGTTTCGGGATTTTAACAAATCAGAAGTAAAAGTTTAGGGTTTGTGGTGGATTGGTTTTAATCCTTGAGAAAAAGAATATAAAAAATATTTATTACAAAAATAGATCTTTTTATGAAAACTAATTGTCTTTTCAAAAAACCCACATACACCATACACTCTATACTCTTGACATAGATTCAGTTTTTAGTGCCTCCTTAACGGGCTTCTGAAACAGCAGTTTGCCTATTTTCTCTCCATTACTTAGGTAGTGAGAAGGATTTGGACACACTGGCTTTAATGGGACTTCATTCATTTTATTGGCTATGCTCCAGCCTGTCAAGCCCAGGAATGTTCTGTGCCTGCTCTTATTTTGCATTTAAGATAGTAGGTAGTTAATACAGTTTCTTTCTACATCTGACCTTTTTTTCTTTTTTCTTTAAATATCAGAGAGGCTTTGAGGGAAATTAGGAAGAGAAATCAGAGGAAATGCTCTAGCATAATATTGCTACCTTAATGTAGAAGTTTATATAGCATTTGACAGGATTTATGGCATATAAAATTTTGCAGCTGAGCAGGTATGTATTTCCTACACTGAGCTGAGATTTTGCTGTCAGGTGCTATGAATTTGTACCAAGAGGGCAATAAAAGTAACATAGATTTCTGTTTACATGTGTTGCTATACAATATTTAAAGTGTAAAGAATTTGAAAGGTTGCTAATGGATGGAAATGTTTATGCTAGAGGAGATGGAAAAATGGAATAAGGAGTAGGAGGCATATGGTAACTCAGATGAGAAACATTTCATGCTGGGAGACATTCCTCTTCTATGGTGTGTTAAATAATCTGGTTGTGGGTGTTTTCCTTTGTTTATATGATGTCCTAAGAGTGAAACAGTTCCTGTGAGCAAATGAGGATTTTAATGAATTTTAGACGGTTTTGCCTGAGAGAAGTATGTATCTCGCTATAAAATATGCAAAAATAGCCCAAATGACGCTGGCTTCATTCTTAATGTTCTGTGTTTTTATTGTATTAATATTTTAAATAACTCTGTCAAGATGGGGACTTTCTGCATACACATGTATAGCTGCTTTTTTTCACTGAAGTGCAGCTCCTCTAGGATGACCTCGAACAATAAATAAAGCCTTTAAGACAGATTTTAAAATGCGTTTATCTGTCTAAAGTTGTGCATGTGAGTTTGAGGGAAAATATTGTGGAATAACAAGAGTACAATTTAAATCTTGTTCAAATGAAAGAAGCTGAGTGTTGTGACATGTGGTGTACAAAAGCCCTAGCCTCAGAGCGTGTCTCCAAAACCAGAATTTCAGTTTGGAGCAAGGTGAGATTGACAGCTGCCAGTACACTAAGTGCTAGGATGCCCAAACCAATCAATAAGGAAATGTGGAAGAGCAGAGCATTTCTGAAATGATGTCTCCTGCAGGGACTGCACTCCCCAAAGCTGGAAGCCAGAGTTCTGTTTTTTGCACATTTGCCTGATAGAAGCACTTGCCCAGTAAGTGGTATTCTGCTTCCTGGGATGCTGATGGAGTTTTTATTTGCTGCTTGTTGGATGAAGAAACTAAAACAAACCAGGAATAATTCTGAGAGCAGCCACTCAAGACAGCATCTTTCCCATCGGACAAGACAAGCTGCTAACATCTGCTCTCCTTTGGCCTGTGTGACTTCTGTACTTCTTGCTCAGAGTGCCACAGTTACCCACAAAAACAATAAAATGCAGTTACCTCCCATAGCTTTGTAATTAATGCAGTCTGTTATACTCCAATCCTAACCTTCCTCATCCTTTGTTGGGGACGTCTTAAAATTGATCTCCTGGAGAATATATCCTAAGAAAAGAGCTATGGAAAGTGACAATTTAAGTAAGCTTTTTGTGTTCTGTGAACCCTGAGACCATGGGTTCAGTAGAGATTTTCAATAGAAATTGGTGGAGGAATGATGGTTTTATGGACATTGGAAGAGGACAGATCTTGAGGAGACAGATACACAGTGAACACCTCAGGCGCAAGATAGTCTTTGTTTAGCCATTTTGAGAAGTTACTATCCAATACACTACTGTGTCTCAGGCATCTGTGGATGTTCATTTTATTTCATTCCAATGTCTGTCCTTTTTTATTTTTACCCCCATCCATTCTCTGAACTTCAGCATCTCCTCTTGTTTGAGTGAGACTCATAAGTCCAGATACTCCAGTTAACCAGAAAATGGACTTGTAATTTGCCATTCATGCAGATGTGTAAAAATGTATTTTTTTTTCTCAGAAATAACTGCTGGGGTTTATTTCAGGTAACTTCAAAAATACTGCTCTTAAACAAGTGATCTTGTGATAAAAGGTTTTTTATTGCTCTGTCATATTAAGCCATGCTCATAAATTTTCCTATGAAAAACATTAACAGCAGCCTTTTGCTTGCTTAGAGCATTCAGGGAGTCACAGGAGAAGATGCAAAAATATATTTTTTATTAATATTTCCTTCTCTTAAACTTAAAACAGTTTTAAAATAAAACATAGTGGAAAAGTGACAAGTCTAGAGATGAGATCGCCCCCAGCAACAGACTAGTGATTGATTGATGTGTTATATATTAGCTAAAAATAATGATGGTCCTCACATTTTTCCTCCTACAGCATAGTTGTTAATCTTAGCTGCATTCCATCGTAGCCCTCCCTCACAGAAATATCCCAGAATGATTTAAAAATTAGATAACAATCTTCTAGTCTGTTCTTATTATTACCAGAATATCAACTGTCCCCTGTTAAAATACATATTTCTGTTGTATAGAAAATTTTTTTGCAAGAAAAGATGATACATATAAAATAAGGCAGAAGCAAGAAGGTATTGCATTTATTTTGTAAGGAAACCTGTGCAGTTTCAACTTATGTACACAGCAGCACACTGAAGACTTTTAAATTATTATTTTTGTATTTATTTACTTATTTATTTGTGCCTTGTCTGACAGTATCTAAATGAAAACTTCAGTTCCAAATTTTATTTGAATTTACAATGTCCAGGGAAGTAACTTTGTTTATCTGAATCTGTAGAGTGTTCATATTTATTTTCCCTGTCTCTGCCTAAAGTTTGAATCCCTGGCGAGTATCTTTCTGGCGCTGCAGTGAATATGTTTTGGCTGTACAGAATAACACCAGGACACCACTGACATTTTGTTGATAAGATTTGCTTTAAAATATATTCGCAGACAACCTGTCTTGCAAGTATACATTACTATAGAACTTTTATCAATTTCAGACACACTCAGCCTCTATCATGCATAAAACTCACAGAAACTTTTTGCCAAGAACAGTTATCCAAAAAGATAGAGAGAAAGAAGGTAAAGCGTTTTATAACATTTCAGTTCCCTGCTGTGTCAAGATGGAGAATAAAAAAACCCCACAGTAATAAATTCTTGTTTTATTCATCTATGTTTATTTCTCTACAAATATTTGATGCAAATGTAGACCATTAACATGCTCTTTCTAGACAGGCTGGACCATATATCTAGGTGTTTTTTCCTTATCTTTCCATTTATTTCTTCTGAGAAACCAGCTTCAAAAACGCCTTTCAAGGTTTTTCTCATAGTTTCTATTCCCTTCAGAGTCTGTAATTTTGTTTCCTGGGTTATGCAAAGCACACTGAAGTTAAAGTTTACAATTTTTATTTCTCAATTCTGGAATGTCACCTATTTTTACAGAGGAGATACATAACTGTGGACAAACATACATTAGTTCGATACTGTCTCTTTGATCACATTGAGCAAACCCACCACATATAATTCAATAGTAAAATTGTCATTTGATGCACTGAAATGAGATCTATGCAATCAAGAAGTATTCAGGTGGCTAATTAAATTGAAAGCCAGCTATTGGCAGTTGTTGGATCCTGCTGCAGTACACTACAACCTCTGACATGGTCCCCACAATCCTACACATTTGGGGATGGCTTGAAACTTACCAGGTGGGGAAAAAAAAAAAAAAAAAAAAAAGGGAGAATACTGTTTTGACAGATGGTTGAATGAGAGCCAGCAGTGTTCCCAGATTACCAAAAAGGCCAATGACTCCCTGGCCTGTACCAGCAATGGTGTGGCCAACAGGAGCAGGGCAGTGATTGTCTCCCTGTACTTGGCACTGGTGAGGCCACACCTTGAGTGCTGTGTCCAGTTTTGGGCCCCTCATTACAAGAAGGACATTGAGGTTCTGGAGTGAGGCCAGAGAAGGGCAATGAAGCTGGTGAAGGCTCAGCACCACAATTCTGAAGAGGAGCAGTTGAGATGGCTGGGGCTGTTTAGCCTGGAGAAATGGCAGCTCAGGTGAGACCTTTTGCTCTCTGCAACTTCCTGGAAGAAGGTCATGACAAGATGTGGGCTGGCCTCTTCTCCCAGGCAATAAGTGACAGCAAAAGATTAAATGGCCTTAAATTGTGCTGGGGTCAGTTTAGCTTGCATATTAGGAAACAATTTTTAATGGAGAGTTGTCAAACACTGACACAGTCTATCTGGTTAAGCAGTTGTTTCATTATCCCTGGAAAATTTTTAAAAAAAATGTAGATGTGGGGACACTGGGGACATGGTTTAGCATTGGGCTTTTCAGGGCTATGTTAATGACTGGACTTAATGATCCCAAAGGTCTTTTTCAACCTAAATGATTCTAGGAAGTCTAGGTGCATTTTAAACTGTCCTCTGCTTTCTCTTTTGTCCAAGCAGCAAATAGATGACTGAAAAACTCACAAACCCTGTGTGAATTAGAAGTCTAGGTTTTGTTGCCAAGACAAGTTGCCCTATGAGCCAGCAGAATTTCACATAATGGTATTATTTTCTTTTGTAGTTTTCCACTCTATAATTTTCCATTTGGTTAAGAAAGAAAGAATACATAATAATTTTTGGGTAAGTGGTAACGTAGTGGCTACTCCTTGAAGTGCTGCCTGTCCCCTGGTGCTCAATGTTTTTATTTCAATGTATGATATTTCGTAGCACTTTTGTACATTTAGCTGAACCACCTAGCTCTGGACTTCCTGGTGCTCAAATCTTCTGTAGATCTACATTTTACCATCTCTTCCCTTGAGCCAGCACAGATCCTGAAGTAATATAGCTGTGTGGATTCATTTCTGAGCCGAGGTGAGAGTCCAAGAGGAATCATTAACTATCTTAGGGAGGAACTCAGTTTTCATCTTTTGTATCTGCATGTCACTTTGATGCAGTGCATTGACTTTCAGGGTCAGGTCAGCACTGGTGTGGTACGAGTATGCTGGAATAGAGTGTAGGTGTCACACAGTGTCATTGTTCCTGCACAGCTGCTGTGCTCAGCACTGGGGCTGTCTCTGCCATAGCAGGAGGGGTATTCCTGGAAACTCTTACTGCCACTGAGGACAGCTACAACAGAACTGTCTGCATCAGTACAAAAGGGTTCTTGCTTTACAGGACAGGGCTGCTGAAGGCAAGATGCCTGTCAAAAGCTGGTCCTGACCTGTATTAACTGCTGGCCTGTACTCACAGCTTGTTGTCACTGCCAAAATGTGAGCTAGGGGCATGCTAATAAGCTGCTAATGGAGAAAGCTGAGCTCCCGTGACCCAATTTTTTTTCTCTCCATAGTACATGTCTACCTTTAGGCCACAGACTGCACTACAGCATGGCCTTCTTTTACCCTTAGCCTGCTGCTGCTCCTCAGCTCCTTGCTGGGGGAGAAAAGGGATTTTTTTCTATTTCTCTTCTTTCAGTTGAAGGCAAAGAATCATATAAAGTTTTAACCAACCTTTTGAGTTCTATATTTTACTTTATTTTCTCACAGGAAATATCTTTCTTTTCTGCATGTATGTACTGCAGTTTGATGCTAATAACCAAAATATCCTTGCCTATTTTCAATGTAAAAAACTGATGGTCCTGAAGTCCTGCTTCCATATCTCTCAAATGTACTCCAGGGGCTTCTAAGCCATAAATTGCTTGGGTTTTGAGGATTTAATTCTTTTATTTGAACATAAAAGTTTTCTGCTTATTAAAAATATAAATGCTATGTCTACAATTACCAAAAGCTTTACTAATCATGGAAGTTTCTAAAAAAGCTCCAAAGTAATTATATCTTGTAATTATAAGAAAAAAAGCTTCCAACTACTTCTTAGTGAATCACAACATTTACCAGTTTGGAGCCAGCAGCTATATGGATGAGATTAGCCGCTAATTGGAGGGAGGAAGAAAAAAGAATGAATAGAAAATTAATTTTATATTTCAAAATAGCTTGGACTTGTATCTGATTTGCAGTGAGAGTCTCTTTTGTGTGGGTTGCTTTTTCTTTTTCTTCTCCAGAAGCCAGTAAAGGAGCTTAAATGTGCCATTATATGTACAACAAAATGATTGCAAATTACAGATATTTTTTGAAAATGAAAAGTGGGGAAGATTGGCTGAGGCCAGTCTGCTGCTTGCAAGGACCTTATCACAAAAATTCCTCTTTATACATGCTGTGCCCTTGGCAGTGTCATAAAAGTGAGGCATCATGGAGACTAAGGAACATCAGAAGGAGGAGGAGGTATAAGAGTGGGGCTTCAGTCTTTCACTAGTACCAAGTCTCTTCAAATCTTTCTTCAATTAAACTGTTCTCAGGCATCTCCAAAGTTCATTTATGAGACAGACTGATAGTTTCAGGAGTGGGAGTATACCGCTCAGATGTTATGCACTTCCACATCTTGATCCAACCCAAACTCGCTCATAACTTGGAGCGCTAATAGAGAAAATCTGTGTAGCTTGTACAGGTTGTAGCTGGTACATCAGAGTTATGTTACTTTGGGAAGCTCAGCTCACATGCTGAAGGTGACTGATACATGACTGCACAGCCCAAGGTAGAATGACATACTTCTCAAACAGCCTAATTAGCCTCACTACAGCCCATGCAACTGATTTCTTTCCTTCTGGTATAAGTAAATCGTCACTGAATCTGGGTACTGGGGCATGTGAGGGAATGTCTCTGTACTGATTGCTATTGAACTATATTGGTGTACTAATAAAAGTGTAATTAAGGACTTCCATGCTGCTTTGTATATGCAAAGATTATAGGGCACAAAACCAAAGGTTTCTTGGAAGGATCTGTCTCCTGCTGATATTTGTTTCTTTGTAACATTTTGCAAATTATTTGTAACTTATTTAAGAGATTTTGTGTGTTTAGATGTTGATAGCTTGAGGTTTGATTCATCAACCCCTCTTCCTTTCAGCAAAAGTAATGGCTAATTAACATTCATCTGCCATGCTGTAAAGTTGATAGAGATGGTGGATGATATTTTAGCTGTTTGTCATGCAGTGGAAATGACAGAAATAGCAATATCTGGGGCTAACTGGAATTTGAAAATGGGGCTTCTTCCAAGGCTGGCAAATCTTATCTAGATCATGCCTAGAGAGAAATACAGTAACATATTTCACAGAAGATAAGATTATGCTGCAGGAGAGGAGATATAAACAGGTGGTCTTGGCAATTGCTAGATTTTAAATCAAAGCCTGCATAGCTCTCAAAGACTGAGCTAAAATTTTCTTCATAAATAAAGGTATTTGCTTAAATGAACTATTGCAAGTACAAGTCATTTTCTTACCAAAGCTGGTAAAGCAACAGAAATATAGGTAGGTGTTATTTTATTTTGATTGAATTTGGTGACTGAATAATATGATTAAAGTATTAAACTTCCAGCATCCACAAATACTTTCTGGCTAATTCTATCTAGGCACCTGATACATGTGAACAATGCAGATTATTTCTTATGGAGGTCCTGATGGAAAAACAAGCTGTCCATGAGCCAGCAGTGCCCTTGTGGCCAAGAAGGTCAATGCTATCCTGGGGTGCATCAGGCAGGGCATAGCTCACAGACCAGAGGAAGTGATCCAGCCCCTCCGGTCTCTGGTGAAGTCTCAGCTACAGTGCTGGGTCCTGTTCTGGGCTCCCCAGTAAAACAGAGACATGGAGGTTCTGGAGCAGCTCCAGAAAAGGGCTACAAAGGTGACTGGAGTACTAGAGCATCTCTCCTATGAGGAAAGACTGAGAGAGTTGGGTCTGCTTAGCCTGGAGAAGACTGAGAAGGGTCTTTATCAATGTGTACAAGCGTCTGCATAGAGAGCATCAAGTAGATTGACCCAGGCATTTCTCAGTGGTGCCAAGTAATAGGATGAGATGCAACAGGCAGCTGGAACACAGGAAGTTCCACCTGAACATAAGGAAGAACTTCATTACATTTGTGACTGAGCACTGTATCAGGTTGCTCAGAGAGGTGGTGGAATCTCATTCCCTAGAGATATTGAAAAGCCATCTTGGACTCAGTCCTGAATAATGTGCTGTAGGGGACCCAGATAATTTCCAGTGGGCTCTTCCAACCCTAATCCTTCTGTGATTCTGTAAATCTGTGACTAATGAAAAACATCTAGACTGAAATCTATTTGCATGACAAGATATGAGATTTTGACATATTTCCGAAATATGTTTTTTTAAAACCCTATGGCTTGGCAGCATATGTGTCTTTATTACATGTTATGCAGGCTGTTTGGAATTGGGTCTTGTACTGAGCATACCCTGTCTGGTATGGTGCTTTTAGACTACCTTTGCCTCTTGTTATCCTTGATAACTTCAGTTCAATTTGCAGTGGAACAGAACTGCACAACTTATTTTTTGTAATTAAAATTTTCTCCAGAAATTTAGTTTCAAGTCCTCTGAATTGTTTATGTTAGCAAGTGTTCTACACATACTTTGGTCCAAAGAACTGCAGAAGATAAGGAAAAGTCAAGATTATTTTGACATAAGATTTTCTCTTCTAAAATCATGTGTGTGTGATCAGAGAATTGTAGAATATTCTGAGTTGGAAGTGACCCACAAGGATCATCAAAAGTCCAACTCCTGGCCCATATAGAAGACCATCCCAAGAACCACACCAGGTACCTGAGAGCATTGTCAAAACATTTCTTCAACTCTGAGAGGCTTACTGCTCTGAGTTGTAGACAGTTCAAGTGTAAAGCAATCCTCATCAGGGTAAACATTTCCATTGCTCACCAATTTGGATAAACTGTTACTTGAGTGATTTTCAGATAGCTTGACTCTTCTGTATATTAAAATGATATTGATAGCAAATAGGCTGAAATTAGAATCTACTGTAAAAAGCACCATAAACACAACAAAACTTGTCTGACTGCTTAACCATATAGATGGAGCCTCACAAACCTGTGAAGAAGGACAAAAGTTTTTCCCCTCTAATACAAATTCTAGTATGTCTGAAAGTTTTGCATCATTACCTTGCATCTCCCCTCTTGGCAAGTGGAAAGCATTGGCTTCAGGAGAATTCAGAAAATATTGAGAGACAGAGAAGATGAAATTTAGTCACCTCATTTCCGTACATCCTTTGAAACTCTAAGAACAAATATCCAAGAGATATTTGTAATACTCTTGGGATACTCTTAGTACTTTTGACAGACCAGCAGTACTCTTAGAACAAGATTTGTGCATCATACCTACTTTCTGCAGTACAGATATAAAATTATAATTAAAGAATCAAGAAGTAGATAGTCACTTTTTAGTACACTTTTCAGGACATCATTCTATATTTCTCTTTTTTGGGGGGTAAATTTCAGATTCATTGACACTAAATTGGGATAATTTTGGTGTTCCTTGCATCACTGTAGGTTAGGCTTTGTTGCATCATTTTACATATAACCAGAGAGGCAGGGGCATAAAGAATTATTCTGAAGCATTCCCCATGCTTCATTGACTTACTATGTATCCTCCTTTATTGAATTCTGTAATATGCTCGTGTATTTTTATATATGCATATGCATTATGACAAACTGTGTATGGCAATGCCAAGAAATGTCACTAGTGTTAGCTTGTTAGCCATGACATGTTAACTTTCTGCCCAAAACGATACTGACATGTCAAGAGCTTCTCTAATTCAGGATATGCCAGCTAGACGGCTTTGTGCCTGTTACCTCCCTCAGTAGGAAGCCTGGAGGGATGGGGGTGAAATTAATGCCAGGGCATGTGGTATTTAAAAGCAACATAGTTATTCTATCACCCCATCAACTGACAGTGAAATCTATGAATTATTTGCAGCCTTTATGAATAGCCACTTGAAATATCTCTGGAGGTTTCTACCATAAGGCTGCCTATTACTCTTATTTAGTTGCTAAGACATCAATTAAGCTTGATAAAGCAGAAAAAATGAATGTCACATTTGGTATACTTCTGGCTGACTGCATTGATTTTTGGCTTCTGAATAGATTCAATTATATGGTGTAATTCAAGCTTGTCATGGTTGTAATTTTGTTGGATCTCCTCCTCCAATAACTTCTCCATTTTCTAATTTCCTATGGGAGATAAAAGGTCACTCTAAAAGCTACATTTTAAAAATAGTTGGGCATTAGATTTGTTAAAAACACTTAGTAAAATAATGAGTTTAGTAAATGCTCTTACACACAGTTGTCAAAAAAATCTGGAAATGTTAGAAACAGCAAGTCTCCAAGACACCTTCACTGCTGGAGAACATAGTGGCTTTAAACAGCAATCTGTCATCATTTTATGGAAACCCAGGCTTGGAATGAATGATGTTCAAGGTTTTATTCTCCTTTCATATCCTTGATGAGTGGATATGGCTTTATGTATATTGTGCTGATATTCAAGATTTTTCCTTCATGACCATTTTCCACCTGCCTCCTACATTACAAATCATTTCAGATACTGCATATTAAATATGAAGCAAGAAATGAAGCATAATTATTTACCTTAAGGTACTATCACTCAATTCACTTTATTATTCTAGTGATGCTATCTTTGATATGGAAACACTGACATGATTCTAAGTTTTAATGAGTAGTTTCTTGAATGTGGGGACAGCTAATGCAGTTCCTATATCTTATCTGGCTCTACAGGCCAAGGTCTTCAAAACAGTCTTTTTTTTCTGGTTGTCAAGTAAAATAGAAAAGTGCTGTTTCCTGTCAAATTAATACCTTCATGAATAGGCAGTGAAAAAAGGACCTATATTTTTCTGAGAAGGAAAAAAGTTTGAAGTTTCATTTATAGTTAAAAACACGAATAAACATGGTTTTTTGCTTCTTTTGTATTAATGCTGGTGATTGTGGTCCAGGAAGAAAAAGCATTGGCAAGGATTCAGTGATAATTTTTCTTTCCAGTGAGAGCAATTGACATAATAATATTGTATGTTTGACAAAAAATTCCTTATTCATAATTCTGTTTCATTTTTTTCTTGTTTGTTTTCACTTTGTTTAACATTTTGGGGGACAAAAGTTCAGGGGCCCATTGTACTGAATGTTCTGTATCTTTTTTTATCTTTGTTGGAAAAAAGAAAAAAAAAAAACAAAAAACCCCAAAATGAGAAGAATAATCAATCTCATTCCTCTGGACTAACTTCTTTATTCCTTAAAATTCTTATGTCATGTAAACACTTATTAAGTCAGTATACAAACAAGACTTTGCTACACTATAGTGTAGCGGCACGAGTTTCAGGTTTTTGAATTTTGTTATTTGTCTGTAATGGTATGTTCCTTTCACCCTCCCCCCCCATTCCTATCCCTGAACACTCCCTGTTTCCCACTGATACAACCACACACCCTCCCTTCTCCAATTGGCCCAGAGTGTTCCCCGCCCAGGCTGTGACCTGAGAAAGGGGGATAAAAAGGCTGAGCACATGTTCTGGCCTGTTCTGGCTCCTGGTTCTGGCTCTGCTCTGGAGCACATGCTTTCCTCTGCACATAGAACCACAGAAATAAACACCTTTTTCCTACCCAAGCCAGGACCCGTTTCTTTCTTCCAAGCCAGCTAAGCTGAGGGACCCACACAAACTGTTTCTCTGGTCTGGGGAATTGCTGCTCGCTGGTAGCAGCCCCCCCACGAGAGAAACCACAACACTATATACTTCAGTTTGCTTTACTAAGCCACAATGAACTGTTTGAAAAACTGTGTTGAAACTGAAGAGAGCATTTAAAGAAACACAAATTATTTCAGGGAAAAGAAAAAAAGCACAGCAAAACCCAAAGTATAGTAATATATTTGTCTGAAACTGGAAATGTGTTTAATACCAATCCAGTGCAAAAATTAATATTAACTTATCAACTCATTCCACATTCTCAGCTGTCTTGGCTGTAACCAAGAGGAAAGCCTTCCTCCGAGGCTCATCCATTGCCTCCTCATTTTCATGTAAAGAAATATTTCAGAGTTACCCATGACTGAAGATTTATGTTGGGCAGGAGTGAAAAGGGGAGGCATGAAGCTTTTAAGTAGCCAGCTGGCTAGAGAGTGATAAGTTTCTCCTTTGCCAGAGAATTCCCTCCTCTGTTAGAAAATGGATCTATGAGCTTTCTCTGGAAGTTGAACAGCTTAACCTCATCATCCAGTGAAAGACCTGGATGCCAAACCTTGTCTGAGAGACAGGAATAGACACAGACAAGGTGACAGCAGGAGGAAATGCTTCCATCAGAGGGGGGCTGTGCTGGTTAGAACTGTGCTTTCCAGAAAAGATGTGTTTTAAGGGAGTTATGAGAACTGTGAGTGGCATGAGAAGTGTGAACGTGGATCAGTTTTATAGTGTCTTTTTTCAATACATTTGTAGTTAAAAATAGTTGAAGAAGGTGATTATTTATGCAATGGAAATTGATGCTGTAGGGCACAGGAGACAGCATTCACTGTCAGCCACTGCCAAAGGCAGAAAACCGTAATGGATTCATAGAACTGTAGAATATAATGAGGTGGAAGGAACCCATCAGAATGATTGAATCCAGCTCCTGCTTGGAGTCTCAACATAACTCATTACAGGGGTTCTTATGATCATATGAGCAAGTTTACTACCTCCAAAATACAAGGAAATGGTGAACTGTATCTCAGATACAGTTTGCTGAATGTGTACTTATTGCTTTTGCATGGGTTGCATAAGAGGAAATCCATAGTAAAGACTATGATGATGACCAGGTGATACTCATACATTTCTTAACTACCATATTGACTTCCTTGAGTGGCAGTAAATAGTTTTTGCAAGCTGTTGGTGCATTAGGAGAACCCTAGAAAGCAGCAAGTCCACAGGTGAAAAGGCCTTACAAACACTTTACCTGCTCAGGTAAGCTTCCCACTTTAAATCCTGTAATGCCTTACAGTAATGTTACATGATTGACTTCAGTTAATGGAGCTACTTCTTAGGAAGGTCTTTACAGCCAATTTTGAAGACTAATTGAGTTAGGACAACTTCTTCTGGGTTCATTTACAGTATGGTCCTTGGGGTTGTCCCTTTGGCCACAGCTCCCTCACAGCAGATTGTCGAGTGTAGCAGATTATGTAACAGCAAATCACCCGTGTTCCTGGGTTGTGTTTTGTGCCCTTGTTTCATTAAAATAAATCTTGATTAATAAGGCTATTTTAATGAAAAGTGTTTAGATAGCATGGAATCCATTCGCTTAAGAGGCTTTGATGGTGTAGGCTGAGCCTGATGAAAACCATATTAGTCTTAGCAGAGCAGCACAGGCGACACTTCAATGCAAGTATTTTGTTCCATATTGTGGGTTTCTGGGAAGAATCTTATGGGATTAGCTGGCAGATAAAAAAGGTTAATCTTTTAATTTTAAGGTGTAATAATTAATTCTTTTAATTGGAAGTCAATTAATGTTATTGAATATAACTAGTTCCTTGTCCAGGGAACTTAATATAATCCAAAAAGAGCATGAAAAAGGGGAAGATGTTTCCCCCTTATACATTTTCTTGTACAAGAACTAATCTGTCTTTTTAAATTGACCTCCAGTGAGTTTTAAAGAAGAAAAGAATGTTTTTTCATACAAGACACAAGTGAATAATGGAGCTCATTACTACAATATATTTTGGCTACCAATAATATGAATTGGAGTAAATAACAGAAGTTCAAGAGAAATAGCTTTTTCTGTTTGAGGTTGTTAAATATTGTGTTTCAGCTGCAATCACAAATTACAGAAAATAAAACTGTGTTGCAGGTGAGGGTCACTTTATCCTTTTGCTATTTCTTCTTACCTTCCTGCCTAAAGCATTGCTGCTGGTTTCCATCATAGAGAAAATAGCAGGCTAAATTAATTTTGTGACTGACTCAGTGACAATATTTTCACCTTTCTTTTCTGGTATTAATCCCTTATAATCATAACACTGGAGTACCCCATGGTTCTATTGTCTTTCTTCCACTGACTGACACACAGCTCTGGGAAAGAATTCAAGGTGTCCTTTCATGACTGATACTGCTGCTACTGTAGGGTGATTTTCTCTGCTCCTCCTTTCCCTCTCCCTGATCCCACATGATCCTGTAGGCTCTCTTGAACCAGCTCCCTGGAGTTTACATGGCCACATTGTCAGTTAGGTCACCTCACATATCTGATTCAAAAAATTTTCTTCCTGCCCTGCAGATAAATTTTCAGGAAAACTACTGAGATGATCTGATTTGCAGTACAGTGACACAAACTTCAGGGCTGATGAAAAGGGTAATGGGGGCAGAGGGTCAATCTTTTCACAGACTGTCAATCTTTAAAACATATTTCCCTTTAAAATATGTATTTACTACATTTTTTTATTGTCCCTGTTCTTTTCAGTCTCATCTAAGAAAGAAATGCCTCTTATACTGGAACTCTTAGCTCTGTGTGTTCTGCCTGGAGTCTTGTCTTCAGTATATTTTACAGTTTTGTCAACAGTTTTTTTTAACACAAGACAGTTTTCATTTCTTATGACTAAATTTTTATATACAATTTCCAGCTCTAGACTCTGTCTGAAGTACACTTCAAAATAGTGGCGTCAAGAGAATGTCTGCAATCAGCACCTCTCACATGTTAATATTCATTTTGTGAATGTGGTATGATGGTATTGTCAATAAATGATAAACTGTCTGTTACAGCTAATCCTGTGGTTTCATCTGATTCTTTGAATATTTTTGACTTCAACATTCGCTTGTCTTTTCCTCTAATGGATTGCCAATACTTCGAAGTAATATTATAAAATGCATTTCTTTCCTAATGTTTTAATGCAATTTAATTACTATTTAGTGTACATAGGAGTAATGAAATGTGAGTTCAGTGTGTTTACTTCTGCCTGAAAGTTTCTCTAATATCATGTTTTCTGTCATTGCTTTGCCTTGTATACTTTTGTCCATTTTGAAAAGGATAACTATTTCCCTTACTTTCAGTTTGGTAGTTTGCTTATTTTCTGACAAAATTCAGTACACCTCAGTACAATGAGTTGTTCCATCATTTCATCACCATTCTCCTCTATGGTGTGTGCACAGACTTGGTACTTTCAAACTCTGTGAAGTAATCTAAGACACTTTTTCACCTTGGATCCCTATCTCGACTTGCTTGGAACAGCCTGGAGTGCTGCCTGTGCATCCTTAGTGAACCATTGGTCAGGTTGCTCTCTGGGCACTACACTGGCTTGTGGAGCAACTGCTTGAGCACATGAAAGATCTTGTAGGTTAGACAGGAAACTTTCCATACTGCAAAAGCATCTGAAGTCCAAGTATGATGTCCTAGATGATCTCTAAGGACACCATATAAATATTTGGAGTAAATGATATTTCTTTCTGTGTCATGCTCCCTTTCCCCATACATCATATGCTTTCAGATCTTCTTGTGTCTTATCCTGTTAAGTCAGTAGTTGCTGAATACTTCATATGGCTGCCAGACCAAACATTTAGAGATGCAAGCAAACAGGTGAAAGCACCTGGAATGAAGAAAGGGAGGGACAACAATCAGGAGCATTTTCTTTGCTTATCCTCCTTTTCCTTAGAATCTGTTCTGTGTTACCTTTGAGTGGTGCTTACTGGAAGAACTGGAGTTTTAATGTTCTGATTTTCTGGCAGCTGGGTGGCTACCCAGGACACATGGGAAACTGAAATGATTTGTTCATCTAGCCATAAGTGATTTGCCTGAGGCTATTTGAGAACACCCTGGATGGGAGTTGAAGCATGCATGACCTAATCTAGTACTCTGACCACTTGTTTGTATTTCCTCTGCACATTTGTGCTAAAATTATATTTACTAAAAATGTTCATTATTGTCAAAGAACTGCTCGACACTTGGATGCAAGTGACATCTTTGTGGAGTAACTTGAAGTTTAACCTTCTTCCTTTATAAATTCAGATATAAATTCATGTTGTTTAATCACCACTTTCCAAGACTGCA
Source organism: Trochalopteron elliotii (assembly GCA_024734555.1). Taxonomy (NCBI): domain Eukaryota; kingdom Metazoa; phylum Chordata; class Aves; order Passeriformes; family Leiothrichidae; genus Trochalopteron; species Trochalopteron elliotii. The sequence goes on along the minus strand of JANPWX010000096.1, from coordinate 3,225,305 downwards.
TGAATACCAAATGTACAGACTGTGTACCTTCTTGATTGCAGTGATATTTTTAAAATTCATATAAATAATTATGTTAATTAAGTAATTCAGTGCCAGCCTCTTATCGGAAAGTCTGAACGTAACTGAATTATTGCCTGTCAGGCATACATAAACCAGCTCAGGGTGATAAAATGATTTTGATGTATATGTGATGTCCACATATCATTCACCACCCAGTGTGCATGGTATGTGGTTACAGTCTCCAGTAATGCAAAGTCTACTTCTCCATGCCAATTTAGGAATTAAGAACAATATCTACAAAATGTTTGGTACAAAGAAAAACGTGTCAGTTTTGTTGCACAGTTAGACATTTATAAGACATTTACCATTTATAAGACAACAACAAAAACATATTAATCTGTTTATTCCATTATGCATTGCCATTCTGATAATGGGATACAGCTGACAAGATACACAGAGGACTATTTTGTCCATCTGTTCATCTATCAACCTTTCCTTGGCATAAAACATGAAGAATTTTTTCCTTATATAGCACCACAAGTACAAATATAAATCTGATTTATATTTACACTTATCTTAAAATATGGTACTGATTTGGCCTTTGATATATGGAAACAACATTATGCATAATAGCAGTTAGTTATCCTAAGTACATAGACAATAATCAAGTTTATGTTACTCTGTTCTCACCTGCTTTAGAAGTATGGGCTTTATGCTGTTTCTGAGTGCAGAGAAACTGATAAGAAAGAAAAAACAGCAACTTGCTCTCTGAGTCAGTAGGGGTTTGTTTGGTTGAGCCTGCTGTGCATTTCTGTGAAGGGTGAATAATTCTGGTTGAGAATCAGAGTTGAGGGAGTTGTTATTTTCCACTCGCTAGCAGCTGAAAAACGTAACAGATGATTGCATCCAAGAACATAACAAGAACTCGGGAGATAGGGGTTCAAGTCACTTACTTTCACTCACTATCAGTTCTCCATTTGAATGAAAGGAGAAGCAACATTTTCCTTTCTCATAGAAATATGCCAGGGTAAATGTGATGCTATATATAAGTCACAAAAAGGCGATGATGAGTACTGCAGTAGGGTAGGTATCAGTAAATGCAGGTGGCCTGAGAGAAACGTATTAAAAATTCTTTTCTTTTCCTGCTTTTGCTTTCTTCCCAGTAATTGAGGGGGTGTGAGTAAGAGGCACTGAATTACTGAAAACGTGAATCAAGTGCACCCATGACAGTAAGAGTTGCTGGTGCTTAACATCCTGAAACTGCTCTCCTACCCTATCCCACTTAAAGACAATCTTAAAGGTGTAGTCAGACTCTGTAGATGGGGAATGGGAAGGAACAACCTTTTTAGTACTTCCTAAACAGAGGGATCTTTGTGGGAAATGTCTCCAGGTTTTGTGATTTTGCTGTGATTTCACAACTGAGATGAAATCCTATTCATTTAGGACTGAACATTCTTACAAAATAAAGAGGTCTGCTTAAAAGCAGGTTTTTCAGCTTGTCCTGGAAAAACCTCAGTAGCTTATTGTATTGTAACATAAGTCAGAAATAAGTAAATAGGACAATAAAAAACCTTTTGTCAATATATCAATACGTCAATATACTGCCTTCACTTCAAAAGAGTGCAAAGAAAAGGACAAAAAAAACTTACAGTCTGAAATTTCTTTTTCCTTTGTTTTTGAAGGAAGTGTGTTGCAAATGGAGGAATGCATTCAGAAAGTAACCATTTTGACAAAGATTTCTGCTCCAGGCATGCAGCTGGGCATAAGCTCCCAAGGAGGAATTTTTAAATTTTTTTTTTACTTCTTAATGATGTGGGGAAAGGATGAGCTAGAACAGGATTTCTGTAGAAAATCTGGTAGTAATATTTTAAATTAATTTTCCCCACATAAAGCCTGAGTTGCCTCTGACAATGAGAAATCTCCCCTTTTTAACTCAGCCCATGAGCTTTCTATTATTTGTCCCTCTGAAGAGGGGAAGTGAGTGAGCGGCTTGTGGCATTTGACTGTGAGCAAAGCATAGCACACCACAAGACTGTGTAAGCTTTCTTTGGCCCAGCACTGGTTATCAATTCATTAAATGGATAGTACAGTGAAACAAAGTCCCTATTATGAAGGAGGTCAGACTTGATGGTAAAATGGTACCCTTGGTTTAAGTTGTGAAACCATGAAACCTATTAAAACTTCTTTTTGCACAGCCAGAAAGGAAGACAAACTTTGACCTGTGACCTCAACTATATCAAAGTTTTATAAGATTAGAGCTGTTTATGATTTAGTAAGAATCTTGTTTAACTTGACAATTTTGTGCAGATTCACTGAAGCAGCTGCTCTTGCTGTGGGTGGAAAAGGCTAAGTGCTTTAAAGGGTCAGTCTTAATGAGGAGCTATGTATATAGAAAACCAACTTGAGTGGACTTTCTGCTTTATATTTGTACACTGATTAGGAAAATGGGAATCTGACCCATGGCTGTTGTTTTGATTGCTTTTGCAGTACCAGCTACTTGTTCTCTAAGCATTGATCTGGTGGAGTCTGATTTATTATGGATTTATATCTCCTGGTTAATTGTGTGCCTCATTGGAAGCTATGCCTGTGATCAGAACACCAATAAGGTTTTTGTCACAGAACCTCTGGCATCTAATTTTAGTCTTTCTCTGTAGAAATCATTTTGTGACAACTGCTGAGAGTCATAAGGTCTTTCCAACATCAGCTGCCTATTTTTCACTGAGACCTTATATACTTTAAATTGTCTTTATATTTCACCTACTCTGTCATGTCTGGCTGAAATCAGACAAGGTGTTCAGAAGTTATTAGAGAAACACTTTTTCTTTCTCATATACATGCACAGACTCAGAAACTGAGCTGAATAAGCCATAGCTTCTTTGGAAACTAGGCTAATAAATAGCAACAGTGAAAGATTGCCTCATTCAGTGTTTTTGGAGTCTGTGGTGAATGCAAAATGTACTCTCAAAGTATACAAAAGGATATAAATAATAAAAAACAACACCTAGGCATGCATAGCACCACATTTCACTACAGATCCTCATAGCTCTTGAGCAGGACCAGGAAATCTCTCAGAGTTTTGGGTCAGAATGAGAAGAGAAACACACATCGAGTTTTGCCTATCTCTCTCTCCCTCTGGCCATTGGTTAGAACAGTGCAGATGGGGTCTTGCATGTCCTTGGTACTCTAAGTCTGTGAGCAAGAAGGAGACAGTGCATGTTTGGAAGGAAGGGGGAAGTAGTAATCTCACAGAACACAGAAGAGGAGAGAAAGTCTGCAAGACAAAAATCTGACAGTTAACTATGTTGGGTGTCTATATATATGAAAATACCCTAACATTTCTAGACCATGAGGCAGTTGCAGACACCCTAGAATATATATTACTATGTTAAAGCATGATTTCTGTTATAGGAGGAAGCAAGGTTTTGAATGATATAGTGATGTTTTCAGAGGGAGATTTTGCTTTTTTTTTCCAAAAACCCCCTTACTCTCTGTCCATTTTTTCTAAACCTGAGGTTTCTAAAGGAAATATGCAGGAGACTAGATACACTTGTAAATATAATAAACCATTGGCATTTGAAGAGAAAGAAAATGTGAGACATTGCCTATTGGAAGGAATTTCCTATTGAGTAGTGCAAACATTATTTTTGCCACTTCATTACAGAATTTTAGGGTAGTCTTGATAAAAAATATAATCCTCATTGAAATCTTCATATCACTTGAAAGTTTAAAGCTAAATTCATCCTCACAAACTACTGGACCATAACTAAGATTCTGATGGGTTCTTATGGCTGAGGAATAAAGATATTGGAGCAGTATGACTCTCAGCTCTCTCTATAACTGCAAATATCAGAACAAATGAAAGTTGTACTTGGTCTGAATTAACTTTCTTTCTCGTCTGTATTTTCTTGCAAAATTGCTATTTTTATCTTTTTTTTAAATTTAATAAAGCTGAAAGATGAAAAGTCTTTTCTAGTTCTGCAGTTAATTAAGGGTGAATTTAAAGGTTTGGATAAAACTGTTGCACAGTTCAAGGTTATCATTGAAGGTATTCGATCATCTATACTTAAGAATTTGAGAATTTACCTGTTTGTACAAGGCAAGAACAAAGGACAGAATCAGTAGTAAAATAAAATTGGTATTATCTATAATTTATGATGTAAGTTGGCCAGACTTGGAATGGCAGGAAGTTCACATCACTGTAGTTAACTTACTTGAAACTTCAGTGGGGAGAAAATAGCCTGACCCTGATGTAATGGAATAACCATGTGCTTAATCTGGTTCCCCAGGAAAAAAAAAGCAATTAAAAAAAAGCAATAAAAAAGGAAAAGGAAAAAACACCAGCAAACAAATAACAACAAAAAAGGAAAAAAAAAACAAACAAAATCAAAACCAAAATGATAAAAACCAACAAACCAAAACAAAAACAAAACCAAGAACAAAAACAAACAACCGAAAACCCTCCCAAAGCCTCAAAACCAAACCAAACCCAAAACAATAAAGGGGAAAAAAGATCGTATTTACCATGAAGCTGACTTGGTTTATCTAGTAACCGTATAGCATAATGGTATAAATTTGACTCTTTCTTTTTTGTTCTTTTATAGAACATATTATGTTAAAGAATGATCATTTTAAGAAGAGACATTTTTCTCTCATTATTCTAATTGTTACAGAAATGTGGACACACGTATGGCAGTACTGCAAATGAACCAGATGTCACTAGAAAAGTCAGTAAAAAGCATTTCAAATTAGAATGATGAACATGGGTTAAGCATCAGAAATCATTCACTCTTAAAAGCAGGAAGAAACTAACACATGAGTTCTACCCATATGTTTTTCAACTTTGCTTTAAGATTAAAATGTTTTAAAGGAACAGTTTGTAATGTAATTTTTTTTCTAGCACAAACAGATTTTTTTCTTTTCAGATTCTTGACCTAGGCAGAGTTCTATGTTCTACATCAAACTAAATGTAACATGCTACCAAATATAAAGAGACAGCAGGTGGAAGCTAAAGGAAAATCTTAGAGCAGATACTTATTCAGGATCTGAGGTGAATTAACTTTGCAATAAAGGAAATTGAGTCCATGTAACTTTTAGAGCAAGAACTATGAGAGTCCTGTTTCCAAATGTGTCAATGACTTCAAGCTTGTTTTCCCCAAGAAAATATTCTGGAGAGACTGTAGCCTATAGGAGGAGACAAATAAACATTTTTTTAACCTCAATTATAGGATAAAATAAAAACTTGATTTACCAGATTTTATATAACCCTGTCTTGAAAAGTGAACTTCAAAGGCTTGAAAATCTCTAAAATGTCATTAATTTCTAACAGGAACATATGAACACAAGCTTGATTGTAGTGACTTTCCAGGCTTCCTATCTATGATGGAGATCTTCTGGAGTCAACAAAGGTCTTCATTGCTGAGCTTTAAGGTCACAAATACCAGTACTCCATAAAAATGCCTTTTAATATATCACAACACTGATTCTATAGCAGAAAGACCATGTAAATTTAGTGAAGAAAATAATCACAGTTGAATTTGTTCATTTTGACATAAAAAAAACTCTCAGGAAAGACCTGAGAGTTAAAAACCTCTTAATTAAGACACTGTAAAATAAACAGTGTTGCTAGATACAATACAGCAGAAAATTTACAATAACTGAAGTAAGTGAATAACCTAGATAGCATTGATTTTTTTAAACTTTACATATAGAAATCTATAATACTAGAAAAAATTTCAATGATACGGCATTGAAAAACCTATAGTTCAGGATCTATCTATATTCTACCTATATGTTTGGCCTATATTCAGAAATGAAGTGACACTTTCTATCCTTTTTCATGAATAATCTTCTTTCTCTAGTTTTCAATTTGGAAGCTAAAATAGCAGATGGTCTTACATTTCTTTGCCTGAATATACTTAGGACTCTGGTTCTGAGGAAAATTTACTTCTTTTCTGGATTGTCCAAAGTAAGAGCTACTTTCAAAAAAATTCAATGTTCTCAAAGTATGGAAAGGTTACTCTAGACCCTGACTGAGAGATTTTGCTAGGAAAGTAATTTACTATTAGAACCAAATGATTTTTATATAAATCTTTGTGGAAAAAAATAGTCTTATTTTTTTTGCTGGAAAGAACCTTGCAGTTCAACAAGTAAAGTTCCTGCTATTATAGACTTATGCCATAGGGAAAAAATGCTCACTGCACATAGTTTAACCCAAATTGGGATTGAAGTGGTTTATGGATTTATCAGTGACACATAATTAACTGGCAATCAGTGACCTGTGTATTCAGGATTAATATCAGCCATACAACAGATTAACCATAGCAGTAGAAACTTACAGAATGCTAATTTCTAACTACAAGTTTCTGAATGCCCCTCTATATATATTTAATTAAAAAAGGGGCTATTTCAAATTCATTGACCCCTCCCCAGGGCATGTGGCTTACACAGAGGTGCACGTGGATGCACAAACTCCCACTTTTGCCCTGGAAACCAACACACACATCCCCTGGTCACTTCTCTTTTCAGAGGGAAGGTGAGGGTACTCCAGCCCTACACTCCTCCATGCAAACTCCACAACTGATTAATAAGCCCTCAGGGGACTCCCCTATGCCATTCCTGAAAGTGTTCCACAACTCCCTCATGATGGGGGGCTGGTCCTGGCACCCCCAATGGAGAGGTTGAACCTCTCCAGCCTTCTCCTAGGAAGGGGAAAAGGAATCATTGTGTGTATGCTGCTCTGCTCTCTGCTCTGTCTCCCTTCTACTAAAAATCTTCTAGGCTGTTTTTCCAAGGTTACACACAACTATAGACATCACCTAATCAAAGTCTGTTTTTAAAAATGGGGAAGAAACTTATACAGTAAATTGTCTTGAAATTCGATGAATTTCATCTTATCATATAGAACTTCCTCTACCTTAAATTCCATCTTCAATTAATTCGTTTATCATTTATGATGTGTTGTTCTTATATCAGTATTTTTTCTGCTTCCATTTAAAAATGCATTTTTGTCAGAAATTCTATCTGTCCACCCAAGGATAGAGTAGAAAAAATTAAAAAATGTTTAGTTATTTAACAAGAATATTTTATTTTAATAAGGTGTTTTAACTGACTCCCAAACTCAGGTGGAAAATACTGTTTTATGGGGAAAAAAGCAAACAAAAATTTCATCATTTATTTTATAATGACAAATATAAAATTGCAGAATTTTCAGCAAAATCAATAGTTGTTGTTTTCTTTTATTGGACTGGAGTTTCAAACAGGCAGTAAAAGTGGACTTCATCTCTCGACAGGCATCTACATTTATGCGTCTAAGTGTAGGTGTACACGTGCTAACTTTCAAGGCTCCTGATACTGTCAGTGGAGATTTCATTAAATCAGTCAGTGGAGTCATGTAGAACACAACTCACTCTGAAGAAGATATTAAAAGGCTAATTCAAGTGCCCCACAGAGTTATCTAGTGCTCTTTGAAATGTCTTATGTTTTCTAAGAAATTCACAAAAAATTCTGGAAGATACTTTTGGATAACCTGTGCTTATTCATGTTGGTAGATGGTGGAGTATAGTCAGTGAGTTTCTCTTTCAACGAACTGAATAAATAGCTAGGTTAGACCTTCTTAAATGTAGGCACATGGATCTGGGTGTCTCAGTCAGCAGCTGATGCCCATTTGTACCTATAGTTTTTGTGGAGATACCTGATTCAAGAAACCTGTAGATGCAATCTCACTAGATAGAAGTGTATCAAGTAATGAAATAGGAAAGACCACGTAAATTCTGAAAGAGAAGTGAGATTAAAAAATTGCTTCCACTTAGTAGTTTAAATTAATACAAAACCAAAACATGTAAAAATTACTTCTTTGATTTATTTCACTCCAAAATATGGTTTATTTTTGTCAAAATTCAATGGAAATCAAAAGCATTTAATTTTCAAAGAAACATTTTGGGTGGATCCAGAACAAATTTCTTTTGGTGTTATTTTCTTTAGTCTTTCCGCTGAAACAGATGCTTCATTGCTTTTACAGTTCACTGGCACAGCAATGTATTCATTGATTTCTGTGGGCACAAACTCAGATTTCTTAATGATAATGAGGATCTTGCTGTTCACTCATTCCCAGAAGATAGAGTCCATGAGTTTGTTCCTAGTGTCACCCTGTTCTCTGTAGCATGTTTACAATTTTATGAAATTCTACAGTTTTAAATCTGCTTACTCACTAGTTCTCAGAAGAAGGAGAAAGTCAAAAGAGAAAAGTGAAGTTTTGAGAAAACCTTAAAGCTGGATTTAACATCTGGGAGTGAATTATGTTAATAATCCCATAGAATGTACACCAGGATACCACTTCCTTTGGTTTCTTGTGAAGCCATGCCAATAAACATATCTCTTTCTTTTGAATGTTATTGTTCTAGGTGGGTACAGAAAATAGAGGAAAAAATAATCCTTTAAAATAAACAAGCTTTTAAGAGATCTTGGATATGTTACTTAGTCTTTGAATTTTCTTGTGTATAGGACAGATATCCCAGTGTTTTTATCTCTCCTGTTCAACTGACTGAGTTGTGTGTGCAGAAAATTCTCAGTCCTAAGTTAGAGACCGATTTGGAAAGACAGAGAAAAGTGCAGCTTTTATTTTTTTTAGGATTCAATGTTCAGAAGCAAATACTACCAGCATTTAACCACAATTAATTCAGAGAAGAGCAGAGAAGGATCATCAGCAGGGAGGTTTTATCTCACCAGTTTTTCATGACACAGAAACAAAGGTGTCTAGGCACATTTCCTCATCATACATTTGATTTTGGAGGGGATCAGAAAATCCAGTTCAGCTCTATTACTATTTTGCATTCTGGGTATTACAAGGCACTAAGGTTTAGGGACAATTGTTTCTTGGAGTCTGCCTATAAGTCTTTACAAAACCGACAATTTTCAGTACTGTCAGGAATTTGAAACAGCTGATGATCTCTTATAACACAATTCGGTGACAACAATTCTCAGAAAGCCCTTTCCCACAGGTCATTGGGTTTATGAAAATATCTCTATAAATGTCTCAGCTCTAATGTACCCCCTGCTTTGTTCTTCACAGGATAACAGAATGGCTGAGGTTGTAATGGAACACAGTGAGTCAGCTGGTCTAACCTCCAGTCTGGTCTGACCTGGCTCAAGCAAGGTTATCCTAGAGCACACAGGACCATGTTGTGTCCAGACAGTTCTTTATATCTCCAGCAAGGGACAATCCACAACCTCTTTGGGCAGTCTATTCCAGTGCTCTGCCACCTGTACAGTAAAAATGTTCTTCCTCACATTCAGGGGGAAATTCTTGTGCACCAGTTTCTGCCTCTTGCCTCTTATTGCTTGGCACCACCAAGAAAAGCCTGGCTCCATCTTTTTGACATCCTCCTTCAGATACTTGTGCTCCACTATGGCTTGTGATCATTGGCCAACTCTTGAATAATATGGAACAGAACATAGCCTCTCTTAAAGAGAGGCTATATTCTGTTCCATATTATTCATAGCCTGTCTCTTAAATACAATATACATATAGCCAGATAACAGGTAAACAGTAAAGGAAGGATAAAGTACTCCTTACTGAAGAAAGTTAGGTCCAGCATTTAAACTCTTACTTTTTATTTTTTTTTTTTAACCATTATGAGCATCCTCTGATACATGCTGTATGTATAGGGACTAGATAGGCATCCCTTGTCCTCCATGGGAGCAGACTTTCTACCACACGTCTTTTACTGTTTTCCCTGACATCTAAATATTACACAGTCAGTAAAATACTCAGAAACCAGAAACAACTCTGTTGAAAAGAGAAGGAATGCCACATTGTAGTCTGTCTATATCAATAAAGGTTTTGCACATGAGGAAATTACTACTGAATTTGAATAATTATGAGCAAACACATAAACAGAGAGGTGAACATTTGAAAGCTTCAGCACTAATTGCCTTTTTGTGTTGTTCTTAGTGTGTTTCTCTTGATTTTGTTTTTGAAAACATGTATGCATACAGAGAGATTTATCAGATGTGTAAAATAAGAAAGAATAAGCTGATCTGAGAAACAAAAATGGCCAAAAATGAAAATATGACTTTTTGTTTACATCAGAGTACTTTTTCCTTTTGAGCCCCACTAATTTCCTGCTGTTTTCTTGTTAAGGCATGCTTGCCTTAAGGACAAGACATTTTATGAGAACCAGCTATGATCTGAGTAAGGGGTTATGCAGCTTGTGTGGCCGCAACGAACATGTGCTACATAAACAAATGCTTTGATAGATAGTGTTATTATTGTAAAACTTTTTCTTAAGTCCCTTGGAATTCCTTAGCTGTGCAGATGGATTAAAGATACAAACCAATTTAGAAGTACATTTCTACACTTTCCTATGCCATGTGACTTCCTCTGAGTTGGAAGAATGATGTTCTTCTCTAATAATCAGTACAAATTCCAATTTACCCAATAAAATTCCATTTCCCTTTGATGGTGGGCATCAAATAACCTTTTCTTTAGCTATGACCTTTAATAATTTCCAGATCTGTAATAATGATGTGAAGGTTCAATATCCTGTTACCAGTGTAGTCTAATCTGCCTTCCCTATCAGTTTTGCCCTTTGGGTCTTCCAAACTCTTTAGCATATACAACTGCATGTGACGCTTCCAGGAACCAACTAAAATTACATACATATTTCTCTTTCCAGACTCATATTAATTTCTATACTACTTTTAAAAGACTCTCCTCAATTTGTTTTTTGTTTTAATTGTGAAGAAATACTTCTTGATTCCTTAACTTGATTTATCACAACTTTTATAAAATAGTATATTAGCAGAAAATATTAAGCACGCAGCTGACTTCATTGGAGAACAATATATTTCAGAAGTAGTAATGATGCAATAGCAGCTGAATTGGGGTGCATGTGGATTTGTAGAACAGATCTTAAGAAAAGAAATCAAAAGAAGAAGAGACACTTCACACATAAGTAAGAAAACGCAAATTCTATTAAGTAAAGTATGTGAAAGCTTGAAATGAATTCTGTTCACCTCAGAACAGCAACTCATCAACATATGGTTACCACTTTCAGTATTCTGATGTTTCCAAGCCATTAAACTGCCAACAGATCCTCTCCTGGTCTGTTCCTCACATTCTAAACCAACAACTAAACTAGTCATTGCTTACTTTCAGCATGAAAATGTATGTTTATTATCCTTGCCTTACTACTTTGGAAAAAATTATATTATTATCATGGTTTTTGTTACACAAAATTTCCCAGCAGATCACTTTTTGCCAAAATTTATAGAATGCTTTAAACTTGAATATTATCAAAGTTTATCTTTGTACCTCAGAACCACTGCTTTCTGTAGCTGTAATCCATGTTTTGCATAAAAATATGAATCAGAAACAGCTTTTTAAAGATTATGTTACTTATGAGTATTAATATTTTGTGGTTGAATAACAACTCAATAAAAAGTGAAGCTGCTTCTTTTTTTGACCTCTCATCAGTTCAGAAAGCTATTTTTCTTTGAACTCCAAGCAATGCTCTATCTCTATTTTCTTATGTGAAATACTTAGAGTTTAGGACTTTCCCCCCTTCCATTTCTTTCAAATTACCTGGGTTTTCCCTGTCTAGTTCCTAAGTCGGTTCAGCTGCCTTAATAATTGTCTCAGACTAGACTTTTATTACACTTTATCAACTAAGAACCATTGTTTGTGAGCAAACTAATGGATTTTGAAGTGATGTTGAAGACCTTCATGCTGTACAAGGAGAACATATTGGAAATCAAAGACAATAACATGAATAGAGAAACTGAAGTAACAGCCTTCAAAATTATGCTAATTTTCTTCCTTTGTCAGTATCTTGGGCTACTCTGACCAGTTAGTGAATCTTATTCCATGGATTCAGTGGAAAGGATCAGTGGAAAATATGGTGGGCTTCATTTTGGAGAAGTTGGTCTACAGAGGAGAAAAAAAGAAACAGAAAGATTTTTCATACTGGAAAATACCAAGTATGTATAAATAAAATTTTCAAGATTTTGGTCCACTATGTTTTTGTTTTGTTTTGTTTGTTTTGGTTTGGTTTGTTTTTTTTTGGGGGGTGGCTTTTTTGTGGTGGTTTTTTTTTTGTTTGTTTGGGTTTTTTTGTGGTTTTTTTTGGGGTGTTTGGTTTTGTTTGTTGGGTTTTTTGTTTGTTTGTTGGGTTTTTTGTTTGTTTGTTTGTTTTTTAGGTAGTAGCAGTTCCCTAATCTCTTTAGATCTTTCTATATCTGTTTCTTATTACACAATCCATATAATTCTTGAACAAATTTCCACTTTCAAATGTCCACATATTACAGATTTTTATATATTCTGCTTGTCTTGTGAGCAGATGATTTTTACTCTTAGCAACAATTTTGTACACAGTGACATGCAGGGTGCCCTCACTAATTTCAGCTAATCATGGTGTATGTATAAGCTGAAAATAAGAGAAAAAGTCACCTGAACTATTACTCTTAGCTATTTCATATAGATTTTTGATAATATTTGCATAAATTCAGCCATCGTTTCTAATGTTTATTACACCATTCATCTTGGATAGGTTTCCAGCAACGTAGATACTGTGGAGCTGGCAGAGTAAAAAAATGCCTTTTCTTCTTTTTTCAGGCCTGTTTGCCCTGAATTTATATGCCAGAACAATGAATAAATGAAAGCTCTTCATTGTCACCAGGGACCACCTCTCTGTCCATGAAAAGAGAATTCTGGAATCAGACCACCTTTGTTTTGCTTATGAAGAGAAGAAAACATCTGTGAGTAGCTCACCATCTAGAGAAGGGTAATTTGACTGGAGTTGACAAGTCTCCAAAGGGAAAATTGTAATTTTGGATCAGGGTTAGGCAATATGGAAGCCCATCACCAGGGAGAATTAGTTGAACTTTTTAAAATACAGCTTTGGCTTTTGTATTTTACTTTCTAATGCCCATAACATGAGGATGAGAGGCTTATTTTCAGGGCTGCAGTTCTGGTTCCCCTTCCCCCCTCTGTATAATACAAAGCAAAAGGCCAAAATATTAGATGTGTGATTTCTACTGGCCTTTGATACCATGGTTAAAATTCTGACTTCGAGTTTTTAATTAAAAATCCACCTTTGACTCACAGCAAATGTGAGTCAAACTGTAGGCTGCATAGGTGAACAGTAGGTTGAGTTATAATTTAAGTCCTAGACCTGAATTAATACCCTAATGTGAACAGAGATCAAGACATTCTCAGTTAGTGGAGATCCAAGCAAAATATGAAACACTGAGAAAGCATAATGCTTTTTCTTTTCTGAATTGTTAGGCATTCTAGGAGGTACATTCCATGTCTGCAAGGTCTTTCTTAGCCTCTTTAAGGGGAAAGTGCTGAAAATGGTGGGGAGATGCAAAATCTTTTCTGCATCAATGAGGAGGAAGTAGATAAAGTAGAAAATACTGTTGGTCTTTGTGACAAAGCCTCTCTGATCTGAACTTTACCCACCAGTTATCAAACCACAGCTTGAAATACTTTCAGGAATACTCAGGAAGATAAAACCCCAGGGTTTTAAAAACTGTTTTCCTCATTCAAGTTTTTTTTGCCAGATATTTTCAGTTTGCAATTTAATTTTGCCTCCATCCCTTAGGAGTGTGTTCTCTGTAGAAACACATGAGAGATTCAAGCTCCACAGGGATATTTAGGATTAAGCCATAAATTCTGACTGACTGGTGCATGTGAGTTTACTCCTGAGCTCACTTTTTTCTTCTTAGTATTATTTTAGTAAAGTTTTTAATGAATCTTTCACAGAAAAGAAAGAACATTTTCTTCCTCTTTCCTCCAACAAATTTTGCTGTGTGCCTGTGTATAAAGTGGCTTGTTCAAGGGGGTGCTTTTGCCGGCTAGAAGATCGCCCAGGCCAATTTATTGAAGTTTGTGGGTCCTCCAAATAGCTGGCTGAAGCATGGATTCAGGCTTGGAAATGAAGAAGCAGGTCCTGGCTTGGGTAGGTAAAGGTGTTTATTTCTGTCCTGGCCCCAGGTGCAGAGGGAGCCATGTGCTCAGGAGCCAGGTCAGAAGCCAGAACACCCGAACATGTGCTCGGGCCCCTTAAGTACCCAGGGAATGGGCCTGGGCAGGGAAGGAACTTTGGACCAACGGGAAAAGGGAAGGGGGTGGGGTTACATCAGGAGGAAACCAGGTATGGGGGTAGGAATGGGGGGGTAAGGTGAAAGAAACATACGATTACAAACAAATAACAAAATACAATACAAATTCAAAAACCTGAAACTCGCGCCTCTACACCTGTGGTGGTTTAACATCAGCTGAAGTTAAACTCCAAATAAGCAACTCCACTTCCCCCCACCCCTTCTGGTAAAAGAGGGACAAAGTCAGAGACTATGGGTTGAGATAATGATTTACTGAAAGCAAAAAGCAATGATATAAGAAATGCACAGTAACAGCAACAATATTAATAATGAAAGTATACAGAAAGGGAAGGTATTTTACCTACAAAAAGGTGTTGACCACCTCTACTTAGGTGACACCTTGACAATGAGATGAGTGGGATGGAGTAGTGACTTAGCCATGCTCATATGGTGCTAAAGTCCATCTCTCTGTGCAGCAAGACAGTGCCCTTCCCTGATTATAACATCAGTTATTTCTATAATCAGGTACCCACAACTGCTAGTTTAATTTCAGAGTGAAAATTCTCTGGGATGTGCTAATGTAAGTCAGATTTTCTACATGCTAATGTAACAAATGAAAACTTAAACTGAACAAAATAGGATGAAAAATGTAGGGTCACACTGACAACCTCTTGATTGTAAATTAAAATGGCGAAACAATTTTTTTGTATTGGTGTTCCTTGGGGTAACTTTTTGGTCTGGTATCCCCTATTGTCTAATTTACACCAGATATAAGTCCTGTGTCTTTAAGCCTTTATTCTAAGCTTTTTATTTTTTTTTTCCACTGCTCAGGTAACATTATCAAAGAATTCGGAAAAAAAAAAACCTAATAAAATCAGCTTTCATAGAATGAACAGAAATAAGCATCATGAATTAGTTTCTTTTATATTGTGAGAAATTTTAAAAATAGATTATTTCATGAATTCAACACTCGGTTGCAATAATTTGCTATTAAGTTTTTTGTGCAAAAATTTCAACTGAGACTTTTTATACATACTAAACCCAAAAATATATGTTGAAAATGGGTGCTAATGTTAATGAATCTGTCAAATTCTTGCACACTTCTGTTCTTTCTCAGGGCTGAGTATGCTGTTTCTGTGACTGATGTCATATTTGGTGCCCTAGTGACAAGAAGAAAATATAGAAAACTAATGCCATAAACATAAAAGATACATTCTGTGTCTTAGGAGAATTGTCATTGGCTGTCAAAAACGATAATTTAGTTTTGATAAGTTGTTTTATGTGTCAAATTGACAGTGAAAGATTTATTTTATTTTCTAATAATACCATTGCATTTGGATTACTTTTGTTCTTATTGCTGTTTGTTTCTTTTTACAGAAATCATTACTTTTTATAGCCAGATTTCAAAATATTCAAAAGGAAATCTCTACTGCGATCTTCCAAACATTTTTACTAGGAAAATATAGGCTGGAATCTATTTTTTAGAAGTTATATATGCTAAAGTGTCCTTCAAAGCAGAGAATGAATAGATATAGAGCTAGATCAGGTTGCTAAGTAAGTTTTGAAATTCTTCAGGAATGAAGGTTCCACAGTTGCTCTGGAAGCCACAGCCAGATCTAATGCTTCAGCACACTTCGTGTGACTTGGTTTATAATCTTCCTTCTTCACCCATGAATAAGTTAATTTCTTTTTTTTTTCCCCCTTACATTAGTCTGCTTTTTAAATTTTTTATTTCTGTGTATTTTCCAGACCAGATAACTTACCTGTTTTCTTATTGGGTTTTAACCAGTCAAGACCATCCTGTGAGACACAGGCACAGTGCATAGTAAAATTAATGTTGCCAATGGTATTTGCATTTTAAATTTGGAGATAGTAAGGCCTGCAGAATGCTAAGAGAAATAACAATACTATAAATGAACTCTGTCTTTTATGTTACAAACTTTGAAAAATATTCTACTTTTGGAAATTTTCTTTTTAAATATCCTGATAATCTTAATAAAGAGCTGAGAAGATCTAAGACCCCTTACTTGCCAACTTGCATAGGAGAATAAAAAAATAGCACCATGGGAATAAAGCATAGCAAAGCACCATCTGCATAAATTACTAGAGGAAAGAAATGGCAATATTAAAGGACATTGGGAACTTTTAAAGATCATTATTTGTCCACTCCTATGTTATTTTGCAAGTAGCTGATTTTCTTTTTTATTTCCTGGGTTTTTTTATAATCATAGAATCATAAAATATGTTGAGTTGGTATCAGGATCAGGGTCGTTGAGTCCAGTTCCTGGCCTTATGCAGGACACTGAAAAAATCACACCATGCTCCTGAGAGCTGTCCAAATGCTTGAACTCTCTGGCTTGGTGCGGTGACCACTTCCCTGGAGAGCTGTTCCAGTGCCTAAACACCCTCTAAGTGAAAAACATTTCCTGATATCCAACCAGAGGTGAGGCTGCCCCAGTGCAGACCAGAGTGGGACAATCCCCTGCCTGGCTGGCCATCCTGCGTCTTATAAACCCCAGGACATGACTGGCTCTCCTGGCTGCCAGGGCACTGCTGACTCATGTCCCAGATGCAGAATCCATCATGTAACCTTATTAAATCTCATATGGTTGGCAATTTCCCATCTTTCTAATTCATCAAGGTCTCTCTGCAGGGTGTTTCTGCCCTTCAAAATTGTTGTTGGAACAAAATTAGTATTTCTTTGAGTCCTGTGTCCAAGTCATTAATGAAATTGTTGAAGAGAACTGGGCCAAGGATGGAGCCCTGCAGAACCCCACTAGTGACCAGATGCTGGCTTGATGTTACCCCATTCACTACAACATTTTGTGCCCAACCTGTGAGCCAGTTGTTCAGCTACCGTGTAACATGGTTAATCATCTCTTTTGGTTTGTTTCAGGCATTAGTCTCTGAGTTGATTCAGAGTATATTCAAGTTTACTTCTGGGCTACTTAAAACTACAATTTGCAAATGAGTTGTGAATGCCTGGCGTGTGAGTATTTGTATGTATGTGAGCGAGGAAGTATGTGCATAATTCTGTGCAATGACAGACATAGTTAGAAGGAGCATCATAATCCTAGTAGCTGGAACAATTGGTTGTCATGGATTTCCTGCTGTGAAAGAGAGGCTTTAGATATCTTTTCAGCATTGTGCTATGCTGGCATTTCAGACAGAACTTGAAAACAACACCACAAACATTTCTAGTACTCTGATGAAAATATATGAGACTTCAGGAAACCTAGAGGCCTTGCTATCACTACCAATTTCATGTGAAAGGCACAGAGTTTTTTCTTGCTTTCTTTTTTGTTTACCAGAAGCTGTAGTGGCATTTTCTGTAATTAAGCTTTTACAGTATGTGATTTGAATATTCATAGTTACAAGCATTCTTCCCCTTCAAAAAAATATTCTGTCTCCTAAAAAAAGAAAACATCTTCAGATAGCACAACCCAAAGTTCTCAAACCTTATAGACTAACAACTCTAGCCTGGACAGAAACAATTATTGGTTTACTGTGGAGATGCCATTACTGTGGGGACACCACTGTAGGCGAAAAATTGCCATGATTATAAAGCTATTTTATTAAGGAAAAAAGGGTGCTCCTTACTCAATAATCTTTTCTTGCAATAATTGTATTTATCAATGAAGTATTAAATACAGAAAAAGAATAAGACACAAAATTTCAGTCGTATATTCAAATAGTCCTGACACACTGCAAATCACAGAATCAAAACATTCTCCAGTGATTAGTGCCACCTACAAGACACAGAGGAAGAACCAGGACTGGAAAGAGACATCCCCAATAACAAGGTAGCCTATTTTTTCTTACCTACATATCAATATCTAAAGGAAAAGGGGCAAGACTGTGGTAAACAATGTCTTCAGGCCCAGAGCAGATGGTGAGTTCAAGAGTGAGACTGAATCAGTGTACTTTTCTTCTTGGAAGCTTCTTGCAAGTTTAGTAGTTCATGAACTGACTCAAATGCAGAACAGTGCCTTAAGGCAATACCTAACCAATTGCCACTAGGTCTAGCTTAGTTTCTTACTATCAAAGATTCTGAAGGTTTTAAGAATATTATAGCTTTTATTGTTCTTGGAGCATGATGAATGTTGGGGAAAAGAATATTTTATCAAAATAGTTTAGAGGTGCATTTATGTGGCCAATATTACACAGACATTTTGACCAAATCTGAAGTTAGGCTTAATTAAGGAAAAGAAGCAAAGTAATTGTAAACATGCACAGTAATTGTGATAACAAGAGACAGTAGTTTTTCAGGCAATCGCTGCTACTAAGGGTGATAGTTTATGTTTAGGATGAACACACATCATCTCTATCCACAGTACTGAAATAAATATCCCCAGAAATTGAGGAAGGTAATGGACTGTCATTAACAAAAAACTTCCTTAGATTTGATAGCACAGCATAGAAGAAATGGCCTGCTGGCAATGGTCACTCTGGTCACAACTTGAAATGGGATGGGAAAGCTACTTCGCCTAGACTGAAACCCATCCATGGATCATTTTTAATTTAACAGTAGAGAGAGCTGTTTCTCAGCACCCAGGGCTTTGCTCCACCACTGTTAAGCTTACTAATATTTTTGTAGCCACAAACATTTTTTCAGATGGTCTGGCTTCTTTTTTCCCCACAGCAGCTTAGCAGATGGTGTATTACAAGAAGAAAATTCCCCAGTGTCTCTGTTGCTTTAAATCACCCATTGAATTTATTGAGTCTGAGGACATTCAGTATAGTAATACTTTTTGGACAGAGTTCCAATTTCTCCATTCATTTATTTCTAACTATTCTCTCTTTCTCTTCCCCCTCCTCTTGAAACTGCCAATGTCTTCAAAGGTACATTGGGGTTATCTGGTATGCTTTCTGATCAGCCTGTAGCCTCTAGGATGATTCTGATCTTACACAAAAAAAAAAAAAAAAAGAAAAAAAAAAAAAGAAAAAAAAAGAAAAGTAACCATCCAAACACAATATAATCCACTTTATTTGGTTTACAGTACCCAACTGAAGCATATGGAAAAGATGTGATGAACTCAGGGGAAACACTCACTCAGAGAGACAAAAAATGAGACAAATACGGGCATTGGGTGATCTCCTGGCCAAGCCAGAAGATCCTCTCAGGGTGGTGTCATCTGGGCACTATTGCAGTCTCTCTACAGTTTGTGCAGCATGATTTAGCCTACAGGAAGCCTTTGGTTTTGCCCTACCACATCTTCTGGGGCTCAAACCACACCCCTGCTGAAAGCCTCCGGTGTTGCAAAGCCTCCTTGGAAACTGCCACCCTAGGACCCCAATGTGGCCCAGAGGGACTTGGTGAGAGGGGCTGGGTGAGCTTGCATTTTTCTTGACTGGTACATTCAAAACATATATCTGCTGCTCTTTGCTGACTCATTGCAGTCTTGTCCAGTTTTTACTTATATACCCTCCAAGCTACCAAAATTTACCTCAGGCTGAACAGCAGCACTAGGAGTTTCTATCTGCTAATGTCTACAATACCCATTTGACTTCCATTATAGTTTACTGAGAAAAGTGAGTAATTTTTCTGCCTTTCTTAATTGCACATTAAAATGAGATTGCTATTATTGTAAAAGTGTATGTTAGATCCTTACTATAAAAATAAAAGCTTGTAAAAACAGCTCAGCCACAGGTGTCTATGCTCCAGGTGTCTATGTGGGATGAGGATATCCCTCAAGAGCCTCTTCAGAAGTCATCTGCAGTTCACAGCATTTGCTGAGGGATGCATTAGAATACACAACATATCAAGAAATGACCTGACAGCCATTCATTGCTTGTTATTCTGAGGCACTGTCCTTCTGAAATCTATATTTAAAAAGTCCATATAATTGATTTTTCCTACTACCTTTTTCTACCTTTTCTCCATTAGCTGTCTCAAAATTAAAGCTGAAAGATTCACGTTTGTGCAAAGATTATGGACATTAGGAAATTGTGCCCTATGCAACTTGATACTAAAAATGTGAATTTATACTTTTAATTTCTCTCATATCAGGCTTTATTCCACAAGAGCAAAAGAAAATAGAGGAGAAAGGAGTCACACTGTGACTTTTGCATGTTTGGCTTAATAGTTAAAGAGAAAAAGAAAGAAAAGGGAAGGGTAAATATAAATACTTTAAAACATATTTTTACTATTTTCTTTTCTGGTAGCTGCTGTACAAGATAAAAGCCACAGAAGACTCTGGATTTAATTCTTATATTTGGAGAGAAATAACTTCCCTCTGTGGATTAATTTACTTGAATGATAATATGTAGAAGTTCCATTTTCATGAAGTTGGGGTTTTTACATTTTCTGTGTATTTGAATGCTCGGCTTTTGTTCTGCATCATTAAAATAAATAAAAAACAAAACTGAAAATTCAATTTGGAGTTTGTTTCACATTTAAAAAAAAATGACTGCATTTGTCCTTGCATTAGAATTAATTAAGCGTGTCTCTATTTTTGTGAAGCATGTTTAGGGGAATGGCAACATCTAGACATTTCAAATGAAAACAATTCATAACAAGATCAACAGCATGACTTTCTAATTAAGAAGGTCTTGCTATTATTCAAGTACTCACTATAATCAGTTTGACTCATTTACCAGCAGGGGGCTCACGATTAAAAATTTGGAGGGTTTGAAATGCAAAAGCAAACCGCTGTCTCCTTGTTACAAAAACATACTGCTAAGTTGCCTGACATTTTAATACAGTAGACTATCAAAAGACATCCAGCAACACTGCTGTTACACCAAAGGCTGCTAAAATGAATTGCTAGATCTCCCTCTAGGAGCCTTGCTGATTACAGATATTAGATCATTTTTAGCTTAAATATAGACTTAACAGATTTAACATGTAACAGATAAAACAGCATGAGGGATACTACAAGCACTAGGCTGTTTATAGTCCATCACTGTAGGTACACTACTCATATGGTGTTGATTCTCTAGCAGCCACTGCCTAAAGTTTCACAGGGCATGGGCCATTTTCCAGGCAACTACAAAACCAGAAGGTGTTCAGCTACTGCAGAACAAAAAAATTCTGGGATGATGGTAAAATTTGTATGACATTGTTATGGGAAAGAGCTGTTTCTCAGTTTTTTAGTACAGATGAGTCTTTTTCATGGACTGCGAATGGAAAGCTTCCAAACTCTTTGGATCTGCCTTGGTAAAACATAATTTAATGCTGCTATGCTGGCAACCTAGTAATTAGCATCACACACAGTGAGCCTATTTGTCTCCCTGTGATAAATATAGTGTACACAAACAGAGGATACTCACATGAACATAAATATATGTTGACAGCTCTATAATAAAGATGAATTACATTTAGCAAGTCCAGTAGCATGCTAAGTTTTTCAGATCAACTTACAAGCACTGATATACAAATTGGTAAGCATTTGTGATTAAAACAAAAATGTAAGACGATATATGGGAGAAAGTAAGGAAGCATAAAAATAATCTTCTTTCAAGTATTTATTAAGGTGAAAGGGAAATACCAGTCCTTTTCAGTGTATTTTAAATTTGTCACAGGTATTCATGTTCAAATCATGCCAGTATTTGTTTGGTTTGTGTACTGGAGAAAGGATGAACTCAGATTCAGTCAAAATTGTCTTCTAGCAATTGTCTCCATGTGTGTGAGGAGTGGAAAACGCTTGTGGGTATGAAAATATAATTATTTAAATATGTTTTTGAATTTCTGAAATTTACCAATGACTATTTAATAAAAGTAAAGAGTGAATTTAGAAGCCAATATGGGTTATGGAAATATTTCATACACTATATAGTATGGCAGCAGTCAGAAACCTCCAGCAAGATGTAGAATCCATCTTTATGGAATTAATCTATGTTTTTTTTCCTTTTGGAATAGAGAAGAGGGAGAAGATTTTGGTTTTTCTGCCATAGTCAAAGTGCATTTCCAATAGCATGAATTTTAAGGAAAACCTTAGTCTTTGCTGTTTATACTGTTCTCCACTACATTGTTAAAGTTTTCTTTAAAACATCAAGGAAAAGCTTATGTATGTAGTTCAGTTGTCTAGATCTGTACATATCTTCCAAACCTTACTACAATGTCTATTAAATATTTAGTAAAGGTAGTGCAGAGTTCCTAGGAAAGACTGACAATATCCTTTCTCAAAGAGCTTTATAGGATTGTAGAGTATTCTCACTGTATAACTTGCCTGTGATCCCTGAAGAAAAGCAAAGGAATTTTGTCATGCACTTTGGATGAGTCACCAGGTTATAGGGTAAGGAAAGAGTCAGAGACTGTGCTATGGGATTGCACCTCCCCTCTCGTGGGTTTTGCCTGAGAGCTGGAGTGGCTCTTCTTACAAGTATTTTTTAAACAGAACATTCCAAAATAGGAAAACAATTCATTCATCCCCATACATATCACAGCATTATGAGGAGTTTCCATTAGAACGGCATTTTTTTTCCCCAAATAATTATAGATTAAACATACAGAAAGTAATATCACGTCATTAAACAAGCCTCTTGTATCTCATTTCCAGATTTAAGTATTTCATTTGTATGTCTTGATATGAAAACCAAAAATTTCTGCCTGGCAAAATTCTTCCCAGACCAAAGAGCAGTATCAGACAGTTTTTAACATTTTTCACATTACAAAATAAACTAATCAAAACAAACAATTCTATTTCTTCTGACAATTATTTCAACAGGTACCTCTTAAAGTGTTAGAGAAAAGAGTTAAAGAGTTAGAAAGAACAATAAGAATGCAATTTTAAAAAAACTTATAAACTTTGACATTCATTTTAATGCCATTATAAAATTAAATTAATATATTTCAAAATCTCTAAGAATAGTAGTACAATGAAAGTATGAAGGACTGCAGTTCCTTCTTGGACAATAGTCCAACAGTCCAGCTGTGTGGGCTCTCATGATTCACGTTTTTTGTCTCACAGCCAGAATAGAAACTTAAATTCTTTTATCACCCAAGGATGATTTGTATGTGCAGCAATCCAGCAATCCATGTTGTCCATGGTGGAAATGACATTCAGGAACTTTATATCACATAGAAAGTTCAGAGTTCAGGGTTTCCACAACGAAAAGCATTTGAAAATGAAAAAAGGAGATAAGAAGTCTATACTACTCACCATCAAGGGTAATGTTTTCCTTTCTTTTAAATTTTAGTTTCTTTGATATTTTCAGCTACTGTAATCACACTGTGGCTTAGTACTTTCTTTGTTCAGCCATAGAAATAGATATCTTGAAGCTTCTGAACTTCATTTAGTCTTTTTTATTTTCTTAGTCCTGTTTTATTTTTTGTTTATACATTTGTGTTTCAATTTGTCAATAGCCATATTTAAGTGTATACACATAATTGCCATTCTGAGTTAAAAAAAATAGGCTTCCACATGCTAAAAGCATAAAGTTATTTTCTATTCTCACTCACAGTAAGATTTTTTTATCAAAACCCAGATCAAAACCCAAAACCTGTGATATTTTCTATCACAGACATAATGGATGCTATCATTGAGTGTTGTCTTTAGCAATTCCTAGATCTTTTCAGAATCATTACGTTCCATTGCTTTTCTTCCTCAGATATGCAGTTGGCTATATTAAAACCTAGTTTGTGCGAATAAGTTTATTAAGTAGTCTATATTTATATAAATAACTGCCTCATTGAGCATCTTTTTCTCATTTTCTGTACATCTTCCCTTCAGATACTTATATATATTGATCATATCCCCTCAAGCCTCCACTTCTCCAGGCTGAACAGTTCCAGTTACCTCAGCCTTTTCTCATAGAAGAGGTGCTCTAGTTATAATTTTTGAGACATATCTTTAGCAGACGCAAAGGTGTGCTGTTGGAATCTGCAATTTCTTGCCTAAGATCCTTCGTCATCTTAGTAGCCCTTTTCTGGACTCTTCCCAGAATGTCCATGCCCCTCTTGTCCTCTCGTACTGATGAGCTCCAAACTGGACAAAGTACTCAAGGTATGGCCTCTGCTGAATGCAGAAGGATTACCTTAATGGTCCTGCTGGCAGTACTTCTAAAGCTGACTAGGATAATTTTTTTTTGCCACAAGGGCAGATTTGGGGCTCATATTCCACTCTCTGTCTACCAGGACACCCAGGTCATCTTCTGCAAAGCAGCCTTCCTGATGTCCATGCAGATATCCAGTGTCCAGTATCTAAGGGGTCCTGGGGTTATTCCTCCTGAGGTGCAGGACCCAGCCTTTCTTGAGTTTCAAAAGGTTCCTCTCTGTCCAGTCCTCCAGCCTGTTCAGATCCTATTCTGAAAGTCTGCACATCCCTCCAGGGATCAGGACTCCACCATCTTGCGTCGCCATTGAACTTGTTGGGGAGGTATCTTCCCCTTCATCCAAGTCATTGAAGAGTAGGAAAAAACAATACTGGAGCAGGAGCAACCCTTGGGGGGGCACCACTAGTTACAATCCTCCAGCTAGACACAGGGACACTGAGCACAGCTTTCCAAGATCTGCCATTTGTTCTGGTTCTCAATTCACTTTATCATCCACTCATCCAGCCTGTGTTTCCTGAGCTTGCCTAGGAGGATAACATGGGAGAGAGTGTCAAAAACCTTGGTAGAGTCCCGATAGACAATATCTATTGCTATCCCCTCATCTGTCTCTAGACAGCTGTCCCATCATAGAAGGCAATCAGGTTGGTTAAGCATGATTTCCCTTTGGCGAATCAATGTTGGCATCCTGATGTTCTTCTTGTCTTCCACTAGAGATGACTTTGGGATAAGTTGCTCTATTGCCTTTCCAGGGATTGAGTGAGCTGTAGTTTTTGAAGACTGGAGTGATATTTATTTACTTTCTTCCAGTCCTCAGGTACCTCTCCTAACTACCATGATCTTTCAAAGATGTTTGTCATTTTATTATGACATCATGTACAAGTCATAATCTGTTTTATCAAACATATTACATTTACATAGCTCTTTTTACCTGCCAAATCTGTTCTTTCAGTTCCAGAATTACATGTCTGCTTAATAGGACATTCTCTATAAAACCTTGTCTCAGTCAATAAACGAATATTGTACTACGTCTTTCAGTATTTTGTGTTGAAGTTGAGAATTTCAGTCTTCAAAGAAAGAAAATGTAATATTCTACATTCTGCATATAACTTACACATCAGTAAACCAACACAGGTTTGGGATTTTAAGTAGTGAATACTCAGAATAAAATATTTGTGGACAGTCTACTGCCTAGTAATTATTCATGTAAATTGAATAACAGGAAAGATTCATGATGAATTATTCAGCCAACCCTCTAGAATGAGTGTGTGTGTAATAATTTATTAAAATCTTTGTAGTGTATTGAACAAGTAAAATGCTGTATTTACTTGGTCTAAAAGATTATAGCCTGCTAGAAGTGTAAAAGAGTTCAAATGAATGAATGTGTGAAAACAATCAGAAAGTGCTTTGAGACACAACAAGAATGATGGAATGGTAAGGATATGTGGATATACAAATTCGATTCTTATAAATTATACTTTATGATATGGTTCAAGATTAGTGAGTTATTAAAGTTTGGTGAAGTGATATCAGAAAACAAGTAATGACATTTGTTATTTGAAGATTCAAATGTACCAAATATGTAGCCTGGATAGTTTAACTGAAGCTTGAGAAACAAGATATTTATCATCATTTTCCTAAACACTGAGTCAAAGTATGAAAACCAGAGTGTTTCTATAAATTATGAAGTGCAATGTATTGCACAAGAAAAAAAATCTAATAAGTTCAAGCTCTCATTAAAAAAATATATAATTATAAATGATGATTTGCTTGATTGTTCTGTTCCAAAATACCAAATGCATACTACCAGACAAAGAAATTAGGTATATTTTATCAAGGAAAATTTTTGATTTCTGTGCTGAATGAAAACAAAGAAACCACCACCAGCAAAACCCCCCCTTAATCCATAAACCAAATAATTGAAGCCACAAAGCATATAAGCCATTTCTTCAAGTAAGGGAATTCCCCTCGCACCACTCCCACTTTTTTCACTTCAAGTTGACAAGTTCAGAAAGAGTTGCTTTGTGCTCTGGAAGGCAGAAAATGTGTGAGATATGCAGTACTGAGGGAGCTAGATTATTCTCAGATATTATTAAACAAGCAGATTCAATTAATTTGAAAGAGACACTTCAGAGAGAGGCTGGAACTCTGTGCCAGGTGGGCCGAGCAGGACTTCAGATTCTTTTCCTCAGCTTATCTGCATTTAACAGACCACCTAAACAGATGTAAATTTCCTCTGGAGAAGATTAGTACAAAATAATAAAAAAAGGAACCATTCTGGAACTGCGATTAAAAATCACTTAAATTTACTAAGTGTCTGCGCAGTCTTGAAAAATGATAAAATTACTGGGCATCGCTCTATTTAGCTGAGACTTTTCCAGATGTGCCTCGCTAATCAACTCCAGCCAAATTCCCTCAGGTTTACAGAAATTAAGGAGAGAAGCCAAAATTCTGAGATAAAACAAAACCTCTCAGCAGTGTAGATGCGCAAGGTTTCTTTTAACAGTAAAAACAGACTTTTTAATTTTGTTAGGGTAGTATATGAAAGTTTTTTAAAAATACCCATACCTAAACCTATATATTTGTATATTAATTAATTATATTTTGTATTCATCTACACAAATATATTCATTTGTATATTTGGGCTAAGCAGATGTGTCAAGAATCATTGGTTTTACATCCGAGAGGTATTATGTGCATGAGTCCTGTTCTCATATTTTTACTAATTGTCCACTTTAACTACTATAGGAGACAAGAGTCTAGATTGGACAAGAAGATATGGGTCTAGATTGATTTTTGAACTAAACCAGTGAGACTATTTTTATGTTCTGATCTTTAGCATCTACTTCCAGCTCCACGATAGACCACTTTTTTGGAGTTTCTCTAGCACTAGTGCTTCACACATCTCGGTTTCAGAGTGGTTTCCCAAGCATCTATTCTGCAGGCAACTCAGATTCACAGTTATGCCTTGAGGTGATTCAAACCCCAATAAAATGCCTTCATCTAAAGCATAAAACAAAAGTAAATTTGTTCCTGAAGGTAGTGTATTAAAAGAAACAAGAAAAAGTGAAAAGACATGAATAAAGAGATGCAAAAAATATGTTGTCAGCACTTATTTTTTCAAATATTCCTTAGAGTGGCTGTACACTAGAATCCACACAGGTGAGAAGACAAAGAAATTGTTAGCAGGTAATGATTTTGAATTATGTCATATGAGTCCTTCCCATGCTTCAGTAGAGTCCTCCCTACTGATAAAATGGTGAATTTATTTTTTGTTTCTTTCTTCTGAGAGGCAAAACTCTTAAAAATATGTTTCTTCGTTTTTTGTGAAATGTCTTGGTAATGTGCTTAGGTATAACTTCAGTTTTCAAGAATGAGGTCTTTTGACTCAAGTTATAAAACAGAAACCTTTCTTAGAGCTGTATTTGTCTTAGGTTATAGCTTGATTACTTTAGTAATTGAGTTTTATCATCAGAATTACTCTAATAACGTGATATGTAGGTTCTCCCAACAAACAGTTTGTCTTTAGAAGGATATGGCTATGCAATTTTCTCTGCATGATGAAGAGTGAAGGGAGGGACACAAAAGCTAAATTATTTGATTAATGGAACAGAAAACATTTGTGTGAGAGCAGGGAAATGAAGACATCATTTTGGTTTTCCTATATCCTTTTAGTAACCTTTATATCAATCAAAATATTTTAAATAAATGAATTTACATTTTTGCAAATGCATTTTTATAGTTGTAAGATATTTTTATTTTCTCCTCAAGAAGCAGAAGTAAAAAATGCCAGAAGCTGTGAGAAAAACATCAGTGCACCAGAAGAAGACAAATCTGAACCCCAGGCAAAGTTGTACCCCTTATGGCTGGTATTTTAAGTACACACTTAATCCAAACACAGTCAAAACTTAGAAAGGCTGCTTGAGTCCTGTAGGCCAGAACAGCTCCAGCAGGTGTAGAAATATGTGTACTTGCCCACACAGGGGAAATTAAAACTCACAGAAAGAGAGCGAACCCAGAGGAACAGGTATTGATTCTTCATAGAAATGTTTTATTATATAAAATTGTTCTAACCAAATTGTTTTGTAAACCCATATTAAGGTGGCAGTAGCAGCTTAAATTGTTCTGACATTTATCCAGAAGGGTAGCTATTCCTTGGGTAACAGCACTGGGGGAAAGGAGGACCAGCTAAACAACACTTGTCTCTTTCTAAAAAACACTACCACTGCCAGCTGAAAGGCTGAAAAGAGATCTAAGAGCAGCCAGGAGCGTTTCAGTGTTTCTCACCACACCTCACCTGACAAAAATGCAGTGTGTATTTGCCCCTGTGAGCAGTGGTGGCAGCAGGCTGAGGCAGCAGCAGGGTTGGTTTGTCACAGGCATATCATCTCCACTCCATCACATTCTTTTCCCCATGCACCAGAGGATGTAAATCTTACTTTATAACTATAATAAGATCTTGAACTGAGCTGAGACCCAGTTTCTTATCTAGACCAAAGCTCTACTTATCCCAGCTGAGAGAAAGGAGAGAAAATAAAGTGTATTTTAAATCTAGCTAGTGCCAATATTTATTATTATTTTTCTTAGAAAATAAGAACTGACAGTGAAATGTTTGAAACCCCTAGGGCAATAACTTTCTTGTACTTCAGAAATACCATGCAGTTGCTATAAATCAAAATGCCATGTGTTTTCATTTCCTTTCCTATAATTAAAAGTTTGCTTTCATGTTTAAAAGCACAAGTATACTCAAGAGTAGAGTAGCTGGAAAGTCTTCATATTTGACACTTCTGTTAAACAGTGCAATTTCTCTTTATAATAACAGAAATTAAACAAAACAAAACAAAACCTGACTGTTGTTTAAAATCTTGTTTGTAAAACCTTTGCTATAATCTGTTCTTCCTTACAGACAGCAACAAAGCATAAGTGAAAACTGGGAACAGAACACCATCTTGTTTAGGACAAATGAAAACTGTTGGGCAGTGCAAAATTTTTAAGAGCTTGACAAGTTGAGGAAAGGACACATTGTTTGAATTAAAGGACTAGGAAAGAATCTGTGAGGAGCTGCACAAAACTACAGTGGAACCCTGCTAGATGATTATGCCATTCTATACAGCATGTATTGAATTGATTTGCTAGGGTCCTATGAAACTGCAGGATCTGAGAGTGCTTCTTGGTTCTGGGCTCCGGTTGTGCCATGCCTCCATATCCATGGGACACCTCCCCCATCCTTCTGGGTAAAACCCCAAACACAGGTCAGAACACAGCAGGGATGATCTCTGGCTGCTTCACCTATCTGTAGGACTGAGGCCTTAGTAATTCAATTTATACAAAACATGATGTAAACACATGGAAAAGACATGGTTTAATGGAGACAGTTTTATGTATTGCATAACTAAGCATTGAAGACTTTGTAATATGAAGAGGGGATGACAGAGATGGGACTGTTTAGCCTTGAGAAGGCACTGTGGGGATCTGATTAATGTATAAAAATATCTGATGGGAGGGAGTAAAGAATGCAGAACTTTTTTCAAAGGTATCTAATGGAAAGACAAGCTAGAGTGGGCGCAAATTGAAACAACTGGAATTTCTCCTAAGCATAAAGAAAGTGTATTTTGGGTTTTTTTTGTGAGAGTGTTGGAACACTGACATAGGTTGCTCAGAGGTGGTGGAGTCTCTGTCCTTGGAGATATGTTAAACCTGACTGGATACATCTCTAAGCAATCTGCTTTATTTGATCTTGCTTTGAGCAACAACACTGGATGGGCTAGATGGTCTTTCTGACCTCAGCCATTCCCAAATTCTGCAGTTCTGTGATTTTAATACTTATGTGTGTATATATATTTACCCAGACACACTAATACATCATACCATATATCATCATATATCATATACGTGTCTAAATATATTACACATGTAATTTATAAGTATAAATTTGCATGTAGTTTAGTCATCTTTAACTTACACAGGATGTTGCTGTTATATACAGGAAAATTCACCCAGAGGAGGCTTGTATTTGTTAGAGCATTTTCTGATACTATCCTTCTATATAATTTTTGTAAAAGTGACTGACTCGAGAGAGAGAGTAGCATTAGCAACAATCAATTTCTGTGTGTGGGTGGACCTCACAGCCCTAATTCACAGATAGACTGAAAGGAATTAAAGAGCTAGACTGAAAATTTATGAACTAAAATAAATAAGTGAATTTTGGGAAAAAAATCTTGAGAAATATTTCACTTGCTGTTGCTGGAATGGAGTCAATTTTCTTCAAAGCAGGACTTGCAGTGCTATATTTTTATTTGAAACCAAAACAGTGTTGGTAACACATGGATATTTTAGCTGTTGGAGCAGTGTTTGCACAGGACCAAGGCTTTCCCTGTATTTCACTCTGTCTCCCCAGCAAGTAGGCTGGCAGTAGACAAGAGGCTGGGAGGCATCACAGGCAGGACAGCTGACCCCAGCTCACCAAGGTTGTGTTCCAAACTATGTAACGCCGTGCTGGCCAATAAAAGTGAAGGCAGCATCTTCTCATAGTAGCTGGTGCTTGAATATTATCTGGACAGCAGTCTGATCATGAAAAATGAGTGACTATAAGTATGTCACCTTTTTTTTTCTCTTTTGTCCTTTTCTTTCCATTGCTTGACCACTTTTATTTTTCCCAGAAGATTTTCTTGGAAGGTTGAAGTGAATGAGTAGCTGGTGGGTGCTTAGTATGCTTATAGGCTAAACTTAGATAAGCTATTAGGAAAAAAATCTTTTCTGTGAGAGTGGTGAGGTACAAGTTGCCCAGAAAACTTGTAGTTGCACCATCCCTTGAACACTGGAAGTGCTCAAGAACAGGTTTGATGGGGCCTTGGGCAACTTGATCTAGTTGGCTATAATCCAGTGGAAGGTGTCCCTGCCCACGGCAGGGGGTTGGAAAAAGATGATGTTTAAGAGCGCTTACAACCCAAACTATTCTACAGTTCTATGATTAGTGGCTGCACAGGGTCAATTCTTCACTAATGTGTATGAACAATATATAGTCATTTCTCCCAATATGTATCCTTACTGATCTTTAGTACCAGCTGATGTGGATGTGCACATAAATCTCAGGTTGTGATTTTAAATTCGAACTACGTCTGGCTGTATTATTTCTGACAGAACTTCAAAGAAAAAGTACCATGATGAAAATACAATGAAAGCAAAATTCAAAAATTCCTTTATTTAAAAAAAAAAAAACAACCATAAAAACTTTAACTTTCTCTAAAGTGATTTTCTGCAATTAAAGTGAGAGCCCAGAAGATCAGATGATGTCAAAGTTTAACCAAACTAATAATAGTTTCTTATTTTTATTCCTTTCTCAGTTAATTATTTGCTAGCATGACAAGAATTTGTTAACAAAAGATATTGGTTTCCTCAAGTTCTTGAATTCAAATGACACTGGAGCTGAAGCTAATTGGCAGTTTCAGCAGGGATGGATAAAAGAAAAGAAAAAGAAAATGACAAATTTTTATCTCACCTCTAGAAACAACCTCTTGAGCTTTTGAGACCAGTAGCAGGACACTGAAAACACGATTACGTGGCTAGTATTGCAAAGGGACTGTGATTAGAAAAAGAATTCTTTTTTCTGTCAAATCTATCAGTATTGGATAAATACAAATTAAGAAATGAAATAAAAAAGGAAAAACAGCTTGAGAGTTTTGAAGAGCAATTAAAACAAATTATTTGGAAGTTTGGAAGTTTTAGTATTTTAGCATGAATTCTATTCTTAGATCTGGTTCATTTTTCCCCTAACACATTCTGGTTGAAAACGAAATTGAATGAAGCTATAGTGTTGTAGATATATCCTGTACTAAATCTTTCTGAAATATTTCAATTTCTACCCTGGAGCAAAAATATTCTCCAAAGTCACCATGAACAGATAGATTTCTTAATAAACCTAACTCAAAGGTAAGATTCAAACTTCCCTAATTATGAGCCACAAATAAAAGGGCATTGTTTGGATGAGACAGTTGCAATCAGATCAACCATCTGAATTGAACTACACTAAGTGTACAGTTGTCATCCATGTCTACTGGATGGATTAAATGGATACATTCATTGCTTGGGAGCCTTTTTCCTTCTTCATGAACCAGAGAAGACTTGTGACTAAACAGAAGAATAAAATTTCAACTCTGTTCAACAATTTAATGTGGAAAATCTGGACTAGTAGTGTTCTATCCAGTTTGGTAAAAACAACTGTTATTGCCACTTAAGTGATAAATCTCAATATCAGAGATTCCCATTTTGAGTTCGATAAGTGTTATCTGAAAGAGGAGTTGCCATTAACTCTAGACATCTCAATGCATTAGAGCCCCAACCAAATTCAAAGTCATGGGGTTTTCTAAACCTAAGCTTGTATCAAAAAGCCATTGCCTTTTAACTTATCATAGAAAATAATTTTCTCTTCTTACTTGTAGAGGCACATTCAAGTTTTGTGCAATTCCACTATGGGATGTCATCCTAACCTAGCTTCTTTAAGAAATGCCATGTCCTTCAGAAGCAGGCACTTACAGCAGCACATGTACTACCTGATAAATCAGCGTCAGTGTGTTCCACAATGACAGACAACCCTCTACCATGATCATATTTTTAAATACACACACACACACACACACACACACACACACACACACACACACACAATTCACTTTATAATTGATATTTGGAAGATGTAAAATAGTTTTTTGTTATTTGCCATCACTAAAAATTATATTTTTCAAAACTGATGACCTTCTAACAAAAAATAAAATAATTCTGTCCCAAATGGGGGAAAAATCAGAACACTAAATCAACACAAATAATTTCTTATCCTAAAACATCTAAATGTTATTTTCAGTAATTTCTTTTCTTAAAAACATCTTAAGTTCTGTGCTACATGAATGATAAATTTTATCAGAAATATTTGGTTTGTAAGATTGAATTTACACTTGCCTTTAACTTGTAAATATTTCCTTGATTAAATATTGCATAGTCAATGACATTACAGATACGACTCATAAAACTTTCTTAGTAAATCATACCAAAATATTAAAGCTTCAAGTTATGAACTGCATAAATCCAACATTTGTCATTTGTATCTTAGTTTGCTTAAGATTTAATTTACTCTATGCTATATACAGGACTTCCTAGAAGTAAACCGAACACAGTAATTATAAGATGAAGGGCTATGATTTTTAGTAATTACTAACTTTTTGCTGATTTGTGGGGAAGAGCCTGGAAAGAAATGTTCATGTGATTCAAATTTCTTAGATATATCTGTTGCTATGGGTCATGGTAAAAATGCTGTACATATACCAAGGTTGGAGAAAATTCGTCCTGAGTAGCTGTTGGAGCAGGTGCCATGGCCACCTGCATCCAAACTCATGTGTACAGGCTTGTAGGGTTAAGCAGATTATTTTTTGGAATTTAGCCATACTTTTGAGTCAGCAGTAGAACATGTACCTCAGCCAAGGATTCTTGTAACTCTGGAAGTACCTAGGTTTTTTTTGTAGGTCTTCCAAGTCTCTTGTGTGTGAGCAGATGGGCATGTTCTCCTCACCTATCCTGTTTTTCATGCAGAGCTGTGATTACTTATTGTATAAAGAGGCAGAAAAGGATTACATTTTTATGTGGGTTAATAGGTTCTCATGTCTTAGTATAGTCTCCTAAGGACTTAGAAGGTAGTGGTAGGTGAACAGTGCCTATATGGTATGAACTTATCTCCTGTCTTCCTAAAATATGTCCACAATCTCACTAGATAAAACTAGAGATGTGAATGTTTATTGAATGAATCTATTTATGTTGATTATGTAATTTGGACCAAAAAATTAATTTAATTACCAATCATCTGGGTTATGCATTACTCCAATGATCCCTTTTCCAGCTTGAAAATAAGCAATGGATTTTCCTTCACGTGGTATAAAGACTACTTATTTTCCAAAACTATTTCATATAAAAGCGTCTTTCAGACTAAAGGGTTTTATCATACCGTATACAAGTTTTATCTAAGATAAAGAAATTATTTTTTGGAAGGTACCTGGGCATTCAGGTGGGAATGTCCAGGTACCTTCCAAAAAAACGGAAGAACCAGGAAACTACAGGCCTGCCAGGCTCAGTGCTGTGCAAGATAACAGAGTAGATCCTCCTGAAAACTGTGCTAAGACATGCAGAGAATGAGGAGGTGACTGATGACAGCCAACATGGCTTCATTGTGGGCAAATTGTGCCTGAAAAATTTGGTAGCCTCTACAATGGTTTGTAGAGTTGGTGAGTTAGGGAAGAGTGATGACTGATATCATCTACTTGTCTGTGGTCGTGGGACTGGCAATATCATTGCCTTGTATGTGTCTCTGTGTTTGTCTCTCTGGGACATATTGTCAGCTTCACTACCCACTGAGCCTGCAACTACAAAAGCTTTAGCCATGTCCTGAGCTTGGGCACAGGTCCCTGGGACGTGGGACTGGATTCCTGCCTCTGGGCTGGAGAGGTCCTGGACTGAATCACCAGGAGGAAGAGGTCACACTATCTTACACCACTTAATATTAATTTCATTCCAGTACAGAATCAAATACATTTGGAGTTTTAAAACAAATAATGGTGAAGCAGGAAGGCCCCTTTTTGGAATCTCTTGAATGAAGTATTTTTGATTTGTGACTGTATGTTTATCTGACACCTGGCAAAAAGAAAAGCCTTCAACAGCATCAGGTTTGAGATGACTTCATAATAGCGTATTAAAACATACCTTCTTTTGATGATGTGTCCTTATGATTAGGCACACTTTTGATTAGAAAAAATACATTGAAAATGTATAAATTTAAGATATCATTCTGTGCAAATGTTTACATTAATGCAAGCATTATTATAAGGGTAAAGGAAAAAGGTTTAGAATTGACATTATGTTCTAGAGGGACTTGTAGAGCTTATTCCTACAGTTTTTAAAAAAGCTGTGTTTTATGTAAAAAAATTAGGTTAGGAAGTTAACAATCTGAACAAAAGTTTCACTGTCATTTCTAGTTATTTCTCAAATAACACACTCTTAATTTGTATTGTGATTACATTTTCTGTACTTACCTCTTTCAGGTCAGAAGCTTTAAACTGCTAGCCATTTCCTCCCAATTAGAACAGAAAACATTAATTAACAAGACATCCCTGTTTTAAACCTTTGGGATAATTTTCCTTCCTGCCCCAAGCCTTCTCATACAAATCTACCCTTGAAATTATAGGTTTAACTGTACTTCCACACCTCCACAGGTCTTTGACTTTTCCATCTTGAGACACTGTAGTGGTATTGTTGTAAGAACTGGCAAAGCCCCTCAATGTACAGAGTAGATATGGAAAAAATTATGCTTGGTTTAGGCTTATTAATTTTGGATAGATTCTATGCTACTTTATATATGGTGTTTCTAATGAAAAGAATGGAATATCAGTGGGAGTTCTCTGAGTAGTTTAGCAAGTGATAGTTAAAAATGAGGAAAATGTAAGGTACAGCAAATTAACAGTACTATAAAATGTGAAAAATTAGACCATTACAATACCATATTTATTTATATATTATTCTATCACTAAACTTCTTTATAGCATCCATGGGGGTAGGAAAACATATTTCCCAGTAATTGAAAGAGGCCAGGTGCAAACTCAAGTAGCTCGGGGATCTCACTATTTTATAAATTCTATTAGTTTTCCTCCAATAAACATGTTTAATATCAAAGGGGAAAATAGGTTATGTAATAGAGACACAATTCCTTTTTTCCTTGTCTTGAAAGGTCTATTGCAAGTCAGAGTAAAGAAGATCACACAGTCTGGTACTTTTTCTATAGAATCCTGTTTGGACAAGCTTTAACTCATATTTCTTTATTGCTCAATTTACACTGAGTTCTCTTCCTCAAAGGTGGCATAAAAATTCATTATTGTCTTTGAAGATCCTTCAAAGCTTGGTGATGTCCAGATCTGTCCAACATTCCTGTCCTTATTATCTTCTGGAGTATTGCCTGATATAGGACATTCTCATCAGTGCAGAAGTAGAGTGAAATTAAATAAATTTTTTTCTTAACAAGTCTTTTAAAGACTTGTCTAAGGGTACTCCCATGCTTTGCACTGAAAGTACATGTCTTGATCTTACAACGTCTTATGTTTAAATGGAAATTCCTGTATTTCAGTTTGTCCTTTTCCCTGTATATTTTCATTGGGTGATACTGAGAAAAATCTGGCTCCATTTTCTTTATTCGTTTTAACATGTGTTTATACACATTGATCAATTCCCCTTGAGCCTTCTCTTCCCTGGGGAAAATGACCTCAGATGTCTATCTTTGCATGCCACATGTTCCAGTCCTTTCGTCATCTTCATGTCCCTTCACTGGACTTACTCCATTATGCCTGTATCTCTTCTGCTGGGGAGCCCAGAACCTCAATCAACACTCTACATGGGCATCACCAGGCTGAGAACAGGGCAAGAATTGCCTTCCTTGCCCTGATAAAAGTGCAGTCTATCTAATGTCCCCCAGGTGCAATTGCCCTTCTTAGGCTGCAGAGGCACAGCAGTGGCTCATCTTCAGTTTGTTCACAGGGTTCCTCAGGTCCTTTTCTGAAAAACTGCTTTGGTGCTTCAGCTGATTGTCACCAAGCATGTACACCAAGCATGGAGTTCTTTCTCCCTAGGTGCAGGACTTGGCATTTACCTTTGATGAATTACATAAAGTTCCTGTTTACCCTTTGCTCTAGCTTGTTGAGGTCCCTTTGAGCAGCAGCACAAGCATCTGGTTTATCAAGTTCCCTTCCCAATTTTGTAATAGAACAAATAGACTGCACAGACCTGTCTTTGAAAAATAGTAGGTAGGTTATTGATAAAAAGTTAGGAAACCTTATTGGTGTTTACCACAGGCTGCCTGATCAAGGATAGCCTGTTGATGAAGTATTTTTAATTCAACTTTAGGACATATCATGCTGGCAGGCTCTGATCTTGCTGAGGGAATTCAATCAACCTGACATCTATTGTAAAAGGCGCACAGGAAGCTGTAAGGAGTCCAGATTTGGTGAGTGACAAGGATAATTTCTTAATTCAGGTGATAGCCTGATGAGGGAAGTGTCATTGACCTGTTGCATACCAATATGGATATGCTAATTAGAAATCTCAAGATTGGTGGCATCCTGGACTTCAGTGTTCATGCCTTCATGGAATTCACTATCTTGACAGCTATGTGGAAGGTGAAGACTAGAGTCAGGATTTTAGGAGTGTAAACTTTCAGTTATTTAAGAAGCCCGCTGAGAAACTGCACTCAGAGGCAAAGAAGCTGAAGAGAGCTGGTGTAGAAGCCCAGGAGATAGGAGGTAATGTGTGTGTCCCAAACACTCATGTGTGTCAGCTAATCATTTAGACAACAAGGATTGCTGGTAAGAAGAGCAGGTAGCTGGAGAAGGGGCCCATGTGGAGATAGGGCAGCACTTTTCTGGGACAAACATCCTTGTTATGAATCCTGGAAATAAGCACAACACAGTACAGTGCAAGCATTGGAATGAGGTCAAGACGAGTGCATGGACTGTCAACAAAAGGCTGACCCACTGGGGAGGATCAAGACCACCAAAGATCCCCATAATCTTTCCACCAGTTTTCAGGAAGGTCTAAAAGAACTAAATATGCATGATAATTAATTTGCATTGAAATTGAGCAATTTAGCTGAAAGGCAGAGAAACTTATCTACGAAAAGCTACCTCCACAAAACCTGGGTATCACACCCCTGAAAACCCCATCAGTTGGATTAATGCTGGAATCAGGACTGGTGATTTTTATTTCTTCCTTTCTTTCTGTCTCCCACACTCTTTCACCTCATTCACCCTACCCTTTATTCATAAATCTGTGTGTTTATGCTGTAAAGGATTTACACCAGAGAGAAGCTATTATGCACCAACTCCAGTCTCCTGCACCTCACCAAAGGAACTGTGTTGGCTTAGTAAAATCTGCAGCAAAACCCAGGAAATCAAGACTGAGAAGTAGGGAGGAAACATGTTTTGTCTACGCTGACCCTGGAGAAGAGACATAAGTTGTCCCCTAATAAATGATGATTTTTCTTTTTTTTTTCCCCTGAATGCTTAAAACTGTATTCAAAATGTTATGCTAAATGAGAATAAACTACATAATAGCAATAATAATAAAAAGTAATTTCTTAGTAAAGACTGCTTTGCCTGTAAGAGTCTTGTGTTTGGTCTTGGCTGAGATGGCAAGATTGCCTGTGGCAGAGCATGGTGCTTGGCAATGCAATTCAAAATTCCCTCCTGCGTGAGGACTGGGGACCTCTACACATGTTGCCTCCCTAATTTGTCATACTATACACTGCCATTAGTATTTAGGTGCTGGATTGCTGCCATTCCATGCAAAACAGGCATTTGAGGTCTGATGCTGCACTGCCCTCCTGTCAAAGGAATAGTCCAGCACCCCCCAGCAGGACTTCTTTCCTAAGCCTGTGCCAAGGACAGACACCTGCCTATGCTGTCCTGCCACTGCTGCCATCACTGTCAAATATGGGAAGGAGGGAAGAATTGAGGAGAGATTTAGTGAGTGTAAATTTTATTTATGTTCTTGACAGGCGAGGGAAAAAGGGGAATGTCAAGAGTAGTGCCACTGAGAATGGCACAGAGAGAGGGAAGATGCCTAAGGGAGGATGACTCTGCCATCACTGCAGCTTGACAGTCTCCCAGGGCAACTCAGAGGAAAAGAAAGAAAGAAGAAAATCATCAGCTGATGGATTATGTGTGCTTAGCAACCAGCTACAGCACAGAGCAGGGTACTACCCCAAAGGGCATATGGTGTGGTAATAGCACAGTCACACATTCACAATTCCTGAACAAGACAGATCCTGTCAGGACTCCACACATGGCCACACACAGTATTGTCTCTGACTGTTTGTCCTCGGCATTGGGAAAAAGAAGCCATGCTGCCCACAAAAATGACACTGCACACACTGTTTCCTCCCCTCAAAACATGCCTCCCCCACTCCTAAAAGCAATTAGTGAGCTTTTATTACTAAATGTTATTTTATTTATGAAGCATTACCTGGAGGATCTTGCCACCCTTGCTCTTTCCTTGCATTTCCCAGGAACCCAATTCAACGTGGGCCCACTCAAAAGAAATGCTAAACCATGAACTTTCTATGCCCTTCTCCTTACCCTTACTGACACAGGTCTGTTTTTATCTGCTGAGACTCTCTGAGGCCCTGCAAAAATCTGGAGTATGCACCATTTCTAATCCAGCTCTATCAGAATTTGATAGAAACCATATTTAATCTATTACTCTGTGGACACAAAATGTATGCCTTTTTTTTTTGACATTCAGAGTAAAAACAAGCATTGTTTAATTCCTCTCCTAGGACACATTCATGGATCAGGTGATGCAGTTGGCAGGAATACTTCTACAAAATCTCATCACAGCTCCTCTGGGGTACTAGGTATCTTTACTGTGCAACCATATAGTCGTGCCAGCTGTGCAGCCTGTTGAGCTCACAGAAACCCTGTCTGACTACTTCTGTACTGGCAGGGCAGTAGCATGGCACAAAAAACACACAGCAGACTGGTCAGCACCTTCTCATAGAAACCAGGCTACCAAGAGATAGAAAGGAAACTTCATGTGTATAAACCCATTGCACACTAAACATTACCCAAATTCATACCACCTCTCCTTTCCCTCATTTCACTCCTGTTTCTATTCAGATGTTCTGGTTGTTACACTTGAGTCCAGGACACTACCATCCCACAGCTTTGAACACAGTCATTAGGTTATTAGGGCCAATTTTATTGTGAATTCTTTCATGTTCTTCTCCCCCAACTTCTACAATGGGTCCAATTCAGACTTTTTCAAACCTGGCCATGCACCTGGTCTTCTGAAGAATGTGGTAAATAGGAATTTGCACAGGAGACTGTGCACAGGAGACTGTGCACTATGCCATATGTTTCCAGATCCTAGAAAGGACTTCACAGATAGGTCTGGTGATAAGGGCTGGAAAGCATCTCAGGAAGCACGGAGGCTGTCTTGCATGAGGGCAGCCATCAGGAGAGGTTTGAAGTCCTTTAATTTAAAACCAGAGGCTGACCCAATGCAGGCCTCATCTGGCCTTCTTGCAGAGGCTATCCACTTCACCCACATGCAGGAGTGGGTCAAATAATAGAGGAACAATGAGGACCTGCAGGTCTTGACTGTTTAATCTACTGGAAGTAAACCTTATCTTACAGTGCATTGTTTGCTGCAACTCTGCATGTTCCATTGCCTCCACAGTGGCTGTGGTGGTAAGGATTGTGCCTCTGGTGCTTGTGGTGGCAAGGATTGTGAAGCAACACAGCACCTTTTTATTTATTCAGTTAATTATTCTTCCCTGATAGTTTCCCTCTGTGCTTGTATCTGTTTCTCTTTCCTCTTAAATACATCTCTGAACAGTAAAGTTTCATACACTAAATTTCATAATAGGTTTATGTTTTCTGCTAATGTTGTTGCCTGGTGACTAAAGGATATTTAAGTGCCCGTGTAGACAGCATGACTACAGAGGAGAATGCAATATTGGGAAAGAATAACCAATATTACTAGAGTTTATGAAATCCTAAGTGTGACCTGACTGTAACTAGGGAATGAATTCTTGTGAAAATATCTTCCTGTGTAGAGCACAGAGAAGAAAAGAACGAAGATATAAATGGAAAAGAACAAAGAAACAGCAAAGACAGAAAGGACACCTGAAAACAAGACATGAAGGTGCATCTCCCAGGAAGGAGGAGCTGTGGCTGTCACTGTAATGTGCAGAGCAAACAGACAAAGAGATGGAGAGAAGAGGGTAGGGATAAAATACTGTTGATCAGCAAAGGAGGAGAGGAAAACCAGATCTATTTTTAACTGCCATTGAGGTACAAAAAAAGCCACAGTGTTTGTTGCTCAAATGAAACTGGCCTCCAGGCAGACAGGCACAGATGGTCTCACACACTTCTCTGTCAGGAGGTCCTATGGGGTCAGGAAGGCGATGTGGCCACCAAGGCATTGGAGGACCTGATTTGATACTAACTGCTCCTGCTGGAGCAGATGACTGCTCTTTGTTCAAGCTGTACGAGGCACAGAGGGCAGGCATGGCACTGTGGCACTGAGCTCTGGTATCAAGCCTGCCTGTGCATGGTCACTGCTGAGCAGCCAGCTGGCTAAATATCTCCTGTGAGATCCTGCAGGAGGGTGGCAAGGCCCAGCTGAAGGGAACATATGGCCCATAGTTGTTACCAAATGCCCACATCATCCACAATCGCATCAAGCAAAGCATTATCTGCCAAGATGTGGCACCTGAATCTCCTCCAGGAGACCTTTTTTTAGAGGGTAACTTTGAACTACATGAATGTTACAATCCCTACCGAGGGTTTTACACTATGTAATGCCCAGTTCTCCCTTGGAGATTTGTGCTAGAAAACTCTTTAGTACTCTAATTTTGTTTAGATCAATTTGATGCCTCCTTCTTCAAAGAAGTGACTGAAGGAATCCATTCTTTCAAACTCTAGTGGCACTTTGTTGAGATGTGATTTCAGATTACATTCTAAATTTGTCTATCCCTCTTCCATAAGTCTCTGTTGTGTCTCTCTCTGGTGCAGCTACATGTTAAAAAAAAAATGCACACTGACACTAGAAAGTCTTCAGCACCAATCTGGTGTTTTGGTATATAGTACATCTTCCTCCTAAAACAATTATTAGGGAAAGGATTTACTAGAGTGATTTAGTCCTCTAGAAAGACTCATGATGCATTATTCTTCCATACTGCACTTCAAGTGATTAACTTGTTGATTGTTTTGATATATCTAATCTGTTTGTAGTCAGAGAGAGAATCTAATAAATCGAATAAAGTTGCTGAGGAGATATATAGGTGATGCATCTTCCTTGAAAAGATTGAAGTGTTTTTCCATCATGACTGTATTTTGTGCTTTCTATTTAGTCATCTGCATACCCAAATTAATTATCTTCTTCTGTAATGCTGAAACTAATTTAGTTTGAAGGTTCTTCCATCTTTTCAATTTCATCTATTTATGCCCCATAATGCAATTCTATCTTCATTTTTTTGCTTACTGGTAATAGTGCTCTGTAAATACCTTTTTCATATTAGTATCTTGCCAGCATTTTCTAATAGGATTCATCTAACTGAGTATTGCAATTCGGAATTTGACTAGGATGAAAGTAGTTAGAATAACTGTTAAAGATGATAGTTTACTTTTTCAGTTTTAGACACATATTTTAGGTTGAGAAAAATCCTCTATACCGTTTCACTGACTATAAAAATACTTTAGAGGGGTCAACTGAGATTCTACATGGATATTCAGAAAAACAGGTAAAATGAGTAACAGGATCTTTTGTACTAAGTTTAACATACATGAAAATCTTGTCTAGGATTTTTGTTGAGTATGCTGACTTAAGATTTTTCAGTCCTGGAATTTTCTTGCCTAGAATATGCTACAATACAAACCAAATTTATAGCTTGCCCATACAAACAATTTTTGTATGGTGCCCTAAATTTGTTCCTATAGTTCTTCTCATTTATGTTTTTTACTTATATTGTAGTGTCAATTCTGAATATTTTGGGGTGTCTGCTTAGGATCCAATGAGATAATTTTATATGTCCCATTGCTTTCCTTTGCCTTATTCTGCATTACATCAACACCCCCACAAAACAACAAACAAAATCACCCTGCCAGAACAAACACAGTCTTCCCTCTTTCTCTGTGGATTTTTAAAGGAAAATATTAAGTTGACAAATATTGCCTCTTATAAATCCAGAAGCCCATTTAAAACAGGACAAAAATGCGCAAAAGCAAGTCCTTACACTGTTGAACTATCCTTCCTGTTCCTCCATTTGCCTTGTATGGATTATTTTTAATACCTCTTTTGCTTTTTGCTGCTCTGCTTTTTCAGGGTAGATATCGGTGTTTTATGTCAAAGTTCTCCTTATCCAGAATATTGCTCTGTTGCTCTGTATAACAACATGTAATTTTGTGCATAATG
Source organism: Trochalopteron elliotii (assembly GCA_024734555.1). NCBI lineage: Eukaryota > Metazoa > Chordata > Aves > Passeriformes > Leiothrichidae > Trochalopteron > Trochalopteron elliotii. The sequence continues at coordinate 3,182,216 of JANPWX010000096.1, read as the reverse complement.
CAAACTGGTTTACTTCCTTTGCTATCCATTTCTCTTTTACAGGCTGCTTAAAGGGCATAAACCCATGGACAAGCTGATTCAAAATAAAATATCTTAACCATCAGAGGCACACATAACTCAGTAGCACAGCAGTTCATTACAGGTTTGCCTGACCTCAAGTTAACTTTATCAACCTTTTACTTCACTGAACTGAATAAACAGGCACCCTCCTAATGTTTTTTTAGCTAAAGCCAAAATTCTGTCCTTGTATGAACATACCTTTGGAAAACCATTGGTTTCAAAAGAGTTAAACAGCTCTTTGGTTTTTTTTTCCCACCTACTTTGCCCAGCTTGTCATTAGAGAATGTGCTCTTAATTAATCCTGCCTTTTTCACCAGTATGTACTAGATAAAGGGCCAGATCAGTAATATCTTCCAGGTCCTGCACAGATTTGATCTATTTTTTTTTCTAAACCATGTAAATCTCTATATTTCTGATTTCAAATTTTAATGGATGAGTATTTATGGCATTATTCTCTAGCAAAGTCATTCCTGAAAACTATTTTTATTCTAATACCATGATTCAACAGTTTTACTAAAGATTTTCAGAAACAATCTGAATTATATTCAGTTCTAGTCATCAGAGTTGAACTGACCAAGACATTGCAGTGGAAAATTATTCAGTGGTGTCTGAAAATAAAACACTTTTTTCCATTACGTATTACAGATTATGATAATCAACTGTAAGAAAAGTCTAGAGAATCTAATTAATTAGACAGCTCAGTAAAACTCATAAACCTGCTAACGTCCTTTAGGAGTTTTCCTTGGGCTTTCATAAGTTCAGTATCAGGTAAAATCTTCAGAGACCAATTTAGACAAAAAAAGGAGGTGTAAAACTAAAGAATTCTTTCACCATGGATACCATATAATCACTGGAGCACCATGAGCCCTGAATAGCAGGGCTAACAGAATGGATAAGAGCTGTCTCCAGAGAGCCTCTGGGCACCTCCAGGGTCTATGTGGTAGGGATGGCTGAGGATCCCAAACTGGGTGCTCTGGAAAGGGGCTTTGTCAGGATACTTTCACTGTTTCTGTTGGGGGCTTACATATTTCTAGTGGAAGATGATTTTGAATTGTCAAAGCATAAACCCTCTCACCAGGCTGTCCAGCAGTTTGATTAAATGTCCTTATGGTACAATTAAGAAACATGAAATTTTAGCATATATCTTAGGTTTATTAAAATTGGTGCAGTATGAATTCTATTTTTAGAATTGCTGTGACTCTGAAGAAAAGACAGCTCCCTAGAACAATTATTCCTTTCTTAGACATTTTATTTTGTTTGCAATTCTCAGTTATAATTTTATGTAAAGTTTCTAGTCTCTTTTTATTATATCTCAATTCTCAGTGTGGGGATTGCATACACTTTATTAGGCAATATTATTTTGAAGACAATCTTTACCTTTCTCTAATAAAATTACTGTAAAGTTAGTTTTCCCTGCTGTATATTAAAAAAAAAAAAAAAAAAAAAAAAAAGGGAAGTGGGGAAGAAAAGAGACTTCTCCAGCATGGGTCCCCCCATGGGGTCACAAATCCTGACAGCAAATCTGCTCCAATGTGACATCTTCTTCCCATGGTTCCATGGATCCTGTCAGGATCCTGCTCCAGCATGGGGACCCCACCAGGTCACACCCTTCTTGAGGCATTCACCTGTTCTGGCATGGGGTCCTCCAGGGGCTGTAGGTGGATCTCTGCTCCACCATGGTCTGCACCACAGTCTGCAGAGGAATCTCTGCTCTGGCAGAGCACCTCCTCCCCCTCCTTCTTTGCTCACCTCAGTGTCTGTAGGGCTGTTTCTCCCACATATTCTCATTCCTGTCTCTCACTATAATCTTGCTGACTTTTCCCTGCTTTTTAACTACTTTGCCCCAGAGTCACTGCTACCATCATTGATGGGCTCAGCTTTGGCCAGCTGTGGGTCCATTTTGGACCTGAAAGGCATTGGCTCTGCCAGACTTCAGGGAAGCTTCTGGCTGCTTCTCACAGATACCACCCTAGTAGGCCCCCGATGCTGCAAAACCCTTGCCATGTATAACCAATAAAATTAGAGAGCCTCTGTTTGATTAAAAATGCGATCCCTCCACATGATGTAAGGTCTTGAAAACATCAGGTGTAGACTTTAGAAACAACATGTTCTTTCCAGATTATTTGTGCAGGAATGTGAGAACATCTAACTACCAATATTTTAAGACTGTTCTTCCCCTAAATCTTTCATGGGAAAGCTAGAAGCAAAGCTTGAGATAACCCAGGCTGTGACTTGATTATTTTATAATCTACTGGACTAACTAGATGGATTAGTCCATCCAGTTACTAATGGACTTTGCAGTGTGAAGTTAATGGTTGGAATAGATGATCTAATAAAGTCCTTTCTAACCTATATGATTTTATGATTAGGAATATGGTTTTGTCCGGGATAAAGTTAATTTTCTATTGGCATCCATGGAATAGCCATATTATTGTGTTGAAAAGAATTTTTTTATTTCATTTGACCTTGTCTTTTGAAGCAATTTGTGATTCTAATATGGTAATTGAATTGTTTGGAAACTTCTAAATCTCTAGTATTAGCACTCAAAAGTAAACTAAAAGTTCTTTAGCATTATTAGGTCTCAAAACATTAATTAGCTTCTGAGCACCAAATAATTATGAAATTAAAGATTTAGCTAAGAGGTGAAATTAATGTGATAGCTGTACTGCAGTACTAAAAAATGTAAATAACCACGTGCAATGCTATTCATAAAAGAACTGGTTCAGCTTCCTCTGAACCCAATGCTCTCCTGATACCAGCACTGCCCTTATGAATAAGAATATAAATCTAAGTGTAGCACTAAGTTTAGGTCTTCTAGAAGTATCACCTGTTTTAAATATCTGTGTTACAAATAACCTTTCATAGACATCCATAAATATAGAGATTTTTTTTCAAGATTGATATGAAAATTTGTGGTTCATCACTGTGAAGAACAGTATAGGGAGACTGTAACATCTGGTGGTTTGTCACAATACTGACAGAGCACTTTTTCTAGAGTATCGTCTCTCACCCTGTCCCATAGGCATGAATCTGCATCACATTGCAATGCATGCAGACTTGGACTCATGTTGAATTTCATCCAATTTGAACTTCACCAACATTTCAGCATTAATTCCCAGAGTATTGAAAATTCATCACTGCAAGCTGAAGAAGAAATGTCAAGAGGTACAATCAGTAGGAAGAGAGTTCATTTTAGTGTGGTAACTGGAGCTACTCAATAAGTTTTTCTTCTCTCAATTAATTTATTTTAGAAACTTATTTGAATTTGAATAAATATTCTAGTACTTACAACACTTAATGTTTTGAAGACACTGTTGGAATGTTAACACATTCTCTCAGCAACTGTTGTGATAGGCTCTGTTCTACAATATTTCCTCACATAGGCAAAGAAACAAGTATAGGAAATGAAATTTTCATGTATGCTGAGTTGATCTAGCAATAGAAGGCCTGTCAAAAATTGGTAGCAGTTATGTTTCTTAGTCAGATAGCCCTGCTCAGACATTTCTTTATGATTTTCTGCAGATCAGGTAAGACTGGTCTTGACTACCTTTCACAACACCTGAGTTTTGTCTATTGGAAGGGTAAATGTCATGCTATAGTTGTTTGCAGGGTTGAAGACGAAGCTTTGAAATTTGTGATGTACTCACCCCATTTCATACAGTCATCTGTTTTTAGAAGGTCATGGTTAACTGTAGAAGGTTTAAGGTTAAGGTCAGAAAAGCACTCTGGAGGTATAGCTGGCTAGTGCTTAGCATTTTATGTAATCTGCAGCTCTCTAGTCAAGGGTATAGAAATTATTCAAAGCTCCCAGTAACTTTGGCTTGTTACGGAAACACTATAGATGCCTTGCTTTTAGTTATTGTGTAGTGTTTTGTGAATTTTTTTCTTTCAGTTTTTTTTTTTTTTTTAATTTCATTTTGAATTGTTTTCAGTTGAAAGCCCTCAGTGGAAACAAGCTATTGTCCATAAAATGCTACTTAGAAAAAGCCCTCCTTTTTTCACAATCCTGTAAACTTGCACCAGTTACATAGGTTATTATGTCTCATTCTTCACAGAGTTACAGAATCAACTAGGTTGGAAAAGACCTTTGAGATTATCAAGTCCAACCTATGACCTAACACCTCCATGTCAGCTAGACCATGGCACTGAGTGCCACATCCAGTGTTTTCTTAAACACCTCAGGGACAGTGACTCCACCACCTCCCTGGGCAGCACACTCCAGTGCCTGATCACCTTTCCTGTGAAGAACTTCTTCCTAATGTCCAAACTATACGTCCCCCAGCATAGCTTAAGACTGTGTCCTTGTTAATTTATTGTCTAAGGATTTGTACAAAACTTCTTCCGCTTCCTGAAGAGCTAGATTGAAAGACTCACAACCCTTAGACAAAAGTTTTGATGTTTTTTAGATTTAACAGAAAATGAATAAGTCTCTTTTTTATTTTGTGCATTCTAATGGGAATTAAACTAGCTTTCTTCTTCACACTTGGTCTTGGAGTATTTGATCACCATTTGATCTGTGTGCTTTAGCCCTTGAAGGGGTTATGCTGCCCATATCTAATATTAAGGCAAATACTTGCAGGCCCCAGAAGGAGTAGTTTATGGCCTTCATCTCCCAGAGAGTCAGATTGTTAGGAACAACCATCTTTGTAAAAATGAAACTGTTGAGTATCCAAGGGGCTATCAGTCTTTAAAGTTCTAAAATATTTAAACTAAATTTATGATGTTATTTTCTTTTCCTAGTTTAACCCACTGTACAATCAATACTGGAAACTCCCAACATTATAAAGACATAATTTGATTTTGCAAATAAAACATATAATCTCTTCTTTCTACCTGGCTAAGTTTTGTAGAACAGAATGCAAGCATTATTTCTACTTAATTGTTTTAAAACGCTTGGGGGAAACAAATAAAGAGATAGATATACATAAGGAAAAAAAAATATTCACCTACATAGCTTATTCTATCCAATGAAATTGTAATTACTTCTGAAAAGCATGTTTTAAGATTATCCTTATAAAAACCCCAATATTAAACTGCAGAAAAGTACAAATTATATACCTGCCTTATTCAAATGAAATATGGGAATTAGTATTAAGGTATTTCTGTTAGTTATAATTGTGTATGTTCTTTAATGTTTTAATGTGTTTGATTACTAGTAATAAAGTTGCTATTGGACAAGCACACAAATACTAATATGTAGTTCTAGCATTTATGTCTAATGGGAATTAAGTTCAATGTAGTATTGAAGTATAGAATTACAACAGTATTTGCTGATTGACAGCAGCCCTGTGGAGAAGTTCTTTGGGACACTGGTCAATGCCAATTTGGAAGTGACTCAGCAAAGTGAGTTTGCAGTCCTGAAGGGAAATCATATCTTGGGCTGATTTAAAAGTAGCATGACCAGCAGCAGGTCAAGGGACATGATTATCCCCCATCCTTTGATACAATTACTTTTAGCAACAATTACTAATATTAATGTAGTTGATATCATTAAATTTTGGAAAATTTTTCATATAAGTTGCATAGTGATTTCACCTCCATACACCTTAAGTATGTTGCTAATAAAATAATTTTACAGATTAGTTTCTGCAATACAAAGGCATTGCAGAAAATTAATTATTGAAATTATTCAAATTATAGCAGTGGTTGTCTCTATATTGACATCTAAAAGAAATTTTCATCAGGAGAAAACATATGAGTTTGGAGAAGAACATTTCTTCACTGACTGCCTTATAAAGACCTTTCCTTCACTTCAATTTCCTTCCTTCCTTCCTTCCTTCCTTCCTTCCTTCCTTCCTTCCTTCCTTCCTTCCTTCCTTCCTTCTAGACTTTGTGAGAGATACCCCAATCTAAGAATCTGGAATACAGTATGAAGTATAACAGTTATGTCTAATCCACACCATGTCAGAAGAAAACAGAAAGGTAGAGAAATGAAATAGAGTGTGTATTAAAAACAAAAGACAATTGCTATAAGTTCAACAGAAATGGAGAAATAATCAGTCTGACTTTTTGGAATATAATTTAACAAATTAGTATGTTTAATGTCCCACTACAGCTTTAATGTTTCATATCTTGCCCCCAAAATGACTACTCATAATAAAATGTGTTTTCAACTTTTTTTGGTGGAGATGTTGTATATCAGCTTCTAACTCATTGTAAATTAAATTTTTAAGTCGTGACACTTTTTAGGAAAACATTTGCACTGAATATAAGAAGCAAGAACTCATACTACTGCAAGAATACCAAGTTCTTTCAGACAACTGCATGCCCCATTAATTGGGAAGGTGTACTGTATTCTTTCTAAACTGTAAGCAAAACCCACATGTACATCCAAGGGAGCAAAGAAATAATGAATTTGTTTAAACATCTTTTAGTGATTTCCTCAGAGATATCTAGTAAGAAAAATGATAGGATATCTTTTCTGTATCTCTGTGTGAGACAGTCTTTGGAAAATCACTGAAGTGTAGGTTGCACTGCTGATATACAACCATAAATACATGTAATCTTTAAAAATAAGCATCTTATCTTTTGAAAATCACCTGACTCTATAATTAAATCATGCCAAAATATGAAAAGAATGTGTAGTACAAATGCTAGAGAGCCAGAGCAATTCATAATATAATGCAGACTATTCTATCCTGTGCTATACTATAACTCTTAAAAACTGTCAAGATTAACTATTGGCTCAAATAGTTTCCTGCACCATAATGAGCATCACGGAATAATAAGATTTCTAAAGTTCTTGTGTTATGTTTGAGTGTAGGGGCTCTTCTTCCTAAGATATATTGTTAATGCTTTAGTAAAATGTTAAGTGAAATGTTTAAGTTTTTAGTACAGAATCTGAAACTTAGCTGTTTGGTAAGCTCAAGGCAATTAATCTTACACTTAAAAATTGTCATCTGTAAAAGAAGCAAATTTTTCTTCATGATTTTTGAAAACTAGCCTAAATAGGTGGTACTCTTTTGCTTTCAAACTCCTTTCAAAATAATGGTAAGAAAAGGAGGAAGGGGAGTAGTCCAAAGACAATGTTACACAATTTAAATCTGTTAGGATTTCTTCAGTATCGTTTTCATGTTGCCAGTTAGGGCCACATTCCCATCATGGCTGCCCATACAGGTGAGAAAAGTAAAAGCTGTGATGATCATTATTTTAGAGTTACATACAAAAATACCAAAATACTAGTTCACCATAACATTATGAACCCTACCTTTGCACAAATTTCTGTAGGCCATGATAGGGAATATGTCAAACACAGGCAACTTCTCTATTAAATCTTTTAATTTTACATATATGAATTTTGATTTGTATTTAATACACATAAGCATTATGCTACGTAATAAAATCTCATTAATTATTTACTGTATTTTGCCTCCTCTCTGGTTACATAACTAAGGCTTGAGTTAAGTCACTTTGTATGCTGTGAGGGATTTGAAGGATTGGTCACTGAAAACACCCTGTGTGTGTGTGGGAAGAAGAAGAGCCTTGCTCTGCTGAAGTGATTCCCTACCCCACATACTCCACTCCTTTGGCCCTGTGCCCCAGCCTGCAGTGGCCACCAGTTCCTGTCAAAATGATGGCAATGCTCCACACCTGTCCCTGGAGCCCCCAGCCCAGCTCCTGAGAGCCCAAATGACCAGAAATCACCTTTGAGGGAAGGGCCCAGGAAGACCAACGTGTATTTAAACGTGGACACAAGGAAAACACCTCTTGAGCCTACATCGTCTTGGAATTTTTGTCAGCTGAACACCATTGGAACCAGGAGTGGGAGCTATATCTATTCTTTTCTATATCTCTTCTGTCTTTCCCTTTTGTCTTCAAATTCCATCTAGGAATTTTTGAGTAACTGAAAATTGGACAGGTTTAGAGATTGCTGAGTTGAATGGGCTGCTAATGCTTTGAGAAGTGTTTTATGTAGATTAAATGCTGTTCTAAAGCTTTTGACAAGGTTCTTTAATTTTCTAAAATTTCCATTTTTTTGTTGTTGTTTTGACCTCAGGAATATCTGGTCAGAATTTCTCCCATGTGTCTAACTCAGAGTACATGAACAGCGGGAAGCCCTTTTAAAAGCTTTGTGGAACAAGTTTTGGGGCCATATATACACACTTTCAGGCTTTTTCAAATTCAGTAGGAATTATCTTAAACCTTTCTTCATCTAGCACATACACCTTACATCATACATAGTCTAGGATGTTCGTTCATATTCCGTTTTGATAGTCCCACAGATTATTGGACTTTTATGATCTTTAAGAGTAATACTTCATTTTATGTGTGATGTCAAAAAATCAAGATAGAAATATTTCATTTTGCAGGCAGCTCTTTCATGTAACTTCTTTTTGCTGAAAGTAAATAAGCATAATTGATTAATGAGAAAAATCACAAAATTAGGACAAAAATACAGAAAAACACACTAAAATACTTCAGAATTTTCCAGTCCATTACTTTGCTTTAATTTGTCATGTTTTGGAATCATACATAGTTTTGGAAAACTGCTGTTAAAACTCCATTGGCTTTCCCAGCTTGTACAAGCTTATTGTGCTTTTGTTTTGTAGAGATGTAAATAACATAATTTAAAACAAAAGAAAATAACAGAAATAATATTCATCCCAAGGTTATTAACTTCTATTTGAACCATTCTACAATTCTTACTTTGTTTACTTTCACATCATTAGTACTGCCTGGCATATTAGTGCAAGCATTGCTGAGTCCATTGCGGGAGTGCATTTTTTAATTTTAAGTTTAATTCATAAGTTAATGTTCTTTGTAAAATGGTTTGTTCTCTGTACCCCTTTTTTGTCACCCACTTTTGGTTTATCCCTGTTTTTTCCCCAGTGACAGTTCTGTGATTGGTTCTGTATTCTCCCTAAGTTTTGCCCGCCAGAGACAGTTAACTGTCCATCACTTCATAGACAGCCACCTGTTGCTGTCTATCATTTTTGGGGTCGCTCCCCACTTCTGGAAGATTCTGAGAGAAGCATCAAGTGATTAGACAGAATCCTGATTGTCACCTTCTAATGTTCATTGTATGGTTGTTCTGTATGTTTGTTTATGAGACCAGCCACCACCCTGTAAAACCTTATTGGTTCTCTTTCTGTGTAACACCCCCAGTTATAAGGTCTTATCCGAGAGTTAGCCGGGGTCTTTGGCATGGTGAATCTCGAGGTGAGGACCCCACGCCGGGGTTCCAATAAACTCGTGCGACCCAGCGTCTCCGGAGTCCCCCCTTTTCATACTCCAGCCATCACCACGCAGGAGCAGCTGAGTGATAAAGATCCCACTGGACTGGAGTGTTACTGGTGCAGAGCTAGCCGGCTTGAAAAACAGGCACGGTAACAGTCCATTAGTTTGGTTATCCATTCTTTAGGTATTTTGTTCATTGAAAAATTGTTCCCTGAATTGAAACAGAAATTAATTGAATCAGAAATTGTCTGAAAGTTAGGCAATTTGACTTCTGAAAGGTTATGTTTGACAGTAAGGTATGTCTTTTCTGCAGTAGAAGCAGCTACAGAACTAAAACTGAAAACCTGCTGGTTAGCTAATTTTGATACTGCATAATTAATTAATTAATTACTACATTTTGAAAAACCCTAAACTTTTCTAGGGCTTCTTCTTTTATTATCAGCTGGAAAGTTCTCTAGAGGAAACTTTTTTCTCTTTTACCAGAACAGAAGTAATGGTAATCAATACAGTAATACCATAACTGGACTTGACCTCCCATTTCCGTGAGGTTCCAGGGACTTTTATTTATCATTATATATAAATATATATATATGAAACCTTTTTTTCAAATGAACAATTTAATATCCCAATTCAAAACTGTATATTAATTTTTTGAGTCTTATTTGTCAGCATGTTAAGTGAGATGTAGTTAAATAAAATATAAAGCACAGCTTGGGCAATGCCTAGGTTTTGTCTGTAATATTTATCTATTGACATTTACTGTCTTTCCCTGTCCCCCTTCACAAAATGTTTAAGTGCTTCTAAGTAGAACAATGCTCAAGATATGTTAATTTCATAGCATGTAACTCTTAGAAATATCAAAAGAATAAAGGCACTGAATAAGTTTCATGTTCAATATTTGTTAAAAAGGACTGAGTTTGTCCCATTTAGGAGCACTAAAACAAAAAAAGGTAGACAGAAGGAGGCAGGGAACAGATTTAAATCTCCTAGTAAACATAAACATGCTTATGAAATATACCTTATAAATGAACTAAGGTAAAGAGCCTTGGAAGAATTTACAGTTTTTCACAGCCCTTTCATGAAGATTTCCATTTCTGAAGCTGTTACTGAAAAACTTTATGTAACACTGTATGGAAGATGATAATCTTTTTGTTATTGAATGCACTATCTGATATAAATATTTACTTAAAATGCCAGAAGACTGAAACAGGCAATTTCTTCCTTATCCTCCAGAAACATCACATGACATTTTAATTAGGGAGTTATACAGATGGATGTGGGGAAAAAATTATATTTGATACTACTAAGATTAATTTAACACCATATAATTACCCTCCACATCAAATGAGAATGGGCTATTAATTTTGATAAGAAGACATTTATAATATAATTCTTTCCCAAGAAAATAAAACACCATGAAAATACTCAAGTGAGCTATAAAAACTACAAAGATATTGATGTAAAACTGTAATTAAATTGAAATTATCATAAATCTTTTACAAAATACAAATGTCTTTGTTATAGTACAAATAATTAAAATAACTATGAAAATTGTTTTGACAATCAAGTACATGTGAACTTACATACCTTAAAACAAGGGCTCAAGCCATGTAAAGGAGACAGAGGTAATGTAGATGGACGAGATCATCTCTCTTGGTATAGATTTTACTTCTCTTCACTGCTGGATAGGAATTATATATGCTTGATTAATGAAGGCAAAACTCATCACCCATGTTAATTGAATGAAATTTAGATGAAACAAATGCATCTCCATCAGGAAATCTGAGTACCTTTCTAGGTTAAGATATATAACATAAAATCATTAAAAAGTTCCACTCAAAGAACGTAGTGTTGTATAAGCCCCCCATGAACCAAAGTAAAGATAAAACCCTATGCCCAAACTCAAAACCAATCCCATATGTACAAAAAGAAAGAAAGAAGCAAACAAAACACACCATCACCTCACCACAAACAAACAAAAAAATTCAGAAAAATGTTTAAATATTTCACCTCTATGCTATGCAGACAAAGGTCAGTGATGACTCATTTATTTTAACTCAAGTACTTTCATCAAATATTGTTGAATACAATGAGATTGTGGACATAACTTGGGACAATTGTGAAAACACTACAAAGAAATAGTAGCTTACATCACTAGCCCTCCAAAAGATACATTATTTATCCTACCAACTGGTACAGTTTAATATGTGCCTTAGTGGCTCATTACATCATAATAGGAATGCATGTACGAGTAAGAAAACTTACCACCAGGAGATATTATTTACCTCCATGTATTTTTTACGTGAAATTTAATTTTTATTCCTTGATGCTTCAAGATAGGTAAAGCTCTGAATTTGTAAGCTGAAGTGTAAAGTGTGAATTGATTTTCCTCCATTTTTTTTGAAGCAGAATTTCATAATGGTGCTGTGTAAACACTGTCTCAATGGAGAGGGCTCTTGACAAGAGTGAATCTTTCATTTTACAGGCTCTTGTAGGTAAGGGTATAATAGTCAATACATTGCCGGCTTGTAAAACTGTGCAGAATAACTCCCAATTTTGTTGCACCTAGCAATTTCTTGGTGCTTTGTATGCGACACAGAAAAAATTAGAAACAAATTTTTGAAAATTAGCTGAAACTGATTAATGCATGTAAAGTGAGTCAAAATACAGAAAGTTTACAAGACATTTGTATCTAATTTTTAAGGAATTCAGTGACTAAAAAGATAATAGGGAATTTAGGGAATATTGTGAAATTGTTTATACTATGAGTTAATTTTTCAAGCTGGACTCAGAAAGTCACTTTCAGTCTTCCATTATCCAGAAGCTCAGTTACAAGTGTATTTGGGATTGCCTATGGCAGCATTTTTTGCTTGCCTTGCTTTGAATTGAGTGTTGCATTGCACAGAGTGAAAGATTTCTAAGAGTTCTGCCCTCACTAGGTCCCCCTATGTGAAACTGTCTTATTCTGACTTATACCTGGTTCCACCAAATTAATATCAGGTTATCCCTAAGAAGTTGCAGATGACACAACTTCCAATGATTTCAGATCTGTATTCTTTCAACATCCAGATACCCTAATGTGAAGAAAACTTAGCTGAGAAAACAAACAAACAATATTTAAAAATGCCCTAGCTAAATTTCCTCTCAATTTTATGAGGAAACTCCAAATATCCTTTAGTTAGGAGAATCTATGGCATTTAAGGAATCCAAGCATCTGGAAGGCACTTTGATTTTTCAAATAAACCTTTAAACCCAAATTTATTTACATGAGAGACAGCAATGCACTTCCTAGCTTCCTGAGCATTATTAAATTATTTCTATTATTGCAGCAAAAGAGATGCCTACAGAATCACTTCTGATATTTCTCTTTATCACATATGAAGAATCCCAAAGGTGAACACTGATGAATGCAAGCATGAAGCATCAATGCAACATATTCAAGATGCCCATGCAAAGATGCATTGAGGAGGAAGTACTTCTCTTCAGAACATCTTTCTCTTTGGGATTATGAGTTCAGAGTACAGCCAAAAATTTACTTCAAACAAAATGGTAGGGAAATAAAATAATGTCTTCTATTCATATTGATTTGGTCAACGTGCAGTGAATTGCACACAGAATTTATCATCCAGTTGACATGTCAGAGCATGGAAGGGAAGAGTTACAAACATAAGGGGTTCTCCCTTTTTATTCGTACATATGTCTTTAAACATCAAATGTGTCCAGGAAGATGTGTCAGTGTATGAGTGTATGCACTGTATGAGGTATTTTGGTATCAATGGCACTTTCCACCTCAAGTGTCTGAGGGGTATCTGAGTTTTGGCCAGTTTTACTGAATTATTAATGGACTTGGTCAATTGAGGTGGCTAGGAATTATCAAAATCAAATTCCCTGCTCTTGGATGAGTGACTGTAACTGGAACAGCAGGTAGTGGCGATTTTGCCTGTATTTAATCACCAGAATAACATTATGAAAGCCTGATAACTTGCTTAAATAAAAATAGGAAAACATAGGCCAAGAATTTTGTATTTTCACAGTGCAACACAAATTTTTATAATAACTGCAATTCTTAGAAAATAATTCAATACAGTCAAAATATGGATCAGATCATGTATGAAAAATTACAGTACAAACATAAGTGTGACCATTTGCATGTAGCAGTTAGCATTAAATATTTTGTTACGAAACCATCAATCATAATTCACCAAGCTTGTAAAAAGTCCATCACAGACCACTGTTGGAGGAATTTGATTGTCAATAAACATAAAATTGCAGTTAGAATTTTCAGGTATTTGAAAGCAATGCACATAATTGTTCCATAAATAGTGTGTTTCTCTCAGTGGGTAATGATATATATTTATTTGATAGTATAATGATTAACTGTGTATTTGAGAAAACAGACAATACTTACTAAAAAACAACAAGAAACCCCAAACAATCCAGAACCCAGCAACAACCAGTATCACAATACTTCCTAAAGGAAATTTATTTCTATTGCTTATATTCCCATTATATTTAACAAATATCCTGGTTTATTCACCCGAAAATCCTACATTTTTTCTTCATAACCACTCCCCCCCAAAATGAATGAACCAGTCAAAGTAACCACCCCCATAAACCCCTAGATAAAACAGCTTCTGAAAACCAAAAAAAGCATATAGATTTTAAATCCTGCACATTATTTTTCAGAGTATATTGTCTCTGAACTGTGCACTATACTTTTTTTTCATGTAGTCCACAAAATGGCTGGATTTTTGTAAAAAATTATCAGTTATCTCAGCAATTTTAAGATGAAATCTGCAGAATGTTGATTTCTGACCCAATTTATATGGTGATGCAAAAGTGAGGATGAATCTTATCTCTCTAGTTTTAATCTATGTGTTTGTATATATATATATGAACAATTTGAATAAAATATCCCCATACTCTGAAAAATTAACATGCCACTTAGGCCCACATCCTTAGCATTCTCAAATAAGTTCCTATTCCAGCTGGATGAGAAATACTTGGATGAGTTTTCCAACTCCTTGCTAACAGCAGAATTTAAAGATATACAGGAGTTTTGCTGTCATGAAAATAATATAACATTCTTCTCTTCACCAAAAATGAGTGATTTTCAACATTTCAATTCTCTCCATTTCTGCTTCAACTATGGCTCAGATACTTGCAGGAGACTTTCAAAGTCACTCAAAATCTATTTGAAGTAAAAAAACCCCAAAAGTTACAGATTTCCCAATTGAGGATGGATTAAGTCTCCTCGATTTGATGTGAGCAATTGTTTATAATTTGAAAGAGTTTCTGTTTAGCCATGTAATTAATGATAATCCAAATTGACTATAAATTAGAAGGTTGAAATGAATTAACAACCTGAACTTTATTTACCTTTTTCCTTTTTGTTTCCATTTCCTCAGGTCTTTTTCCTCTTCTTTTTTATTCTTTTTTAGTAAGTTGTAAAAGCCTGTCTCCAAAAGGATTAGATTTTTGTATTGAATCTTTTACGTGACAAAAAATTGCAGTTGTAGAATCATGTCTCATTAGCCAACGTAAAATTCTGTGGAACAGAACCATACAGTATAAGTAAAATTTTGATTTCTAATAGAAATATAATGGTAGAGAGTAGACTTTTGAGATGAGACATAAAAATACAACTGTACATCCCTGGTAGCAAAGCTTTAAACTACACAGGGTAATAATTAAGAAGTTTCTTACTTTATTTCATATCAAATAAATCACTGTGTTCATCTCAAGTATATCAGTATATATATACTCACTTCATATGCATTTAAACCTTCTTCAAGAACATTGAATACATTATTTAATTTAATTTAATTTAATTTAATTTAATTTAATTTAATTCCACATTTTGTCTATTTTGGCTCTGGCAAGAAAAGGTAAGAAGACTGATTGTAATTTTTTTTTTACCAAGCTTGACATCAACAGGTGACAAATTAGAAGATAAAAACATGTTTTATAATTGAAATGCTAAAGGCACCGTAGCTTGATCACCATGGTTCTAGTCATTGCTGCTCCAACATGGGATATATTTCAGTAAATTGGATTGCTATGTATGGCAGGCTCCTATAACCATGACAGAAGGTACAGTAATGAGCTAATTTCAACAGCTTGTTATGTAATGAATTCGTAATCCATTATTTATAAAACTTATAATTAAGTCACTTCTAAAAAAAGGATAGATAATCATTAATTTTCATCAAGTAATTTGCTATTGCCTAGCTTAGGATGAAAATATATTTGAGATAAAAGAAAAAAATGTTCTTACCTTCCATCATTAAAACAACCTTTCATATGACAAAGACATAACAGTCCATGTTCTGACAGTGGGTAGCTCATGGCATGAGAAAGTCTAGGCGTTTCATTTTGGAAACATTTATGGAAAACTGTTTGCTTAGCACTGAGACAACAGAGCTAATGCAGAAATTCTACATAGAGAAACTTAGAAACTTCCATACCCAGCTACATGCTTATAGATATGCTTCCTTTGGTAGGAATCTATTTAAATAAGAAAGAAAAATCCTTAATCCTTTCAAATTGTGTGGAAACCATAGGGAATCATATAAATAGCTCATTTAGAAAGTTAAAAATTATTGCTGTTTAGATTAATTGTTATCTTTCTTGGTAGATAGGTATATGCTTACATATTTTTATACAAAATGATAGGTATAGACCTGGTCTCCTGCCTCTCGCTGTACACATATTCCAGTGAACTAGGTTCCAGATTGTGATTTTTTCAGCACTTCTCGGAAGATATGGCATTGATAGATGAACAGAAAATTTGGCATTTTTAGTTGACCTCATTTTTCTGAAATAAGTCTGCTTTAAGAGCAGGTGGATGACTGTCCAAATTAGTCACTGTCAGAATACAATAAGCTCTGTGAGT
Organism: Trochalopteron elliotii; assembly: GCA_024734555.1. Lineage (NCBI taxonomy): Eukaryota > Metazoa > Chordata > Aves > Passeriformes > Leiothrichidae > Trochalopteron > Trochalopteron elliotii. The sequence goes on along the minus strand of JANPWX010000096.1, from coordinate 3,166,084 downwards.
TTTCACTTTAAGCACCAAGGTGCACAAAAGTTATCTCTTTTAAAACCAAGGAATTTCAAAATTAATATTTATAGTTTTAAAACTCTCAGAAAACAGTATATGATGTCTATAAGCTGTGAATACTCAGACGATTTTATTTTTTAGAGGATATTTTATTTCTTTTTTATTCCTTTTTATCTTTCTTTTTTATTTTGCTTTTAAGAAAATACCAAAAAGTTTGCAAATAGATAGAGGCCTGACTTCTGAGCAAACAGGAAAGAATTCTTTAAACAAATAGAAAATCTAAAACTTTCCTTGAGTCACGAAATGCAAGCTTTTAATATGATAGAGAACCAAATTTTATGTTAATTATAAATCACTCTTTTCTGTGAAAAGAAATATTCACAAATGAATTCGAGATTTTTTTAACTTAGACATACAGAAGACCAAACAATGAATCATCCATATCTGATATGACTTTCAAAGGCAAATACGGCAACATTTTCCTGTCCAACCTAATGAGTAATAAAATATTTCTAGAAAACTAAAAATGGCTAAATGAAGGAATTCATAGACTATTACAAATTTTAGGTCCTAAAAAGTGAGAAGTTTAGGTTCATATATATCCAGACATGAAAGCCAACATTGTGGTACTTCTGATATTGCTAACTTGGTCTTTTACTACCTCAGTCTTAAATACCAGGGATATGGTCAACAAGATATTGCTGGCCTTGCAAAACTGCTCCTGAAAAGGCATCAATTTCCCCCTTCACTGTCTGTGTGTCTCTCACACAACTTTCAGTGTTAGTGAAATCCAGCCACCTCACAGTACTGTATCCTGCTTCCTCCTGGTGTTCTTACATTTTTAGGCTGAGGTGGCTCAGATGTTCACCTTAAGAGCACATCTGACTCCTCTTCAAATTTAGGTGAGGTGAATCAGAACTGCAGTTGTAAGCCTCTGAGAAGATGCTGTCAGTTTCCTTTTCATGTTCTCTGATGTGCTGTGTAGCTGCTCATTACCTTCTGTAACTCCTCCAGCCACTCAACTGCTCACAGACAGCACAGATCTTGCGGGATGAAAAGCCATCTCTCCTGGCATTAAAGAGAGGCCCCAGGCACTTCCTGAAGCCTGGGGCTTAGAGTGCTACATCCACCATCTGGGTTGAAGCATCTGGTCCCACAGGCAGAGTTCTTCCAACACCTGCTGGTTATTTGTTGTGTCCAGCAGTTTTTCCTGTGGTACTCAGTGGTTTCTCATGATTTGTTCAGTTAGCTAAACCTTATCCCAACCCTTGGTCATCTGCCTTCTTACTTTAATATTATTAAGCTGAATGTATGTCAGATTCGTACTCCTCTCAATAAAATATTAATTAATGGTGTCAGCAATTTAAATTCATCTGCAATTTCTTCCAGCAAAACTGTTCATGTGGCAATAATATGAATATACCCTCATGGGCCCTGTTATGGGTTTTTCTTTCATTGCAATTTAATTTAAACTCATCTTTTAATTTACATTCAATGTCTTTCTTATTATTTAAGTCATCAGCCTGTATACATACAATAAAAATAATAAAATCTATTTAAAAGCTAGAATGATCTGAGAAGTCAGTTTCTGAAGAATTGTATTCAGGGGAGCTGAAGTCAATGATAAAAAATAACAACTTTGTAGTCTCTAAACTGCCATAGGTAATTTAGTGAAGTTTTGTTTAATCAGAGAGACTGGAACACATAATTGGAAAACATAAAGTTAATTTTATTTAGAAAGGAATTACTTTTCTTGGTCTTTAAATTGTAATTGATATTGCTTTTAGCCTATAAACATGATAAATACCTATACTGCACTCATGGAAAATTACATTGCATATATAAAAAATACATGTGTATATCATATTTATAAATCAATGAGAATAGTTCACTCTGGCTGTTCCTGCTAACTGAATAGTGGTGGTTGACATCAGATGAAGCAAAAGCATAAGAACAAAGGAATTCTATTCATGATCAAAAAATTATCATGACACAGTAAAAAATTAATGCCTTTCTGAAGAGACAATTCTATTACAGCACAGAGCCTAACAACCTTAAATCCAGTATTGTTACCAAATTCATCTTGGATACAGTAAATCAATTCAGTATCTTGCTTTCATTATATTACATTTTACTGTTGGTTGGCAAATATTTTTCACAAACCTTTCATGTGAAAATCATTGTTAGTTTTGATTTAAGATTGTTAAACTAAATGACTCAGTGACAGACTACCACAAACAGTGTAAAACCAGAGCTATTATTTATTTGGTGTTTTTCATCTGGACAGTCACATCTATCTATCCTTTGTCCTAAACTACTAAGGTATTTTCACTTCTGTTTTGAAGGAAAAAAAATATTCACCTGGAGTCTTTGGCTTTTGCTACACAATGTAGTATCAGATTTTATATAATCAGGCCTCATTATCCTGAATAGATTACAAAAACCTAGTTGGTGAGTACATCAGAGTTTTACTAGCAGAGACGGCTCCAGGTGCGCCTCCTATTAAGAAAAGCAGAGAATGGTAGGAGCATCATGGCTGAGGTATTTACCAAACTCTTTAAATCTTTCATGCAAATTTGGATCCGTTATCAAGCTTACCTGGATCTTTTCTTTTTGTTTTGTACTAATGCTTTGGTGTAAAGGGAATACCATGTCTTCCCATTTCCCTGGACAGAGAATTACTGTTCCATGAACTACAAAGCTTCTAAAAATATAGTTTTGCTATTTCTGCTGTTCTCTAATGTAAAGATGTCACAGTAGATGTGGGTAAGGCCTTGGAAAGGAGACATATGTTGAGAAATACAAGTTCCTGAAAAGCACTGATGACATGGAAAAATTTGGCTGTTGAGACATGTTATTAGTATCTTCTGAATAGGCCTTGTAGATCAAAATATTACTCCCACACCCCTACTCCTATATTACTGCATGGTCTGCAAATTGAATCCATTGATATCTATTAGTGTGGTGGGTTTACCCTGGCTGGATGCCAGGTGCCCACCCAAGCCACTCTGTCACCCATCCTCAGCTGGACAGAGGAAAAAGAAGGGTCAAGGGAAGGACAGGGGGAGGTCTCTCAGCAATTACCACCACAGGCAAAACCGACTCTACTTGGGGAAATTAGATTAAGTTATTTCTAATGAAAACCAGAGTAGGACAATGAGCAAATAAAATCCAAATCTTAAAGCACACCTCCCCACCACCCTTATTCCTGGCCTCAACTTCAGTTCCGAATTTTTTTCCTCCTCTCACCAGTGGCTCAGGAGGATGAGGAACAGGTGCTGTGGTCAGTTCCTTGCATGTTGTCTCTCCTTCCTCCTGCTCCTTCCTCCTCAGGGGGAGGACTCATCACACTCTTCTCCTGTTCCACTTTTGCTCATACCTTTGACAGTGGTTCCCTAACTGATCTGAATCATCCGTTCATCACAATGTGCTACCCATACTTATTCTAAGGACAAGGGTGTGTGGATAGAGAACTGGACATTTTATATTTTCTTTTCTTTCTGTGTTTAATGGAAGCTATTATATCTGTATTCAGTTTGCAATATGTGACTGAGACCTTTGAACTTTTTATGCAATAAATATTTTTTATGGACTCTAAAATCAGTAAATAAGTACATATGATGTGGAAGCTCATTTGTCCTGTAAATAAAGTACAAGCAACCGTAGCTTAAAACTGTAGAGTATTCCCAGTAGGATAATATGCCCATGGCATTATACATTGAGAAATGATTGATTTTCTTCTGCTTCATTTTATCCAATGAAAAAACAGTCAATATCATAAAAATGAAAGATAAATAGAAAAAATAAATAAACCAGGAATGAGAAAAGCTGGAAATATTAAAAGATCAATGTTTAAGCTGATAGTGTTTATGGAACCTTTCTCAATAGTATTTATGATTATAAAGGGGTCTTAAAAGTTGGATGCTTTTTCTGTATCAGTAAAATGTCTATATTATTTATATAGTAATTCTACAGACAAGTCAACATCAGTACATTCCTGCAATGTATGACTCCCAAACATCAAATGAATCTGTACACAATTTATGAAAATGGGTAATCTGTTGTGTCAATAACATTTTATTTAGCAACATATACCAATAAGGAAAACTGAATTGTATCTGATCTATTTTCCCCATTTAAGTACCCTTGGACATTTGAGACAATATTAGAAGAAAATAGTCACGTTTAGTTTCATGAGAACATAAAAGTGAAATCAGATGTCAGCACAAAAACTCGTACGTTAACAGCATCAAGTTCTAATAAAATGTTGGAAGAACTGAGACTGATATTTATCATATCTAGTCTTGTTCTCTAGAGATTTTCAATAATATCATTAAGGAAGGAGAAAAACTGACAGTTAATTTCAAAACCTGGTTTAGTGCTTGGATGTCAAATCAAAAGACCCATGTATTCAATTAAGTAATTGAAAATATTTTGAAATTAAAAATTGATGCTAAGATACCCTAAGAAACGTATGTATATTTATATATATATTTATACTTAGCAAAAGAATGATTTTTATTAGAAAAGCCACGTAACACTGTTCCCAATACTAATATATGTTCTTTAGCAAAGTAGTAATGTGTTAATGTAAGTTAATTTTTTATTATGAGATCACTTCTATCTACAGTAGCCCTGAAAGCTGTATTTTTTTTATTTTTTAATATCATCCTTCCCATAGGATGGATGTACAAAGCTTACACTTCTTTTCAGGACCTGTAATGGATTGCCTTGAACTGAGAGAAATAGACTTGCCATACTTTACAGCAACAGGATAATCAATCAACCAGACCTCCAGCTCTAACATATAATGACAAGAAACTAAAAATAATCTAGAATGCAGAAGGGTTATCTCACAGTTGCCCAGGTAATGAAACAATAATTTTGTTTAATGTTACTTTATTTTCCGTCTTGTGGGATCATGGAAACTGCTGAATGGCAATATAAGGAGGAGGCTTCAGAAGCCTAAGCTAAAGTAGCTCTGTGTAGCAGAGTTTTTGAAGATAGTGAATATTTGGAGTGTGAGTGAATCACCTAGCCTGGGCCTCAGATGAAGGCCTGTAAGGCCTCAGTGGCGCATGTGGAAATTCAGCTGCCAAGTCTCTGGCGCAGTGAGAATTGCCCCTTAAGGTGTTAACAAGGCACAGAGAGGTTTCTAATAGATAACATGTATAGTAAGTAGTCTGAACACCAGTAGCTGCCTTAAAAGTTTTGTCAACAATAAGTGTTTGCATTCTTCTCTCTGCTGTATGCCAATAAAGATCTGCAGTGAATTGTAAACTATATGGAAATGTATAAAAGTAGCCATCTTAGCTGAATAAAGTAGAACGTAGCTGTTAACCATATTGGCTTGATCTGCGTTCTCTCTATACTCCGACTTCCTTTTTATCTCAGGCCAACCCTGGTAATAGGTCTGTTGTGTAATAAAGTTTCAGCTGATGATATTTTAGTTTGCAACTAAAATCTGTAAGTGGTAGGTAATAAGTGGTGCTCTTCTAGTCCTTGTAGTCACTGTAGTTTCTACCTTGGAGAGACTTTAACTATCCTAAAGTGAATAGGTGACATGAGAGTGTCTGTTCTGAGCTTCTTTCTTCTATGTCTCTCTGTTACGTACAGCATTTAGAGAATTCCGTAACATCTGAAGATATGGATAGGTTCAGATAAAGTTTGAAGGGTGTGTTGAATTTCATCATCTTTCATCTCACATTTTCAAAAATTCCCTCTGATTCTCTTTACAATACTTTGAAATTTACTTTTACTACTACATTCCTTTTTTTCCCTCAGACCTTTGTACATAAGGATCCATCTTTCCATCTTCATCAGTATTTTAATAGGTGTCTGCTGGGGAAAAATAACCTAGCTGGATTTTAATGATTTTTTTTTTTGCATTTGTATATATCTTAGCATTTTTCTTTAAAATACAGGGAAGAAACTCTTCAATAATATTCCCAACAACAAAATGAAGAGCAATAAACCAATATTAATAAAGTTATACATATTGCTAAATTATAAGCTCTTTTTTTTCCCAAATAAAAATGTGAAACTGTAACTGCATAAATAATCTCTTTGAATTCAGTACAGAAATAACATGTCCTAAAGAAGCATTTCAAACCTTAATGGACAGGTGTGGTAATTACACTAAATCTAACAGATTTGTCAAGTGAAGTGTTGATTATTTTATAAATAATCATATAAATTATAAAATCTACTGAAAATATTCCCCATTTAAGTCAAAACATGTTGGACAAATGCCAGGACTAACAGAAAAAAAAACCCTCAACCTGTCATCTATTCTATTGCATTAGATTAAATGAGTTAATTCACTGAAGAGTTGTAAAGGATGTTCAATAATTCATTGAAATGTAAAATTTATTTGGGAAAGTATGTGAGACAACAAAGTATCCAGAGAATATGAACTTTTTTTCAAACTTATATTTACCTACCAATTTTCTGGTTATTTAGCTGCAATGTTTTCCAGATCTTGAATACTGTTTGTGCGTGCAAAATTACAAAATGAAATTACTTGTTAAAACTAATGAGAGACAACAGCCAGAAACCAGAACAGGATACATCATATTCCAGAACAGAAACAGAACATCATACAAGTAGAACAAAATCTGCATCCAAAAATGGAAATTAATAACAGATTTACATTGCAATAATTATTTCAATATTATTTATTAATTATATTTTCCTGTACAATTATTCACTGAAATTGTTAAATAGCAGAACTTACTGAAACTAAGTTCTCAAAAGTTTCTTTGAGTTCCCTAAAACTAGGAAATAATTTAAAAGAGACAATATGTAATGGTGATAGCGATTCTGCCTTTCACAGTTGATACTGTGCATACAGAAATTAGAGGTCCTTTCTTTCTAGGAGGAAGAAACTTGTTCTTTATTTTTGGTTTATTTTAAATATTTGATTCATACATGAAAACTAGATAAACTTCTGTAGTGTGACTTGATTAATTCTGGAGATGTTGAGAATATGGGAAGAAAAGTAGGTATTGAAAGTGTAGGAAGGTTATTTGTCATCCTAATGTGAAGTCAGTTGTGTAATATGGGGAATACAGAAAAAGTATCTCATTGGTTCTTAGATGAAGTTTGGTGCAGCTTGCTGATGCCTTAAGGGATAATTTTTCCAGTAAAGAACAATGAGGAATTTTGGATAACACTCTTCTACCCACTTAGTCATTTTAGACAAGTATTGAATAATGTTAAATTCATGTGATAACTATAGACCAAAAATAGAATAAGTATAGGGTGATCGAGTATTCTGTTGATTTTAAATTTGTAAACTCGACAATAAGATCCCTCAGGAAAATAGCCACAAGTTGCTGAAATTGGTTTAAATATTATCTTTCCATCACTATGGAGTTTGAAAGGGAAAATAAACACTTCTGGGCTAAGCAGATATGCACTATCAGTATATCAGTAAATATATATGATTTTTTAGTACAAAATTACAAGGAAGAAAAGAAGGGGAGAAAAGTATGTGTCTTTCACAGTAGGAAAATCATTCAAATTCTGAATTTTTCAAAAAGAAGTTAAAGGAGGGGGAAAAGGATAGAATAAACCAAGTGGATACCTTCCAGAGCAAAATGTGTGTGAGTACCTTCTCTTGGACTGGTCAGCCTTTCCCAAGGTACAAGTTAAATATTTCTGCACCCAGTGAGATTATTCTGCCTCCACTACTGCATCCTGAAAATCTTTTACTCAAGAGCTCAGTGGATTTTGGTTTTTTTAGATAGTGTTCATCTGTATTGTATCCTGTGCTCCTGGCTGTTTTACTGACCTTTGAAGTTGTGTTTTCTGATTGAAAGTACGATCTGAAATCAGTTGAAATAGTAATATTCATTTAATAATCCTTGTTTTTGAAATCTTGGATCCTGTCTTAATTTTAATCTGTTTGACTCATAGGAAGTAGGTGCAAGGTTTCTGAGTTTGGTCTTGTTTCAGTTTATGGTGTCTATGAACTGTTAACACCTCTCATAAATAATTTGACAGCCTTATGCCTATGAGCACCTCTAACTCCATTGGAAGATGCAGTATGGACTTCTGCAAGTGATAAAGGAAATTCCAGAAATCTTAACTTTTGGGAAAGATGATGTATTATTTTTACATTGGAACATAGGAATAGCATAATCAAAAACTTGTGAGGATGTAAGTTTTGTTACTATTTGATCATTTCAGAATATTTTGAAAATGTAAATATAAATGAAGCTGTGACAAACCTCATTGGTTCTGTACTTACAAGGTTAGTGCAGTTAATATATCTTCAAATATTCAAGTTCAGGGCATGTTCACATGCATAAGAAAATATTTACATTGATTTAAACAAAAAATTACTAGACGCCCACAGACTATGATATGTTGAGGAAAAAATGGTAAATATGATGGAATGTTATTGAAAAATCACAGAAGTATCTAAGTAAAATACAATAATAATGAAAAAAAGCTCAGGATTTTCCACATACTTGTATTTATTTTTATTTTTTGAATGCTTGAGGTTCTCAATATTTGCCTTGATCATTTTCGTAGTAACATATTTTTGCCATTTGAGATATTCCAAAGAGGATTCCTCCTTTCCTTTTCCAGTTTACACAACATTTAGTTTGTAGTCTTCCATTATTTTTCTGCCCTGTCTTTCTCACAAAGATATTTTAGACCTCATTCTTTTAACTACTTCTGACACATACAAACTGGCAATGCTACAACGTTGCACTAGTCAATTTAGTTAGATTCCAGGCTGCATTTCTTCAGATCTGCTGTCACCTATCTCTCCAACCTTACAAGAAAGAGATGTTTATGCTGAAGGGAAAAAAAAAAAAGAGATAAAAAAGACAAGAATAGAAAGCAAGCATAGCTAGTATTGTAATAAAACGTAGACAGTTTGTTTCTATAAATATTATATACCTTACAGTTAAATTTCAGATATGATTTTTAAAGAAATCTAATGTCAAACCAGGAACATTGTAGTAAAGAAATACCTTACTGCAAGAAGAAGCAAGCAATATATAGTAAATCTTGTAGCTTCTTTTCATCTTTCTGGCAGTCTCTTTTATAAGGAATCTCTTTTCTTTTCCATTTCCATTTATTACAGCTCCATTTATGAAGGTCTGCTCATGTGCTTAATTGGTTTGAGTAATCCATGAAACATCTATGGTGTCAGTTAGTCTGTGATTTTCTTTTAGGTGTTAGATTATTTTTTTTCCCTCATTGTATGACAACGATTTTGTGCACTGTTTAAACCAACAATCCAGATTCACCCAGTACTTCAGTGAATACCACAACTCTAATACATTTTTTGACTCTTTTACCTCTAAACTTCATTGTATGGAACTGATATGATCATAAAATTAAAGCATAAAAAGCAAGATAAATACTGCTCTTAATAATCTTTCTATGCCAACTTTTTTTGTGAAATGTGATCTTTAAGAAGCTGGTTATGGTACTTCACAGATGTCTATTCAGGTTTTCAAGAAACCAGCTATGAAATTATACATGTATTGGTATTAAAAAAGGAAAGAGATTATATTTAGCTGAAATGCAGTAATGTCTGAGAGGTTAAAGCCATAAGTCATGATCAAATTATGAGCATGCTCTATAAAACCTTTTTTTGAGAGATTTACCTGTAATAAAGTATCACTGAGTGAAGGCATATTGTTCAGCATCTACCACTAGCTGCATTAGGGATCGTTTGATTATGTATCCTTTTAGATTTTACTACAATGCTCCAGTTCTCTCTCTCTTTAGCCTTCAGATTTACAGACATTCTTTCTTGCTAAATATTCCCTGCAGGTCCAGTCAGCTCCCATGTATGGCAGAAATGCTATGTCTTATCCAATCATTTTATTGCTGGTGCTTACCCTCTATCTCTACTTTTGAGAAGCAGCTGATAATGTTCTTATTCTTTAAACTATATTCCATTGCATTTTGCATCCTATTTTCTCATTTAAAGCAACACCTACATTCTTATCTTCATTTCAGAGAATACATACATTGCTCCAAACCTTAAAATGGAGCTTGTAATTTTTAAAAAACTATTCTGAATACCCAAATTCCAGGAAAAAAAATCAATTTATCTTATTCTTCTTACAGAAGTTATATAAATCCTCATGTTGTGGATAAACTGTACTTAACAACATATTTAAATTTTCTTAATTTCTTGTCTTCCACCCAGAGAGGGCACAGTATACTCTGAGGAGTGAAAAAAAAAAGTATGAAATTTTGTCTCTTCATTTTTTTATTTACTGGAGAAATAAGTTATAGCATTAACCTAACGATTACTTTCTTTACATGTCTGAGGTAGGGCTCACAGCTATATTAAGGGAAAGAAAAGCTGTGAAAAAAAAATTACTTCACACTTATTTAACTTTTTTAATTAGCTAATGTATTTAAGACTTAAATAAGTATGTTATATAAATTGCTTTAAAGACATTATTTAAAAAGTCAAAACAAAACAAAAAAAAACTTTTACTGTGTCATATTTCAAAAATCATTCCACTGTTAAACCCACAAAAAGTAGATGTTCACTATAATCTTACTATGGAAATTTCATATTTAGACCAATTGAACATCAATAATTATTTACATACATAATTATATGCTATTTCTAATGTGACCAATAAGCAGATGGAAAGACTAGAGAGGAGAAAAAAAAGGAAAAAAAAGAAGGAAAAACTAAACCAAACCAACCAAACCAGAGCTGTAGGTATAATTATATTCTGGGGAATAAGTGCAGAATGTCTGTTATCTACTTGAATACCTGTCTTTTCCATGGTGGGTTATTTCTAATTTTGAGCAACAACATACAACAATTTTGAACAATTATGTGTTTCATCCCTTTCTGTTCCTCTATTCCTCAATCAGTTTTCAGAAACTCTCAGAGAGTCTTCCCGTTTAATCATTACATTTTCAAATAAATTGTTGAGTAAGGAAATAATGGATTTGATAGAGAATATTATACATAAAGAAGGGTGAATTCTGAAAAATAAGTTCCTAGTGAGACTGCTCTAGCAAGTTGGTTAGTAATAATTTATCTAGAACTATTGGAGACTGCCACTTTCAAATATCTTCTGTCATTTAGAGGATGGATTAGAAAAGAGAAGGTATTGTCTATTAATAAATCATGAGAACTTCCTACTGTTACAATTTATTAATAAGACTAAAATTGTAATTAAGAGTGAACATGATTAAGGTTGTTGCTCAAATAAAATATTATGATGAAGGCAAAAGTTGCACTGTAAATTTAGTTTGTTGGGCCAAAGTTATTAAATATAGTATCAGAAAGGAATAAACAAATTCAGCAAATGCCATGTTGTTTACCCATTGATATCTGTTTTAATTGAGGAAAATCCAGCAAACTCTATGAAAGTGTGACCACAGTTTAAAATAAACTGATAATCTCTGATATTTATATGGAATCAGTACACATTTATCAAATATTCATTTTACTTCTTATGTTAAATCATAATTTATATATATATTGTAACATTAATTTCTCTAAGATTTGGTAAAAAATAATCAAAATTAGCATATATTTATCAGAACACTGAAGAGGAGATTTTTAGTATTGAGAATATATCTTTGGACAACAATCTTTTAAAAGAATGAGTTTGTAAAATTTTTTTTGGTGTTTGCATCTTGCTGTCCTGGTTTTGGCTGGGAATTTATTTTATTTCTGTGTTTTGAATTCTCATGTTAGTGAATTGTAGTGTTGATAATACACTAATGTTTTAGTAGTTGCTGAGCAGTGCTTACTCTAAATAAGGGACTTTCAGTTTCTCTGCCCTGCCAGTGAGCAGGTGCACAAGAATCCAGGAGGGACCACAGCCAGGATAGATGACTCAAACTGGCCAAAAGGATATTCCATACCACAGAGAATTTGCTCAGTATATAAATTGTGCAGAGTTACCCAGGAGGGGCCAATCCCTGCTTGGGAACAAGGTGAGCATCACTCAGAAGATAGTGAGCAACTGTATTGTGGGTCACCTGTTTTTCTTGTGGTTTATTCCTTTTTCTCTCTCATTGTAATCTTCCCTTTTGTTACTATTACTATTACTATTACTATTACTATCATCATCATCATCATCATCATCATCGTCATCATCATAATCATCATTATAATCATTATCATGATTATGATCATCGTAATCATCATTATAAGCTATGTTATTTTGATTTCTTACTGTTCTTATCTCAGCCCATGGTTTTTACCTTTTTCCTATTTTTCTCCCCATCCCACAAGAGAAGGGTGGGGGGACGAATGAAGGACTAGCCACATGGTCCTTACTTGCCATCTGGGGTTGAAATGTGACACTTGAATAAATCCATAGCTTACATTGTTGCTGAGGAATATATTCAAGTGCCCATACATATGACTTAGTATGATTAATGATGTCCTAAGACATTCTCATAGGTCTCCAGCTGTCACTTTAAAAAGACATGAGCTTTTTGCATATCATTTACTATGTGATGCTTTGAGGCACTATAACTTGTGCTCTAGCTGTCCACCTTAGCCTCCCTTGTGGCTTCAAATTCAGCTGTCTAACAAGCATGTGAAGCTTTCTGAGACACCTTCCCGTGTGACTAGTAGGTCTGAGACAAAACCTACACCCACAATATGCTAGAGTGGCAGCTAGAATCTGGATGAAATATTGCAGGGCACCTCCAGTGTTTCCTTTGGTTAACTGAATCAAGTCCCACGTCCCTATTGTATGGACATCCACAGAACCTAAAAATATCACGATGAAGACATCTCTATTTGGATGTCATAATCTCAAATGTTATCTTATTCAAAGTACTGAAGCTTGAAGCTGAATTAGGTACATATCACATTATATGGCAGACTGTAAGATACAAACCGACAATTCTTTGTTCTAGCAAGGCTTGCCAGCATAGAGGAAAGGGCTAATCTGATTGCATTGCCTTATATTAATGACTGTCTCATGCCTTGTCAAGAGCTCTCCTACAAGTTTTATTTCTTAATAAAGAAAAACTGATTCTATAAAGTTACAGCTCCTAGCTGGAAAAAATATTTTTTCCAGAGGTACTTTGGATAATCTTTGCACATACCAGATAATAGTAACTCTCTCTTCAGTCCTTTAGAATGGCTCAAATTCATGCTTGATTTCTGAATTTGTGCGCCAAGATTTCCTTGTTAGCAGATAATTTTGATTCTTTCAATTTCCATCAACACTATGGTGTTTAAAACCCTCTTTTCTCTTGCACGGAGTTCTAAATATGTTTTGCAAGAAGTGATCAGGAAATTGCATTTTAATGTGTTTGTTTGTTTTGTAGAAAAATAATATTTTACTCAGAATGAAAAAGCAAACGCAAGAATTCAGTACTGAAAATGTCATGGAAATGTGCTTTTCAAGCCAGACCTCCTGTGGCTTTCAGAGCAATCCAATTTCAGCTAAGCTCCCAGCCTTATGTGCTTTCTAGACTCTCTCCTTCCTTAGCAATATTCTGTAAGAACAGACAGGGCAGTTGCAGCCTGCAAAATCTGCAGCTTCGTGTTTTGCGCTCACAAAAGCTGAGAAGTTACAGCATGTTCAAACTATTACATAATTTTTTGTTTGCTTGTTGTTTTTGGGTGTGAGATTGTTTTGCTTTTTATAACTGGGAAATTTCAAAGAGTCATAATTGACCAGAGAAAAAGTTTTATGCTATTTTATGCTGGCTGATTTTAGAGGAGACTGAAATAGTTCAATGAGGGTTAAAAGTTCCTGCTTATTCTCTTTTATATTCACTTGATAGAGTGTATTTTTCAGGAATGGTTCCCAACAAGGCTTTGGGCAGTCGTTGCAGTTACAGTGCAGGAGAAGGGGATACAGGGGAGCTTGCCCATGATAAGCAACAGCTGTGTTAATTACCCAATACAGCCTCGCTCCTGAGGACCCACAGCTATATCCAGTAAAGATAAGTGTGATAAAAGAGAGTGGGTTAGCTGAGGAGAATCCTGGAAGAGGAAGTGGGAATGAGAGGATCATAAAGAAGAAAGATTCTGGGGAGAGAGAATCACTGCTGTGAGGTCAGTCTGGGTCTGCAGTCAGAGCCTGTTGTTGGAACATGTAGTCACAGTCTAGCCAGGTAAAAACCTGCATTCAGAGTCTGCAAGCTAACACATGCAGTCAGAGTTTAGCAGGAAATAACCAGCAGTCAGAGGCTGCAAGGGAAACCTACAGTAGGAGCTTGCTGCAGCCAGAGTCAGTGGATAGTTGGAGTCAGGATGGCTGAGCTGTAAAGAGGAATAAACCAGGACCCTTTTCATGCTGTGATAAACAAGAAGTCTGTGTCTTGGCGCATTTCTACCCTCCAACAAGAGGGCTGCTGCAACATTAAAGTAAGGATATTCAAAAATCAGCAAATTCTCTTTGGCCTTAATATCTAATACCTTTTTAAAAGTACTAAATCTTAGTGAAATTATTGGATGCCAAAGGATTTTGCTTGTCAGAAGTATAAAGCTTTTCTTGACTTGGAGGATAGTATAGTTTGTCCTAGAAGAAGAGCTTTAATCCATGTTGCTAAGCATAACACATTCTAAACTGATTAAAACTGCACATGAAAACAATAGAAAAGCATAGCATAATGAATTACTATCCATTTGGACATAGTTTATCTGCAAGACTGGGATGAAAATTGACCATGTAATTCAGACCTCTGCTTCTCCCACAGTGCATAAATTTTAAACAGTGTAAAGGACATCTTCTGTACACTTTTCAATGCAAATTCTCATCTGTATACTTTTATCCTACCCGTTCACTGACATATTATTCTAATTTTGTCATTAAATCTCTGAAATGAGGTGATATCTGTACTTACTTCATAAGATGTTGAACATACTCTGTGCGCTTACATGTTGAAGTAAAGATTTCTGTCCAACTTCCTTCTTCAGCAATCATTACTTTCTCTTCATTTCTAACACAGCATCCAATCATAAGGCAGACACCTGTTTTTCAGCTGCTCTTCATGTAGCATATAACTACCCTGAAATAATTTGCATTCTAAGCCATATCATCTTAAACTGTGAGGTAACTAATTAGCAATTCTAAATGAAAAGGGAACTGGAAGCAGAAAGCTACACTCCCACAATAAATATGCCTGACAATTTGTGAAATTCAGGGCTTATAGCACTTATGGGTAAATGTGGTGAAAAGGCAGAATATATACATTTGACATTTGGAACAAAACCCCATCTCATTATCAAGGCAGACAACAACCCATAATTCTGATATTTCTGACCATTATGCACTGAGTGAGGTTATTTGTTGAGTTCATTAAGACACCATGAATCTCTGCAGATATAAAATTTCTCTTCAAAATAATTCTTAACTGAGTAAGTTAATAGTAACATTACTTTAACCTTGCTGTGAAAAGGAGAATAAATTAAATAGGTACAGGCCAGATCATAGGAGAATCTAGTGCCTTAGTGTCAGACTCTCAATGATATCTATTTCTTTTAATTAAGTAAAAAAACCTTAGTTGTTTTTAGTTTCTACTGAACAGATGTTTTTAGTGAATAGCTAGCATGATGTGCATGATCTATTTCCCCCAAACTAATACAGGATACAAGTAATTTTCATCATTTGCTCTAATTTGCATTATATTATATCTGTCTGTTTCAACATATTCTAGTCACCAGTGGTCTATGTGACTGATTTCAGCAGCCCAATGATGAAGGTAGCTGGCCAAGAATTTGCTTCAGTGATTAAATATTCTCCGAAAAAAGAGTTTTTTTCTTTTGTGGAATCAGAATTTCCCTTCCTGAAAGCTATGGCTGCTATATAGTGCCATTCACTGTGCACTGCTGGGGCAAGTCTGGCTCCATCTCTGTCATCCCCCTTTAATGGAAGTGTGCAGTAAGTCCTCCCTCAGACTTCTTTTCTCCAGGATACAGAAATACATTTTATTTGGTCTCAAACTATGGTTTGTTCCACTTTGTAATCATCTCAAGGATTATTTCCATGTTGTCTTGTATGGCGGGACATAAAAGTCCAGGGAAAAATAATTTCGTTCAACTTTTTTTTGTACTCTTGTCATTAACCCAGTATGGTCACATACCAGGTTTTTTTTTTGCAAGGTTTACCAGATCTATAGTACCTGACTCATGTCCATGTTGTTGTCTGCCAGGACCCTCAACTCCTTTTATTTTGATATTAATCCAGGATTTGTACAACACCACCAAATTCCTTTTTAGGTTGTATTCTTGCCAGTATCATGAATCACTATCAAAAGTCAGAGGTACATAACATCTAGGGAAGTTTAGACCAGACTGAGAAGCACAGAGAAAAATGACATGGTGGAAGTATCTACTGCTTCTCAGCTATCCCAGCAACCCTACAAATGTTGCAAGATTAAGAGTTTCTACAGAGTTCAGCTGATACTGTAAGGCTAACTCATGCTTTTGTTCCTTCTGACTCACTGTTATATGCCCCTTGTTATGGCTTTTGGAATTGATGAATTGTCACAATAACAATCACAAAACTACTGCTTTTGTTATCTCCCCTGACCAAGGCACTCTTGTTAAGCTGCAGACATGGAATGTCTACATGATTCAGCTTTCACTTTAAGGTTCAAACACTCCAAGTTCAGTCTGCCCACTCTGCCCCCATGACACTAATAACGTCAGTAAGAACACCTAACAATAATACAATCCCTATGTTCTGTGTCAATATGAGTCAGCTGCTCAACTCAGGATCCACAGCTGACTCAAGCTCATAAAAGATGATTGATGATGCATGGATGAGTATACTTTTCAGAATAAATAAATAAAAATTAAAAGTTCTTAATAGGTAATTCAAATGCTTCTTGCAAAACAGCTGAAAACACTGCCAACCAGATCAAAAAAAGACATAAATGATGATGTCAACCCCAGAAATTGCGTACCTGCCAAACAGCCAAATTGAGAGAAATAATTCCTCTCAGTCATGGGTCAAGAAGACAGTATTTGCTGTTGTCACTCTATGCGGCTATAAACTTATGCCTCTGCCTTCCATTTTGATACATTTCTTTCCTATATTTCAGATATTCTCGTTGCTGATTGTAAAAAAATAAGACCAAAGCAGTCTGTATGTATTTACAAAAATCTGAGTGGGATCACAGCTCTGTATATTGAGTGCTACTCTCTGCCATTTGCATCAGCTCACTGCTTTGAGATGGCTATTTCATCTTTCCTTCTTTTTCTGACTTTCCCTCATCCCAAGATACAAATTTTCTGTATTAGCTGCAATTGCAGTGCTCATCTCTCACACACATGCTGCCTTTGAGCACTTATTCTAGGTCTGTTATTTTACTATGATGTCATGCATGATACACCATGTCTCTCAGAAGGCATTATTAATCCACCAAAAGTGGGGCTTCATTTGACCTCTCTTTCCAGGCAGTCAGCAAAGTCAGTAGGCACTTTGTTGGCTTGATTTACCTTGCTCTAAAACAGACATCTAAAAGAATTCAAAAGACTCATGGTCTAGGATTGCTTATTTTTCCTTGTTGACTACAAAATAAGCTTACAATGTCTTGATGTGGATACCTACACAGTGAACACATAATTACCTGAGATCCACTCAGTATCTGTGACCACTAGTGAATAATCTGGACTATAAAATATTTAGATAGACAACAGCATTCTTATTTGATGGGTAACATCAATTCCTGAGTGATGTTGAGATTATTTTTTCAAGCAGTTGCTGTGGAAATCTTAAACCTTCACAGTGAAGTGCTCAATGGAATGAGATTTTTTCACTGGTCATGAAGGCAAGAAGTTTTAACTGCCTGATTTGCTTTTAATCAGAAGCTTGCATGGCTGTCTATAGGTGGATGTGGTGGGTTGAGTTTGACTGGACGTCAGGTGCCCACCAAGCCACTCTTTCACTTTCCTTCACAGCTGGGCAGGGCAGAGAAAATAAGATGTAAAAATTTATAGGTAGAGATAAGGCAGTTTACTAAAGCAAAACCAGAATGTATCACACATGCAAGCAAAGGGAAAATCCCTAAATATTTTATTCTCTACTTCCTCTGGGTAAGCATTGTTCATCCACTTCCCAAGAAGCAGGGCTTCACCAAATGTAATGGTTGCTCTGGAAGACAAGTATTGTAAACAATGAATGTCCTCCCCCAGCCTTCCTTCTCCTTTTTCTTAGCTTTTATATCTGAGCAGATATCCTCGGTCAGTCTGGATCAGTTGTTCAAGTGTGTCCCATCTCAAGATTTTGGCCACCCACAAGCCTACTGATAGGGAGGAGGGATGTTGGAGAGACAGCTGTGATACTGTGCCAGTGCTGCTCAGCAGTAGCCAAAACACCAGTGTGTTATTAGCACCCCTTTAGCTCCCAATGCACACACAGCCCTGTGAGGGCTGCTGTGGGGAAAATTAACTCTCTTTCAGCCAGATCCAGTACACTGGATAATGTGGGATTTTAATGCTACATTTGGCATTCAGTGTCAGTGTGAAGCAATGGAAAATATTTTTTTCCTAAGGCTACATGAGTGTATTTTTTTTAACATAAACTCATCCCATCGTTACTCAACCTTGAGATTACTTTCTTGCAAAGATGTGGTGTGCTGACAGTACTGTCTAATTTCAATTTTTATTACCTTCCTGTAGCTTTTAATGAGAATTTAAACTCTTAAGTGTCAGATTTTAAGGTATATTTAGATAAGGCTAATGATCTGGTCTGGAATTTTTTTCTGATGAGTATGAAAACTGTGAAGAGCAGCCAGTTAGCCCTGTTCCCAGGAGAATTGCTATTGCAACCAGATCTCCAGATACTTCAATAGCAATGAAAGTCCTTTTTGGGGAAATAATTATTTGTTGCACTCACTGGCAGGATATCAGAATAGTTTTGCTGGTGTATCAACTTTACACATGACAAAAGCCATAATATTGTGTATGTCCCTACTCCAAAACCTCAGACAGGACATCATCCTGGCTTACTTTAGTTCTATAAGCTGAACAGTGACATAAAAAAGGCCTGTGGGGTTAAAGGAAGAAGTCTCTGTCTGTCACATTGGTGCACAAGGGAGCTATGACTGTCCAGCAGAGCTACTTAAAGAAACAGAGATCATAGTCACATAGGTGAATGCTTAATAATAAGCCATATTAGCTGCATTTCAGACCTGTCTTGTTAAACCACTGTATCTACTACAGCTTACTAATCAAGGACGACTATGCCGGTTGCTGTGTCGTGCATGTCTTTCTCTGTGCAAATCTGCCTTCGAAAATGGTTGTGTCTCATTTTACATGTATCAGTCAGATGCTACCCTTTAAGAAGTTTATGAATGCACAGTATTTAATGATTCCTCAATCCATTTTTAGAGACACTGTTTAAGAAGATCCCAGGCATAAAATGAGCCATTTGTCTTCATTGTTTGAGCAGATATGAAGCCATTTCAACATAGACCTGAGCAAATATATATTAAAAAAAAATTATAGCTACCCAACCAACTGAGAAAACTAAAGTGACAGTCATATGTACAAGTACTTAAGGCCTACTTAAATGTAGGCCTTTTTTACTTAAAACCCCCTTTTTTCGGCAATGTTCTAAGGTGTTTCCTTCCCCTTGGTAATCATAATCTGAAAAGCTACCCTGAAGGTACGCAGCATGAGGGCTTTCTTTCTCAGACTGGGTAGCAGCAGCTCTGGTTGCACAGCAGTAGATTCTGGTTTGAAATAAGATCACTTTAAAAATTCACATGAAGAAAAAAAAGCAGAAATTTGCTTGCACTGGAGAGGACACTTACACAGAATGGGTGGACTTGTCTGAGGACAAAACTCCTGTGGTGGTGCTTCGTTAAGAAGTACAGTCCTCACTGTGATGCTTGTGGAGTCAGATCCAGTGGACAATGTTATAGAACACGTTTGTGCTTAAATATGAATACAAAATAAGGAACAATGTAGTGGGCAGTCTTACTGCTAGAGATGGTCCCATAAAGAGCCTACAAAGATGTGTCACAAGCCAATACCTTGCGTGTACTTTCATCTGCACCAGTCCTTTGGGCAGTTGCATGAGGCACCTCTGCCCAGCTCTGAGTCTATTCCCCAGCCCAACTCTGTTACCTGAAGGTGACCCCTGAGCACATGGATTCCAGGTTGGCTATGAGACAATGTTGCAGCTGTTTCTTATCACTGAGGGAAGAATCACTTCTTCACAGAGAATCCTTCTATCTCTGGCATTCCTGCTTCCAGCCACCATAACACCTTCTGCAGTTGGACCTTCCTCCCTTTCATGCTAAATTCCATGCTAGATTACTTCTCAGTCACAAATTACTACTGCTGACAGTTACCATTTCAGAAAAGTGGCTGAACACATGACTTAGAAATTATGATGAGTTATAGGAAATCACTGTCCAGCCACAGCTATCAGGTATAACTTTGTTTTCCCACAACAGTCATTAGGAAGGAGAGACAAAATTAGTTATTTGACATATTTTATTTCAATGTTCAATGCTCTTTTAGTGTTCAGTGTTGTTTCATACGCTATTTTGAGAGCAATATTAGCTACGTAGATGCTGCTCGCCCTCTCAATTTAATTCCATGTGATTTTATTGAAGAGAAAATAGAACAGGGTTATTTCTTCTGTAGAGGAGATGATAAGGAGAACACTAAAAATGAGCACACACCCCACCACCACCAGTCCTTTCAAATTTACACAGTTATGCTGCACTGCATTTATTTCTTATCAAATATGTATGTGATAGTTTTCTAGAAATGCATTCTAAACGCATTGAAGTACTGGTTGAATTACAGAGATAGAAGTGGTATTTTACAGCCTCTACTTACATAGAATTGGACTGTATAGTCTGAAGAAAGCCCATTTGAGTTTATAAATCACATTTGTGATTTTGTATTATCCATACATTATTTTTTAAAAGCAAAGAGGCATTTTATTTCTGGATATGGAAGAGGACACGTGAAGGTTCCCAGAGAAAACACATCTGCAGCTTTTCTGCAGAACATAACATGGCCATCAGCATAGGGAGACAAATTGCTTTTTTTACAAGCATAATAAGCATATCTACATGAAGTACATGGTTGCAAACAGTGTATCCATGAGCAACTCCTTTAAACAAGTGGAATTGCAAGAGAAAATAACGAACAAAGAGAAGGCCAGAAAACGGCCATTAAATTAAATTTCTATATTATTTTGGCTGATTTTAGCTTTAGTATTTAAATGTGGTGGGACTACTTTGGCGAGCTGCCAGGTGCCAACCAAGCCAATCTATCACTCCCTCCCTTCAACAGGACAGAGGGAGAAAGTCCAGAAATTGTGTCTCCTACCTTGTGAGTATTCAGAAGTCATCTGGACACAGATGTGGGCAACATTTCTAGTTGGCCTTGCTTGACACGACTGTTTGAATCAGAGAGTCTATGCTGTATCTGCATTCCTCCTAGAAAAGTTTACTCTTCATGACAAAACTTGAAGTTCACTCTTCCCTCCAACCCTGGTAGGATGGGGAGGACAATCTGAAGAAAATGCCAAAAATTCTGGGTTGACATAAGATCACTTTAAAAACTCAAATGAGGAAAAAAAATCACCCAATGAAAATCCAGTAATTAACACGATAATAGCAACCAAGAGGAGAAAAAGTAAGGAATAAAACCCAAGAGAAAAAAATGATGGACAGTACAGTTTCTTGCCAGAATTCCTCACCAGCAAGGACTAGGTTCTCTTTATGCATAAACTCTGAAGCTTAGTATGAAGCTGACACAGTAATAACTATGGCATAAAATCACACATTTTATTTAGTCATGTTATCACAGGAAAGGAAGACAGTAAATGCAGTGTCATTTTCACAAAGGTTTTTAGAAGACTTCTATACAAATATACACTGGTCTGAGTGCATTTGACTTTTGTACCAAGCAAAGGAAACAAAACTATAACAAAGAATGGAATTAAGTGAATGTATGATATTGTGGTGAAAGTCAATACAGCTTTTGTAGAATAAAGCTACAACCTGCAAGTTTTGAAGAGATATTTAGTGATGTCAATGAACTTGTCAATAAGTCTCATAACAGTATATATCAGCTTTCAAAAAGCTTTTAACAGTTTTTTTCTTTTTTTTCTTTTTTTCTATTTTTTTTTAAAGTGGAAAAATCCTGTCACAGTTAAATAATTGATTTAAAGACTGGAAAAAAATGCAGCGAAAAATTATCAACTCCTGTAGTGGATGGAGGATAATGATAAGAGTCCCAGAAGGGTTTGTACTGTACCTGTGTTGCTCGTATTCCTGATTTTTCTGGATCAGGTGTGAAAAGTGACTGATAGTGCTGGTGGATGTTGAGTAATTATTAAGGTTGTTCAAAAGTGACATGAATATCTCGGATGTCTAATCATGAGTTTGAATGCCAATGAAATAAATTTAAAATTATGACAAATGTAATGTTCATAAATAAAAGCAAGTGTACAAGAAGTGCAACCCTAACCGATGATATACAGTGGTGAAATCAAAATTAGCAACTACCTTACAAATAACCCATGACTATGGCATCAAATCCTGTAGAAGCATCATTCAGCAATGCTCCATGATGTAAATTGTGTCTTAGAATTTAACAGAAGAGAAATAGATATCAAAAAACTCTTGTATCCTTGATAATGGTGAGTAGTTGTAGTTAGAATGCACAAGAAAAAAGATGGCTAAACAAAGAATGAAGGGCAAGGCAATGAAGATTAGCAAAATCAAATTTTTTACTATGCAGGCCATCACAAAAAAATAAGTACACACTTGTATATTGTGTATGATATAATCATAAAGAGACAGCTTATGCAACATGCACAAGAACATTTATTTTAGACTAGGAATTTTCCCAATGGGAAAGAAAAAGATAGGAGGTATAGAAGAGATGTAGTTAAAGTAAATATAGGAAAAAATGTATAGAGAAAAGTTGGTTAACATTTCTCATGTGACAAGATGTAGAGTGCACTTAATTTATTCAAAAATTAAAATAAATAAGGCAAAAAAGGAATATCTATTTATCACATGGTGCACACTTGCATTCTGTATCTCACTGTGGTAGGATAGCTTTTATGACAAAAATAAAAAAATTCAAGACAAAACTATATTAAGTCACTGAAATAATGGAAAACTATTAAAGCACAGCCAAACAGACCAAACTGTTCAGGGAAGTTCAGAGAAGGCCAGTGCTACCAATTGCTGCCAGCTGACAGGAGAAGTGGCAATAGCACCAAGAACTTGTCCCGTTTCTCAGATCAAAACAGTACAACCAAGGAGTGTTATTTTCTCTTGTGTGTCTACAGAACAAGAGCCTTTACTTTCAGCAGGAATGGATGTATGTGTTCTTTATTGATTAACCCTTTTTTCTGGTTAATACTGGCTGGGTAGGTTTTTTCTTTGTTTTTTTTTTTTCTTTTTCAGAAAGATTAGTGGGTCAGTATCTTCACAAGACAGGAAATTCTGGGGTCTGCCATATGCTAAAGGCAGTCATGCAATCTCTACCACTAGTTTACGTTGTATACGAATTCAATAGAGAATAATTCTGTTTTGTTATCAAGGTGACCTTGTCGTCAAACTGCAGGACTAAATGTAAGAGATGATACAGTGGAGCAGTGATTGGCTAAAATTAGGAACCACAACTGGATGCATTAAGGGAATAGAAGGAACTATACTCCTCACTGCGGCCATAAACAATCCTTTCGGTTAAGGAAATATTATCTCTACTGTAATTGCACTCACACCGAAGCTTGGGGTTTCACTTTGTAAAGAAGAATGATGGAAGGAGAGGAATAGGTTTTCAGATATTCATGTTAAGAAATCAGCATCTCTTCTGTATGTTGTTTAACCACACTTATGGCGTTGGCGCTGTTACTTCAATTGCATAAAACAACATAAAAATATAGGGAATGCTGTATCTATATATCAGGTAATTAAATATGTTATGCTGACATAAAAAGTTGTAGCTTAAATTAAAAATATGTTCTGATACTTAGCTGTGTGTTTTAAATTTCCTATGATGCATTTATACATATGAGAAGACAAATTAGAATGAGAAATAGTTTCATTGTATAGAATTATTTCTATAAATATCTCACCAGAAAAGAATCATCATTAAAATAACTGATCTAAGGAAATGTAATGCTGCACAAAGGAAGTTGAGAAGCAAATATGAGCATTGCTGAAAAGTTTAGGTTAGATTACAATTTGCATGCTAGGACCTACAAATGAGCCACATCATTGAAGCAAAGTGCTAATGGCAAGAAAGCAATGAAAAAAAAAGACAGTGAAATAAACAAAACTGACAAAATTAAATTAAAAGAATGCAAGCCACAAATTATAAAGAAAGATATAAACTTGCACACAGGAAGCCAGTTCTCTGGTTTTTTCTTTGCTTGCCTCTAGTGTGTGAAAACCTTATTCTTAATTTGCACAGATAATGGTTGTAGACAGAAGGAAGTTAAGACCTGAAAATGTGATGAATTTTCTTCTGCACACCTTAATTTCTAACCCTGAACAGACACTTGAGTCACCAGCAGACCTGATCTTAACACATACCAAGTGTCTGCCTGGGCCTGAATGACACAATATGACCAATGTTTTAAAGATCTTTCAAAGCTAGAGTTAGGGTCATTCAAGTTAAGGAATCACTCTGGTGTGATTAAGACAGTCAGTTTAAACAATCCTTAGTTTAGAGAAAACTGTGTAAATTCTATATTATTTTGTACTTGGCAATCCCAAGGACAGTTTTGAAGCTGTCTAAAAAATGTTCCTTGCTGAGCTCATTGGAAAAAGAATATTGAATTCTAAAATTCTGCAACCCTTCATCAGCTGGAGAGCAAAATCATTTCCTTGGCTTCTGTCTCCTGGTGAAATTCTAAAATGCTGAATCAAGGAAAAGGAAATTGTTTTAACACTATGTTTCACAGAGGATTAATGCTGTGGGCTATCAACACAATGAAATTGTCTCATTGACAGAAACACAAGAGGGAATATATGCCGTAATAAAGAAAAGTTGTTTTTGTAAAAGAATTTACATCTGTACCCCAAAGGTGACTTTCACCCACGCTTCATCTCCCCTCTTCTTAACAGATCACATCAAACATGAGATCACCTGATTTGCAAGGCCACATTATTCATACATAAAACCTACCAGAATCCATATGCTAAGGAGTCTCCTGACCAATATTCAGGTTTGGTTTTTTATTTTTCTTCCTCTCTGAGAAATCTGCAATGTCAGTTGGGTGAGGTAGAACTTTCCTTCTTTTGGGGTTATATTACAGAATTGTAGTATCATATAAAAGACAGACTGGGGCTGAGCAGTCCAAAAAAGATAAAGGAGAAGGGTGAAGAGGAACACAAGCCTGGTTGTATCAGAGTAATTTAAAAACTCATAGGGCAGTTCATGGTTTCAACACTCTGCTCCCATAACCACAGCCTCTTTATTGCTTAAATTAAATATCAAACCTTTAAAACACAGAAATAATCTTGAAAATCTGAACTGGAATCTAGGACTTCTTCAGAGGCTACAGGTTTTCAGACCTTTGCTTGAAAAACACGTGAGAGTTCTTCTATATAGTGGTACAGTTTTATTGTGATGAAAAATACCTTACTCTTTAAATGCTTTACATTCTTTATTGGCTCTGGTTTTCTAGCAATGACATGTTTCTTGTTCTTTTATCTTCTCTCTGGGTTTGAATCACTGCTGTACCTCTCTAATCTAAGACTGTAGATTTTAGTAATGCAGCAGTTACATTACCAACAACTATAATCGGAATTATGTCTCTATCATTTTAATGGTGTTGTTTTTCTTCCCTGATACTCCTGCAAATCAATATTAATGTGAATATTTAAATCTACAAAATCTGCACTTAGTCTATTTGAAGTATTTGATGAAGCTTGCAAAGCTGTTCTTTCATTCAGTTCCTCTCCCAACCTAGTCAAGTTAAAACTATAAAAACGTGTCAGATTTGTGATTTGTTCTAAAAGCTTTTAGCTTTAATAGCTCAGTTTTGTATTTTAAATTATAGTTTTTTGTGAAGCAGCGAACATATATGCTCCTGTCATACATAGGAAATAAATGCACCATTTGAGTGAATCACAGATTCTTATAGAGAGTAAGAGAATGGATGAAAGTTGGAAAATGCATTTAATACGTACTTTTGCAGGGGCGTTTCCCCTGCCTTTAATGGATCTCTTCACTCTGGGAGGAAAAAAACCCCACCTAATTTCTGAAGCCTTTTTCATCTTTCTGCTTCCTTTTTCTAGCTCCAGGAAATACATTAATTCTTTAAACATGCAGGTGAGAAAACACTGAAATATTATTCAAAAGCAAATAGTTTATTGTTTGAAAGTAACCTTGTCCACAAAATTTCTCTGGTCAAGCTGTTTTATACACAGGTAGGATTGTCTTTATTGCAATTACTGACGCAGAGGTCACCACTAATGGTGTGATCAGAATAACATTTCTTTCATCTGAGAAAGATCTTTGGGTTTTTTTGAGGACATTTTTACTGTGTTTATTTATGGAGTATGACCCATTAATGTGTTTGAGTCTGTCTTCATGGATTCATTTCCTCTCTGCAGCCAACTCTTGTGAAGTCTTCACTAAAAATAGGGATTTGTTTCCAACATATGAAGGAGCTAAGGCATCAAAATGCCTGTAAGCTTTCTTGGGTTTGCTAACATCTCTACAAAATTATTTTGTAAGCAAAACCAGCCATGTTCAAACCACTTTGTGCTCCATGATTCATTCCCTATATGCCTTGGAATGCATAACCTGGTCCTGTCTCCTCAAGACCCGTGTCTTTGACCATTTGGGGAAGCACTCAGAAAAATGGAGATGTTTTAGGGGTGTTATTACTGCAGTGTCCAATTTCTCGCTAATCTCAGTAAGCAAAGGACATGTGAGTTTCTGTGGTGTGAGTTCTGGGAAGAATTTATTAATGAAAACTCAAGCACATTCATTACACTTCTCTTTCCTCTAATACCTGGTTTCTAGGGAACACCAAAGGGAGTGAATCCACGCCATATGAAATCTCATGCTTATTTTCTTTGCCCACACAGTAGCAAGGACTGAATATGATGGAAGATTCCTTGGCTTCCCCTCCTTCATGCATAACCTCCTAAATGATGGACATACACAGTGCAATATGAGACAGCCAGGGCACATATCTATAGAGAACAAACTTTCCTATTTAATTTGAGGTTTGCCACAGGAAGCATAATCTAGGTCTTCTTTTTATTTCAAACCTTACTTGGTAGGAATATCAACTAGTACAAATACTACTTTTCAAAGGGCATGTTATATTTTGAAATGTAATTAGAAATATAAAGTTTACATTTAGAGTATTATCTATTCCTCTCTATCGTATTCACAGTCTGTTTTCTATTAGAATCTGAAGTGCATCATTGCATTTAACTGCTGCTGTTTGTTACAGATAGTGGAGTCTGGAAAGAACAGTAGTATAGGTAGCAGCTGATAAAGTACATAATTATCTTACTTTCTGAGATTCAAAGGTTAGTAAACTTGCTTTCTGCTTTCTTGGAGGATGTAAAATATGTTTCACCCTATTTCAGTGGTTCAATAACAGTGCACATCACTTTCTTTTTTAATTTTATTTTATCAATATGACACAAAGTGGTTAGTTGGTTTTGTTTTTTGGTGTTTGTTTTTTTTTTTCTTTTTTAATTTTTTTTTTTTTTAGTACAGGTCATGCAGACCATATTAAAAAATTGTAATGCCAGCAAATAAAGCTCTGCTTCCTTCCTTCCATGGAAAATATGCATTAACTTGTCCAGCTAATTTAAAAAATAACGGGTTTCTAAAATGCTAAATACTTAATTATTCTGTAGGGGCAGCAGAATCTAAACAAAATTAGTACCAAAGTTGGGCAGTAGGGGGAACAGGAATACTGAATTGCTTGCTTTTCACTTTATGCTGGAAGGCAGCAATGTACCTGAATTGCTGCAAAATTAGCAACATCTCCTAATTTTTATTCTTTAAATTATAAAACACAAGTTGAATGCATTCCTTTTTATCTAATCTCTTATTTTATATACAGAACTACTGAAGCCGAACAAAACCAGTGACATAAAATTAACACACAAATTGTTTTTTCCTCCTTTGGGGTGAAAAAAATGCAATTTACAAGGAAAATGAAATTATATATAAATATTTATGAAACAAAAAAGTCAACTAACATCAGTGGGGTTTTGTATATGAGTGAGGCAGCAAAAAATAATACCAAGTTAGACTATTTAATTAATTATTAACATTTTCATTGCATCCCAATGGGGAACTTATTCTGGAAAAGGAACACTTTCCTATTTGTTATTGTCCATAATTAATTTTTAAGTGGCAAGTTAGAGTATGAGTCAAAGAAATTTAGTTTTAAATTAACAAATAATAGAGATCAGTTCTACTTTTTCTGTCATGAAAGTAGTGGAATTAAAGGTACAATACAAGGACATGTCCTACTCTCTTCCACCCAACAGAGTATAGTCTTGGCAGAAAGAAATTAAGAAAGGAATGAGTATAAATTATATGCTTTCTTATTCAGTGTGGAGAATCCACTCTGGTCATAGGTTTAAATGATATGACTGAGTAAATGGTACCATTTTTTGTTTAATGAGCTATCTTCAGTTCTATTTAATCCTATGACTTGAAAATTATAGAATAAAATATCTTTCATTCTTAAAGCATTGGGTCTTTGAAAAAAAATATTTTGACTGTGTAACTGAGGATAATTAGGTGTAAGAAGAACCTGCAGTTCAAATCCTTCTGGTTTACTCTTAATACACCACTTAACAGTGGGTTTTTCTGCAAAATAGCATGTTAGGCTTTAATTTGAGTTTTATGGGTTTATTCCTGCATTACTGAACTTGATGAGAAGCATCTGAAAATCCCAATAAGAGGTTGATAAAATGATGGAAACAACACAATTTTAAAACAACAAATGGCAGCAACAATGGAACTGTACACATGAAAATGCAAGTACAGCTACATGATAGTTTACCGAAACTTTTAAAGCCCATGAATTGATGAGTTATAAGGCAGATTTCAGCACTGCAACATAGCAAAGGCATCACACTTAACTGTAAACTAAACCAAACATGTTAAGCAGTGATCTACCTCTAAAACAGTAAACAATGCTGAGTGTGCAGCAAGAGTCAGCTATAAATGCTTATATCTCAGTTTAAATAACTGACTGCTAAACTGCCTTCTACCACTTACTGCAACATGAAATTGTTCAGTTGAAGCCCCAAAGCTTTATTTTTTTCTCACACTGCTGAGGTTTGAAAGAAAACATTAAGCTGCCTTGCACTGCAGACATTCTATAGTACAAGGCAGTGACAACAAATTTCAGATTATTTCTAGAGTTCGTTAGCATAACCATCAGAGCAGATTTTAGTTTTCTTCACAGAAGAGGTAATTATCCATCCAGAAATTAACTTTGAAAGGAATGAATGGAATGAAAAAATTTCACCAATGTAAAGAAATTTTTTCTCCCTCCATATCTCACATAAGATCAGGGAGATACAGTAAGTATCAGGTCAGGTGTATCTTCAGTGTGTGTTTGGTGTGGGCAGAGTGGACTACTAAGTCCCTTGAGCCTATGATGATGTATTGAGAAGAGATACAAGTTCTTGTTCTCAATCCCAAAATGTGGCATTCTCTGAACTGTCTACCAATTTATAAAAGTATATTTTACAAGGACAAGTCTGTGTCTTAATGAAAATTAGAATTTTTAACTGTTGCCAAACATTTCAGGACAGGAAAAATCATAATTTTATTCAAATTACTACATTAGGTACCCAGACATGCTTATAAGGAAAAAAAGTTTGTTGTTTTAATGTAGAGCATGTTTCTGTTCAGAATTTAAAATCAATGTAAATATGCATATAGGACAAGTGGGACTTTTCTAATTTCTAAAATGATTTATTTTGTATATTTCTCCCCCAGTAGATCTTTGAAATTGCTGAATGATATTCCATTTCAGAAAAGTTATAGACTGGGTAGTGTTGCTACTATTGGCTGTTTTTCTTTTGGACTTGAAAATTTTCTTATTTTTTTCTGGCATGTAAATCCTGTAAAAATCCAATCTAAGAAAAATACAAGTTTTGCAATTCAGAGACTTTTAAGAATGAAAGGGCCAACATTTTCTGCTGTGCACACAACTGTGCACAATCTTAATCTTCATCTCCTGAGAGAGTACACTCATATTCTAATGTGAAAAAAGCACAGTAAATAATTTTCCTCTCAACAGACTTCCTCATGTTCTAAAAATCACTAGAACTTACATATGGCTGATGGCATCACTGTTCACTCTACCTATCTCAGGAAGCCATGAGCAAGAAGGAACTCTACAAACTGGTCACATGAGACACTGTGGGTCTGTTAAAGCATTTGTGGGATAGCGCTGTGCTAACCATCAAAATTTCCAAGTCCAATCACACTATTCCTTTTAACTCATTTCTTTTGACAGGAATGAAAGTACAGATGACTTCCCTAACCCTTGTACAACCAGATATGATTATGCGACTCACATAGACATCAGGAGCTCTGGACTGTCTGTGTGATTTTTGTAAATCTAAAGTCTAACCACAACTTTTGGCTAATGATCTTACATGAAAGGCAAAGATCCTTGTAGCCCTTACATATGAAAACCATTAATTGTGCACAATAATTTGTATCACATTGTTTCATCCTTTTACATCGCTCACATGTAGCGACAAGACCACTAGGAATCTAGATACTCTAGATTAACCAAAGGCATTGAAAAGATTTCTCAAAAAACACATCATTACTGTTTCATTTTCTCATGCCCTGTATTTTGCATAACTCAGCAGATTTTTTCACAAATTATCTGAATTACACTTCTGAAAAAATTACGTTTATATGTTTTATGAACAAAATCTTAAAACAAAAGATCAGTTATCCTAAATCAAACTTATTTCAATAATCTATTTCCAGTGCTACCTAGTAGTAGAACAGTGACAGAAAAAGCTGGCCTCTTAAAGGGTATATGTTTGTTATGTGAAGGTTTACAAATAATTTTTGGTTTAGAAATTGCCTACAAACAGTTCATAGAGTGCAATCAGCCTGACATGATTAGTCATATTCAATTTTGCCAGTATACAAAGTTAAAAGACTACACTTTTCTAAGGGTCATTCTGTTTTTCATGTCTTTATTTGTTGGTTCATATGTTTGCTGAGAAGAATAATATTTCCATTGTTTAGCAATAAAAAAGAATCGCCATGATTTTTATTTTTCTGAAGCCACTGAACAAGATCTACTGACCCAGAGATCATTAAATATCTTTCTTCTCTTGTGCACTGCTCTAGGAAATGAGCCAAAGATCAGAGCTAACTATGTGGTGAGCTCCTCTTGTACATTAAACTAAGCACATACATATCTGTGTGATGGCATCTTTCTTTCTTTCTTTCTTTCTTTCTTTCTTTCTTTCTTTCTTTCTTTCTTTCTTTCTTTCTTTCTTTCTTTCTTTCTTTCTTTCTTTCTTTCTTTCTTTCTTTCTTTCT